>CM035342.1:27579909-28179909 GCA_020226455.1 Prunus salicina | reverse complement strand
ATTCCCAGAAAGCTAGCTTATTATAAGTTGAATTATTGTCCTAAACATTATCAACCATTTTCCAAACCTCTTCTCTCTTAAACAAAACCCCATTTCAATTTCACAACCCACCTTCTATCGAAAAGCACACAATCAAACATGCCGAAGAAGCCTGATTCACAGCCTGTTGCTTTTATTGGCTACCTACAGGTGATGCCTTCGAGCAAGGGATTATCTTCTTCACAGCCCAAGGAGTTTCAACAAGTTCAAATCAAAGATCGATATTCATACAAACATGCTTATGGTGGAGGGTCAAGCAGCTTTACTGGGAGCTGCAAGGCTGGAAAGTTTGTGGATAAGAGCACTGGCAGCATGGGTTACAAGCAAGAGGCAAAGTACACCTCCACGGCCAAACATGTGGACAAGAAGCTAGGGTTTACCACTGAGTGCCAAACCCAGGTGAAGTACAAGAAGTCCGTTTACCCTAACAAGACCCAAGTGAAACAGTCTGCTTCTCCTACTCCTAAAAAGACCCAAGTGAAGTGCAATAACTATGCTTGTCCTAACAAGATTCAAGCGAAGGTCCAGAAGTCTGCTTCTCCTTACAAGAGTGTAACCAAGTCCTACAGCAAACGTATTGACTATTATTAGATTTTCATGCTCACTGGGGGATTTCTTGGTATCAGTTATTTTGATAAGTGTCTTGAAAGTTTATGTGTCTAAGCTTGTTCATGTTTACTCGGAGTAATCTCCTGCTATATCTGTCAGTGTGAAGTATTTCTCTCTCATTCCTATGTGATGAACTTATAAGTTGTTATTATGTCTACCTTTTTAAGTATATATTGATGTGTGTTTCTTTTTCATGATCAATCACTCCCTCTGTAGGATATCTGTCATTTTTCAGCAGACAAACCATTCTTTTGTTCAATTTTCTTTTGAAAGTATGTTGGTTAGTTGGTTCTTGAGTTTCAAACATTTTGCAATTTTAGCAGTTTCATTCTACATCGACCCAAATTTCTAAAGTACAGCTACCTCGGGAATTTCGATTCCAATGAGCTACTTAGCCCTGAAGATCAGGCCAAAAGGTCAGAAATCCATGGTGAAAACTTCTACCAAAGTATGAAGTATCAAAAGATTAATATTGGTACCAAAATCATGTCGAGAATGAGATTTAATTTGTCTCAGCAATTCTCCTAGTTTATTTTGAGTTCTTGTAACCAATATGATGTTGGAATATTGGCCCAAATTATCGTTTCTACTTTTCCCTTTAGGCGACCACTTTGGAGAAAGGAAAAGACAAAGGCAAGTAGGGACTTGCAACAATTCATGGCGCCTAACGTATGGTTTCGGGCATTCTTTTCATTGAGCACTTCAATAATGCGTCGTACTTTTGCTTTTCTGATGCACAAGTTGTCGTGAGTGAGAAGGGAGAGTGGGATTTTTTTATCGTCTACACTTTCGCACATGGGAGGGAGCTGGGGCCCTTCACATGCTCCACTGCTGCATTTGTCATGGCGGATTCATGAATTTTCATTCTTGGGGTCAACGTATAAAGGTTAAAAAAATGTATACAAAATAGACCTATCAAAATGAAATGATAATATTCTAATTCATACTTAATAGATAAAATCATACAAAATACTCATGTTCATTATCAAAGAGAAATGCATCTCTTCATCTCAAGTCCTTATGTCTATTCGATACACTAGTTTATAAGACCACCAGTTCAGCAAAGTCTCAATTTTCCTTTTTTAGTGCTTCTATATGTCGGTTTGTATGTTTGAGGAGCCTATGCAATTCGGCAACTTCATCCTTCGAGGATGCAACTTGAGAAGTCCATGTGGCACACTCTTGGTTTCTTGCTAGCAAACGCAATCCTACATTTGCTACCGAAGCAGCACAGTGAGCATTGAAAAAAATGGTCTCTTTCATTGCAGTCTTATCAGACCTCCTTGCCATTACCAAGTTCGCATATGGTGTAAACAAAAAGAAAAATGGAAAATAAAAACTAAACACAAAGTAAAGAGCAAAAGGAACAAAGAAAAACAATCCAAACTGTCTTACGTCTCTTACTCTATATCGTTAAGCAGGGCAATGTGTGAAACACAATTATTTCTTATTTTTTAAGGGAAATTGCTACTTAGGATTCTGGTTTTTTGTTTCCCCTTCTCTAAGGAATCTTTCAATTTCTGAGTTGTTACATCAAAGTAAATTGCCCAAAAATTCTACACTTACTTTCAACTTTTACTTTATAGCTAAAGTAATATCATATTATTGATCTCATCTCTTTAGATGTGAGATTCACATATGACCTCTTATATTATACAAAGAGATTTTCCGTAAAAATAAATATGATCAATAAATGTGATACATGCAACATCATTCATTTTCTTTTTTTCATGTCTTTTGTTCATTTATGAAGATTGAGTTGATACACATTTAAACTATGTTTGGGGAGCTAACAATCATTATGATGACTTATATATGATTGTATATGATGTAATTAATTTTACAGATTTCTTGTGGATGATGTGCCCATAAGACGGTATCAAAGAAAGGAGAAATTATATAATACTACAGTCGTATCTTCACGTGGTACATCTTGTGCACGTGTTATAATATGGGTGGATGATATAGTTTATTTTTTCCCCCTTTAGGAAATAGTATCAATAAATATCCACTTATATTATAATATAAGTATAAAATGTACCTTGTAGTCATATTACCGTAGTATTTTATAATTTAGGCTTAAGTGCTACAGTACACCCTGAAACATTGGTCAATTCTCACTTCACCCTCTCAAAGTTAAAGTAACCCACTTTGCCCCCTTGACCAAGGTTTAATATTCCACATTGCCCCTTACGTTAACTTCATCCAAAAGGCGGTTAAATTTGTTGATGTGGCAGGGGTGTTTTAGTAATTTTGTGCACATAAATTTTTTAATTACTTTAAAAAATTAAAATATAAACATAAAATTGAAAATATATATATATTTTAGAAAGAAAAAAAAACTACCCATCCCTTCCCAGTTGCACCAGATTCACATCGCTCCCCCACCTGCAACCTACAACCCACCCCTCTCCCTGTGCAACCCCTCCTCCCCTCCCTCCCCCCCCCCCCCAACCCGCAACACACCATGTCCCTGCGCAGAACCCAGAAGCCCATCGCTCCCCTCCCCTCCCACCCCCTCTGATTTCTTACACCTCCCTCAATTTCTTCTCTGCTCCCCCATTTCCCCATCGAGACCCATCGCCCCCTCCCTCTGCTTTTTTCTACCCAACTCCCACAGTTTGGAGCGGCTTTGCTTTTCTCTCATCTTCTCTATTCAACAGCCAGTGACCCCGCCTACTTCATCCCTTCCCTCTTTCCAACAGCCACTAACCCAAACCCATTAATTGAATCAATCCTTAGCCAGACAACTTTTCTTCTCTTTCAATTAAACCATCAAACTCAATTTCTCCTTTTCAATTATCGAAACCTAATAAAACAAAAATGATTAAATTGAAGAAACCCAGCAGATCAGATCCCCAGCCTCCTTACCCAGTTGCTTTGTTCACATTCATGAACTCTGCTGCGAATGGTTTGTTAATATACTAGAGCTGTCGCCTTTCTGAGTTCTATATTGATGGTGTTGCTTTGCTTGAAATTCTTCTCAATGGAGATTTTGCATTCATTATACAGTGCTGAAGAAACCATTAAAATTGTTTCGTTTTATACCCAGAATTGAAGGCATGTTCCTGGTTAGGTAAGTAGAATGGGTCTCCAAGACGTTGTGCCAATGGTTGAATGTGCTTAAGAAAAATTTGCGCAGAGAGAGAGAGAGAGAGAGAGAGAGAGAGAATTTATGTTTGTATTTTAATATTTTTAAAATTTTTTTTTAATCCATGCTGGAGGTGGGCTCCACTTTGCCACTTTACCCACTCAAATTTATGAATAAAAAATTAAGGTGCACAAAATTACTAAAACACTCATGCCACGTCATCAAACTTAACAGATTTTTGGATGGAATTGACGGTAGAGGGCATTGTGGAACATCAAACCTTGGTCAAGGGGGCAAAGTGGGTCACTTTAACTTTAAGGGGGTAAAGTGAGAATTGACCAATATTTCAGAGTGCACCGCAGCAGTTAAGCCTATAATTTATGATGTCACCATATGGATCCATATGAGATGCATCAACACAGGCCACAAAGGATGGAAAATACAAAGCCGACTACATGTACCATTTATTGGAAGGTACAACAATTTCAAAGTAGGTGGGTGCATAGCTGATTGCCATACTACAACCTCATGTCGGCCGCTCTCGGCCTCGCCCTCGAACGTAATGGGGCTGAGCCAGCAACAGTACTCAACCATGGAGTACGTGCAAAGGAACTACTTGGTCTATGACTATTGCCAGACCCGAAGAGAGACTGTACACAAACACTTGAGTGTTGAAGAGTCTGCCTTGCACTTTGGTTTAGCAAGTTATGCATGTAACATTTACACAAGTTAATTAATTGTTGTCTATAGTTATAAGAGTATCTCCGATTGATATGTTAAATTGCCACATAGATATGAAATGGAAAAAATTGAAAGTTAAAGTTGCTCCAACTGAATAGTCAAATCCTACATGGATTTGAAGGGTAGAAAAGATATGTCAAAAATAACATATCAAAAAGCTTGATGTCAAATATTTTTTTAAATATTTTTTTAGTCATAAACCCCACTATTATTTACTCTCTTTTAACCATATTCATCATATGGGCCCCATATGCTTTTAAAACTATAATAAAATAATATGAAATTTGGCATTTTCGATGGAGTTAAAAAAAAATTCAAAATGTCAAATTGCCACATAAGTCATCACTTTATTGGAGGGCCTTGAGCTGGATCCCACTTGTTAGAAATAGGAGCAATAGTGGTTGTTGAGAGCGTCCTAGGCCTTTGGATTTGGATTAATGCATTGGTTTATTTCACCAACAAAAAAAAATGTGTTTAACAATATAATTGAAAGTGTACATATTCAAGTTTCTTGTTTCTTAGCATCAACCGAATAAGACGGATGCAAAATGAAAAAATATATATAATTAAGCTATTAGTTGTGAACACAAGAAGATTCCCACCTATGAGTTTTAATTACCTACTGTTGTCTGTAATTATGGGTTGAAAGACTTGTGAGGGTTTCTATTGAGTACAATATTAAGAAGCTTTCCCTTTTTATTTTGGGAGTTTCACTAAAACACCCAAAATGGGGGCTGAAATTATAAAAAAATCCAACACCCAAAACACTTTATAAACACACCCGAAATCCATCATTACACACACTCAAAACCCGTTTATAAACACACCAAAAAAGTTGACTTTGGGGTTGATTTTGGGTGTGTTTCTATGGTTAAATAGTATTTGTGTTTTTTTATAAATACATATTTAGGATTGGGTTTATTTATAAATTTGTATTTTATTTTGGGGGAAAAAATGATTATTGACTTTACCAACAAAATAAAAAAGCAAAAGGTTGCATGCTTCGAGTGGAAAAACAAAAAACAAAAAACAAAACCCAGGCTGCTAAGAAATTGCATGATTCAGTCAATTTGATTGGAGGATTGGACCAAAGTAAAAGGCAGCAAACTTGGTGGGCCATATAGATATACGCAATATTTTTATCTTTAAAGCTTTCCTAGGCTACAGCCCACCACCGCCCTTGGCTATGATGATACAATGAACCCTTAAGATGTGATTAGAAGTCTATAATTAGCAAATATTTTATTGAACATTGTTGATGTGGACCTTAACAAAAAAAACAAATGAAGGTCTAAAATATTTGGGGTTTTGGAAATATTGGCAGTTCAAAAATACGGAAATATCTGTAAAATGTCGATATCAGTAAAATTGAATAAAAATCACGTAAATTGTAAAAAAAAACTTGGAAACTTTGAGTCAAACCTTAGATGATGTTATTTAGTCATTTATCTATTATTTTATCACAAACAATTGGAAGGAAATGCATTGCATGGTCAATTTAACTGATTTTTTTTTTTTATCAAATAGAAACTTCATTAGATAAACTTCAACAGTACAATCAAAGACATCAACAAGACATCTAAAATACCAATCCCAATAGGGCAACAAACTAACTTGCTAAAAGCAAAACTAACGCGGACAAAAACCGCACTAAAACTACTAGCTCACATCACCATAATTAGCCATAAACCCAAACAAAGCCCACAAACCCAACATAACCAAAACCCTAAATCAACCCATGAGCCTAAACAAACCCTACCACCACCACCTGAAGAAGCGTCGTCGCGGCCACACCCATCACCGCATCCGTAACAAACTTGGGGAAAACATGATTTCCAGCGATCTACCTGCGCATAAGAGCGAACAACTGAACGAAAACAATAACTTTGCCAAAGAACAATTGGGTGATTTGCAGCAACCTCCGTCAAAGACAATGTAAAATCAAATTTAAAGAACATGAGCATCGTTAGGGAGCGGGTTTTGGGAGTAGGATTTGATTGAGAATATAGACTAAAAGGAGTGATGGGGAACTTCAATCTAACCATGGCTTAGAAGAAACCACCACAAGAGGCTTTTTATTCAAACTGCCCCAGTGGATTTATTCACTAACCTAAAAGGAAAATACGAGAAGAGAAGAGGGGGAGGAGGGGCAGTGACGCTTCTTCCTCCTCCCCCCTCTATGGAATTTTCCTTTAGGACTCACCAGCGGCGGATCCAGGAATTTTTCAGCAGAGGTGCAATTTTCAAAAGCTAAGAGCTCCCAAAAAAAAAAAAAAAAAAAAATCTAAACATCCTTATAATTTAAAAATACTAATGTTATTCATAATACATTAAAAAAATATCATTACAATTACCCTACAATTGTTGCTGACGAGATTTCATATCTTGAAAACGTCGCATTATATTTATATTACTAATACAAGAAAAAACATCTTTCTCAATGTAAACAACCAAGCTATCACTCAACCATTGATTCCCTATTTTGTTACGCAATGGTGTTTTCACAATATTCATAGCTGAAAAAGCTCTCTCAACTGAAGTTGTTGCAACGGGTAAAACTAAAGCCAATGTAAGAAGTAAATATACATAGTTGTATATTCTACTCCTTCCTGTATTCACCAATTTTTCTGCCAGATCAGTAATTCCTTTCAATGATGAAAACTCAGTGCTGCTCTGCATATCAACAATATAAAGCCCAAGTTGATCTTCAAGCTTCATGAGGTCTCGGTCATTAAATTCTTGAGGGTAAAATTGAGCAAAACGAAGTATTTTTTGTTTGTCAAAAGCTGCAAAATTATAAGCCGGACTCAAACATGCCATACAAAGAAGCAATTCAGTATTTACCTCAGTGAAGCGATTATTCAATTCCACTAGTTGCTTATCAATGATAGTAAGAAATAGGTCCACACGATAATAATGGCGGTTTGTGATTTTCTGAGCTTTACGACGTGATCTCCCTTGTGGTACAAATAAATCATCCATGTTAGGAACATCAATATCATTGTTGCCACAAAATATTGATACTTTGCCCAGCAGATCATCAAAGTCATCATCCCTCATGGATTGTAGCTTTTGCTTACATCTTTCGACCAACATCATTGCATTCACAATATCTTGATCTTTCTTTTGTAATGCCTTTGACAAATCATTTGTGATTCCCAATATAAATCTCATCAAATATAGGTGAAACACAAAGTCAAAAGTTTGTATTTCTTTCAATAACCTATTTGCTTCACCTAAATTATCTTGGTTGACATCATCAACAATCCATTCAAGCACCTTCACCACGGGATGAAACATAGTATTAATACTCAGTAAAGTATCATAATGTGAGTTACAACGTGTATCACAAGGACGCTTGAGAGTAGTCTCTTGATTTAACCCTTGCCCTGTTTCAAGATCATCAATTTCAAGAGCTTTCATAATATCTTTTTGTTGTTGCTCTCTAAGTGCATCACGACGCTTACACGATGCTCCAATAATGTTAACAACACTACTAGCCGTTGTGAAGAAAGTAGCAATATTTTCATTACCCTTTGCCACGGCTACAAGAGCTAGTTGTAGTTGATGTGCAAAACAATGGACATAATATGCCTGAGGATATTCTCTCAAAATCTGTGTTTTAAGACCATTGAGCTCACCTCTCATATTACTAGCACCATCATACCTCTGTCCTCGTAGCCTGGACATGCTCAAATTTGTTGAAGAAATCAACTGCTCAATTGCCTCTTTCAATTTGCTACTAGTCGTATCAGAGACATATTGGACACCCATAAATCTTTCAATAACTTGCCCTTTTTTGTTCACATAACGCAACACCACCGCCATTTGCTCTCTTATTGAAACATCACGTGATTCATCTACCAATATAGAAAAGAATGCATCGTCTATATCCCTAATAATTGCATCAATGGTTTCAGCAGCACAAGAATTCACAAGTTCTTTTTGAATGTTAGGAGCAATATACTTGAGATTCCCTGGAGCATTCTCAAACACAACGGCACGAACTTTCTCATCATGATCGGTAAGAAATTGCAAAAGCTCCACATAATTACCCTTATTGCTAGATGTTTCACTTTCATCATGGCCACGAAAAGGAAGATCTTGTCGTAATAAATATCTAGTGCAATCAAGTGTGGCAGTTAATAGAATGCGATAATTAACACGAGCTTGGTCTGTCTGCTTGATCACAATGGTTTCAACGTGTTGCTTCTGAAGGCTTTATTGTGAAGGCTTCCAACTTGTCCAACATGGTCCCTAAAATTCTCAGGTCCCTTCCTCCAATTTTTAAACCCTTTCTCAGTGAAGACATCGCTTCCAGCCTTTCCTTGTTTATCAAAGTCGCATTTAAAAAGATAACAATGAAAACAAAATGCAGCATCTTTCTCTTTACTATACTCTAACCAAACAAATGAATCAAACCATTTCACAAGAAAACGTCGATTACTCTCCCCCATAAGTGTTTGAGGCATATCGTTTTGGCTTTTAGGCTGACAAGGACCCCTTTGCAGATAGGCTCTTCGGATTTGTTCTCGAAAATTGGGATTATAGTAAGTCATTGGAGGTCTAAGGCCAGGGTCTGTAGGAAGATTAGCTAATATTTCATCCAACTCAGTAGGCGGATTATTTGAAGGTTGATTTGAACTAGCCGGATTATTTGAAGGAGGGTTGGAATTAGCCGGATTATTTGAAGGAGGGTTGGAACTAGCCGGATTATTTGAAGGAGGGTTGGAACTAGCCGGATTATTTGAAAGAGGGTTGGAACTACCTAGATTATTTGAAGGAAGATTTAAACTCTTTCTCTGAAAGTACCGTTCCATAACTGTACAATTGAAACAAAATAATCTATTATTATGACTAATTGACTATAATTTATCAAATTAATAAATAAATAATTATCAAATAAATAAATAAATAAAAATTAATTATACCTCAAATAACGTGTCACGTAGCCTCTTTCTCCTCGAGTTTGCTACTGATTTTACTAATATAGAGAGAGCTAAATAAGAAAAAAAAAATTATTAAAAAAAGAATAAACAAAATTGGTGTTTGCTTAAGAAAAAAAAAAGCATTCGACTTACTTTGGATTGGTGTACTCAAGAAGAAAAAAAAATGCAGGATTCTTGTGATGCACACACACTTTGATGAAATTGGGTGATGTTATTAGTCTTTTATAAAGAGAATTCCCAATTCTACTTAATTAAGGAATTCTCAACTCTATTTAATTAAGGAATTCTCAAAACCCAATTGAATAAAGAGAACTTTTAATTAAAACCCAATTAAGTAAGAAAATAGAAGCCCTTTTTCAAAAGCCCACAAAAAGCCCACGTCAGTTTCCCTTTGTTTCCTGTTTTTTTTTAATTTCAAAACCCTGGTCCAAAACGACGTTGTTTTGGCCAGGTTTTTCAAAAAAAAAAACAAAGGCAGCGCATATTAAATAGCCTGGTCCAAAACGACGTCGTTTTGGCCAGGCTTCGTTAAAAAAAAAAAAAACCTCGCGCGCGCTGCGCGCAGCACCAGCAACTCCCCAGCAGTGGTTTGCGCATTTCATCGAGCAGGTTGTGTGCATCGCTGGTCTGAAGCAGAGGTGCAACTCCAGCGTCTGCAATGGCTATTTCCGGCGACCGGAGGTGCAGGCGCACCTCCTTGCGCCTGCACAGATCCGCCACTGGGACTCACAGAGGGAGAGAGCGACTAGGGCTTCTGTGAAGGCGTTAGCTAACAGACACTGTGAGTGTAGAAAATATGGAGTAATTAATGAAAGAAGATTAAACACACCATAATCAATTATTTATAATGTTTTACTGCAATATTTAACACTTTATATATTGCATGGTAAGATACATGACACTACAAAAAAAAAAAGGGTCATTACCGACCAACAGTTTCCGAGGGCCCCGAAATTCCCTCGATAAAAGTGGTTGTTCCGACTAAAAAATGTTATCCGTCGGAAATATGTCACGGGCCTGAAATTTATTTCCGACAAAGGACAAACCCTTGGAACAAGTCTCGATTGTCGTCGGAAATGTAATTTATTTGGCGGGAAGACTTGGCGCCAACTTTATTAACGACCAAAAGTACGTTTGACGGAAATATGATGATTATTTCCGAGGGCTTTCTCATTCCGTCGGCACTGTTTGACTATTTCCGAGGGGCTTCTTATTTCGTCGGAATTGCTTGAATATTTCCGAGGGGTTCTCCTTTCGGATGCCTCAACACTCCATCTTTTACACGATCCTTAAAATGCCACCTCATATCTACAGCTGTCTTGGATGACATGAATAATCTTTGAAGTCTTGGTGTGAGTGGAAAATATCTAAGCACCTTCCATGGAATCCTTTTACCTTTCTTTTTGCTACCCTTTCCTTGTCTCTTCCATCTCGAAAGCTTACATGCAGGACATTGCATTACACACACCTGGAAGATCAAAGACTAAGCCACGGAGACCATTGTGGAGAGGGTTTTAGCGTGTGAAATTGTGGAGGTCTCTTTTCTTTTACTGTTTTTGCTGCTGTTGAAATTATGGGTAAGTTTTGGGCGTGTGAAATTATGGGTAAGTTTTGGGCGTGTTCCCCCTACCCCTTGCGGCTCCAGCTTTTTCTTTTTCTTTTTTGTTTTTGTTTCTTGTTTTTTTGGGGTGCTGACTAAATATGGAATAAATTGTGAAAGAATAACTCATGTGTGGGCTGATGATTCCCCCCACCCTTGCGACTCCAGCCTTTTTCTTTTTCTTTTTCTTTTTTGGTTTTTTTGGGGTGCTTACTAAATATGGAATAAATTGTTAAAGACAATAACTCGTTTGTGGGCTGATGATTCCCCCCACCCCTTGCGGCTCCAGCTTATTTATTTATTTTTTTATTTTTTTATTTATTTTTTGGGGTGCTGACTAAATATGGAATAATGTTGTCCTTTCGTTTCCGTCTCTATTCTCCTTTTTTTTCTTTTTCTTTTTTCTTTTCCTTCTTTCTTCTTTCTCCTTTTTTTTTTTCCTTCCCTCTTCTCTCCTTTTTTTCTTTCTTTTCCTTCTCTGGATATTTATAATGTTTTTTCTTAATCCTTTTTTTCTTCTTCTTTTCCGTATCTCTCTCTTTTTTTCTTTTTTTTTTTCCTTCTCTCTCCTCTCTAGTATAATCATAAAAAATCGCCTCAATTCATTTTTTTAAAAACCCAATAAACAACAAATAATATAATCATAATAAAGTTTAAGCTAAGCTGAACAAACTTTTCAAAAATAATAAATGTCCAGCAATTCTGAAAATAAGGATGCAATTCTGAAAATAATGATGCTATGTCTACAGGAAGTTAACCTAATGTTTCAGCTGAGCTCACCCATGACTCACTTTCCGAAGGGTCTAAATCATAAGAATCAGATTGGGCTCCATCATCTATCTGCTCTACGAAGTCTCTGAGCCTTGTGGTCATGTACACTAACTCGAAATCAAACTCGTCAAGCACACTTAAGTAAATGTCAAACTCATCTCGAATGTTACATGTACAGTACATGTGAGTGTGCAACGCACAAGTTCTCACCACAAACTTCCTATCCAGCAGATATACTCTCCAAATATCTAGACAATGTGCCAACGCCGCAAGCTGCATCTCTTCCAATCCACAATCCAGATCCCAATTCGAAACCATGTCTTCAATTGCCTCTATCAGCGTACCTCTATGCGACAGAAAAGCATCTATAACAACTTCTGAGGGTTCCAGGGCAAATACAAGCACGAACACCTCAATCACCTCCAACACCGGTTGCATAATGGCATCCTTTCCCAAAGGATCTTCCGGTGGGATAACTGGCAGTATAAGCCTTTGGTCTAGGCACAAGAAATACTGCTCCATATCCCACAAGAAATTCTCCAACTCTTTGGAGCTTCGTTCGTCAGCATAAGCCTTTGGTCTAGGCACCTTCACCACGCTCAATTCTGACTCCACCTCCTTGAGCTTTCCACCGACGGCCTCATTGAGTTTCTCCATTAACGAGCCCTACAATAAGCAACAATTTGGAGAAGGTTTGGGAAGAGAAGGTTTGGTTCCAGAGGAAGAGAAAGTTGAGATGTTCAGGGGTTAGAGGGTGGCTAGATAAACTAAAAGATGGAGAGTTAGTGTAAATAAATTAATAAAGATGCTTTTATGTTAGCCGAAAGATGCTTTTTTTAATTTTTTTTTAGAAGGAAAAACGAATACCCCAAGCAAGCATTGGATTCCAGTTGGGGTGAGGACCAAAATCAAGGGGTAGAATTTTATTCTTTTTTTCCTCTTCTTTTTGCATTTTTTGGATTTCAAAAATCTCCCCAACAAAGTAACGGGTAGTTGACGTGGCAAACCGGAGCTCCAATTTTATTATTATTATTTTTTAAATAAAAAATTGAATGTGTTTTTTTTAGAGTATTTTATTAAGTCGAAGAAAATAAAACAAGTTTCAAACGTTGGAGGTGGGGACAGACAGACTTTTTTTGGTCTAGTTTCGCGCTAAACTACAGAATATTGAAATATTCAAGCACAATTTGGAGTGTGTGGACCTGCACAATGGGTTTGAACAAGTCAAAATATTGCAAGTGGCATACATTTGCAAAGAACTTTAATTATTCATATCGAGTGTGTGGACAGTATTGAAGATGTTTTATATATAAAAAAGATTTGTTTACCCTTTGATATGATTCTCAATAACTTTATGTCTTTGCTTTGCAAACACTAGCAATGCATAGCCATTATGAAAGTAGCAATCCAATACTCATCCTCATCACCACCGATGCTCTCCCTTTGTCATTATTCTCTCATTTTTCGGTTCTAGCACCTGCCTCACTGTCTTCCACTCATTTCTCTGATTTCTTCTCTCTCATTTTTCTTTCTTTCCTCTCTTCTTGCTCTCCAGTTCTTTCTTCCTCTCTTTTCTCCGATTTCATTTTTTCTCTACTCTCATCCCATTTATTCTTTCTTTCCTCTCTCACTTGTTTTTTCACTAGACAACAGATTCAAACACCCAACAACAAACCAAGCAACTTTCTTCTTGTTTGCTTGCGATATCATACACACACAAAGAGAGAGAGAGAGAGAGAGAGAGAGAGAGAGTGAGTGAGTGAGAGAGAAATGAAAAGAGAAGAAGGGGGAAAGGAAGTTGCAGTGTGGATTTTGCCTATTAGATTTGTTTCTTTTACTTTTTCATGCAGGATAAAAGTAAAAGAAACAAGTCTAATAGGGCAAAATCCACAATTGTGCATACCACAGGTTCTGTTCCAATGGAAAAATACAGAAAAGATGAGGTAAAAATATCCATTTGGTTGTTGCTTTTTGTTGATTGTTCCTTTCACTACTAGAAAAACTCTCAACAGGGACCCTTTTATTGGAGACTAAAATAAAGACAGTCCCTATAGAATGGTATTAGGGACTGATAATAAAAGTAGTCTCTATAAAATGATAAAAGGGACTGATTCAATAATTTTCCGTAACTAATAATTCTAAAAGCTCGGAAATCCGTGCGTTCAGTATTAAAGAAATTATATATAATACTTTCATGTCAGATATATATTAGAAAATAAGGAACTGACAAATTAATCAGTGCCTAAGTTCCCCACCATTCCCTGTAGCGGGCATGAATCAACACAAAAACTTAATTAAAATTTTAAAAATATATAAATAAAGGACTCATTATACCAACTAAGTGAAATTATACGTATACCAAAATGCCTTTCCTCCTTTTTCTCATCCCAAGATTCCTACCTCTCTCTGCTTACTCTCTCTCTCTTCAATTATTATTTTCTTAACCACACTATCGTTTTACCTCCTAAGATTGCTACTGTTTCCTCCTCTTTCTCATCTTTTCCTTCCATTACTCTCTCTCTCTCTCTCTCTCTCTCTCTCTCTCTCATATTTTCTTAACAACTTTCTTGAAACTTCTCTTTTTCTCTCCTTCAAATCTTTACGCACCCCTTTTGTCTATTATTTTTTCCTTCTAATTCTCGTCCTTTTCTTGGTATTGTGTTGTGTCTGGATTTCTTGGTCTAGTTTTAAATTTAATTCTTGGTATTGTGTTTGTAAATCTAACCTATTGTCTGATTTGGGCTAGATCTGTGTTATGTCTCTTACAAATGTTTCATTTTGAATGAGTTTTGCTTAGCGACTCATGGTTTTTGTTTGACTGGTTGTAGAAATAAAACGTATGGGACTTGCTGTTGTTGATGGCATATTGAATCTGTTTGAAAGGTAATTTAATGAAATTTCTCTTGTTCATCAATGAATTCACTCTCTGTCAAAATCATAAATTTCTTTGTATTTTTTAGTGGGTATTTGTGTTTCTGAATTTTGAGGATTTATTTGTGTTTATGTTTATGGTAGTGCAGATGCGGTTAATATGATTAATGCTCTCGGGGGCAGAGGTGAATTTCTACTCCTTTTCCAACACTAATTTTCTTTTCTTTTTTTGAAATGGTCAATTTTTAGTCCTAAATCTAGATATTTATTGCTTTTCAAGAAGATGAGCTCTTTCCTTCAGTTCAACATGCAAAGACTCTTCCAGTGTATCTCCATAATCCATGGTCGGAAAAAATTCTTCTTGGGGAGGAGGTTCTCTCAGCTTGACGGAGTACAAGGTTTACAAGAGTGCCGGTTTGCAAACTGAACGGGAAAAAGAAAACCGATGAATGGTTTAAAGAACCGATGTTTAAACATATTGAAACAACTTTGACCCAAGAAAAAACATATTAAAACAACAAAATGGCTATGGGACAATCAGATATTAAAATAAAATAAAATAAAAAAAGGTTTATGTTTTTAGGGACTGATAAGCAATCTGTACCTTTTAATTCTATTAGGCACGGATGTACTCAGAACACATGTACGCGTATTAGTTGGAAAGAATGTGGGACCCATTAGGAAAATAAGTCACGGAAATTTGCAATCCGTGCCATATTAGCAATAGAGGACCCTTGTGAAAGACACTGTTATAAGTCAGTGCCTATTACTCCATTAGGCATTGTTTTCAGTCCCTAAAGACTGTAAAAGGGACTGATTGTCTTCAGTCTCTTTTAGTCCCTTTTTTAGTAGTGTTTTGTGGTTATTTCCAAATTTAGTCATAACAAACTTCATTGTTTAAATCTTAATAGCTTGATCGAACTGGAATTGAATCGAGTCCAATTGATTGTTTCAAAAAGTTCCATATAAGTAAGCTTAAGAATGGAGGAGAAGAAAGTTGGCCAAGTGAAAAGGCTAAAGAACTTTTTGTATGTTGCCCCTACTATGTTCTCTTTTTTTTTTCTTTTTTTTTTAAAATTTATTCACATGACATTTGTTTTTATCCATGTTTATATTTCTACTATTTCATTGAAGGAAAAAATGGAGAATAAAAAGGTTGCTGCAACAGAAGACGAGAATGAAGTAGATGATTGGGATATATACAAGGAGGTTATTGGTGGGCCAAGTCACGGTCGTATCCTTGGCTTAGGTGGTGGCTATAGTACAAAAGATGTGTATCCCTCAGATGACCAAGGTTGTAATAAACGTATATGCTTAGAACATGAAGAAGAGCATGAGAAATTAAAGGAGGAATTGAAGGACTTGAAAAGTGTGCTGTATGAATTGAAAGATCTAGTTCAAAGTATGAGGGAAAACAACTCAAATACTTATGAACGCTCAAGACAATCTGCTTCAATGGTGAACTCTTTTTTTCTCATTTCAATATTTTGCTCACTGTTAAATATTGTATTTGTTATTTTTAATCTCAAATGATTTATGTATTATTAATTATTATCTTTTATTCGACAGGACAATGTAGAAAGTTGTTCAGATGCTCATCTCGAAGAGGAGTAGTGCACCATCAATTGTATTCTGCTACAATATGTATTTTGAATTTCAAGGTTTTGATATATTTGCGGATTGCTTATATGTTTTAAGGATTATGGGGATTGTTTATGTTTTAACTATTTAGAATAATTTTAATTGAACGCTTAAAATTTTAGTACAATATGGTGTCGTATGATTTTTTTATTTTATTATTACCAATATGGTGTCGTATGATTTAGTACAATATGGTGTAGTTGGAAATATATATTTCCGACGTAACTTGCCCATCGGAAATATTTTGTTATACTTTTTCCGATGAGCCATTATATATTTTCCACAAACTCTTTTGGTCGGTAATGATAATTGCGACGAAATCTAGCCCTCACAAATAATATATCATTGTCGAAAAAAGTATTTTTGACGACACTCATTGGTTGAAAATATGAATTCACAAAAACAAGAAATCATGATAAAAGAACTATTTCCGACAATCAAATAAGTATTTACGACCACATGTACGGTTGGAAATAAATATGTAGGGTCGTTGTAAAAATCCATTTCCGATAGAAATTCAAGCAATAGCTACGAAGCATGGGCATCGAAAATACATTATTTCCGACAGAATGGTCGGAAATGAAGTATTTGCAACCAGCCTTTTAGCGACGACTTCCGACGGACCATTGCCGTCGAAAAAGGATACTTGCGATGGCAAAACGCCTTTTGCAACGACAAAATGCCCTCGCAAAAGGGCTTCTGTTTTGTAGTGTGAGTAACTTAGTACTACATAAAGTTCCTATGAAATTCAAATTTTGCAATGTCTTCATCATCTCTATGTGTATTGTGAAGAGTGGTCATCAAATGATAAATCCCCAAAATATTTTTGTATGTATTTGTTAACATGTCACCCTTATGGATCTGAGATTGGTTGACGTTGCCCACAAACAAAATCATTTGAAGATTGGGTCTTAGATTCTTTCCCTGAGCCACTCGATTCCATCCCAAAAGTCATGGGAATATAAAGGGTTGGTTTTGCATACAACATTAGCTACTACTTCTCATTCCATCCCAAAAGGTGGTGCTTTTTTTTTTCTTTTTCCATTATCCTAATTTTATCAATAATATCCCAATATTTTGTCCAAATGTTATTAAAGAGAGAGCGAAATTCTTGGATCCGAAATTTCCCATATATTATTGATACTTATATGATAATTGTATGGATAGATTCCAAACAAATCCTCCTCTTTTCTCCCAAAAAAAAAAAATCCTCTTCCCAAAAAAAACAATAATATTAATATTTTAGACCTTGATTAAAATAAGAGCCTATGATACACATAAAATTGTAAAATGGACTTTGGATTGGATAGATGCTGATCAAATTAGTGACAATAATTTAATCAGACTCACAAACTAAATTGAAGGACAATGATAAAGTGACATAACAATTTTGGGTAAATTACTCAAATGGTCATCAAACTTGTACCCGATTTACATTTTGGTCCCTCAATTAAATTATTAATCCAAATGGTACATAAATTATATTTTAATCGCCCATTTGATCCAACCGTTAGGTTCTGTCAATGTTGCCGTCAAATATGAGGGTAAATTGGTCATTTCGTACGTTAAAAATAAAAAAATACTGAAAAATAAAATAAAAACTCTCTCTCTCTCTCTCTCTCCATTCCCCCATGGCCACTACCCTTAAGCTCCAACCCCCAAACCAATCAACATCAAACACAAAATTGCAGAGTTTTTAAAAATAAAAATAAAAAAATA
This sequence comes from Prunus salicina, assembly GCA_020226455.1. Classification (NCBI taxonomy): domain Eukaryota; kingdom Viridiplantae; phylum Streptophyta; class Magnoliopsida; order Rosales; family Rosaceae; genus Prunus; species Prunus salicina. Next base: position 28,161,878 of record CM035342.1, on the reverse strand, counting down.
AATTTTCCTGTGAAAATTGCTGTTTCTGTTTGGTTGCTGAGAAAATTTGAAACCAGGGGACCGAGCGACCTTTTCAGGATCTCTGGAAGGTTCTGAAAGGTGGGGCCTCAACCCTCGTTGATCGGCCTCACCGCTGTCTGCTAGAGTCCCAACACCGTTTATGAGCACGAGACCCCCAATTTCGATACAGGTGAACCAAACCATCGAATTTTGTTCCATTTCCCTTTCTTTTCTTCATGTCTTCTTTGAATTTCTCGCTTTCTTCTTGTCGTTCCGCTCGTTGGGGTCTTCTGGGTTCTTGCAAGTTTGCCTATTTCCATATCTCAGCTCGTAGTGTCCAAAATGTCTGGTCCTCTGTTTCCTATTTTAGGGGATTGGCTTTAAATCATGTTTGTTTGAAAGGAAAAGGAAATAAATTTGTGGGAAAATTTTCTCAAGCAAGCAAATAGAATTAGTTTTAACAATACTATTTAGGTTGAGGCTATGGAGGCCTCTGCAGCCACCAACAATGCTATTTAGAATCTGGACATCTAGAGAAAATGTCGGCATATGCAATTTCAATTGCCATTCTTTTTATAATTTTCAGAGGGTGGTGATCATGGGGAATGGAGAGTGGGATGGGTTTTGGAGCTTGAGGGTGGTGGTCATGGGGTGTTTGTGGGGGAATGGGGGAGAAGAAATCCAAGGGAGGGGGTTTGGGTCTCATGATTTTTTTTCTCTTTTTCTTCAATTATTTTCAAATTTTGTATTTATTTTAACCCTATTTTATTTGTTAATTATGAAAAGTCGTATTTACCCTAAAATTTGGTTAAATTTAACAGAAAATTAGACGGTAGGACCAATGAAACAATTAAAATATAATTTATGTACCATTTGGACTAATAATTTAATTAAGGGACCAAAATGTAAATCGGGTACAAGTTTGAGGACCATTTGAGTAATTTACCCTAACAATTTTTCATAATTAGGCAAGCATGCTGAAGCCAAAGTTATAGAATGGTACTGTATCATCACGTTAGTTGGTGATGCTTCCATTCAAAATATGTTATGTGTTATTTTTTAAAAATAATTAAAAAAATTTGACAACTGAAATTGAATTTATTTTTAACTTTAAAATAAAATTGAGAAAATAGAAAAAAGAAAAAGCCACCGCCCATCCGTTGCCTCCCCCTTACTGTCGCACCCTCCCTCTCTTTTTCTTCCTCCCTCCATCTCTTTACTCCATAAACAACAACTATTGCCTATAAAGAATCCAATGTATTTCCATACAGAGCGTTTTGAACCATAAGATCGGCGGCAAAGGAAGACAGTGCGAGGTAGGGAACTGGGTTGTGCTGTGGTGGGTTTTGGCATCTTTTGTTTTTTGGTTTTTCAAAATTTATTAAAAAGGAAATAATGAATTTTAAATCTAGCTGTTAAAAAGTTAATAATTTATTTTAATAGACTGACACGTGTCATTTTTAAATGAAAATATCACCAGCAAACGTGGTAATACCGTACTATTCTATAATTTCTCCCATATTTGAAGTGGGCTTGACCCTTCCACTCTTTTACAACCCTTTTGATTCCTGACAAAAATATATGATACATTGTACAAAATATTTTACAATTAATTAAGATAATAAAATAATTTACAATTATGATATATTGACCCTTTTAGTGTTGGCCCTCGTTTAAGATAATAAAATAATTTACAATTAAGTTTTAAATTTTGACCCCTTGGAACGATAGAATAATTTACAATTATGAAGAATCAAGTGGTTAATGTGGTAGGCTACCTTGGGCCTTGACCTTTGCCAAAGTGATATTATTTAGTCTATAGGGGCTTTGTATTTTGGGCCTCCCGTGAATCCATAAAAGAAAAACAATTATGACCACTGACACCAACATATCACATCATCCCCTACTCAGTCCATTATTCAAGCACTGACTCACCTCACTCCAGCTTTAGCTCACCCATTCTCATGTAACTTGTCCATCAACTTTCTCTGACAATTTCGCTCCAGTATTTTCTTTTGTGAAATAATATGACTTTTGAAAGCTCCTGACAATTTTATGTCATTTCAGCAGATTCAACACTTACAGCTTTTCAGCTTTTCTTGTAGAAGATATTGAGATGTGACAATTTGGATAGAAACGTTTAAAGAAACGTGGCACCCCTAAATGTATTAAATACAAAAATTATCTAGCCAAAAATAATAGAAAAGAAAAATTCCCATATAGCTTATTGCAAAAAGGAAGGCCAACAGAACCAATTTCTCACAAGCTACTTTCTATCAATACACACAAAATCAAACGATGTCGAAGAAGCCTGATTCAAAGCCTGCGTATGGTTATTGTGGCTACCTAGAGGTGATGCCTTTGAGCAAGGGATCATCTTCTTCACAGCTCAACGAGTCTGCAGAACTTCAGATCAAAGATCGATATTCGTATAAGGATGCATATGGTGAAGGAGGTTCAAGCAGCTTTACTGCGAGCTACAAGGCTGGGGAGTTTGTGGACAAGAGCACTGGTGGCTTGGGTTACAGGCAGGAGGCAAACTACACCTCCACTGACAAGTATGTGGACAAGGAGATAGGGTTTACCACTGAGTACCAGACCCAGGTGAAGTTCAAGAAGTCTGTTTACCCTAACAAGACCCAAGTGAAGTTCAAGAAGTCTGCTTCTCCTTATAAGAGTGGAACCAAGTCCTACAACAATCGCGTTGACTATTATTAATTAGGTTTAGATGTTCACTGGGATGTCTTGGTATTTTGAAATATGGGCTTGTCTTGTAATGAACTTAGTTATGTGTCCAAGCTTGTTTATGTTTACTTGGATTAATCTCCTGCTATTCGCTGTCAATGTGAATGAAGTAGTTCTCTCTTTCTTATGTAATGAACTTGTAAGTTGTTATTATGTCTAGCTTGTTTATTTATATATAAATGTGTGTTTCTGTGTCAATGTGTAAATTGTCTAATTATATATAAATGCCATGTTGCAACATGGCATCAACAAAGGCCCAACGAAGGTGGAACTAGTAAGCGCTCTTGTGCTGAAATGTGCAGTTAAAGCTGCTGAACTTCGATGGAAATCGGAGATCGATACTCCTGCAAGACGTCCCGGACAATGCTGTAGGGAATCTCAGTTGGGGCTTCGAAGTGGTAATTGTAGAAAATGAGGTAGAATTATTACATGAGGTGGTTGCTAAGATGAGGAAAGCGTTAAGAGAGTTTTGCAACAACGAGGCAAATAGGAGGTGAATATGGTGTTTCTATGGTTCTTGAGTCTCGTAGGAAGTTGGGGGAACTATATATGAGGTTGATTTTGGGTGGGGAAAGCCCATTTGGGTTACCTGTTTGATTACTGCCATGTGCTTCAGTAACCACATTATTTTGTTTGATACAAAATGGGGTGAAGATATTGAAGCTTTGGGGACCTTGGATGCAGATGAGATGCTTCTTACATTTGCTTCTTTGAACCGTAGTGCAATTGACATGAGTCACCGCCCGCATTTGATGTGAGAAGCAATCGATATGAAATAAATGCATCCAATATTGTGTGTTGCATTGCATATTCTTTGTTTCATTAGAACACAGAGATAAAAAGTGAGAACAAAATTTTTAGCAAAAATATATAAAATGATTTCAAATCACACAGGTTGACAAACTAGCATTTGTTCTATGCTATTTTTCTTCCGATTGGTAAAAAATTTTAAAAATAAATTATAGTTTTGGGAAATGAATTTGTACTTCTCCTTAAAGACCTCTGCACCTTGAAACAAAGAAAAGAAGACGATCGTCATTCTTTGAACACATTGGTGTGCTGTGAGTCAAAGAGTTTCTGATATCTAAGTCAGTATGATTGTATGAAGATAAAAGTAGGGTTTTTTAGCTCAAGGAACAGTTACCTTTTTCCAAAAGGCGGAGATTAAAAGATAAGTCTTGTTGCTCTTATTAAATTTATTGTGGATCTTTTTTCTTTTTGTTGATTTAGGATCCAATCATTGTTTTGAACATTTTATCATTAAAAGGAAATAATGAAGAAAAAATATTGAAATTTCTTCTTTTACACATCTTCACCTCATAATTCAAATTTAAAAAATTGAAGCTTTGTATTGTCGATGCACATGAAACAACCAAAAAATTCAAGATACAATCTATTTATTTATGTGATAAAATACCTTTTAAAATGTCAAACTATTTTCATCCTTTTCTTTATACAAGCAATATTAGAGGAATAAGAATCAAACCTAGAACCTCAAATGCATGGATAAATATTCTTAACCACATGAGTTACAAGCCATGTGCACTATTTTTCTTGCTTTAGTTTAGGCGAAGTGCCATTCTAAGAAATTTCGGCTCCAAAAGAACGTGATTGCAATTATTTATTGGGCCAGCCGTCGTTGTAGGCCCAAAAGTCACATAACGTGGAGTACAAGAAAGCCAAAAACCTAGTGCACTTCTACCTTTGAGACAACTCCTAATTGGATTATGGCTCCTTGTAGAACCAGAAAACCCAAGAGAGAAAAAACTGGAGAATCATTACACTAACAAATATGAAGTAGAAGAAATCAATGGGACTTTAAGCGCATCACCATTTGTCTTCAAGCAGCAGGTATCCTCCAAAGTTGAAAAGATGCAGAGGAAAAATAGAGGGTCTTTTAGTTCAATTTCCTCCGTGGTTTTTATCAAAATCGAACCGAACCAAATGATTCGACCATGCCGATTCAATTCGGACCGTGTGGATCATTACTTTCATTTGTTTATTATCTTTCCAAGGATTGAGATTGATTTGGAAATGACATAAGAGCCCATGGCACTGTATGGTTTTACTTTACTTGGATACCGTATCCGTGACCACTGACAACACCCACACCGTCACTTAAATTGTTTGTATAAAAATAAGGGTCTTTTAAAGCCTCTGACACGCCTCGGCTGGCACCCTGCTGGCTCGATTAAACCTGTCTGTCCCTTCCTCTGACATTTCTTATTCCCGCCTTTTTTCCCCCACCTCCTTTTCTATTCCTACAATTATTTACTTGTTTATTCATCTTTTCTCTTCCCAGCCTTCCTGATTTCTCAACGTTCTAGGCCAACACAAGCAAGCACGAATTATTATGCCCCAACCCAAAAAATAATACCAGAATTTTAATAAAATAATATAAATTTCCTTTTGAAATGTATTATTCCTTGGCTTTGCAAGTTGAAACCCAATACATATATATTTATAAAATATAAAAAAGTGAAAATATTGGTATAAAAATTATTGGGTCATATTTTTAGAATATTCAAAACTATACACAGATCTCACGAGATTTGGAAAAGAAAAAAAGAAGAAGAGTAAAGTTGGAATATAATGGGATTTCCCTACTTTTTTACTATAGAAATTTTTTTGACTTTACAGTATTTGTTTCAGGTTACATATACAAGAGTATTGATCACATTTACTGCCAACCGCACAAACAGCCACTGAGAACTCGCCATTTCAGAGATGCGGGTCCCGTCAAGCACGTGCCACCAAAAAATCTAGCTGTCGTCAACTATACAATGCAGCAAACGCGATGCGCGCCCATTGGCTGGCACACCATTTCTCCTTCCCCAAATTCCACTTGTCCACGCGGTCGGCGTCCTATTGGCTCGAAACCCTCGACCTTCTGTACGACCTGGCCCGCTTGTTCGCCAGAGCAGAAAGAACCCGCCACGTGGCGTCGCCTTCGTGCACCCGATCGTTGAACATCAGGGCCCGCGGAACGCGCGGGTCCCACAGGTTCTTTTGAATTGCGCTCAAGTTGGTTGCCGCCACGTGTTCGAGTATCTCCGCCAGCTTACCCACGTCTTTCTCCGCTACGTTTAGCGATATCTCCGCCCACGGAACGACGTCGTCGAACGGCAACCTGATCCCGTCCGCTATGATCACCGGCACGCAGCCCAGGGCGACCGATTCAACCAGTCTAGGGCTCCACGGGGCCCACCCCAAGGGGCAGAGACAAAACACCGACCGCACGATCTCCGACTGGTAACCGGCGAACCGATGCCTCTGCAGGAAGAACCTCCGGTCACCGTTGTACTTCCGCCACAGCATTGTCCTCACCCGCCTTGAAAAAGACGAGGGTAAATCAGTCAATTCACAAAACATAATGATTATCAGTTTGATTAGTTTCATTTACTTGCTTAATTATTAAACAATTATTACTTGCTGTAGAAACGGCCGCTGATGTTTTTTGGGTGGACCTCCATCTTGCCCCGGAAGAAAGCGAAGATGTCTCGCCGGCCGGTTACCGGAGATTTCTCCAGCGTCCTCAATACACTTTCCGGCGAAACGTACGGTGGAATGACCACATTCTCAACCTCTTGACATGGGTGTCTCTGTTTCACACCGAACGTCTGTAACACGATGGAGTTCTTTAAGAACCCCGGTATCCCATCCGATATCGCCACATCCTCCTGAGAAAACGAAAACCAAGAAAACTATTTTAGAAATCCAGAAAAACAAAAACAAAAAAGAAACGTTTTTTTTTTTTTGGTCACCGCCCAATTGAATTACCATGGTGTGGAAGCAAGAACCGAAGTCATGGGAAGCGACGAAGACGTGGTCGGAGCCGTGGGACCGATCCCAAAATGGGTATTGGGTGGATATTAAGTTAATGGCGGAGGCTACGAGAGAACGAGCGTGGCCTATTGCCGGGAAGCCATTGACGGTGCTGAAGTTGCAGGAGACGTAGACAGGGACGAAGAAGAAGTCCGCTTCGTATGGGTCAACGGTCAAATATTCGCTTGTCAAAAGCGCCCTGTGAATGGCGACCTCGGAAGCAAACAAGTGGGTGCTGCATCTCTCGTTTTTTAGCCAATCCGTGTTGTATTTCGCTGGCAAATCGTATACGAAAATCTTCAAGTCGTTGAAGGGCAAGCCTGAAAAACACAGAAAAAATCATGTGCTTTAGAATTAATTCATCAAATTTGTCTAAAAATTATGAAAATAAAAATACGGGATTTTTTAAGATTGACGAAAATGGGTTATTGACCTTGTTTCTGTGTGATGTTATTGGTGGTGGATTCGAAGAGGGCACGAGAGGCTAAGCTTGATAAATGGTTTTTGGAGAGGGAGGCGGTTTGTTTTTTGTTGTTCTGATTGGGGTGGTTACTGATGAGATAGGAGCTGAAGAAGTACAAGGAGAGGGAGAGCCAGAGAACCCATTTGCAATTTCTATAAAAGAAGCTTTTTTTCTCTAATTGAGGTACTGATGATCTTCCATGTTTGCTGGGCAAGAGCTTCATTCTGACATAGAACCCTCTGTTTTTTGGGGCTCTCATCTTCTGCTCCAACATCTCATTTAAAAACCCAGAAAAGATTCAAGCTTTTGGTGAAATATTCTGAGAAAACGAAAGGGTTTTCAGTGGTTGCGGGAGGGCTTTCGGTTCTTGGTCTGGTGATGAAGTGGAAACGAAGGAACAGTGACGGATGAAATGTGAGTTTGTTGGCGTTTCGTTTTTGGACCAAAAAATAAAATTAAGAAATGGAGAAAAAGTTCAAATCTTTGATGTGGTTGAGCTCTGTTTACATGTGAAAATGGAATAAAAAATTGAAATTAAGAAATAATCAAATATTAAAGAATGATAATGGTGCGCACAGTTGCAGACAGAGATAAGAGAGGAAGAACTGGGTTTCAGGGCGTCACATGGTGGTGAAGGATAGCAGAAGAAAGAATGGACCTCGGCGATGGTCTCGGGGTGCTGTAATGTAATGCTTCTTTGGGTGACGGGTCCTTTCAGAATTGGACAGCTCAAATGACGAAATTGCCCTCGGTATTTTGTACCATCAAAATTTGACAGTTTTCACTTGGTGCTGGGTGACTTTGGCTTTTGTTTTTTTTAAAGCATTATGCTAAAGTGGATGATTTTATCTTTGTATTATCCGATAAGCCAGTCTGTAAGCATCTGCTTAATCAATCTAACACCGTCAATAACAACAGTCTCTCAGTTGTGGTCATCAGTATAATCATTCATTCCTTTGTATTTGGGTGTTTATCATAAGTACTATTTTGATTAATATTTGACACGTAAAGTAATAGAATCGGTCGAGAATTTTATTTCGTTTATAAAAAGTAATTTAAAAAACAGAGAGAATGTTCGGTATAGGGGCAAATTTGGTATAAGAAATTAACGTCCAAAAAAGGCTTCACAGCGTGGCCGCATTGAAAAAGGAACATTTTTTGGGCAAAATGAGGCACTTCATAAAGTACCTTTGGAAGGTCATGCTGTTGAGGAGGATATGCAATTAAAACGGAGATCAAAGAGCAGGGAAAGCTTTAGTTATGAAACCTAGGATGAGAGAATGCCACGAAATCGCTGAAATTTCCGTGTAAATTTAAAGATAGTGGTTTCAACCGTAATTTTAAATGGGGAAATAATTTAATTGATGACTGTGGATGAATTAACGTATGGTTATCCACTCGTTTTTTGATGATCCGAGCATTAAATTAAGGGAGATATTGCGACATGGACATTCCAAAAAAGTTACGGAAAAAAATTCACTTCTTAAAATTAACGACGAATTCTTAAAAAATTTCAAAGAAAACAAAAACTAAAAGAATTTAACGAGTGTCAAAAGTTATTATGCACTCTCGTCCATAACATAAAAAATAAATTGTTCTTCAAAAGTGTTTGAAGTCCTTTTAAGGATGTCAATAACAACTCCGTCATTTGGCAAAAAATAAAATAAAGAAACAGTTGCGTGAGAAGGACCCCCTTTGTTTTTTTTCTTTTTTTTTTTTTGGCTTAGAACAATCTTTGATTTTACACCATGCATCACCATAATTGAAAACTCTAATCTTCCCTTTCAAAGTGAGAAGGACCTGGGTATCTATTGCCCTCTTCTTTTCCGGGGCCAATCAATTTGGTCACACGTAAGTAGCAACAAAAAGTAAGAGAAATGAAGTCGTTGTTTCAATAAATTTTGGTTGCCTTAAATATTCGGAGACTAAGTCTTTTGGTCCTAAAAAAAGGCTGGGCACAAATTTATGAAGGGCAATGAAAGTTACCCAAATCAGCTACCAAAGTTTTTTAGTCGCTTCTTATTTTTAGTTTCTTGCCACGCATCTCACATTCCAAAATTATTTGGTCGTCTTTGTGACACCGGTGGAAAAAAACTTATAATCTTATTGCAAATGAATTATTCTTTTTAGTATAAACCTTAATCACTTTCTTAAATAATTATGTCATTTTAATTATTGCAACAAATTTTCCTTCAATAAAATCAAAAGTATTTTGCTCAAGCCTGAACTGCCAATAGTGGTCTGGTTTGGTTTGATTTCTTTGTAGTTTTAGTTCACACTATAGTAAAATTGCATCGTTAACGATTTATTAATTTAATCACGATTCAGAAGTGAAACCGATCCAAATCATACCGCACCTCCTTAATTCATAAACCTGTCATGCATGTTGGATCATGCATGAATATTCTTCTTATTAATCCGTAAAATATTTCGCATGAACGCACCATCTTTAATAAAATTTCATCACTTGATTGACTCCCTTGCCACAAAACGATGGTGAGACAAATCAGAAAAGCATTCAGTTTTTATGATCGAATTTAACACCTCGTGCACGGCAAGCTGTGGATTGAATTTGGTTTCGTCCACCACAAAAAAGAAGGCTAACAATAATGAAATGAAAAAAGACAAAAGTAAATGAAAACGAACTGAAAATGCAACAAATATAATCATGCCCTGCTTAATATTCAATGCTAAGATTATGTCACATTTGAATAGAGACAGAGACAGAGACTGAGAGACAGAGAGAGGACTTGGTCCAACTCCAACCAAGGGAAAGGAAAAATCATAGAGGATTAGGTGTTATAATTAAGGATTAGTAGTAATTAATTATTAGATTACTTGTTTGAGTTGCCAAGCACTTTTCATAAGTTGTTATCATCCAAATGCTAGTGGGCATACCACATACGTGTGGATGAAGCATCGGAATATTTGGTAGAATTTAATGGCATACCTACCATAAAAATAAAATTAATAAATAAATAATTTTGAAAAATAAAAATAATTCGTGAGCTTTTTTGGCATACTGTCTAGCTGTCTAGCTTAGCTAATCCTAATTGAGTTGGGTTGATGAAAGTGAATGCTGTGTTTGGCCTTGTTAATTATGGAAAGGTGTGCTGAAAATGAAGGCTAAATATAAAAGATTATCTCAAATTTTGTGCATAATTTGGTGGAGGCTTGCTAAACAAGTTAAAGATCTCGTGTTAGTGAGACGTTTGGTCTAAAAATTCAAGAACCATTCGTGTAATAAATTTAACGTTATGCACCTTCTTCTGCTTGTTTGTCCCAAAAAAAGGGTTCAATGAGTTTTTTATTTTATTTTAATTTTTTAATTATACTAAAAGAAAAAAGGGTAATGAGAAAAACCTCTATAATTTCACTGCTAGAAAAAGGAGCCAAGGCCGTGGTTTGCCTAGCCGTGTTGGGATCCACCGTTTATAGGCCGGGATATCATTCACAGTGATAGATAGTTAATGGTGACACGTGCAACTATCACAATCACGTAATCTGTGTATGATATGTGGTCAACATCCTTTGACCACGGGTTGTCTATGGCGAACATGAATATAGGCCACAAGTTGTCTGTAGCTTATAATGAGGTTTTCTAAATAAAATAGGTGAGAAAATAGTAGCATTCTTTTTCTTTTAATTTCTTAGTTATTATTTATTGCATACTTGACCAATTAGATAGCATGCCAATGCAGTTAGATAGCATGCCAATGCAGTTGGAGAATAAGTTTCATATCATAATGGGCGAAATGATTAAGCTTTGTTTGGAGTTTAAATTTGGTCATTAATGTGGTGATAATCTTAGGTCTAATTATGTAATCATGACCATTTTCAAATTGTGAATAGATAAAAGTGCAAAGTGTTTTTCATCTTTTTTTCTCGTGACCAGAAAAAAAAAAATCAAAAGAATTATGGGATTAATTTAGGATGACAAATTTGCTGGAGTCCATGAGTTTATACATCTAAATCAAGTAAAGAGAATTATTGATTTTCCTAATCATTCCAGCATAGAATGAAAAAAGGAATTCCACAAGGCTAGTGATTTCAACAGTCATTTTTTGAGCCTTTTAGACTCATTACGTGAGTACATAAGTATTATAAAATATTCAGTTTGGAGTCCAGATAAGTAAATAATAAGCGCCTAAATCGTTATTTTTCCACAAAGTCATTTGTGGAAACAAACATGTGGATCCATATGAGCCAATGAAGTCCTCTCAAGTCTCAACTCAACATTCATGGCACTCATTAAAATACTCTAGCAACACATTCATGACAAACTGCTTGATAAAATGCCTCAAAGAGGGGAAATATAAGAACAAACAAAAAATGGTTTGAAAGGTTCATCTTGCCTCTAGGAAGAAAAATATTAAGACATCCATCAGCACGGTGGATTGAACGCACTAACAATAATTGAACTCAAGAGCCAAAAGATAAAAAAAAATCCCAGATATTCCTTGGTTGTCCCAAGCATCTCAAAAATTGTCACCTTCATTGTCTGCCCTGATATAAACGGCAACAGTCCATTATTGGAGTGAGAGTGCTAATAGTACATTGGTTTAGGAGAGCTACACCAGAAAATGCCATTATATTGTGAATCAAAGTCAGAATAAAGACAGAGGGATTGTGGGTTTTATTAGGCTATCCCAATTTATGTGATGTTAATTGTCTCTCGTGAGTAGTAAACAATACACTCAATGTAGGTTGTGGTTAGAAAGTCTCTTGGGAACCTTTGAAAACTTGAACATTTCCCCAATCTAGTATTGGCCAACAAAGAAAAAAAAAAGTATAAATTGTCCCTTTTTTTTAGATACATCGAGTACCTAATTTAAGGGGGGACGGCGAGGGGCTCACACATACTGGAATTCAAACTAGTGTTATGGGGTTTGCAACCGAAGACTGCAACCGCTGAGGTAAACACCCACTGGCAAGTATAAGTTGTCCTTGGTTAATCAATAATTGGAGTGAAATATTTTGATTAGACTCCTTTTCTATCGTAAGAAATTAATTAATGTCACCGTTATATAGGTTAACAATCCATTCATACTATATCCTAAAATATAAACTCGTCTTCCATTTATATGATAATTTGTGATGTTATGGTCGCACTCAAATATCTTTTCTTTGGTCTAACATTAGTGAACTGTTCCCGGAAATAAGACCCACAAAGCATGGTGACCCATTCAATTATTTTTCCCTAGAAAAAAGCATAGGCTAATTAAGGAACATGGACCACCAAAGGCAAAGCCACATGGTAAGGTACTTGCGGCGGCAGGACCTATGTGCCCCATAATACAAAGCGGGAAGGAAGGAGCTCTTATTTTGTGTTTGAATCCAATCATATGTTTTAGGGCCAGTACTTCAATATACAGCTCATATGAGGAACAGCGACGGAGACCATTCATATATTGTTTAATTGGGAAGCAGGAAAAACAAAGGCCCATTTGCCCTGTTTATATGGGATTATATTCCTTTGTCACATGAGTATTTAACAATTAAATCCTAAAAATATAGGTCCCATTTATAAATGGACAATGCTTCATTCCTTCCTTAGATGAAAGTTATTTATAGTTCTAGCAAATCACAATTTGACATATATACAAAAATAATTTATCCAAGATATAAAACAGAGAAATTTCTACACATATGTCAAATAATGATTGACAGAAAAATAAGAGTTGTTACTTCCAAAAGGGGGTAAGTATTTTTCTTTATAAATTAGGGTTATGTGGGGCTGAGCCAGACATTGGAAGCCATGCAGACAAGGGAAATGGAGGGCCATCAATCAGGACTTTGAATTGGAACATCTCTGAAACTGCTTTGGGCTCATTGGCCCTATTACTTATATACAATGTGTGAGCTTTGTGGGGCTTGTTTGTGTGCATGAGAGAGAGAGAGAGAGAGCATATGCTGAATTATTTATTTAATTTTTGTGTGAGAGAGAGGGAGCAAACTAGTAAAAGTAATGTTATGTCCTTAGATTGAGGAGGAATTAGATTGATGAGAATTAGATTCCGGATTCCTAATAAAGTTGTTTACTAAACCATTGGATTGAGGGGAGTTAGATTTCGAATTCCTATAGAAGTTGTTTACTAAATCATATGGAATTGGGGTAGGAGTGGTATTATTTACTAAAATGTCCACATTTTTGAGTTAAAGTAGATGACATATTTGAAAATTTGAAAATTGTGTGAGGATATAATGGGTAAAAAAGATGAATTCCTAATGGGTGAATTCTCCAGAAAATAAGAATACCACCTCCCATTCCGGAATTGAATTCCTCCAAAATCAGGAATTGAATTCCTAATTTTGTATGGGCCCCGCTTACTTTTTCAATTCCTTGATGTAAGTAAACACATGAATCCTCAAAAGTGGAATTCAATTCCGGATGAGAATTCCAATTCCGGATTAGTAAACATGCCATAAAGGTGTAACATTGTGTTGAGATGAGATGGGAGCTAGGGCATGGTGCCTCTTCATGGAAAATAGTGCGTAGTGCAGCAAGTTTGGGAAGATGAGGAGGACCACATGCCTAGAGTATACAGGAGACTCCAGTACACCAGTACATGTTGTTATGCAATGTGGGCTATCTTGTGGTTTTAGGGTTGCATTCGATGGCGGATTGAATTTTATTTTTGTGGGGGCGCATTTAAGCAACAATAATTGACGTGACCACATTTATCCTTTATTTTATTTTATTGAAGGATATAATCTAAACACACATATATATATATTAATAATGAGACAAACTCACAAAGAAAATGTATAAAAACAAGAAAAATTATTAATATACTAAAAAACATCTAAAAACAACTGAAGATAAAAATATTATAATACTAAAAAGATTATGTTTAAAAAAAAACCTTCATGTGCTACTAAGTGTGTTTTTTGGCTTATTCTTGGTTTTTATTAACTAGGCAAAATTATTATTATTATTTTTTGGTTAATTTTATCCATGTAATTTCCATTTCCAAGCAATTCCAGAACACCTGTCAATTTTCGTCAAATCTCTCTTAAACTTCCGTTACTAAGTGCCAGTTTGGCATTGCTTATTTGGGGTGATAAGTGATTTTTAAAAAATTTTGAGAAGCCCATCCCGTTTGGTAAACTGTGATAAAATCACTTATTGTTAAAAATTGCTGTGAGAGAAAGCTATAAGGAAAAGCAGCTAATGAGGTGCTTTCATTTTCTGATTATGCATGAATCAATTTCAAAGAGGCGCTGAGTTTAATGATTATGCGGCAATTATTTTCTGATTATACGTAAAATCAATACCAACAATACTTTTAACAAAAATTTTACCAAACATCAAACTGCTTTCTCTCACAGCTGATTTCTCTCACAGCAAATCTGACAGCGATTATTTTTACAGCACAGCAATGCCAAACTGGCCCTAATTGTTGGTTTGGTTTGATTTTTTTTCTTCCCAATTGAACTTGTAATCACTTTTGACAGCATGCTGATCGAAAGAAACATGTAAAAATCAACTAGGTCGGACCTGAATTCAACTGGGCCTAACCAAAAAAAAAAAAGGAATACGTGGCTGAAAAAATAAAATAAATTAGAAGACCAAGAAAACATAAGAAAGAAAGCTATTCGTTCAGGCTTTGGTAGATTGATGGATATCTTGGCCTGGTTGTTTGGTTTTTTGGGCCTCTAGCCCACATAATACCAAAAACAAAAAGAGTTATCCTACAACACCCAACAATTATATTTAGACACCCAATCCCATAGATAACATGATACAACTTAAGTGGTGGTACCCATTTGTAATATAGGTTGAATTATGCTATGCTCAGGTTCGCTTCTCACGTTTTGCACGAGAGATGAGGATTTGGAAGTGGAGGAATAATGGCACTGATAATGGTGGGCCTCGATCTATGAGTCTTTACACTTATCCAACAAACAAATACAATGAGAGACCTAGGTCAGTTGATTAAGATAGTGTACTCATTTTTTTACATCCGAATTTAATCTCCTTCTTGATACATTAGAGTAATTTAAAATATCGCATTCCATCCCACCGATAAAAGTAGGCTAATGAAGCTGTGAAGAAACAACATGATTACGACAGAATTTGAATATATTATATTCAAATTCGCCCCCATATTTATGTGAGTTAAAGATAGGACTTATATTTAAAATTTTATTTGTAAATATAAAAATATTTAAATGTGAGTGACTTCTATCTCAATTTTTACTTATAAATATAGAGATATGAGAAATAGAGAATCTTCTATCAGTCAGTTAATAAAGGAACTGCACCAAGAGAGGATGCACCTACACCTTTTGCCGGTGAAGGATAAAAACCCGTGACAAATTATTCGTACGATATGGTATAAAAAAATAGTAAATTTAGGTTTTAGCTATAAAAAAAATTTCACTTTTGGAAAAAGTCAAAGCTTTTTCAAAAAAGACAAAAAAACCTCTTAACTTTCAAATAAAAAACATGCAAATGTAAAGAATTCTTTAGGAAATCTAAAAATAAATAAGGGCAATTTTGTCAATTTTGGCTTCTTTTTAAAAATTTCTCTCTCCTTTGTCTTTTTCCAAAGTCTCTCGTGTATTACTCCTCCTGATATGATTCAATTTTTCATGGTTTTCTCTTCTTTTGTCTGTCACGAGAATTGGCTATGATTTGATGGTCTTGTGACCTATGTAAGAAAACACGGCGAAAAGAAACAACATCAAATCCTAGAAACGGTAGAGTTGAGAAAATTCTCAAAGTTTTATTGATAACTAAATGATAATGATAATGACATTCGAAAGTTGTTTACATAGAATGCGTGTTTAGTGTTTTGAGGTAATTTGCAATGTTAAAATTGTGTTTTGAGGTCTAAATTCTCTATAAAAAAATAAAACACAATTTTAACATTGCAAATGACTTCAAAACACTAAACACGCACTATATAGAGTCTTATTCATCTGGTTGTTCCCTTTCGAAATAATGTATTATGGAACCGGACACCTCCCAAATTCAAAAAATTCAAAATCTATTTTTCTTAGATGGACCATGGTATGGTTGCATGAACTAATGCGCATGGTGTCCTGCCTATGGACTACGGTTGTGAATGGCATATGAACCCTCATCAATATCATAAAAACTTTTTGATCATGTTCCAGGCCTTGTGTTGTAATGCCAATTATCCTCAAAATCCCTCAAGTGGAGATATTTTTTCCAAGTCAACTAGACAATGGCATGAATTGATGGATTAATTGAAGTGTATCCGCATCAACCTCAGCGCGAGAGAAAATTGATGCAGCACTTGTATTGAAAACACCTATTTTAGAGTTTATAGTTTAAGGTTTTCAATGAAAAAATAATAATTATATGGAGACGTCAAATCGCGTATAATTTTCATCAATTTGCATAATATCAACGTAGAAAATATAAGTAAAAGATTCAAATCCAAAGACACAGAGTGGTAAAATGTTACATACTACACTTAACACTTTCAAGTTCCTCAAGCTTGGGTTGGAAACTTGATCACGTTGGGCACTCATTATTTGCAGAAGATTCCTATACCCAGAAATGAAAGACTTTTGTGGTGGTGGGAAAAGGCATATGCAGGAAATGTGGACCTTAGGGTCCGATTAACCTACCACTAATCGGTGGGTATTTTGCCTTTTTGAACATGGATTTGATGATAAAACTACAGGCCTACAAATATCTCAATTTTGTCATAATTGGATTGCTTACTATAATATCCTTTGGCCCCCAACCGCCCTCCATGACGCCATCCTTAACCTTTGCTTATGTTAACTATCAGTGAGGTAGTCTATTTGTTTTATTTTCTTTTGTAGCAAAAGTTGCCTGTGTTGTTCACAATATCACCATCACACGTCACTGATGATGATGTTCTTCAATAGGATAAGATTAGGGCATCATGCATGCTGTAAGATTTTTTGTTGCTTGTGCCTATATGGGATCAGTTGCTCAGAGACAGAAGTATAAGAAAGTAAAAAACTTGATTTAAGGTGTGAGAATTTTGTGACAAAACTTATGTTGATAGAATTGGATATGATATGAAGGAATTCACTTGCATATTAATAGTCTCAGGTTTGAATATTCATGTTATCATGGTAGTTTGTGTGTATGAGAAATCCGCTTCCTCCTGTTGTTTCGACTATCACTTATACTACCCAGAAGCACTGGCGGACCTAGAATTTTTTTAGCGGAGGTGCAATATTGACTAAGTATGAAAAATGATTTTTCGGAATAATCATTTTTTCAAGATAATTTTTGGCGGCTTTTATTCCTTACACATCAAATAAGAAAACTTGATTTTATGGGATTTTAGTATGAAGTATATATTGACTTAATAAGCCATCATTTTTAGCCTAAATCGTATTTTGCACTAAAACCGAATTTTCATATTTTGTTTTGGTGGGAATTTGATTTTCTAGTATTTTTATTTGAATTCAAATGGGGGGTACTTCCTTATTTACATTGTAAACTTAAGTAAATGGAGTAATATAAAAATAAATAAAAGTAAAAGGACAAAGACATTTACTTAAATGTTGAAAATGGAAATAAGGTAATCTGTACACCAGTTGAGCAAAGGGGCAATTTAAAGCACCTACAATGATTTTTCCGGCGAGGGGAGGTGCAGCTGCACCTCCTTGCGCCTTACTAGATCCGCCTCTGCCCAGAAGCAAGAAAAGAAAGGTTGGCATCTATGTTGCACGGACACTCCAAACTTCTGGAGTGTCGGAGTGTCGGACACGGCGACACGGCGACACGGCTCCGACACGCCCCCGACACGCATTGGACACGGTCAACGGTTGGGACACGGTCAAGACACGGCTTCGACACGGTCAAGACACGGCTCCGACACGGTCAAGACACGGCAGGGACCATTTTGAAATTTTGAAAATAAAATCTGGGGTCTGAACGTGATTTTTTGAAACTTTGATGGACTGATTTGAAATATTTTTTTTAAAAAGGGCTACAAGTGGAAAAATACTTTTAAAACATAAATCTCACCTTTTCTGCTGCCAGACTTCATTTCCTCGTAAATAGCGTCGCAACCGTTTCTTCGTTGGATTTAAAAATAATTGTTACGACACTTTGAACCCGTCGTAAATAGTAATAACGACGGCTATTGAATGCATATGGAATCTGTTACTCACTAATATATAAATACACAAAAAGTTGTACCCCAAATTGAAAATTAAACCAAACCAACAAGAAATAAATAAATAAATAAAAACAAAATTCAACATTTAGAAAACTAAAGGCAGATGGTGGTGACGGCTTAAAATCTATAACAATACATTAGGTTGTGGAATTCTCTGAAGGTTGATGTCGGCGTCTTTTAAGCCTAGCCATGTGCCTCTCATGGTCTCCCAGAATCCTTTCATTGGACGCTTGCAGCATATCCAACCTTCTCAGAATATCAACAAAATAAGAATTTACCAGTCTCAACAAGGCGTTATTTTCTTCTTTCAGTCTCTCCACCTCCTGTTGAGACTCATGGAGCCTCCTCTGAAGAGAGGAATTTTCAGTTGTCAGCTCCTCGACCTCATTTGCCCTAGCACGCAAACGACTTGCCAGGTTAGAAACAGAAGCAGCACTCTGGATGCTTGCAGACATTGAGTCATCAATAGCCTCTTCTTCAGACCGTACTGTTAACAGTATCTCATCCATTGGTAGAAGGAAATTCCTAGCTACTGTAACAGCAGTAGCATCATTCATCATCACAGAATCATTAATTGTGAGATGTCTGTTCTGGGATACAAAAGATGGACGCCATACTTGGGCATCACTAGCTGTGTTGGGGGCAGCATTTTGATCAAGACGATTTGGGCGAGAAGAAGAGGAAGCCATTTTTACGAAGTTTTAGAGAAAGCTTTCAAATATCTGTGTTGAGTTGAAACACAATTACTCCCGTATCTATAGGCGGAAATATGGCTGTAGTTCCGGAATCTCGACACTTTCGGCGCTTTCAAAATCATTTAATCAAAAGCCGATTCTAGCTTTACGGAGCCATTAGTATTTGTCGGTCCTTTCGGCGCCCTCAATCTAATTTTGGTCAAAAGCCGAATTTACTTTGCGTTTCTTTTTTTTTTATAATTATTTTACGGAGCTACTTTTTCAAAAGCACCCCGAGATTCTCGCAAATTTCTCCGGTTACTTCGAAATCCACAAGTTCTACCTATTCACCTCATTTGTGTACAGTCGAAAATTTCTCCTGTTGCTACAGTGACTGTCAAAAATTAAGGAGAAAAATGGCTGACCTCCTCCGGAGGAAGAAGGAGAGGAAATATAAAACGAGTTCGGTACTGTAGCAAATACTGTAGCAATAAGAAACCTATTTGCGACGGCAATAAGTAACGTCGCAAATATTTGTCGCAAAAGGGCATTTTTCTTGTAGTTATAGATGATGAACATGAGTTATTTGTTTTGTTTTATAAATAAATTATTATTTTAATTACCGTGTCCTAGCTGGGGTGGATTACATCATATTATTCATATATATATATATATGGTATTATGAAATTAAGTATAAACATAAATATTTTATTTTTAAATATGTATAATTATTATAAATTTATTATTATTTTAATTGCCGTGTCCTAGCCGTGTCCGTGTCCTAGTTTTTTGAAATTTCCCGTGTCCCCGTGTCCCCGTGTCGCGTTTCCGTGTCGCCGTACCCGTGTCCGTGCAACATAGGTTGGCATGCATACATGATTTAAAAGTGACAATTTTGTAAGAAAGCTTCTATTGACGATTCGAATATGAAAAGTGCGCTCATCTGAGCGTCTAAACGAAGATTTATGATCCGTGATAGCGGAAAGGGTTGCAAATGTGGGTCCTACTCACTTCCTAGAGAGCAAAATCAAGTACCTGCTTTTTTAGACTGCAAGTCAATGCGGCAGTGAACCCAAATACTAAAGGCCACCTGATTCACACTAATCACGGCATTTAAAGTTGTTTAAAAGAAGACACTTACATTGAACTCACCCACTTGATCCCTCACTGGGCTTATTTTTATGCCATCCCTTTGGCCTTTAGCGGTACTTGTATCCAACATGAATCTCTTCCAAAATCTGAATCAAAACCAATCCAAACCCATCCTCAATTTTTCTTGTCTCAGATCTCTAGCCATTCTCACTTAATTCCCTTTGAACTCAAGCCTGATCAAAGAAAGAGCACTACAACCAGCCATGACCAAAATGAGCAGTTCCAAAGCCAGTAATGGCAGCAGAAAAAACAGTGAACTGCTTCCATTTGCAGTCCATGTGGTTCGAGGAAGATGGTTCTCTGTGTTTGCCTCCTTTCTCATCATGGCTGGAGCTGGTGCTACTTACCTCTTTGGTGTCTACTCCAAGCAGATCAAGTCCTCTCTTGGCTATGACCAAACCACCCTCAACTTGTTAGGGTTCTTCAAAGACCTTGGTGCAAATGTTGGTGTCCTCTCAGGCCTTATTGGTGAAGTCACCCCAACCTGGTTTGTGCTCTTAATTGGCTCAGCCATGAATTTTGCAGGCTACTTCATGATTTGGCTGGCTGTGACTGCCAAAATTCCCAAGCCAAAAGTTTGGCACATGTGCCTTTACATTTGCATTGGGGCTAACTCTCAAAACTTTGCAAACACAGGAGCTCTTGTCACTTGTGTCAAGAATTTCCCAGCTAGCAGAGGTGTTATGCTTGGTCTGTTAAAGGGTTTTACTGGGCTTAGTGGAGCCATATTTACTCAAATTTACTTGGCTGTCTATGGAAACAATTCAAAATCCATGATTCTTCTCATTGCTTGGCTTCCTGCTGCTCTATCAGTAGTTTTTGTGTACACCATTAGACCCATGAAGCTTGTTAGGCAACCGAATGAGCTCAGAGTCTTTTACCATTTCCTCTATGTCTCAATTGCCCTTGCACTTTTCCTCATGGCTATGATTATAGTTCAAAAGCAAGTTTCTTTCTCCCAAGCTGCCTATGCTGGAAGTGTCACTGTGGTTTGTGTGTTCCTCTTTGTCCCTCTTGGCATTGCCATTAGAGAGGAGCTGCTCCTCTGGAACCTCAAGAAACAATCTGGTGATCCTCCAACTGAGTTGACCATTGAGAAAGTACCACAAACAATTGAAGCGAAAGAAGATGCATTGCCATCAAATTCCTCAAAAGAGCAAAAACAGGACACAAAGATATCTTGTTTTGCTGACATATTCAACAAGCCAGAAAGAGGAGAAGACTACACCATTTTACAAGCATTACTAAGTGTTGACATGCTCATTTTGTTCATGGCGACGCTATGCGGACTCGGGTCAAGTTTGACAGCAGTAGACAATTTGGGGCAAATTGGTGAGTCTCTGGGATATCCAACCAAAACAATAAGCTCTTTTGTGTCATTAGTTAGTATATGGAACTACTTTGGGAGAGTCTTTTCTGGGTTTGTATCTGAAAGCCTATTGGTAAAGTGGAAAGTCCCCAGACCCCTCATGATGACCCTTGTTCTTCTTCTATCATGTGTTGGCCATCTCCTCATTGCCTTTCCAGCGCCTGGTTCAGTTTATGTGGCATCCGTGATCATTGGGTTTTCTTTCGGTGCCCAACTCCCGTTGCTTTTTGCGATCATTTCCGAACTCTTTGGCCTCAAGTACTACTCTACATTGTTCAATTGTGGACAACTAGCAAGTCCCCTTGGGTCCTATATACTGAATGTGAAGGTCACTGGAATGCTCTATGACAGAGAGGCATTGAAAGAGCTAGCAAAGAAAGGGATGGCTAGGTCTTCGGTGAAGGAGCTGATTTGCCTTGGGAGCCAATGCTATAGGTTGGCTTTCACAATTTTAGCTTCAATCACATTCTTTGGTGCTCTTGTTTCACTGGTTTTGGTGATCAGGACCCGAGAGTTCTACAAAGGTGATATATACAAGAAGTTCACAGAGGAAGCAGAAGATGCATAGATTTAATTTAATTTAATTTTATGGAAAGACTACATATCAAATGTAAAGATCTGGAGTTTGATCTATTATGAACTCAGAATTGTGGGATCAGAGATTCTTCTATCAGTTAGTTCACAAATGAACTGCACTAAAAACTTCTGGAACCTTTCCAGGTGAACAGAAAAACCTGTGACAAATTATTCCAATGATATATGTCAAAGGCCCAATGTTTTTGGATTTATGTGGCTTTTTCCCTTTTGCTTCTTCCTTTACAGATGATCAATTTTGTCTGTCATGAGGTTTGGCTATGATTTATGGTTCATCCGTAGTTACTATTGTTGTTAAAGAAATTTAATTCACGGACTATATACAACACCATTTATTACTACAAACCTTGCCATCTGACTAACTATTAAGCAGGAAGGGAAGGAAGTTGGTGATCTGATGATTGGGAACTCTTCCCATATATATTGTTCACCAGAATTTTTCGTCCGACCTACCGCGAGTGAAAAAACAGTTCCAAGTGGCGGTCCAAATGGAATCTTATGCAAAAATAGCTAAAACCCCTCTCAACAATGGAAATGGATTAGGCATTGAAGTGTCACTATCGAAAATGAACATGCAACCGAGATCTATAGGATCCTCTCCTTATATTTTCTGTACAGAGAACCATAATATCAATACTGAAAATACAAGGATCTTAACTCAAAGAGACGAGTGGCAAAAGGTGGATGCTAAGCTAGTACTACATAGATTCTACAACTGCATTTGTGTAAATGATTAGTGGGGGAATGCATGACCAAGGGTAGGGTATAAAAATGAACCTTTTAAGTCCTATAAGAATTACTCTTGGAAACTTTGATCCTTTCCTGCACTTGACTGCAGCAGAATCTGACCCAGAAATGAAAGATTTGGGGCCATATTACATTTTTATTCATGTAATTTGGCAGGAATCTCTTTAGTTTAAGAGGTTGCTCCCCTCTTATTGATAGAACTGGAGTTCACATTATATCTTGGGAAAACAGAATGCTCTGATATATGCTGGGACGGAGGTTGCCTCTCATCAAGCATGTTCTTTGCAACATCCAGGTGTTTTGGGCATTCATCCCACCTCATGCTTCCTAGGAAGGTTGAGATCTTTCCTTAAGGTGACTTGGGTTTTTATGTAATTGCCCCCAAAATCTGAGGGAGGCCATGGCATTAAGAGCCTCCATTGCTGGAACAAAGCCTTAATGCTTCCCTTGAAAGTTTATAGAAATCCTATAAAAGTGAACAATAGATCAACCTGAAATTGAATGAATTGTCCTTGTACAAAGCCTGACACTAGACTAGACTTCCCAGGTCCAGCATCCCCAAGAAGAACCTCAAGCACAGTAACAAACATCACTCAGATTTTTTTGAAAGGGAATTATGAAAGAAAATTAATAAGCAAAAACAAAAGAGAACTTTTCATCACATAATACTTAGTTACTTTTCTTCATGTGAAAAGCTATGATTCTTGACTCAATATTAACCAGACTAAGATAAACAAGAAGAAAGGAAAAACAAAACTTTGGCCTACTAAACAGCTAGGCCAAAATTTAAAACCAAAACTAAGGATCATTATAAGTTCATGAAAGCAACCAAAATCCATAAAGAAACACGTAAACCCGGGTATGAACTAGCATGGAAATCACAAGCATCTCAATATATATGCATAATTATGCAGACCAATGTCAGAGATAAGAAAGGTGACGATCTAAAATCTAAAGTTGAGACTCAAATCAGGCCCATATCAGATTATTTCATAAATGTGACAGCAATTGATCATCCAAGCAAAATCCGTGAACAAAATAAACCAAACCCGTGTCAAAATTCTCATTGAATCAGACACAGACCGCTCAAAATTCCAATATTTCCTAGAAAGTTAGAAACCCAAACAAAACCTACAGAGAACAAAAGACAGGAAGGAGCACATCAAGAACGCAGACAGACTAATCAGAAATCACAAAGGTTCATAAAATTAAAAAGAAATCAGCCTCCAGAAAAGGGCTTCTTTCAGAGCTAGGGTTTATGGAAGTCGCTTTATGAGGTCCGGGGACCCCTGCATTCGGGGTTTTGGAGAGGAAAGCAAAAGTGTCGTGTGGGCTTTTTAAGAAGCAACGGTAAAAAACTCAATACGCTTTTACACCTTTATACAACGGTCTTTTGAAAACCATCGCATCCGATGTGTATTCTGTGTCGTGTTTTAACGTTTCTGGAGGAAAATCCTTGATGCTTTTTGTACATTATGGAAATAGCCAGATCCTTCTTTCTACCCCCGGGGAAGCCAAACGTGCAGTTTTCATGGTTTGAGAATTGGCACCAATCATTGAGGCCTACCAATCCATATGGAATAATGTTTTTCTCTTATAATTTGATAATTTTGGGTCCTAATGCTTTAGTTGCCTCAATTGTGTAAGCAGTTCTTAGAATTGGCTTTGATCGGGTTATTAGGACTTGCTCGAGATTCTAATTTAATGGTAAATGCTCTCGGCTTGGGGAAAGTTGTTTAGCCCTAAGCGAAGTTCAGTGATCTAAGTTTGGATTTCGCAGTCTTACATTGAGACAGAATAGGATAATGAGTTAGGATTAGGATAGGTTAAGGGTTTCACTTGAGAACAAAAATAAAAAGGAAAATTGACTACTATAAACACAATAGCTGTAATTTCTTTTGTGGGGTTTTCTTATCTTCCCTTTTGATTTTCTCTTTTGAATTTTAAAAAAGAATATGTTATTGTTTAAAAGGCTGTTTAATTTAATTTTTACCAACCAAAAAAGAAGAAAATTCATGTAGCATCAACTGGTGGGTATTGCCTTTTCAACGTGGATTTGGGGAATTGCAAAGGTAAGAGCTTCATGAACTTTGTCATAATTGGATTGCAAGCATTATACATCGAGATTTTGGGGGATTCTTATCTTAAACTGATGTGGCGGAAAATGATTACCGTTGTCTTATCGATCTTGCATCTCTCTCTTCTTTGCTGGTACTCCAAGTTTTCCTTCTTGTAGCAAAATAAGGTCTACACTTTGTCCCATATTTTCCAGTGAATTTCTTCAATTCCAGATAAAGCTTCAAGTATTATTAGCAACTTTGACCTTGGCCCTACTAGAGATGCCAATTTTAGATGTTATGAACTAACTTGAACAAATGTCATACAAAATATCAGGAATTTTGGCCCACATAAAACCCAAAAAAAATAAGAACAAAATATCATATATATAACCTTGCAATAAAGTTGGTATATGAGTAGTTAGGATTATTGCGGTTGACGAGGTTCAATTGTTAATATGAGTAGAAGAGGATAAATTGTGTGTGATTATTAACATTGTGATTTATGATGGAACACATTTAGTATAACATGAATGAATTAGTAATACCGCGTAATAGTATTATGTCAGATCGAAAAACTAAAGCGTGAGAATTGTGTTACCATATAAGTTTCACAATATTTATGATATGGTTATGCCAAATGCATCTACTGCCCGGAAGTTAAAAGTATAAGAAACAAAAAATTATGATACAACTGTGGTAACCATAACACAAGTATAATCAACCAAAAAAGAGGAAACCAAATGTAACCATATTGCAAAATTGAGGTAAGTTTGTACCCAACAAGCTAAAGAAGAACAATTTGAAAACAAGGGTATGACGAAACAAAAAGCCCATTTGACTTGTAGTAACAACAGAAAAAATGGAACAAAAGAGAACAAAATCGGGTCTGTTTGGTAATAGTGGATATGATTTTAAAAACAGAACCACGGTAATCAAATGAGTTTGAGTTGCATTGTAAGACAGTTTCATTGGATTAATATGATAAGTATGAACCTTAAACATCGACTCACACAAAATTAACTCGCTCACTTTTCTCTACCTAATCGGCTTATTATATATAAATTCTGTGACTTGTTCAAAATCTTTACCAATAACTGATCTCCCAGTCAACCCAATACCATCTGTAACTTTTCTTTTCTTAGGTCTCTGCCAAACGTATAAATGGTTAAATCTTTCTAGCAAAGGTTAAATCATTCTAGCCAAAATGAGCAGTTCTATCAATAGCAGCAGCAGCAGCAGAAGCAGTTGTGGATTGTGTCCATTTGCAGTGCAGGTGATTAAGGGAAGATGGTTCACAGTTTTTGCCTCTTTTCTCATCATGGCTGGAGCTGGTGCAACTTATCTCTTTGGTGTGTATTCAAAAGACATCAAGTCCACGCTTGGATATGACCAAACCACCCTCAACTTGTTAGGCTTCTTCAAAGATCTTGGTGCAAATGTTGGTGTGCTCTCAGGCCTAATTGGTGAGGTAACTCCAGCTTGGTTTGTGCTCCTTGTAGGTTCTGCTATGAATTTTGCAGGGTACTTCATGATTTGGCTTTCTGTGACTGAGAAAATTGCCAAGCCTAAAGTTTGGCAGATGTGTCTTTACATATGCCTTGGAGCCAATTCTCAGAATTTTGCAAATACAGGAGCTCTTGTCACTTGTGTCAAGAATTTCCCAGAGAGTAGAGGTGTTATGCTTGGTCTGTTAAAGGGTTTTACTGGGCTCAGTGGAGCTATTTTTACCCAAATCTACTTGGCAATTTACCCAAATGACTCAAAATCTTTGATTCTTCTAATTGGGTGGCTGCCTGCTGCACTATCAGTTGTTTTTGTTTACACCATTAGACCAATGAAAGCTGTTAAGCAACAAAATGATCTGAGAGTCTTTTATCACTTCCTCTATATCTCAGTCTCCCTTGCATTGTTCATCCTGGCTATGAATCTCATTCAAAAACAGGTTGCTTTCTCCCAAGCTGCCTATGCCGGAACTTCCGCTGTCGTTTGTCTGTTCCTCTTTCTCCCTCTTGCCATTGCAATTAGAGAAGAGCTAGTCCTCTGGAACCTCAAGAAAAAACCAGTTGATCCTCCAACTGAGGTGTCCATTGAGAAACCACAAGAAATTCAAGAAATAAAGGATGATTCAGATTTGCAAGTACAGAACACAAAGAGCACAACTTGTTTTGGTGACATTTGCAATAAACCAGAAAGAGGAGAAGACTATACAATTCTACAAGCACTACTGAGCATGGACATGATGATATTGTTCATCGCAACATTTTGTGGACTTGGGTCAAGTTTGACAGCAGTAGACAACTTGGGTCAAATTGGTGAGTCTCTGGGATATCCAACCAAAACAATAAAAACATTTGTGTCCTTGGTGAGCATTTGGAACTACTTTGGGAGGGTCTTTTCTGGGTTTGTCTCTGAAACACTAATGGTAAAGTGGAAGGTTCCAAGAACACTCATGATGACCTTTATGCTTGTTCTTTCATCTCTTGCCTACCTCTCCATTGCCTTCCCATTCCCTGGTTCAGTCTATGTGGCATCAGTGATCATTGGAGTTTCTTTTGGTGCTCAATTGACATTGCTTTTCACAATCATTTCTGAGCTGTTTGGCCTAAAGTACTATGCCACATTGTTTAATTGTGGACAACTAGCAAGCCCACTTGGGTCTTATATTCTGAATGTAAAGGTCACTGGGATGCTCTATGACAGAGAGGCATTGAAACAGCTAGCAGAGAAAGGGTTGACTAGGTCATCAGTGAAGGAGCTGAATTGCCTTGGGGGTCAATGCTATAAGCTGTCTTTCTCCATTTTGGCTGCTGTCGCATTCTTTGGTGCTCTTGTTTCTCTGGTTTTGGTGATGAGGACAAGAAAGTTCTACAAAGGTGATATATATAGGAAGTATAGAGAGGCTGCATAGGTTTCTGTTGATTCCAAAAACTTAAACTCCAATAGCATCTCAAGGGCACTCCCTATATTGTTTCGTTAGATTCTCCTTATTTTAAGCAATATTTAGTTTTTTATTTTTCTCAATTGTTGTTCAAGAATTACTTGTAATAAGTTTAATCTATATAAATAAAGCAAAAAGCGGAGATTACATTTAACAAATTTTTTTTAAAAAAATCTCTACGAGTGGCTCTCTCGCTACGTGAGGAGACTCATGCGTCAAATATTAGGGCTTAGGCTTTTCACGTTCAATTGTCATCCCCTCCTCGTCCTAACCACATTTGTTTTCATCCATGTTCAGCTGCCGTTGTCATCCTCCTCGACTTGACAGCTTCGAGTCACTTTTCTTCCACGTCGAGTCGCTGTTGTTTGTTTTCCACGTCGAGTTGTTGTCGTCACGCCTCTCTTTGACTTTGGGGTGCTTGCCTCACTGTTGTCTCTTTCAGATCGTGGGCGTTGGTTTCATCGTTCTCTTTCTCCTTGGTGCGTCAGCGTCTCTAGTGGTTGCCTTGGTATGGTGGTTTCATCGGGTCTGCTCATACTATTGTGTCGACAGTCTCTAAGTCAACAACAATCATGGTGCAAGCTGCTTTGTTGTGGTCGGCCGTCACGGTTGAGGTGGCTTTCTCACACCCCCTTCGTCATCTGATCTACGATCTCAAGCCTTACCTTCAAGAAAAGATGACCATTGTCCAGAGATTTGGCGTGGGTGGCTTTTCACCTAGGGTCTATAGCTTTGATCCTCCTTTTCACGGTGTTGGGCCAGGTTTTTGGCAACTAGGGTTGTTGAGTACCATCCTTTTACCCATCTTTACGGGTTTAGCTGGTTATTATGCTATGGAAACTGCGAAATCTGGTGACGTTAGTGTCCTTCTTGACAAACCAATGGAGATTGACCCAGTGGAGTCTCCTGAACGCATTCCTTAATGTGTTCTTGAGCATTCGTGGGCTTGGCATCCGACGAATGCTCTTATACCTGATCCTCGTGTTCAGGTTAAGTGGCTAGGCCAGTTTTGTTATTGTTGCGTGGTGTTTTCTTCGTTCTCCCCTTAATTGATTTTTGATTCTCAGCCTGTCTTAAGGACTATGTTTTCATAGGAGGTTTCTTTGTCAATATTGAGATGATATAGCGTGCTTGGGGGCTTTTTTATTTATTTATTTTCTTTCCTGGCATGTTTGCGGTTAGTCTCTTCTTTGTGTTGCTCCTTGCAGATTTCTCTTCTTTCATCGCCAATTGTTATTAGAGATGGCTGGAGATGGTGTGCTTAGTAGCTGCTTTCTTTCTTCCTGGTGTATTGTGTTCTCTGTTTGATGTTCTCACTGTCTTGTGGTTGTGCAAAGAACTATGATTTCATAGCAAGACTCTTTTGACAGTTGGATTGTGTTGTAGTGTTCTTGTCAGAGGTCTTTGCATTGAAGGTCTATGTGTCAGTTTGCTGTTTTATTTTATCTTGCTCTAGCATTGGTCCTACGTGGCTGTTTCAAACTTTCTTGTTGATCTATGACATGTATGGTACTCTTTCCTATCATGAGGTTTATTCCTCATAAAGGTTTTAACGAGGCCACTGTTTCGTGTCGTTTTATGTACGCTACTTTGATTCTATGAATGAATTCCATTTCTAAAAAATGAAAAAGGCGGAGAATGAAAAAAAATTCAAAATACCAAAAATTATCCTTGGTTAATAAATATATTAAGCATTGAAACTTTAAAAAAGAAAAAAGAAAAAAAAAAGATAATATAATAAATTAACTTTTAAAAAAAATAATAATAAAAATCAAAATCAGAAACATGATCCTATTTCTTTCTTTTCATTTTTTGTTGTTGGATTCTCTTTCTTAATTCTTAAGTTAAAAAATAATGGGCACACTAACATGTGTGCCGAGGGGCTAGTGTTAAGAAAAGACTTTCAAATTTAGCAACATTAAAAAAAAAAAAAAATCAAATATGCTAGGAGAAAAACCAAATATAATGCAGTCAATGTCATATGTTTGATTCCTCCTTGCTTTTGTATAAAAAAACTAAATATATTTGCCCAAAAAAAAAAAGGGAGTTTCACTAAAACACCCAAAATGGGGGCTGAAATTATAAAAAAACTTAACACCCAAACACTTTATAAACACACCCAAAACCCATCATTACACACACTCAAAACCCATTTATAAACACACCCAAAAAATATACAATTGTTGATTTTGGGTGTGTTTCTATATTTAAATAGTGTTTTGGTTTTTTTATAAATGCATGTCTAGGATTGGGTTTATTTATAAATTTGTAAAAAAAACACCCCAAATGTTCTTGAAAATTATTATTATTATTATTTTATGTTTTTTGCGGTGTGTTTTCTGTTTGGTACATAACGACTCCATTTCCCTTGCAAAAGTAACTATATAAATTCGGCTTTACAAATTTTAAACGAAGTTTTGTGGGTATGTTGAGTGAATTTGTGGGTACAAATATACATTTCAAACGAAAACTGCTTATCAAAATATACCAGAGCAGCAAATTGCTCTGCTTCTAATTTTGTTTCCAGACAACAGCTCAAAAGAGGACTGCAGAGAGCATAGAGCAGAGAAGAAGCAAAATGGAGAAAACGAGGTACAAGAAGCTATCTGGAAGTCAAAACCTAAGACAACAGCTTGTGTTGTCTACACTCACCTTCACGCCCATTCAAATTCCCGACATACGAACCAACGAGACATGGCCTGGTCTCCGCAAGTACGAGGTCTCCCTCGTCAAGGTGCTCGCTTTGGTCTGCCATGGCTGTTCTTTCGAAATCAACGACACTGGTACTCAATAGCCCTCCCCAAACACTAATTTTTTTTTCATACATTATATAGTAAATTGAGCTTAGACCCATAAAATTCATTTTAAATCACCTACAACCCTTTCTTTTAGTTTTCTATTTAAAATACCCAATTTTTTCAAATAATACCCGTTGACTAGGATCCAACTAAGCAAGTTACCTAATATAACTTAAAATCTGATTTATTGTATTTTTCGGATTCCAAAACTACCCCTATTTATGAGTTAATGTGTTATGGGGGAGTGTAACTAATGACATCCGTTGAATTTGGAAATATCTCCAAATAGTTGTAATGGATGTAGGAACTAATTTAGAAACTTATTTGAAATTAAATATTAAATTC
Organism: Prunus salicina; assembly: GCA_020226455.1. Classification (NCBI taxonomy): domain Eukaryota; kingdom Viridiplantae; phylum Streptophyta; class Magnoliopsida; order Rosales; family Rosaceae; genus Prunus; species Prunus salicina. Next base: position 28,131,024 of record CM035342.1, on the reverse strand, counting down.
CACATTAAAGTATTAGTAATCTATTTTACGACTAGTAATCTATTTTTGAATTAATGGTGTTTTCCTTCTATAAATTACTACTAGTAATCTATTTAAAGTAGGGTGGTGATTTCCCCACTCCTTTTTTATCCACTTACACTCCTTTTTTAGTTATAAAAAAGGAGTGTAAGTGGATAAAATGAGAGAAAAAGGAGTGGGGAAATCACCTCTATTAAAGTATTAATAATCTAAATTTAATATTAAATTTATGAATTAATGTTGTTTTTTTTTTAGGAATTCTATGACCAGTATTCTTTTTTATTATAGTTTTATGAATAATAGTGTACATTCTAATAATGTTCCTATTTTTTTTTCTCTAATAATGTACCTAGTAAAACAATTTACCTAGTATAATGAACCTATGTTTTCTCTCAAAATAATGAACCTATTTTTTCTCTCAAAATAATGTACCTATTTTTTCTCTCAAAATAATGTGCTTTTTTTGAATAACAGATTGCTTCCTACTTCACTTCAAAATAATGTACCTATTTTTTCTCTTAAAATAATGTACCTATTTTTTCTCTCAAAATAATGTACCTATTTTTTTTCTCTAATAATGTACCTAGTAAAACAATTTACCTAGTATAATGAACCTATTTTTTTTCTCTAATAATGTATACCTAGTAAAACAATTTACCTAGTATAATGAACTTATTTTTTTTCTTATAAATAATGTACTTGTTTTTAATTTATAAAAAATGTGCATAAATTTCAATTATACAACGTACCTATTTTCTATAAATTATTGTGTACCTATTTTTAATTTGTGAAAATGTACGGAAATTTCAATTACAAAGTAATTGACCTATTTTTGTTAATTTTTTTTTGGAAAATAATATACATATATTTTTATACGTATATATTTATATTTATATTTTTCATATGTACATTATTGGATATGTAATTTACAAATTTTTTTTATTTGTAATTTTAAGGGGCCATATGTTAGAGGGAATGGTAACCAAAAGAAATGGGGTGATTGATATGCTATTAATAGGGAGTTTTAATTACAATTATGACAGTTAATGAAATGCTTGGAATAAATTATAAATAAAATATGAAGTCTGATGGCAAGGATGTAAAAACATAGGAATACTACGACCTCTTATCATTTAAGTTTGAAATTGGGTTTTACACATAGATTTATAGAATGATGGGTATATGTCTAGGAAATAGAAATTGTAGGGACCTATATTGGACAAGCCCTACATTATATTATATAGATATATATGGACGTATAGTTCTGAGTGCTATTTTTGTTCAGTGTGTTTGGGTAGGCACTGGATTTAAGTTCAAGCCAGGGATAGTGATGGGTCGGTTGAAACTGGAACACGACTGTGGTTTTGAGCGGTCTATTGGGTATTTCCTGGAGCCCTTGATTTTGCTTGGCCTCTTTGCCAAGAAACCCATTACCATTACGGTTAAAGGTAGCCACTTTTTTCACTGCTAATTCTGAACCTTGTTGCTTCATCATTGCAATGAAAACTGCATATTTGTAACTAGTTCTAAACTTTGGCACTTGGTAATGACATAGGTTTGGTAATATTAAGAATTCAGTTTGTTTGAACACTTACAATTTTACATTGTAGATGGGATTTTAACAATCGGTTCTAGCCAACTAATTTATTGAACACTTACAATTTTACAAACCCAACTATCTAGTTCTAGCATAGATTTAATCTAACTATAAAAGTACCAGTTATAAATAAAATAGAATAAAAAGGCCTAACCCTATTGATTATGGGACCAGACCATATTGCATTTGTGCGTGTCGATTTGAGATTTACAAAGATGCTGCCACTGTAAGTCACTTGCATTTTGTTCTTTCAGGATTTACAAATGATTCCAAGGACCCATCTATTGATACCTTCCGGTCTACTACCTTTCCCATTTTAAAACGCTATGGAGTTCCCTCAGAAGGATTGGAGCTGGAAATAAAGAGTGGTGGATGCGCTCCTAAAGGCGGTGGTGAAATCGTTGGGCCAATCCCAGTTGTTCAAAGTCTGACTGAGTTTTTGAGACATATGGGATAGTCTTTTTTCCTTCATTTTTGTTGGGTTTTGTTTTATATGTTTTGTTCTACAGGGAGTAACATGGACTGATGAGGGGTTGGTTAAGAGGATTAGAGGTGTTACATTCTCAATGAGAGTGTCCGTGCAGTTTGAAAATACAATGGTACATGCAGCTCGAGGAGTCTTTCATCCCTTCCTTCCAGATGTTCACATATTTACTGACCATAGAGCTGGCCCACAAGCTGGAGAGTATTTTTCAATCCAGATATTGTTAATGTCAGGATATATTTGATGGAATTGTGAATGTGTTTTTTTATTTATTTTTTTATAAGGTTTATGCTGTTTAAGTATACTTCCACTCATATAGGCAACAATGACTTTATGGCAGGTCACATGGTTATGGAATGTCAATAGTTGCGGAAACAACCTCTGGCTGCTGCTGATACAACTATATTTCTCATGCACGAGGGGAACACGTATCTGAAGTTGACTATGAGAAGAAAGAGCTGGTGCCTCCAAAGGATGTTGGTTTGAAAATTGCTTCTGTTCTGCTTGGGGAGATTGGGCAGGGCGGAGTGGTTGATTCAAATCACCAGGTTAGTTATTTTATGTATTGTGCTCTTTCCCTACCGACTTAATTCTCGTACTTTCTCACTTTTATTGTTTTGAGAACTTCACACCATAAGACAGAAATTAAGGAAGTGTGCACTAAAACAGGAAAATGATTTCTGGAAATGGATGAAATGAAGGGAAAAGTTGTCCTAGATGGAAGATTTGGCAAAATTTTAGTCTGAGGAAGACCCTTGAAATTCCTTTATGATTTTATTAAGGCATGTGCTATATATACTTTTGCTATTTCAGTAATCACTCCCATTTGTCAGATGAAGAGAACAACAATAAGGAGTTATTGATAACCTAAAATAATTTATGATCATTGTTCATGGTCTATGCCTTTCCTCTTGCTATCTATGAAAAAAAGTATTGGATTGAAAATATTAAAATTGACACTTGTTACTCCAGCCAAACGAATGCAACAACATAACAAGAACCTTGAGAAAGCAATATCCAAATGAAAATGATTTTGAAATTCTAGTCAAAGTCTTCTGAATCTGTCAAATGAGGACATAGAAGAGATGCTGCTGTGAGGATACCAACCAAAATTTTTCCATAGTAACAATCAAACATAACCACTAAAATATGAATTGTCTTTTATTATTTATTCCATGCTGGGCGACTTGGCACACCGCACTTTCAATAAGAAATGAATTATGATTGCCATAAAAATGAAATGTTAGAGTAGAAATATATTATTTGAATATGGGTCGCCTCCTCCCTTTTTATGATTTATGTTTGTCTTCTGATAGTGAGTTTGCTGCCATTTGGGTTTGTAGGGTTTGTTTTTTCTTCTTTGTGCATTATGTCCCCAAGATGTTTCAAAAGTTCAGGTCGTAAAGCTCTCTCCTTATGGGATAGATACACTCAGAAACATCAATGATTTTCTCAGAGTTAAATTTGTCATTATGCCGTGCGCATCCACAAGTACTGTTCTTCTCAAGTGTGTGGACTGTGGTTTGAGGAACCTATCTAGAAGGATTTCGTGATAGTCACAATACAAGGTATATGATTTTCTATATATCAAGCAGTATGTTTCATTATGCTAAAGTATTGTCAAAAGCCCTCCCATGCATCAATCGTGGAAGATTGCAACTTCATGTCTTTGTACATCTTTTGCTAAGTAGTCCAATCACATAAACTCCAGTTAAGAAGTAGGAGTTTTTGCAATTTTTAACACATTAGTTCAGATTTTTTCAAATCTGTATAGAGGTTAATGTACACATGGTTTCTTGGGTGCCTATTTAGAGGTTAATGTTGAGATGTGTATTGATTTTTCATGTTTGGCAAATGTTTGGATTTAGAAGCTTAAAATGGTTGGCGAGGTGTCCATTTAATATCTAATTTTGTTTTCAAAGTTAAATGTGGTTTAATAATATTGACATGTGTACGGCGGTGCTTCAAGTGTTGAAGGAGAAAACATCAACTAGGAAGTCGAAGAGGATAACAATACATAGAGGGGCGCTTTATTCGCACTCTTGTAAACTGTTTAGACATTTCCACTGGAGTGCGAACAGAGCTCCCCTTATCTATGACAATAAGGAGCTATCAACATATTGGTGGACTAGGAAGCATAAATTAGGCATAAGCACCCATTGCGAATTTCCTGAAAAAAATGTTTGCTAGTGCTTTGCAAAGCTCCAACACAGTTGGGTTGTGAAGACATTGCCCATAAATTCGATATGACCAATACATCCTTCTCCAGATCTGAGTCCTTATTTATAAAATCTTCAAATTCCTAATTTCTCTGTTTACAATGTCTGTTTAGGTTCCTCATCCGTTGACAGTCTCTTTTTGCAGTCATAAACCAACAAAAACAGAAAAATAATCTATGGATCCTGTTTATACTCTGTATTTCTTATATATGTCACCTTTGTAGAACTTTCTTGTCCTGAACACCAAAATCAGTGACACAAGAGCACCAAAGAATGTAGCAGCAGCTAAAATTGTGAAAGACAACCGATAACAATGATTTCCAAGGCATGTCAAGTCCTTCACTTGTGATCTGGTCATACCTCTCTTTGTTAGCTCTTTCATTGCCTCCTTATCGTAGAGCGCCCCGGTGAGCTTCACATTGAAAAGATAGGACCCTAGTGGACTTGCTATTTGTCCACAATTGAATAATGTAGCAAAGTGCTTAAGACCAAAGAGCTCGGAAATGATTGCAAAAAGTAACGGCAATTGAGCCCCAAAAGAAAACCCTATGATCACCGATGCCACGTAAACTGAACCGGGGACCGGAAATGCAATGAGTAGGAGACCAACACATGATAGAACAAGAGCAAAAGTCATTACTAATGGTCTGGGAATTTTCCACCTGATCAGTAGGCTTTCGGAGATGAACCCAGAAAAGACTCTGCCAAAGTAGTTCCATATGCTAGTTAATGACACAAAAGTTTTTATTGTTTTAGTTGGATACCCCAAAGACTCACCAATTTGCCCCAAGTTGTCTACTGCTGTCAAGCTTGACCCAAGCCCACATAATGTTGAAATGAACAAAATGAGCATGTCCGTACTTAAGAGTGCTTGTAAAATGGTATAGTCTTCTCCTCTTGGTGGTTTGTTCCATATGTCAGAAAAACAACCTGGCTCTGGTGTCTCCAATTCTTTCTCTTTCGGCTCATCCTTTTTCTCTTCGATCTCTTGTGGTTTCTCAACTTTGACCTCAGTTGGAGGATCAACAGGCTGTTTCTGGAGGTTCCAGAGGACTAGCTCTTCTCTAATGGAAATGCCAAGAGGGAGAAAGAGCAACAAAACAGCCACAGTGGCGCTTCCAGCGTAGGCAGCATGGGAGAAATTAATATATTTCTGAAGCAGATTCATCACCATGAGAAATACTGCAAGGATAATTGAGATGTAGAGGAAATGGTAAAAGACTTTGAGCTCATTGGGTTGCCTAATAACTTTCATGGGTCGAATGGTGTATACAAAAACTATTGACACTGCAGCAGGGAGCCAGCCAATAAGAAGAATCAAGGATTTTGAATCATTTCCATACACTGCCAAGTAAATTTGTGTCAGGATAGCTCCACTAAGCCCAGTAAAACCCTTTAACAGACCAAGCATAACACCTCGGCTCTCTGGGAAATTCTTGACACAAGTGACAAGAGCTCCTGTATTTGCAAAGTTTTGAGAGTTGGCTCCAATGCATATATAAATGCACATCTGCCATACTTTAGGTTTGGGAATTCTGCCAGTGACAGCCAGCCAAATCATGAAGTAGCCTACAAAATTCATGACTGCGCCAATTATGAGCACGAACCAAACTGGGGTTACTTCACCAATTAGGCCAGAGAGGACACCAACGTTTGCACCGAAATCTTTGGAGAAGCCTAGCATGTTGATTTCTGTTTGGTCATAGCCAAGAGTGGACTTGATCTCTTTGGAATAGGTACCATAGAGGTAAGTGGCACCAGCTCCAGCCATAATGAGGAAGGAGGCAAACACACTGAACCATCTTCCTGTCAGCATATACCACGAAAACCTACCTATTTCACTGCATCCCATAGCATTACTACTAGCTTTAGAACTGCTCATTTTTGCCTTGGTCAGGCTAGGACTGTTGCAAGGGAAATTAAGCAATCAAGTGTAATTTTGGGTAGAAATTTAGAACTTTTTCTGTATTGTTTTGTTACAGATGCATTAATATGTAAGAAAAGAGAGATTGAGATGGGTTATGATAGAATTTGGGGTTCATATAGTGGAACAGATTCACGCAGGGATTTTACAATTGGCAGAAATGTAAGAGACTACCGCCAGCCTCCATGAACTGATAGAGAAGTGGAGCCACACATTGGCTACAAGTAAGGCTAGATAGGAGGTGGGTGAGTTTGTGTAAGCCGTTGTTTTTGCTTTTCTTTTAAGGCTATTTTTATCAGATTAATATAGTGAGTTTTTTTGGGAGCTATTTTTACCAGGTTGATTGACATTTGACCAATGTCTAATAAGAGACATTGGTCAAATGTCTCGCAGCTAGAGACAGCTCCCTTCACAAGGGAAACTTGACACGTGTCCATCTCAAAGTTAGAGCGTACTCTGAAACTTCTGATTTGATCTTATGTCTTTGTATTAGTATGATGATTGGAGAAGGAAACTAAACTTATCCTTTAGAACAATTTTGAAAAGGTAATAAATCTTTTTCATACACCACAAAGATATCAGGAAACAAAACAAACACTAGGGATATATAGTCAGATGTGTGAAACCAAACAACTTGAAAATGAAAATATAAAAGACAGAGAAGGAAAACTGGCATCCTCACAATGTATCTAGTACAAGTGGACTAAGCCATCATCAAACACAAGAACCGTACGTATAATCTATATGTTCCCGGATGGAGACTCTTGAGCTGACGTTTAAGAATTAATTGGATAGATGCATAGTAGTAAGTCAGATCCATCGGGCGCGTCAAGCGGTTCAGTTTGATGGAGGTGGGGAGAAGAAAGGAATTGATGGAATAGTTGGGATTGAAGGGATTGTTGTCGGGAATGTAGGCAGTATTGGGTTGGCCGGCAATGGAGGTAGTGTCACCTTTGGGGTTGTGGGCAACGTAGGCAATGCTGGTTTTGGCAAAGAAGGGACTTGGGAGCTTGGGAATGGTTGTGGAGTTGGGTTAGTTGGCAGTGTAGGCAATGTGGCTTTGGGAAGTGTTGGTACTGAGGGCAATGGCGGCAATGTGGCCTTGGATGGTGTTGGTAATGAGGGCAATGGCGGCAATGCAGCCTTGGGCAGTGTTGGTAATGAGGGAAATGGCGACAATGTGGGCAATGTGGGCTTGGGCAGAGATGGAATTGTAGGCACAGTCAATGCCGGTGGTGGAGCTGCTGGTGTGTCCAAAAGGTGGCGAGCTGCTAGGCTCACAGGGGTGTAGCTTGAGAGTGACAACACCGTGGATAAAGACAAAATGAAGAAAAGATTGGGAAAGGCCATGATTGAGTAGACTCAGTGGAGGGCAAATGTCTTTGAAATGTTTTTGGTTATGAAGAGCAAGAGAGTCTCCATTGGGTTTTTATAGAGAAAATGTGTGGGAAAACTGCGAGGTCTTGGAATTATTGGCATATGAGTTTGATGAGTTGTGGTTGTAGGAAGCATGAAAAAACTGTTGCTTGGTTCACCTCCCACCTTAACTGGTTCCAAATTCAACTCCAAGTTTATTTATATATGCTGGTAGGCTAAGGCTATTGAACTAACCAAAGACAATCGAAGGATGATGATGGGACCCACATCACCTTCTGTTGGATGCATGATTTGAAATGCTGGAAAAGTCTATTAATTCATGCCTTTGAGCTAGGCTAAACTTGGAAACAAAATTAAATGAAAAGTAAAAAGAAAAAAATAACCAATGAAAAAGGGGAAATCTATGGTAGATTTTTGGACGGATCGGATTGGAATAAGAGAATTCCAATTCCATTCCCCAAATTTTTTTGGAATTTCAACATCCATTACAATTCGGAAAACTCGGAATTTTCGAAAAATTTCGGAACTAACATATTTCAGAATTTTTTTGGAAATTCTTGAAAAATCATTGAAAATTTTAAATATGTCTTAACGATTTGAAAGGTTAAAATTGGCTTGAAAAATCATACGGAAAAGCTCGAAAAGAGATTTTCTATTTAAACCCCACACTTCTCTTAGTTCACCCCAACTTTTATAGGTCCTTACAATTTCTATTTCCTAGACATATACCCATTATTCTACAAATCTATGTGTAAAATCCAATATCAAATTTAAATGACCAGTATGATATAAGAGGTCCTAGTATTCCTATGTTTTACATCCTTGCCATCAGACTTCATATTTTATATAGAGTGCTACTATTTCCACCCACCCGTCCTATTTTCCCACCCACCTTTATCTTCAAAATTTAAAAACAAATTTATCCATTTGTAAAATGACTTTTAAGGACTTAGATATATAAAAATAAATAAAATAAAAACACCTATTCTCCTTCATCCCTGTCAACCCCAACCCCTCCATTCTCTCCCTCATCCCGACCAAACCCAAATCAAAATTCCAATAAAGCTTCAAAATTTCCAACTGGTCCAATACAATTCCATCAGATTTCTCCTTAGTTTCTAAACCCAGGGACACAAGCTTTTTCTGTTTCATTTACTCAGTTTTCTCTTCTTCTTCTTTCTAATTCTAGCATTTCTCTCCATTATTTTTTACGTTTAGTGGAGAGACGATGAACATTGAGAGTGATTTTTTTTTTTAATAATACTTTACAGAGGATCCCATGCGTTTTGATTGACAAAGGTTGAAGATTTGAAGCATGCTTTGAATGAAAGGAGAATTTAGTTGAATTAATAATTAAAGGATATTTTAGGAATAATGGTGGATGTAAAAATAAAATTGTGTTTTTTCAAATTTACATGGTGGGTGGGGAAATAAGACTGGGGGGTGGAAATAGTAGCACTCTTTATATATAATTTATTCCAAGCATTTCATTAACTGCCATAATTGTAATTAAAACTCCCTATTAATAGCATATCAATCACCCCATTTCTTTTGGTTGCCATTCCCTCTAACATATGGCCCCTTAAAATTGTAAATAAAAAAAATCTGTAAATTACATATCCATTAATGTACATATGATAAATATAAATATAAATATATACGTATAAAAATATAGGTATATTATTTACCAAAACAAATTAACAAAAATAGGTCAATTACTTTGTAATTGAAATTTTTGTACATTTTTCATAAATTAAAAATAGGTACACAATAATTTATAGAAAATAGGTACGTTGTATAATTGAAATTTATGTACATTTTTTATAAATTAAAAATAGGTACATTATTTAGAAGAAAAAAAAAGTTCATTATACTAGGTAAATTGTTTTACTAGGTATACATTATTTAGAGAACAAAATAGGTTCATTATACTAGGTAAATAGTTTTACTAGGTACATTATTAGAGGACAAAAATAGGTACATTATTTTGAGAGAAAAAAAAGGCTCATTTAAAAAAAAATTGTTTTCATAAAACAAACAATAAAAGATGATCAAATTATTTTTCATAAAACAAGTAATAAAGAAAAAAAAAGGTACAATATTTAGAGAAAAAATAGGTTCATTAAAAAAATATTTTAAAAACAAAACAATAAATAGATTATCAAATTATTTTTCAACATAATTAGAATGTACACTATTATTCATAAAACTATAATATAAAAAAATACTGGTCGTATAATTCATAAATAGAAAACAACATTAATTCCTAAATTTAATATTGAATTTAAATTATTAATACTTTAAATAGATTACTAGTCTTAATTCATAGAAGGAAAACACAATTAATTCAAAAATAGATTACTAATAATTTAATGTGGAATTTAATATTTAATTTCAAATATGTTTCTAAATTAGTTCCTACATCCATTACAACTATTTGGAGATATTTCCAAATTCAACGGGTGATATTAGTTACACCCCTATAACACATTAACTTATAAATATGGGTAGTTTTGGAATCTGAAAAATATAATAAATCAGATTTTAAGTTATATTAGGTAACTTGCTTAGTTGGATCCTAGTCATCGGGTATTATTTGAAAAAATTGGGTATTTTAAATAGAAAACTAAAGGAAATGGGTAGGTGATTTTAAATGAATTTTATGGGTCTAAGCTCAATTTCCTATTTAAATTTTCACAATTTCTGAGAAAACCCCAATATCTTCCCAAACTACCCTAAAATACACCCCAAGCTGAAAAAAATAAGAAATAAAAGAAATTTTCTATTTAAACCCCACAAGCTACCCTTAGAGGAGGAAGTATGTTCTGCAAGCTCTAATGCTAATTGCTAGACATTTTATCATTTTCTCTCTTGAGTATTTAATAATGACAATGAGGTATTCAATTTTCATTGGCATTCGAAATCGACAGCTCTTTTGACTCTCAGTTATGAAAATCTTGAGCATATGTATGGGGTCCTTCTCCTTCCCACAAGCTACCCAATACTGGAATTCCAAAAGTGACAATAATATTACTGTTCCCAACAGAAAAATAAAAAAAAGAATTATCTAAACACCTCGATTTCTTTTGCGATTAGCCTCTATCAATTCTGTCATTACTCATTTTCTTCTTTTGTTTGGACCCAAAAATGGTTGTTGAAAACTTTGTATGTAAATGTTTGAACAGGTGATACTAATAGTGCCACAAAAGAGAAGCTATACAGGGATGTATACAACTTTGGGGAGATCATGTTGGAAATTTTAAGCAAGGGCAGGTTGACGAATTCAAGAGCAAGCATATAAAGCAAGTCAAAGGAAGTTGTTCTGAGAGAAATTCACAATGAGAATAAAGTTGGTACAAACGTTCCGTGCGAGAGGAGATAAAACTGGTACTTGAGGTTGCTACACTTTACACTAGGGGTAGGCCATCTAATTGGCCATCAATGGAGAATACATTGAAGCTTTTATCAAAGTGGAAAAGCAACAAGAAAAATAACCCAACTATTGAAGCAGCAACAACAGGATTATAATTTTAGATGCATACTGGAATTCCAGAAGTGACAATAATATTATTGTTCCTAGCAAAAAAAATACATAAACAAATGGAACCCCAAATCCGAAATTTAATACTTTCTAGAAAAAGAGAACAACTTTACCAAAACATCAAGTATAAAAAAATAAAAAATAAAAGCAATCAACAAAGGGAAGAGAATAAGATCATTACAGCCAAACAATCAACTAGTCTTTCCATCAACTCACAAGCAGATTTTAAATAGGCATGCTCGTCAATGTTCTACGTATCTTGCAATACGATGTAGAGGAGTTTGTATTTTTCTAAAACTTAATATGAAGAGTGGTGGGGTGTGTTGGTTGTGTATATAGATGTACTATGATTAAGTATTAAGCTGGATGACATTTTTTGTCTTTTTAAACAATAATAAAACTTACAGCTTAATGATTTAAGTATTGAGGTGAACTAAGAGAAGTGTGGAGTTTAAATAGAAAATCTCTTATGGAAGGTCAAAGAAAAGCTTTGAAAAACAAGAATATCAACAATAGAGGATGGGAGAGTGGTCTAACTTAGGGTTCTTAGCTGCTATAAAGGGAAGGAGAAAGGGCAGAGGCTGAAAGAAATAACTGAAAAGGGTTAAGCTTCTCCGAAATTTCACTAACATTATACTGAATTTCACCCAAAATTTAAAAGAGTGAGAGAGAGAAACATGTCCTTTGCGAATTCACACGATACAACACAATCTATTAGCTTAACGAACACCCGTTTTTAACATGACCCAATAAGCCCCGACCCAAATACTGAATTTTGTGTATAAATTCATGTAGTGGTAACGGTGGTAAACAATATTGTCAAGTATAGTTTTATCTCAAAAACAAACAACTAGTTGGACTTTATTTTTCATTTCTTTAGCAATATTTTGTGGGCCGGGTAGAATGACCCGACCTCCTAGCCCAAACAGAAAACAGAACACCCAGGCCTTGGGGGTGCTATTAGCCGCGCCCTTTTCAAAGCAGAGCCACGAAACATTGGCGCTTTTCATTTTCTGAAATTTAAGAACCAGAAAAGAAGTGACGAGAGAGACTGAGACACAGATGATGGACATGGATAACTTCCTGGACTTTGAGTCAGAAGACCCACTCCTAAATCGTCCTACTGTTACTAAGAAAAGGTTGGTTTTCTTCTTTTCATTTGGTTTTTAACCTTATTTCTAATCTGGGTATTTAGGGTTTACCTTTGTCTCAGTTTTACGTTAATTGGATACTTTCGTTTTCATGGTTTTCCACTTTATTTTTTTTATTTTTTCAACATGATTGCTGTTCACATTTATCATAAATTCTAGGATTTAAGTGACAACAATGAAAACCCAATAATTTATTGAAAATGATGTGTTTGCATTTTATATCGAAGCAGAGCTTACTTAACTTATAGTAAGTGTATGATTATCACCAGTAATTGATGAGAATGGAAGTTTCTTTTTGTGTAATATCTCCCTTTGGTGCTAATTTAGGAAGAAGGCTATTGGGTTGGATGACCTTTTGACTGATTTCTACAAGGAAGAAGACAAGCTTGTTGAAAAGAAATCTAAGCATGCAAAACCACGAAGGAACAATGATTCAGATGAGGAAGATAATCATAAAGAGGCTGCGCTCTATGACATTGTCGATAAGTGTGAAAACGAGGCATATTAACGCATCTATTTCTAGTCTTTTCTGGGGTTATGCGTATACCAAGTTTCTTCCTTTTAAATTGAAAACATAAACTGTTTGATGCAGATGAGAGAAATAAGCGGTAAGGAGGACAGCTTTGTGTGGGGCATATGCGCTTTTGGAGACCAGGTTTTTCTTTTTGGGATAAGAAACAAACTTTCATTTAAGGAAAAAAATAGTGAAAAGAAGAGAGGACATAAGACTTGACTATAGGCCATAGGGCACCTTGTCCTCTATTTGTGATCTTTCTTTTGTTCCGAAGACCGGGTTTTCAATGATTACATAAAACCTCTACATTGTCTCAACTGATGCTTGGTTATTGTTGTGTAGATTTTAATAGGAGTTGATTTTTAAATATCTAGTTGGTTTTTAATTTTCGTTTGACTTTGTGATTACAGAAAACCCCACCTCCTCTATCTTTTCCAGAGATTAAAAGTTGCACACTCTTGCAGTCTTTCATTAATGATGAGCTTAACTCTGTGATTGATATCTCTACAGAAAATGGTTAGTTATAATGCTTGGCTTTCTAGTTATCAGTAGTCATAAATTATTGGCGTGCATTTTTTTTTTGCATCAAGATGAGTTTCCTCTTGTGCATATTATGCCTTGCAAAGTATATATTTAGTTGTTGATGTTTTGCAGGAGACACCTTCCTTGAAGGATTACTAGTAAATGGCTGGCTTTCAAAATTGGTTTTTGCCAATCGTCATCTAGAAAAATCAGTGGCCACATGGACCTTTAATTTGAGTGAGTTTATTTGTCACCCCTAGCCTGTCCTTTTAATCCTCATGAAATTTCTTGTGATGTGTTTACCCCTTTGTTTTTCAGTGCTATATTCACCCAAAGAAGATTTGAGGGCATCTGCATGTGACTTCTGGTGTGCTATTCTCTCATTTGAAAATGAGGTGAGCTTGGTCTTTGCGTTTTTGGCTTGGAGACAAGTTTGATTGGATAATTGTTAAGGGAGTAATTCTGGTATTAATTTTTAACCAGGTTGACTTACAGCCTATCAAAATTGATTGGTTTCCTAGCTATTCTGAGTTAAAAATAGCTCTTGAAAGCTATGGTTTTCTATTCAAACTTTCATCTAACACGGATTCTGCTCATTCCAGTAAGTTTCTTACCTTCATACCAGTTTTCATGCATAATTCAGGGTAGATGTAATTTTTTCATGAACAGGAGAAATATACATCCTTCATTCTGTAGTAAACTATGTGTTGACACTTGATAGTATATCCTTGATCATGTGTAAGTGCAGTAATTTCAAGAGAATTTTATTCTCTGCTTTCATGTTGATGCATTTTGGAAGGATTTTCTGGGTTGCCTTGATCTTGATGCTATTGCCACATATTACTTGGTATATACCAATACCTGTCCAACCTTGGAATAGAAATGGACCCAATTCATTTGGCCTACCCTATCAGTCAAGAAACAAAGTTTTAGTGTTCGAAGGGTTTTGTTCTTCAAATCTGACAAATGCTATACTCCAATGATGTTTTAGGATGGTTTTTTTGGTTGTTAATAGATCCGTAGTGATTTTCAGATTTTCTATTTTCCAATTTCTTTCCTAGTTTTTCTCATGCAATATACCAAATGTCACGTAGAACTTTCACGGTTTTGCATGTTTCAGTTATTAATCTTCTCATAATACTTTTATTTTGCCTTTAGATTCTGCTTCTCGAGGTCCAGCTCAGAATATTAGAGCTTGGCTTAAACTTGCAACTGCTTCTTGTCAAATGAGGTAAATAACAATTGGAAATACTAGTTTGACGACACATAAGACTGCCATTTACTTTTCTCCTATGGATCCAGCAGTTGATTTATAGGTTGGTGTCTGTAATTGTTTCTAGCTTATTGCTTATTGTTACTGTCATTGTCTCATTAGTATGGGCTGCTTGTTGGGCATATAGCCTATATATAAATCCATTTATTCCTTTCATTTTTATAGCTGATATAAGTTGATAATTAGGCATTCAGATTAATGGCTGATTAGTTGTCAATTTGCCTAGTTTGGGGTATAGGTGGTTCAACTCAGTTATGGTATAATTTATCAGCAATTTATGTCTTGAATCCTACATAAATCAGTGTACAGTTTTAATTGGATATGCAATACAGTGATCTTCTTCGTTTCTAAATTTTTCTTTCAACGGGACCATCTTACAGCATGACAGATATATTAATGATGCAAATGGTTATAAATAATTTGGAAATATGTTTGATTTTTATTGATTTCAGTGGGTTGTTGTGGTGCTTTTATTTGCAGAAACAAAAGGGCTATGTATTTGACCTCAGAAGCTGAAGAGTTGATTGAAGTCATTATTTGTCTATTTTCTGACCGCCAACTTCAAGGTCTTCTTGTGCTTTTGCATGAATGCATGCAGTCAGCTATCAGTTACTTCACTAACGAAGAATGGGAATCTAGCTGTGAGAAGATAGCAAAATCTCTTGCTTGCAGGTTATTGACTCTACTTGTTGTTTGGTTTCAATCCACATGTATGCAGTTGGATTGGAGTTTTTGCTAATTGGAATGGGGACCACTCTTTCGTCTATGTCGAGCAGAGTTTTTGATCAATTAGTGAATTTGAACTTTTCTGCACCATTTGTCAGGGATCAGTTAATATTTATTGCATCTACCCCCATTATCATATATTGTAAACTTTGCTGATGATATGCCTTTTATTTTCTGTTGTAGTAAGGACAAAATTGATTATGGCCATAAGTACTTGGGACTATATTTTCGCTGAAATCACTGTAATAGGAATTTTCTAGAAATGGAAAGTATCATAACGAAGGGTTTTGTTCAGACAGATAGAGAATATGCATAAGATAAATCGTCATGCTCATATTCCATTGGTTGGTTACTGTGAATATCTGGATTATCATAGGAAGGCAAATTGGAAAAATTGAAAACAAGAAATTTAAATAGGTGGTCAACTGTTATATTAGTACTTTCTGAGATCTTTATGCCATTTAATTCTGCATATCATTCTTGGTGATGGTTAAAAAACAGAAAAGTAAGACGAAAAAAAACTGATTTTATTACCTAAATATTGTTGTTGTCTTTTTCTGTTTACCTTTACAATTCCTCTCCCATATTATTGTTGATTTTGTGATATGCAGAGTACCTAA
The DNA here is from genome assembly GCA_020226455.1 of Prunus salicina. Classification (NCBI taxonomy): domain Eukaryota; kingdom Viridiplantae; phylum Streptophyta; class Magnoliopsida; order Rosales; family Rosaceae; genus Prunus; species Prunus salicina. The sequence goes on along the minus strand of CM035342.1, from coordinate 28,115,058 downwards.
AGACTTGAACTGCCTAAGAATTGTGGAATGCATTTCGGTAGTCAATACTCGCTGTAAGCTGTTTAGAAGTACAGTTGCCCATCAAATCCTTCTTAGTTATTTTGATCATAAGGTACTGAACCTGATTACAAGCTTATTGAATATGGTACTAATTATGCTTTTATTCTAAGTTTTATCCAACAACTGTCCCTGCGAACTAAGTTAAGCTGTCAATGGGAAAGAAAGAGGCAGTCTCTATGCAATCCAATAAGACTTGAATTTTAATATCATATGCTGGTAATAAACAGATTTTGTAATCTTGAATTAATCTCTCTTCTTTTTATTGTTTAGTCTTTTTAAGCACTTATTTTGTTGATATAATATCGGCCAGATTTGGAAGTGTTATGGTCATGTCCTACCCTTCTAATTTTTAATCTCATACTGATAGTAACGGTTTTGGTTCTATATTTGTTTTCTTTTCAAGACATTCATGGTGACATGAACTATACATAATAACTTATGATTATTACTGATTGGTCATTGAGTGAATTTGTGTTGCTTATTCTCTAAATGTTTTTCTCTTTAACCACAAAAGACATTGTTGTTAGTTTGAAATGTCATGATCCTTTGCGCAACAAATTGCATAAACTGATTTGACACTGCTGCTTGACATCACACTTCACCTCAGGCCCCTTCTGAAGAAGAGATCCTAAAACTGCTTATCCCAATCAATGTCAAAGACAAAAGCTGTGATTTTTTCAAGATGTACATACACTTGGTGTTGACAGAGAATTGGCTCTTGTCTAATCAACTTTTAGAAGACAAGCCAGTCTTGAAGGCAATGTGGCGCCTCTACTTAAGAAACTGTTCTTGCATGATAGCCAGCACAGACTTGCGGTGTTTTGCATCTAAGGTGTGGAATCAAACTTAATCATCTCTTCCTTACACCTTGGGGAGTATATTAAAAGTATTTTCCGCTTTGCAGGTCCGCAACAAGGCATCATATCTTCTGCAAGGCACTGTCAGCTAATTTAGGTTGCCAAGTTGAAATCATGTATATTATGAAACATATGAGTAGGAAAGAATCAGGAAGAAAGTGCCCTGATACATTATGAATTGCTAACAACTGGAGTTGTATTGAGTCAGGATCCTGAAGCAGGACGTTTTGAAGCATATTGGGGGGGCTTGCCTCTAGTGGTTTTTGCAGAGGGAATGTTCGGTTGGTTTTCTTTGCTTCTTTCCTCCCTCACTAAGTTTCTCTGTAATGGATATATTGGTAATGTATTATGTAATTGGAGACAAATGCAGGGCAACAATGGCTTCTTCCCTACTAGTTTAAAATTGCTTTTGAATTTTCTTTTAAACCCCTAAATTAGAGAGGCAAAATGTCGTTCAATTTTAATTGGGTTAGTTTTAAAAGATATGAGGCTAAATACAAATGCCTTTCGGCCTTAATCAAGATTTCATTAAGTTTTAGTAGGGATGTCTCTCAAGAGAAGTGAAAAATGAGAGTCCAAGTGATAGTCATAGTATAGCTTTTTTAATTTTATTTTTCTTCTTAAAAATATGGCAGCCATCACCTCATCTATTAAAATTAAAATGAGACACTGGACATGATGGCACAGTGTGGTCCAAAATGACAGAAAGAACAAGCACTACGGAAGGAAGAGTGTGGTCCCAATATGATAATTAGAAATGGAAAGGCTTATATATGCTAGAGCATTAGCAACAAAGTTATTCTCTCTAAAAATGTCGAATTGTACACCATCAAACAATGACAAATGAATTTAATGTCTCAAATGATCATTTGAACTCGCCAAGAGAGTGAACAAGACCGTAATAAGCAAGTAATTAAGAGTTTTAGAATAGAAGTGTTTACCCACATGTCAAACTAGATCTCATAAGTTGCAATGGTGCAAATTAATCCTTAGACTTGAGACATCATAGTTGTTTTGTGGCTGTGTTGTTTGTCTTTGAAGACACTATGCAATAGTGTTTTAGAAGACACAACCAAAATGTATTTTATCAGGACTCTCAATAAAGTCATGAAGGCAAATGAATGTACAACAAGGAATCTCTATTATCAGTAAAGAGAGAGAATACTCAGAAGATATGATTGATCAAATCTTTATGCAAAGTAGTGGATAAGATTTTGTTGGGATCTTTTTCTGTCGGAAGGCTCGTCCTGGCTTGTTGATTCTTGGATCGCCATAGAGTGGTGAATCAAGCATTCGTTGCCCCTTTCTCTGAGTTAGCAAGAACTAGGCCCAAAGTATCCTGATGGAGAAGCAAGTCTCAGGGGAGTACTTTGTTCTTCTTCTAGCGTCAGTGTGTTTTGTGCTGATGTTTCCGGCAGCTCGACAAAGAGTTGAAGATGGTGCATTGATGTTGCATAAGCTTGGCATGAGGGTTTGCTTTGGTGAATCAAGATACTACTAGGCTTGCATGAGAGGCTTATGGATAAGATAAAATGAGCATAAAGAAAGGACTAAGGCTTGAGATTTTGGGTGTTTTCAGTAGCTAGACGAAGAGCTTGTGATGTATGTGTTCTCTTACCAAAAAGGTAATGACTGTTGTTTCAACTTAGCTTGAGAGGGTAGGTGTTTCAGATATGGGATGGAGCTTTTTGAGGAGAGAGAGAGAGAGAGAGAGGAGAGAGAGAGAGAGAGAGAGAGAGAAGAGAGAGAGAGAGAGATAGGGACGAATGGATGAGTGGCTTGAGTAGATTTCCAGTAGCTTGACGAAAGCTTCGTCAGGCTCTTGAGTGTTTTGCCAAAAGAGAAAATGGGAAGCAATTGAAGAACAGGGCTTGAAATTGAAGGGTTCCAGTAGTGCTTGCTCTCTCTGGGTGGTTATGGGAGAGAGAGGAAGAAGATGAAAGAACAAAGCATGAAATTGAAGCTTCCAGCAATGAGTAAGGATGTTTCTCCCTTTGGATGAGTAGAAAATGACTTGTTGATGTTGATATGAGATTATATGAGCTTGGCATGACAGCTTGGAGTGTGAGAGCTAAAGACCCACAAGTTTAGCAAATGAGAATGCATGTGTTTGGCTTGGTGTTGGATATGCTTAAGTTTGGGTGTTGATAATTTGTTGTTTGTGGCTATGGCTATGGTGATTTAAGAGTTTCAAGAGAAGGAGGATGGGAAGAAAAGTTTCAGGTTTGAAGGCTATGGTGATTTAAGAGTTTCAAGAGAAGGAGGATGGGAGGAAAAATTTGAGGTTTGAAGGCTATGATGTTTATAGCTTGGAAGGAAAGAAAAGCTTGGAGTTATGTTTGGTGAGGCTTTATGGATTTAAGAGTTTCAAGAGAAGGAGGATGAGAGGAAAAGCTTGAGGTTTGAAGGCTATGATGTTTATAGCTTGGAAGAAAGGAAAAGCTAGGAGTTATGCTTGGTGAGGCTTTATGGATTTAAGAGTTTCAGTGTAGGCAGCTACCACTACAAAACAAATGATCATGAAGGAAAGATCAAAGAGCAGCCATGTAAAAAGGTTTTGATCTTGTAAAATTGGTGAATAATAGTGATGATGAAGATCAAGGAGTTTGAGTGCTTATATATAGAAAATTTGTGGAAATGCTATCTAATACCACTGTTACCCTTCGTTTGGATGAATGAATTGAAATTTGTATAGAATTCTAAATTGACATAATTTAAATCTCCATCATTTAAATTTTTGACAATTAATAATTTTCAGGTTTAGACTTATGTATGTCAAATTTTGTAAATGACAAAACTTACAGGGAAACGAATTTCCATTCAATAGAAATTGTGAAATGATGCCTATTTTGGCGAAACTACTCAGAAATCTCAATCCCAAATTTTCACAATTTTTTATGCGCGTAATTTAAATAGGTTTTATGCTTAAGTTGCCAAACAATGGAAATATCAATTTCTCTTATTCGATTCTCGACTTTTAGCTAAATCCCAAGTTATTTTCCTCCATCCAAAACGAAAGGTTATATTCTCAAATTGCATTATTATCGTGGCTTTTTAGTAGCTTTGAGAGCATTTTTTATCCATTTTCAGGTATTGCTTCTCTATATATTAAATACTTTTTAATATTATTTATTTAGGAAATTCTCAATTTTCATGATACCTCCTCTTGGTTTTTTTTTTGGAACGACCACAATTTATTACAACAAAAAGAAAAAACCTTAAATATTGTTTATTATTTTCCTCTTCCTTTTTTTGGTCAAAATTTATTAATTTCATCGCGGTCAACCTACGAAACCCCAAAAAACCGCCACTTGATAAGTTGGCTTGGTCAAATGAGCAAAAGGCCATGGACAACCCTCTGTCTGAACATTTCGATTCCCTTTTCTGCAAAATCCCACACGCAGAGAATCAGAAGAAAAAAAAAATCATAAAGAAATGCATTTTAGTTTGAACGACCACACTTAAACCGTCGTCTTTGGTGGAGAACTCAGACGACCATGGACGACACCGCCACCACCACCATCAAAACCAAAACTAACGACAACAAAAGCCGCAAGCGCCGCTGGAGCGAAGGCGATGACGAACAAAGCAAATGCGAAGACGACGATGACTTGGAGGAAGAAAAGCAGTGCGACGTGGAGCTCTGGGAGACGCTGAGCAGGAGCTTCCGGCAGGTCCAGTCCGTACTGGATCAGAACCGCGCTCTGATCCAGCAGGCTAATGACAACCACCGGTCCAGAGTCCCTGATAATCTTTCCAAAAATGTTGTCCTGATCCGCGATATCAATTCCAATATCAACAAAGTCCTCTCCATCTACTCCGATTTATCGGCCAATTTCTCGAGCATCGTTCACCGACCTCGCGCCATAATCCCCGCCAAAAGCAACAAGAACGACGGCGACGAAGACAACGACACAGGCAATTGGAAATTGGATCGGGTGAAATCGGGCGTGGAGTCGCAGTGATTTCGAACACCTTGTTATGACAGAATAGTAGGAAACAAAACAATCACTTTACCTATGGAAGCATTTTGCGGAAGGCATTGAAATGAATGGGATCTCAATCACAAAGTTCTATCAATATCAAATAGTACGGCTTCAAGCAGAGCAAGTCCAGAGAGTGAACTTTTCAAAAAGGCTATGAGGCATTAGTATAACAAAAGGCTACATAATGCTTAACCGTTATTTCTTAATCTGGGCTCCCCATATACATATATTTCACAAAATTTAAGCAAGAGAAAAGTACTGTAAATCGGTTTGAAACTGAAAAGAAAATAAAACAAATCATCCCTGCATATAAGAATAAGAAAAGAAACAGTGCAACAAAAATATGGCAAAATATTTAACACCATAAACTCAAACTCAATTTAGTTTACCAAGATAAACTTCTTCTTGAAGAATAGAACCAAGCACTTGATTCAAAACACCTCTTAAGAAGAATTTAAATATGCTACTACGTTATTTACACATCATGGATAAACAGATCATTAAGTTTTTTAAAATAAAAAGAAAACAGTAATTGGAAGAGCAAAAAGCATAGAGTAATACAAATTTCAGAACAAAATATTCCACTGAATAGCAAATTTTTTCATGTCTTTAGGACAAGAATTGGTATTCAAAATGTGTCATACCTGGAATTATAATTCAATCACCACAGCTTTGTTGGTTTTGATGTATGCAAGAATGGTGATAAAAGAGTTCACTACAAAAAGGAAAATATGAAGACAATGTGAAATGAAAGAAACCCAAAAAAAAAAAGGATGAAATACCAAACTTTCGTTCAAATCAAGAAACACAAATAAACATTTTGGACGAAAATTTAACTACTTTGAACATAATTATCAAGAAGAATAAGTGAACAAAAAGTTTCGAATGAAAACAGGAAAAAGGAAACAAAAAAAAAAACCATTTTCAACCTTGTCTAGCCTGCAAAGAACCTCCTACTCACAACCTCTTCTTCTCTCTCTCGTACATTGTTAACATCTTGCAAAAACTGAAAATCCACAAAAAGAAAATAAATGAAAATCACCACAATCTCAGCTAAAAACACCAAATGAACAAATGCTTTATAATTGAACACATTGTAGTCCATCGTTAAACCCAAGGAAAAGGTCAAATTATGACCAGATAAATCCTGCATATTTTCCTTATGACACAATAGTAGGAACAATTAGACGAGAACAACAAAAAACAACCAAAAATCACTTGAAACACATGGTTCATCTGCAGTATCATATATAATCAATCATAGTTACTCAAAACTTAAATATAATAAGAGATATATTTGAGTATCCTATTGTCCCATTATAAAAATTGATTGCACACAGAAGCAAGCGGAGATTTTCAATGGTTTTAGGCAAAACTAAAGATTATCCATCATAAATGATTGCTTATAAGTATCCTTTTAAAATAAAAACAAAAACTGTGTTCATGAATTAATTTTATCAAGCTTTTTTTGTTGGTTAATTTGTCTTCACCTTCCAGCTTGCATCGCAAAGCTTCATAGTTGCTGCTATTGCTTTAAGTTTAAACAATTGATGAAAACATAAGTAAATCTGAAATTGAATGCGGTGAAAGTGACAAAACCAAAACCAACTCAGCAACTGCAAGTCAGAAGTGAAAAAGTGGGAATGGTGTGCCATGGTTTAGTGACACTGCTTGTTCTCTAGAGTTGATGACAAACTAAACTTTTATAAGAGTAGTGTTCTGACACATTTTGTTAACCCTGATCAAAGCATGAAGGTAATAGATTTTCAATTATGAATTTCCTCTAAGCAAGCTTTGGAACAAAGACAATCCTATATTTCCTGTATTTGGTTTTGTATATGTCTTTGTTCATCCTTTTCATGAACCAGTGTCGGAGTGAAGCTTTCCTTACAACTGCTCAGACCATAGGCAAAAGAACACCATTAGAAGTATGTTCCTGTAGGGAACATGCAGGTGAATGTGATGTTTATATGTGTAACCATGTTTGTATAAGATACACATAGATCAAATTAATATTATTGTTCTCATTAAGTCAATATCGAAAACAAAACAAAAATCTATATACAACGGGCAGCAAATTTTGTCCAAAACCATATTTCTATCATTAAGTCAGTTTTGAACATCTCTAATATGAAATCACCAAATCAGTATATATTACACAAAATTAGTATAAAAACACATGAACATAAAAGGATCACGGGTTGGGTAAATAACCATTCATTAAAAAGTAAACAAAAGATGCATTAAAAAATGAAGCCTTAATTATGAGGAAAGAGGAAACTAGTCCTTAGTACAAGAGAAGATGCAATTTCAAAGGAAAAATCAAAGTTAATATTCTTCCAATTCATGGCTGTTGGTTCATATTCAGGAGTATTATTTCTGAGAGAGATTTGCTGGAGTATTATTTTATGGGCTGACGGGAGATTGAGCTTCAGAACTAGCAAGAACCCTTGCATAATTCCTAAAATGAAGAAAGCAACTTACACAGCGAGGACTCAAGGAGACTGCTATGGACATTTAGCCTCAATTAAAGGGACCTGAACAACCTTTATGCCATGACATATTTGCCTAATCTGCATAATAGCATATAAATGGTATATGAAATACTTACTACCATAAGTGGCACAAACTGAATGAATCCAGATAGAAAAATATTTATATATGTATGGTTTCGGTTTGAGACAAAACAGTGTTCCTAATTGGTATAAAAAAAGTGTTCCTAATTGGTATAAAAAAACAGTGTTCCTAACCATCAAAATTCTACACTGCCATTGATGCAGCACCTAATAGATGCCATCATGCCATGCCAAAAGAGAAAAGGTTATCACTATAACTATACTGTATACTCAAAATGAAATGATCAAGGATTTCATTGGCAAGTATATCCAGAATACCATATATTATCCTGAAGCTCGTTCAGATGAATGAGAAGTGCAATCAGAGCCCTATCTGTCAGCTGTCACAAAATTCCATAATCAATATAGACAAAGCACAAAACCAACTATTATGAAATTTTAAAAAGAAAAGCATATGTAATAATTTTAGAGGTCAAATAAACTAAACTATCAGTCGTTATCCTTCATAAGCCCACTCACTAGGCTCTTACAGAAGACAGCATAAACATCTCAATTTCAGTAAGACAACACACTGGAAAACGTATCAACTACATCCTACTACTAAATTAAGAAAGAACAAGAGGAGGGGTGGGGGATGTTTGCTGCAAATTCACAATCAGATGATGTACAAACACATCTAAATAACACTATGCTAGTCATATATATATTTGACATGAGTTCAACCAACCCAAACCCTCCACAAACTCAGTCCCCTACTTGTCAAGATGTGAACAGAGGAGTAGGGTAAATACAAAAGTAACCTCTGGTGAGGGACTGATAAGAACAAATATCTTAGCAAAAAGACAAGGACAAGAAAGCATCTAGATGGTCCTGAATATATAGTAAGAAACTAAAGGCAGTCATATCAACATAACACAAACCACCAGAAGCACAAACCTACAAACTGACACCATAACTATGAGCGCAACCAGAAACATGTGCAGTTAAGCTCTGCATATCAACTATCAAAAAGTAATATTCAGAATAATAAAGTGACACAATACTATTGAACGAAAAAGAACCAAAAGCACAACCCGACAAGTTTATACTACTATGTTTAACAACAATGCCTTGACACAAAATGAAGAGCACAAAATATACTACTTACAGTATCAGACTGATCGATACGATATCTACTATCTTCCTTAAAAAGCAAACTCTTGCTAGAACTACTACTGGACTGTCCAATGAGGAAGAAGATACATCAAGTAATGCATCCAAGGCCTGGAGAAATATATAAATGATCATTAGATTATAACAGAAAACCTAGTAGGTTCAAATAGGAATTTTCTTTTAGATTGAACAAAATTTCCACAATGCTCATGATAGAAACTCTATACGAGCTAGCCACAACTAACTCATCTTCAAACCCAACATATGCAAGCACTTAGAAGAATATGAAATCAAAGAAACATATCATATATACCAAGAAAGGAATTTACAAATTACAGTGGTGCCTTTCGTGTACTATAAGAAAAGGAAATTCACAATTGGTCAAAAATTTCTTACAGATAGATATTCAAAAAATATTTTCTAATTGTTGAACCAATATGTGATGTCATCTAATTGTTGATTGCATATATTCTCCAAACCACTTGAGTTCATAGCCTCTACCTGTAGGGTTTCGGCCATATGAGGCAGCTCCTGTGACAATGGTGGTGTTCCCAACAATGCATCCATGCCGATAGCATATTCTTCATCAGTAACACAACCATAGTCGAACGGATCATCAATGTTATCTTGATCATCGCTACAAAGATAATTTGAAATCGCATTATAATTAATGTCGAATATCAACTCTTGATCATGATTATTTACGACGCTACTTAGGCTAGAAGATCTCTGTGGTTTCTCATCATCAATCTTGACCGTTGCGGATGCCAATTCTTTTCTTGCCTTCTTGTTTGAGGGTTTCTCCTTAAATTCTTGAGTTGAATTATTCCACTTGTTCGAAACCCTGCTGTTCTTTTTAAGTCGGCAGAGCACAATCTTCTGCGCCTCTTTATCAAGAAGACTGTATTCTTCTAGTAGCCACTTGCCGTGGTGCTCGCACCCTTGGTTCTCGTAGCGCAAATTCCTTTTTTGCCCGATAGGGTTTCCGGTCGTCTTGTCGTAAATCTTTTTCGAGAAGGCTTCGCTCCAAGTACCTCCGGCCTCAATCTTGCGTTTGATGCGCTTACCCTTTTGGCTTAAAGTCTTGAGTTCGGAGAAGAAATATAGGTCTTCGTCGACCAGGCCAGGCCCTCCGAACTGATCCCAGACCACCCAGGGCTCTGTTTCGCCCAGGGAATTGAACTCATGCACAATGTTGCTGTAATACGACGCCATTAATGGATCCTTGGTTATCGCTTTCTTGTAGAGGAAGTAACTGAGGAGTTCTTGATCTGTAGGGCGAAACCTAAAACCCAACAGCCGATTATTATTAGCCATTGTTAACCCAACAGTCGTTTTCTCTCTTTTTCTCTCTCGCTCTCTCTGCTTTCTCTCTCTCTCTGTTTTGCTTTAATCTTTGATGGGAAACGAGAAAGAAAGACTGAGTTTGCTTGTCACTTGAACTGATTTATTATAGGCTCAGTAGTCTCAAGTGTAATCTCATCCAACGGACAGCTGTCTTCCAATATCCAACCCTTGTTTCTTAACTAATTTTGTCACTTAGCTATATGGGTCGCTTTCAAAAGTTTTCAAAAAAAAATAAAAAACATTTTGGAGCGCATTTTTTAGTTTTTATTTTTATCACATGTTTATTTTCAAAATGTACACGTGTTCAACTTTTGTTCGTCGTATATACCAACCTGGGAATAGAAATGGCCTCCCCTACCAATAAAGAAACAAAGTTCTAGTGCTCAAAGGGTTTATTTGTTCTTCAAATCTGACAAGTGTCATGTAAACTTTCACAGTTTTGCATGTTTCCTTCTAGATTCTGCTTGTCGAGGTCCAGCTCAAAATATTAGAGCTTGACTTAAACTTGCAACTGCTCCTTGTCAAATGAGGTAAATAACAATTGGAAATACCAGTGTGACGACACATAAGACTGGAGGATCTAGTAAGGAGCCAGTGAAGGCACTAGCCCCCACTCAGTCTTGTTCTACACCCATGGAGGTGTCATGTTTTCATGGTATTTTCTGTTGAATGGGGGCAAATAGTTTGATAAAATGCCTCAAAGAAGGCTAAGGCAGGGAAAAGGGGCAAAGAAATGGTTCAGACTTGAGCTGCATTAGGCCAAACTTTACATGTTGTTGCTAGGCCAGAGTTTACAAGTTCTTGCCCCCAGGAAGGATAATTCCTGGATCCACCAGTGATTGTTACTGTCATTGTCTCATGAGTATGGGCTGCTCATTGGGCATATAGCCTATATAAATCCATTTATTCATTTCATTTGAATATGTAATACATTTATATTCTTTATGGCTGATATAAATTGATAATTAGGCATTTAGATTAATGGCTGATTAGTTGTCAATTTGCCTAGTTTGTGGTCTAGGCTGTTCAATTCAGTTATGGTATAATTTGTCAGCAATTTATGTCTTGAATCCTACATAGACCAGTGTACACTTTTAATTGGATATGCAATACAGTGATTTTCTTCCTTTCAAAATTTTTCTTTCAACAGGACCATCTTACAGCATGACAGATGTATTAATGATGCAAATGTTTATGAATAATTTGGAAATATGTTTGATTTGTATTGATTTCAGTGGGTTGTTGTGGTGCTTTATTTGCAGAAACAAAAGGGCTATGTACTTGAGGTCTGAAGCCGATGAGTTGATTGAAGTCATTATTTGTCTATTTTCTGACCGCCAACTTCAAGGTCTTCTTGTCCTTTTGCATGAATGCATGCAGTCAGCTATCAGTTACTTCACTAACGAAGAATGGGAATCTAGCTGTGAGAAGATAGCAAAATCTCTTGCTTGCAGGATATTGACTCTACTTGTTGTTTGGTTTCAATCCACATGTATGCAGTTGGATTGGAGGTTTTGCTAATTACTATGGGGATCACTCTTTCGTCTATGTCGAGCAGAGTTTTTGATCAATTAGTGAATTTGAACTTTTCTGCACCATTTGTTAGGGATCAGTTAATATTTATTGCATCTATGGAAAATCACTTCTTCGTATAATCACTTCAATAAGCACGTTTGAGGTGTTTCTACCCATAAATGATTTTGCCCATCTTAAATCACTTCCAAACGAGCATTCAGACCCAATCAAGGGTTAGCAAATTTCACCATGTCCTTAATAAAATTATTACAAATAAAAAAAATTGAAAAGAAGTTGTAGAAGGCCCCTTAATCAAAGGCTGGTTGGTTTTTGCCGAAACTGCAAAGTCTTGGTCAGCTGAAAAATCTGATTATATCAGTCCAAATACCCTGCTTCTCCCTAATAAATTTAACAACCTTAAAAGAGTAACATTGAAATTTCTCTGTCATGATCACAGGATATCCCTTTATATAACCAAGTCTGTATACCGCAAAATAACAAAAACATGCAGAGTCAGTCAATTGCACAATGTTTGTGCGAAAGAAACTAAAAAAGACCTGCGTACAAAAACACAAGCCAATTGTTTCAAAGATGATTATCGGTAAAGTTACATCTACTACTCAACATTGTCACATGATGGATTAAGAGATAACAGATATGACACATCCATGGTTGCCAGAGGTGGAAGAGCTTCAATGTTTATTGGGATGGTCAGAAGATCTGTTCAACTTCAACTGAGGCAAATTAAGTTTATAATTCTCTTTTTGCATCAATGGCAACAATGCAGGATCTACTTTATCTTTACACAATAGATCAATTATCAATTTTGTAGTTGAAGCATCTGCAGAGAAACCCTTCTCCACCATTTGTTGAATAAGTTCCATCGCCCTCACTGTCTCATTGTTATTGATAAACCCTCGAATAATTATGTTGTAGGTCCAACCATCTGGAGAACAACCTTTCTCTTCCATTTCGATAAGCAGCTTTTCTGCTTCACTCGTTCGGCCCCCAATACAGAGTCCATTAATCATTATGTTATATGTCCTTACATTTGGTTGAAGCCCTCTTGACGATAAACCACAAAAGAGTTCCCTTGCAGATTCAATTTTTTCAGCTATGCACAAACCTTCAATAAGAATAGTGTAAATCACAATATTTGCATCCAACTTCTTGCCTTCCATCTCTTTAAACAGTTGGATTGCTGTAGAAATTTGTTGGTTTTTACACAGGCCATCCAGTAGAATAGCATAAGTTTGAACATTTGGAAGTTGACCACAAGCTTGCATCTTTGAGAACAACTGTTGTGCATCACCTAATTTCCCAACTTTGCAACAACTGTCAACAAGAGTGTTATAAGTAAAGATATCTGGAACCAGTCCCTTACAAGTCATTTCCCGAAGTAGCATCATGGCCTCATCCATCATCTTATGCTTACAACATCCATTTATCAATGTGTTGTAACTATCAACATCAACCATCGATCCCTTGCTAAGCATTAGTTTAAAAACTTTTCTAGCCGTGCTCATTTCTCCTCGCAAACAGTAACCATCCATAAGTGAATTGTATGTAACCCTATTAGGTTCAATATCTCTCTGAATCATCATTTCGACCACGCCTTCTGCTTCCCCAACCATCCCCTCCTTACAAAGTGTGTCTACCAAGACGCTGATCGTGAACACATTTGGAAAGATATTTTTACTCACCATGTCATTCAACAACCTTGTAGCTTCTTTCCACTCGCCTAATTTGCAAACTCCATGAATCAAGGATGTATAGGTAATGACATTTGGGGCAATACCCTTGCAAATCATTTCTGAGAAGAGGTTTAATGCATCATCAACTAGTGTATCCTTACAAAGACTGTCGATGATTGTGCTATAGACCACTAGGTTAGGCTTGCAAGCTCCTTCCTCCATCTTCCTAAGCAACTGAATAGCAGCCCTATTGTTACCTTTCGTGCAAAAGCCCCTTATTATTGTGCCAAAAGTAACCACATCAGGCTGACAATTACCTCCCGCAATCATTTTGTTGAAAATTCCAGCCGCCTCCGCCACTCTATTCTCGAGAAGAAAGCCGTTGATTAGAGTGGTGAAGGTACAGACATTTGGTTCAAGACCAAGTTTGAAGAATTTTCCCAATACAGATAAACTAAACCCCATTTGGTTTAGATGAGAATAACAATTTATGAGAATGTTTAGGGTATAAACATTATGTCCAATTCTCGACACAACCATTTGGTTATGCAATGAGATGACGGCCGAGTAATGTTTCAATTTTGCAACTTGACCCAAGATTTTAGTGAAACGGACAACAGAAGGCAGAGGGCGCATTTGAAGCATTCTATCGAACACATTGAAGGCATCCTCAACATTTGTGATTTTGGGTAAGTCTCTTTTTGGCTGCTCTAGTTGGGTTCTCGTAGATTTGATCGGTTTTGAAGGTTGAGAGTGAAAGAAAGCAAAGTAATTGTTGACGAAAACGAGAAAAGTGGAGTTAGAGTGAAGACAATTCATACCTCTGCTGCTCCAGCAATAACAAGAAGAAGAAGTAGCAGCAGTTGTAGTCCGTATCATCATCTTCAGCATCTCTGAGTAAAAGGGCGCTCAAACCTCCCTCCAACTGGTTTCCCCGAGAAAGCTCAAGTCCGTGTTATCATGAATTCCACAAAAACTTTCCTTTTTCTAAACTTGGATAAAAAGTTCCGTACCTTTCGTTTAGGCGTCCTCATCGTTTAGTGTTAAGATTTATTTTAACAGTTAATATTGTAAACTTTGCTGATGATATGCCTTTTATTTGCTGTTGTCAGGGGCTATATTTTCGCTGAAATCACTGTAATAGGAATTTTCTAGAAATGGAAAGTATCATAACGAGGGGTTTTGTTCAGACACATTAGAGAATATATAAATCGGCATGCTCATATTCCATTGGTTGGTTAGTGTGGATATCTGGATTATCATAGGAAGACAAATTGGAAAATTTGAAAAGAAGAAATTTAAATAGGTCGTCAACTGTTATTTTAGTACTTTCTGAGATCTTTATGCCATTTAATTCTGCATATCATTCTTGGTGATGGTTAAAAAACAGAAAGGTAAGGACTTGAACTTATTATTGTTGATTTTGTGATATGCAGAGTACCTAAGGACTTGAACTGCCTAAGAATTGTGGAATGCATTTCGGGAGTCAATACTCTCTGTAAGCTGTTTAGAAGTACAGTTGCCGATTTTTGTTTATCGATAGTTTAGAGCATTATCCATTACTATTAAGAGATTACCCGAGTCTTTATTGTCCCTTTTGAGTTTTCACTTTTTTGGAGTTATTACCCGTATAAAAAATTTAGCATTTTCACATTTAATACTCGTATTGTACATGTATGTACATATTTTTCATATTTAATACACTTGGTTTTTAAAAAATACACATAAAATTCATATATTATACACATAATTTTAGCATATTATTGAATAAAAATAATATATATTAAAAAAATTAAATCTAGAAAGTATATATATTGAAACAGGAAAATTAATATTTATAAAGTATAAACAAACGAAACTAGAAGTCCTTTTCTTATAAGTTTTTTAAATAAATCGTATAGCCGGGCGGCTGTACGCCTTTTGAATCTTAAAGGGTATAGACGCGTGGCTATACCACGGTTTTTATTTAAAACGGTATAGCCGCACAGCTATACTATTTTTACACATCAGCGCTGAATCACTAGTTGGGCGCTAGGTGTTAGGCTGGTACCCTTTTTTTTCTTTTGTAAATATTATAGCCGCTCGGCTATACTCGGGATTTAAAAAAGAAAAAGAAAACAAGAGTATGGCTGCTCGGCTTTACTGGGGTGGTTTTTTAAATTTTTTTTATAAATAGTATATCCGTGTGGCTATACGCTTGACATAGATACTGTGATTTTTTTTATAAAATTTTTTTTTTCCCGATTTTTGATTATCGATAGTATAGAACATTATCTCCATTACTATTAGGAGATTTCCCGAGTCTCTATTGTCTCCTTCAGAATTTTTACTTTCTAGAGCTATTACATGTATAAAGAATTTAGTATTTTCACGTTTAATATTTGTATTTTACACTTACGTACTTATTTTTCATGTTTAATACACTTGGTTTTTTACAAAATTTTCAATAATACACACAAAATTCACGTATTATACAAATAATTTTCACATATTATTGAATAAAACTAATATATATTAAAAAAATTAAATTTATAAAGTACACATATCGAAACTAGCAAATTAATATCTATAAAGTATAAACTAATGCAACTAGAAGGGTTATTTTTTCTAATTTTTTTTTAAATAAGTAGTATAACAGAGCGGCTATATTCCTTTTAAATATGATATACTAGAAGCGTATAGCCGCACGGCTATATAGTATAGCCGCGCGGCTATACTACCCTTTTTTTTATGGTTGATTTTGTACCTTAGGATTTGTAACTGCCTAAGAAGTGTGGAATGCATTTCGGTAGTCAATACTCGCTGTAAGCCGTTTAGAAGTACAGTTGAGCATGAAATCCCTCTTAGTTATTTTTATCATAAGGTACTGAACCTAATTACAAGTTTGTTGAATATAGTACTAATTATGCTTTTATTCTAAGTTTTATCAAACAACTGTCCCCGCGAATTAAGTTAAGCTGTTAAAGGGAAAGAAAGAGGCAGTCTCTATGCAAAATCCAATACGACTTGAATGTCAAAGACAAAAGCTGTGATTTTTTCCAAGATGTACATACACTTGGTGTTGACAGACAATTGGCTCTTGTCTAATCAACTTTGAGAAGACAAGCCAATCTTCAAGGCACCGTCAGCTAATTCGGGTCGCCAAGTTGAAATCATGCATATTACGAAACATATGAGTGGGAAAGAATCAGGAAGAAAGTGCGCTGATACGTTATGAATTGCTAACAACTGGAGTTGTATTGAGTTAGGATCCTGAAGCAGGACGTTTTGAAGCATATTGGGGGGAGGGGGGCCTTGCCTCTAGTGGTTTTTGCAAAGGGAATGTTCGTTTGGTTTTCTTTGCCTCTTTCCTCCCTCAATAAGTTTCTCTGTAATGGATATAGATTTTTTCTATTTAAACCCCACACTTCTCTTAGTTCACCCCAATATTTAAATCATTAAGTTGTAAATTTTATTATTGTGTAAAAAGACAAAAAAGGTCATCCAACTTAATACTTAACCCTAATACATTTATACACACACCCCACACACCCCACAACTCTTCAAATTAAATTTAAAAAGAATACAAACTCTTCTACATCCTATGCAAGATTGCTTTTCATTACTGGTCTATCCTTGTTGCTCCTTGTGCAGATGGGAGGATAGCATCAACAATGGTAATAGAGGAAGAGGTTTTCAGCGAGCAAATGTTAGTGCCTCAGAATCGAACCCCAGTCGGAGTCAAGGCCATGGTAGAGGTGGCCGGGGTGCAATAGATGCTGCTGGTGTGACTTTTGTGTCAGCAACTGGTGATCCCATCTCTGGTAGAAGGTGTTTTGTCTATGGAGATCCATCGCACTTCGCAAATGCTTGCCCGAATCGTGGTATCTGATGCACCTCATAAAAGTGTACTTCAGTAACCTTTGTGTTTAAAGATTGATGTCATTCTTCAGCGTAGATACTACTAGATAGCAATATCAGGTTGGGTTCTTAGCAGTGTATAGTGATGTTATCAACTAAACTGAATTTTGATTTCGAAGGATTAACATTGTTACATATGAATCTACAGTATTATAATGGGAACCCTCTTTGTCAAATGACAATGGCTTTCGGTTGCTGCTTCAGCAATGAGAATTTATCAAAAATAGCCAAAACTTGACCCTTAATTTCAAAAATGTCAGTTTTTGTAAAAAATTTCAAATATAGCAGAAAACTCACCTAAATAGACACAAATACTCTCAAATTTAAAACCCACATAAACCTAAAAAAGAAAACCCTATTAGATTGGGAATCTTTGTACGTAGAGTTTGTTCGCAGACGTATTGCTGCCATAGTCAAACGGTGAGTGCAATTCTTCCTTGGTGCTTCGTTCCTTCGTTTATTCTTCATCTATATTTATACTTGTGCACTGATTCAATCATTTCTGAATTTTTGGTTCTAAATACTATTTTTTTTGGTTGCCAAATACATACATTTTTTTTTGGAGACAAATGGGAGAGAAGAAGAAGAGAAGAAGATGAGAAGAAGAAGAAGAAGAAAAGAGATATGCAGACGGGAGAAGAAGAAAAGGGAAAGAGAGATGGAGAGAAGAAGAAAGGAAAAAAGAAAAGGAAAAGAGAGGGAGTGATGCTGGAGACAAAACGGAAGAAGAAAGAAAAAGAAATGAAAAAGAAATGGAGAGGTGATTGGAAAAGTGTTTGAAGGAAATATTCCAAAGTTTTATTTAATAAGGTTTTTTTTATAGGTTTATGTGGGTTTTAAATTTGAGGGCGTTTGTGTCTATTTAGATGAGTTTTCTGCTATATTTGAAATTTTTTACAAAAACTGACATTTTTGAAATTAGGGGTCAAGTTTTGGCTATTTTTGATAAATTCTCTTCAGCAATAGAAAAAAACTTATTTTCTCCTCTAAAGGGAGCTTGTGGGGTTTAAATAGAAAATCTCTTTTATTTCTTATTTTTTCAGTTTGGGGTGTATTTAAGGGTAGTTTGGGAAGAGAGTGGGGTTTACTTAGAAATTGTAAAAATTTAAATTAAAAGTTGGGATGAACTAAGAGAAGTGTGGGGTTTAAATAGAAAATCTCTGGATATATTGGTAACGCATAATGTAATTGGAGACACAAATGCAGAGCAACAATGGCTTCTTCCCTACCTAGTTTTAAATTGCTTTTGAATTAGAGAGGAAAAATGTCACACTACTACAAAAATTGAAATAGACGACGGTAATCCATCGTCGTGTATTTGGTTTTTCAACCGTCGTGAAATCGACCGACATCTTTTGATGCATAAAACCACGATGGTAAATCCCCGTCATCTATTATTTGTAAAGATGACGCTTTTACTAAAAACCATTGTCTATTATATGTAAATAGACGACGCTTTTACTCAAACCGTCGTCTATTTACATATAATAGACGACGGTTTTTAGTAAAAGCGTCGTCTATTTGATGTAAAGGCGACGGTTTCTTTAAAAGAGCTGTCTTCTATTTGATGTAAAGACGATGGTTTTTGTGAAAAAACTGTTGTCTATTTGATGTAAAGGCAACAGTTCTTTTTAAAGAACTATGTTTTATTATATCCAAAGATGTCGGTATTTGTTAAAAAGCGTTGTTGATTGTATATAAAAAAGACGTTATGGTGTAAAAATAGGTCATTGATAATATATACAAATGACGATTTTTCCAATAAAACCATCGTTTTATTATCTTTAAATTTGTTGTCTAATAAGTTCACAAGCTGTTACATTTTAGTTATTTGAAGAGTCAATAGTTATTACATAGTCAACCAATCTTTATTCTATTACATACATACTTCCTACCTATAATTGGAAATAACGGAGCTCAACATTAAAAATATCAGTCACAATAAAATAATTCATTGCATTAAAAAAAATATCAACATTCTTCCACCAAATTCACAAGCTATCCAAATTTGAACAAATTCAAATCCAAGTCTAGACATACATCTCTCTAAAAAACAAACCTAGATGACTCTACAACCCAGTCTAGATAGGTCAATTGATCCAAAAACATAAAAATAAGATTCACCACAGTTGAATGACTGCAAGCTTCTGCTCTTCTGGTGGAACCTTCAAAAGCATACCTTCCCTTCTTCTGAGCCAAACTAGCAAGAAGAGTCAAATTTATCTTAGTATCCCGATCCTTTAAGTATTCTCCACTGGTAGATCCTTTAAATTAATACTCATCACTGCTTAAAATGAATATAAGACAAGATTTTAAGTTTAGTCAGGCCATGAGTAGAGAAACCAATGTTGTTACCACTAAACAGCAATGTACAAAGTCATCAATCTTAAATTAATAACCAAAAATGAAATACAAGTCTCCTATAACAAGAGAAGTCATATGAAAGTTTATGTGAAAACGGTACAAGAGCACAATTGGATTTTTTTTTTACTCTACTCTGTTAATAGGATTAAAATTTACTTACATGAGGATATAATATACTTAAAGAGTATAGCCGCACGGCTATACTACCGTTTTTATTATATAAAAAAGTATAACTGCGCGACTATACTACCAGTTTTTTTAATTGTTCATTTTGTGATATGCAAAGTACCTTAGGAGTCAATACTCGCTATAAGCTGTTTAGAAGTACAGTTGTTGATTTTTGTTTATCGATAATTTAGAGCATTATTCATTACAATTAGAGATTATCCGAGTCTTTATTGTCCCCTTTTGAGTTTTTACTTTTCCAAAGTTATTACACATATAAAGAATTTAGCATTTTCACGTTTAATACTTGTATTGTACACATACGTATTTTTTTTATGTTTAATACATTTATTTTTTTTTTACAAAATTCACGTAATATACACATAATTTTAGCATATTATTGAATAAAAATAATATATATTAAAAAAAATTAAATCTAGAAAGTATATATATCGAAACAGGGAAATTAATATCTATTAGTATAAACGAACAGAACTAGAAGGGTCCTTTTTTTTTTATATATATATATATATAAATTTTAAAATAAATTGTATAGCCACGCGGCCATACGCCTGTTAAATATAATATACTTAAAGAGTATAGCCGGATGGCTATACTACAGTTTTTATATTTAAAAATACTATTGTCGCGCGGCTATACTATTTTTACATGTGAATGCTGAATCGTTAGTTGGGCGCTAGGCAGGTCCTCTTTTTTTTTTTCTTTTTTTTTGTCTGGAATTTTTTTTTTAAATAGCTTATAGCCGATCGGCTTTACTAATTTTTTTATAATTATAAAATAAATACTCTTTACAAAGATACTGTGATTTTTTTTTTATAAATTGTTTTTCCCCGATTTTTGTTTATCGATAGTTTAGAATATTATTCATTACAATTAGGAGATTAACCGAGTATGTATTGACTCCTTTGGAGTTTTTACTTTCTAGAGTTATTACCCATATAAAGAATTTAGCATTTTCACATTTAATACTCATATTTTACATGTACGTACTTATTTTTCATTACAAAATTTTCAATAATATACACAAAATTCACATATTATACAAATAATTTTCTCATATTATTAAATAAAAATAATGTACATTATAAAAATTAAATCTATAAAGTAGATATATCGAAACTACGAAATTAATATCTATAAAGTATAAACTAATGCAACTAGAAGGGTTCTTTTTTTATTATTATATATATATATATATTTTAAATCAGTAGTATAGCCGCACGGCAAAGAGTATAGCCGCGCGGCTATACGAAGGTTTTTTTTAATTGTTGATTTTGTGATATGCAGAGTGCCTGGCTTGGAATCTAATTCATGCATGAAGAAAAAAGAGTACCTTAGGACTTGAACTGCCTAAGAATTGAGGAATGCATTTCGGGAGTCAATACTCGTTGTAAGCTGTTTAGAAGTGCTAATTGTGGTTGCCCATCGAATCCTTCTTAGTTATTTTGATCATAAGGTAGTACTAATTATGCTTTTATTGTAAGTTTTATCAAACAACTGTCCCCCGCGAACGGAGTGAAGCTGTTAATGGGAGAAAGGGGCAGTCTATGTGCAATCCAATAAGACTTGAATTTTAATATCATATGCTGGTAATAAACAGATTTGGAAGTGTTATGGTCATGTCCTACCCTTCTATTTTTAATCTCATACTGATAGTAAAGTTTTTTGTTTTATATTTGTTTCTTTACAAGACATTCATGGTGACGTGAACTCTACATAATAACTTATGATCATTACTGATTGTTATTGAGTGAATTTGTGTTGCTTATTCTCTATATGTTTTTCTCTTTAACTACAAAAGACGTTGTTGTTAGCTTTGAAATCTGTCTAGATGATCTTTTGCACAACAAATTTCATAAACTGATTTGACACTATTGCTTGACATCACACTTCACCTCAGGCCTGTTCTGAAGAAGAGATCCTAAAACTGCTTATCCCATGTTGAAGGAAAATGTGATCTTCCAACATAATTTCACCACCACTAATTAAATAATTGGGGTTTTATTATTTTAGGTTCGACCCATTCGAGATGCAAGTCTCTTAATTACAATCCCTTACTTCAAGGGAACACCCTTTGATTCCATCATAAAGAAACAGAACGTGTGTGTTTGATTTTGCCATTGCTCCCAAGTCCAACCTCAGGGTGCCTACGTATCCCTTGCGGGAATCAAGCCACTCGCAGTTCAAAGATTCGCAATGAATAAATGACTCATCACGAAAGGAGGAATTTGAATGAATTTGATTGAGGAGTGTTTGAGTGAATTTAGTTGAATAAACTAGGGATTCAATATGGAATTGTGTTTGGGAAGGTTGCATCTAGATTGAATCTCTAGATTGCCTACGTACCCTTTCAAAGGGATCAAACCAACGTAGTTCGGAAATTATTTTTGTAAAGGTAGATATTTGATTTGTGGTAATTTGGTTGCGGTTCTGTCTATTGAGATGCTAGACTTCCTACGTACCCTTAATGGGATCAAACCGACTATTGTGGCCCACTAATTGAGAATTTGTGTTTTTGAGACAATTTGGAGATTTTCATAGGTAGATGACCTATGGGAAAAATTAGAAATTAATGGGTAAGTGTGGCCCAATAAATTAGAATTTGTAATTGAGAGATTTGAATTTAATCTCATTGGAATTTTTAGGGGTAGATGACCCGTGAGAAAATATGGAAATTAATGGGTGAGAGTGGCCAATTAATTGAGAATTCCTGTTTGAGGACCCATGAGAAATTTGGAAATTAATGGGTGAGTGTTGAGAATTCCTTTTTGAGAGATTTGAATTTAATCTCAATGAAAATTGCATGGGTAGATGACCCATGGGGAAAATTGGATGGTTTTGTACCATTTTTCTTTTTGCCAATGTCCAAGAAAAATAATGAGCAATTTTGATTAATTAACCCACTAATTTTCTAAAATTGACATTTGCACTTGGGCCCAAATATGGTTATGATGATGTTTTGAAAAAATGATCCATGAACCATATTATTGGCAATTTGGGACTCTGTAAATTTAATGAATGTTTATTTAGTCCACCCATTAAATATTATGGACTTTTGAGAATTAATGGGCAATTATTTTTGATAGCCCATTAATCTATTTCGGGCATTTAATATTTGTTGTTAATTAGCCCACGAAAAGCTTTGGTCCAGCAGCTAATTGAAGCAACCTGATAGCTATTCAACTCTTCCTAGAGTTTGTTTCCAAGTAAAATCAGACATTGCACTCCCATACTTATCTAGAACACTTGAGATCAGTCCAAATTGAGAGCAAACATTGTATCTCTTCAGCCTTTAAAGGACTACACAAAGCCACAATTGGTACAAAACTTACGCAGGCATAAGAATAAAACAAACATGATGTCAGTACCGCAAGCTAATTTCTGGATTACTCACCCATGGATTTGTATCCAAATAATTTATGGGTTTCTCACCCATGGATTTGTGGCATGCCATGCCCAACATAGAAAAGAAAAAAAATGAAGATGACAGAATACCTGCAGAAAATTTTCCTCTCTTCTTTGCACTGCCCTAATTTCTCCAGCAGTCTTTTTTAATATGTCGTCGGCTTTCTCCTTTTTTTTATTTTTATGTTGTAGCCTTTTTATAGGCCAACTAGATAAGACTCTTCTGAAAACGCAACACTTTTTGAATTTCAAGTAAGTGCTGATCAGCTTTAGCCTTACCAGTTTGAAACATAACAGATATCCCAAAAATTTTGGGAACCCATGTTGGTTTGACTTTATCATTTAATCTTTATTTGAAATAAGTGATAAGATTTAATTGGCCAAATTTTTTTTTAAATTTCAACAGTTGCCCCCTCAAGCTTCATGCATGTAATGTCTTTACGTGTGCGGAGCTTGAGAAGCCTTTGTCTTAAACTGTGAACTGATTCCCTTTTGCATTCTCAATTTTAGGTGATGAATGCGCACGAGAACCTTCGCCAAGAACATGCCCTCGATGCACGTGGAGAAGCAATCACGGCTAGTTCGGAATATATGAGATCTTTTCCTATGAACTCAATCAACCTCTCCTTACCTCCTGAGAGTTGCGTGACTTGGTTCAATATTGATCAAGTGAGTAGTGGAGATTTCAAGTTTAATCCTCATGAAGAAGACAGAGTCATTCAGGTTTCCCAAGCAAAAGGTGCTTACTTTCAAGCTCACTATTTGACGAAAGTAAACCACTCGTTGGATGGGGACAAAGAGTTTTTATCTAGAGATGAATTTTATCCAGCTATGAACAAGATGCTTCATGAGCAAATTGCATGGGAGGGCAATTTCAGGTTTCATGGTCGAGCTATCTTCCAACCGTTCGTAATGGAATGGATAGAAACTATCTTGCCCAATTTTGGAGACATTTTGCACCAAGCTGGTATTTTGGTGCAGCGGCCATTTCCCATTACTTTTATGATTGTTGCTCTAATGTACGGAGAGCATTTTGCGAGTTATGGGGGCCTTTATCCAACACTTTCCATCACGGAAATGGCGAAATGATTATTTCTTTGTATGACTTGAAAGTTATTGGCAGGTTACCAATTTTGGGCCTCCTATATGACGAGTTCATTCCTCTAAATGAAGAATCATGTCGTGAAGACTTGTATCCTTCGAGTGTTGGCGAACTTTTGAGAATCCATGCACAGTTACACATATTCCATCAGAAAGGTCAAGTTTACTACAATCACTAGCCTGAGCATTTTTTCCGAGGAGAAGCTATATATGGTGCTACTAGCAATGGCAAGAACGTAATTCCTAAACAAGTAGCTGAGGCTTGGAAACTTCCTTTGAACATTTCTCACAAGGGTCAGCTGGCTGCTTTCTTAGCTTTTTGGCTTAGCCATTTTGTCATGCCAACTGGCAAGGTCATAAGGCCCGAGTGCTTTTATATGGCAAGTTTAATGGCTCGTGGGCTCAAAGTTTGGCTTGCTCCAGCAGTATTAGGTGTTATTTACCATGCTCTTGGTATAGTTGCTACTCATCCTAAAGGCCCTGGCCTAGCAAACGCATGTCTTCCCATTCACTATGTGCTTGGATGGTTAGGCGAGTATTTTCCTGACCTGACTACACGTTGATGTGATAGCGACTTTCCATAACATTACCCTCTTCTTGCAAGGTATAGCCAAATTGAGGCCGAATATATTGACCCCACTTGAGCTAGGATAATCTTCATAAGCGATTCTGTGGTTTGTCGCCCTAGTGTCTTCCTTGCACATAAGGATTATATCATTCTAGACAAAGAGACACTAGCATATGATATCTTTGAGTACTTGATTTGCATGTGCTCTTCATTGCTTCTTGCAAGAGTAGGTGGCGATCTTTGGTTAGAGCTTTACTAGCCAAACAGATTTGCTCGCCAGTTTGGCTTTCATCAAGGATTTCCGGTGAACTAACTTTTATTTAGTGTATGTGAGAGGCAGCGATGTGGGATTGAGAAGTTGGCGAGAGCCTAAGCGGTCTTTCTCCGCAAAGATACCACGGTGTGTTTCTATATTGAGCGCTTCACTCGCATTGGAGAATGCTCTTGGTGGTATTGTAGATGGTGGATGACTACATGTGCACCTTACATGAGCTTTTCTGTGTCAAAAATTTTCTCATTGGTAGACATGCACGTCCAAAAGAGGGACCACGTCTTTATGACTGATAATTTGAAACGTATCTCAACAGGCATGGGCAAAAGGGGCCTCAATTCATCTTCACCTTCTCATAGTGCTCCTTCGAGTAGAGGATACAAGAAGAGAATTCGTAATGCTAAAAGGCCATATTTCTAAGTGTTTGAGGTCCTTTCTTCAGGTGAAGAGAAAAGCATTCTTCATGAGAATGCTAACTCCAACATGGGTGATAGTGGTTTAGACCCCCTCGCTAAAGAATCTGAACTTCAACAAGTTCAAAATGGTCCAGCCGATAATCAATGTCTTGAAGGTGTAAGGTCCATAGTAGTTGTGCAACCCCTTCGGAATTTGGTATCAGTCGAGAATTTTGTTTGTCAAATTCTTGGGAATGAAGCGAACCAGAGTAGGCATGAGTTTATCACCAGAGAAACTGAAGGTATCTTCAGCCGACTTTCCTCCTCAGAGACACCTGCTCAACTTCGTATGCACCATTCAGAGATCATTATGGCCCTTTGACTTTTGGGGTCAACGGTTGACATTCTTGGGTGTGGTGAAACTACATTTAAACAGCTTGCCCAACTTGTGGATTGAATTTTTGAGCTTGCCAAGTGACATTCCAAGAGCAGTGCTTATATTGAAGCCATAGGAGATGTGAAGTTTAAACACCAAGATGGCTCTTAAGACAAATCTTACAGAGGTTGCTAAAGAGATTGAAGACTTGGATGTCAAGGAAGCTAGCATCAGGGAAGCAGAAGAGAGAGTTCGCCAGATGCGGGAAGAGCATGAAGCTAAGAAAACGTTCCTTAATATGCAAAAGATGAACTTGGAGATTTCTTTGGAGCATCAAAATGAACAAGCAACATGGCTTCAATTGTACCCACGCTAAGATTCTTATGAACTACAAGGAACTCAAATAAATCTATAAGTCTCTTGGGGAACAATGCAGTAAGCGCTTCTATTTCATGTGCACAGATTTTTTACGGGTCTTGGTCAAATGTTCACCGATATGATCTGCAATCTTTATGGTGTAATTAAGCACCCCCACAACATTATCTTCATAACTATCTTTATCAGCTCATAAATAGAATTAAAAGCTATATGATGCTTGGAACTTTGAATGATGTATCTGATGTTAGTATTCCTTTTCCTTTCATCTATGTATTTGCTTTTCTTGTAAGATTTGTAGTCCTCAATCCATTGTGACACACTTCCAAGGATTGTCAAGCCATTCTTGGGAAACTTGTATCTCTCATGGGATACCATGAGCAGAAGATGATGCCATAAATTATGAAAATTCACCTTGTCGCTACTAGCCATGTCATAAAAGTGTGTTAGCTCCACTGGTCTTCTATTCCCACTGCGAATGATTTTTGTCACCAAGACTTTGAATTGTGCCTTACAAGTTCTTTTTGTGTTTTGATCACCAGAAGATAGCATTACATTATTGTCCAATCGATCATCAATGATGTTGACGTGTTGAATATCCAAAAAGCAAATAGGCATGCGGCTTTCCCACTTGACATATAGCTTAATAATGTCCCGAATGATTTCTCAATACTTAGGCACAACATGATTGTCCTTCCACACAACATCATGTTTCAGCAAGTGAATTAATGGTTGCATCCCTCCTAGTTTTTAATTTCTTTCCAAAGTCTACTTCTTTTTCACCCTTAAAGTTATGATTTTCTTTCACCCACAAAGGGCAATTTTATACTGTTATATGACTTTCCAAAGCCATCGCCAAGTTTGTCAAGTAATGCTTCGGGGCACTGAGCCTCTTAAAATTCTTCTTCAACCCTCTTGCATTTTGGGATTGTGAGCTTTACCTCCGGGAGAGTATCTGAGCCTCCTCAGCTATAGAGCTCTGCACACACTGCATAGAGAGAGGGGAAGAGGAGTCTATCTCTAAACCGTCATTGTTAAGGAGTTCTTGGATTTTGTCCTTCAGGATATAACAATCCTTGAGTGTATGACTGACGAGACGATGATACCGACAATATTCTAGGGTTGTTTGTCTTGTTAGCCTCAGCAGGATGCATTGATTTTGGCAGGGTAATATCGTTAGAGGCAAGAAGTTGGTCAAAGATTTCTTCTAAATCCTCATCGTCAAAAGAATATTTGATCTCTTTTCGCTCTTTAAGAGTGAGCATTCTGGGTGGGTCTTTGCTTTGGCCTTTGTCGTTCTTCTTTTCTGTTTTGACAAAAATGGCCAATGACTCTCCCTTTGCAGACTTTTGGTGAGCAATTTGTCTTTCAACATTACTCGCCTTTGACACCAAAGCCTCAAATGATTGGGGTTCAGCAGTGGCAACAAAAGTCGCAATGTCTGGCATGAGGTTGTTGTAGCACATTTGCACTGCTTATTGCTTGGTAATTTTCTTCTGGCATTGAAGATTGAGGCTCATCCATCTCATTATGAAGTCATTAGTACTTTCCTTTGGCTTTTGGGTAGTTTAAGCTGGGTCCATGATCGAGACCTTCCTCTTAGAACTGACAAATTGTGCCAAAGATGCTTTTTGCATGTCCTCCCATGTCAGGATACAACCTAGCAGTAGTTGTGTATACCAAGTGAAAGCTTATCCTTTTAGAGATTGGACAAATTGACGCACCAGGAGAGCGTCTAACTGAGATGTCTTGCCACATGCTGAATAAAAATATGTCAGATGTTCATGAGGTAAGATATTTATGCCATTAAATTTATCGAATATGGGTCGTTGATAACCCTTTGGGAATGGGATGGCATCATAGTAAGAAGGGAAGGGTTTTCGATACCCTTGAACATAAGGTGCTATGGACATTTGGAACTCACGAATCCCCTTAGCAATTAATGCCTTTATGTCGTTTGGGGAAATTGTGCTCGTGGAGCTCTCTCCTTTTTCCTCTTTTGTTTGTTGTTCATGGGTCACCGATTCATTTGTTTTGCCCCTGTCTTGCTCTCCTATGATGGCTTTTTCTTTCAACCGAGCAAATAGTAACACTATTTTCTCGTCTTTCTCTGCTAACTTCTGCTGCATTTCCCTTCGCAGGTCCTGCAACATTTCTTGGATTAAGGGTAACTGGTCCTCAGTATTAGAAGTACCAATCATCATGAAGTTTGGTCCCTTGGGATACTATGTCATCATTCTCTTGAGTTTGAAGTACGAGATCATCGTAAAGAGGATTCCATAGCAAATAATCGTCTAAGTGGGTTGAGTTTAGAGTGGAAAGCTCGGGAATGATCATCCCTATCATGTCTCGGGATTTGGAACAGGTCAATGGACCCATGTAGGTCCTCGACTGATCTTGAGGTTTCGGGACTGCCCCATGTGATATGAAATTTGATCCCTTAAAACATCAGTTGTCTTCACCTTTTGCACGAGCTTTCTTTGTGGATGAGGTATGTTCACCACCTTCTTTTCCATGATGATGAATTTTCTTTTACCCTTAAAAGAGCACGGGTAAACCTCTTGTGATGTGGATTCCACAGTATGGGCTTTTGGGCTTGATGGAGGTTTGGCCCCTTGGACCTTAGCATTCTCCACAAAGTTATCCTTTTGACTTTCCTCACTAGTTTCACTGGTGGAAGTCATCAGAACAGAATCTATAGGATATAGGTTGACCGGGATTGATCCAATCACGGTTTGCACCAATCGGGTGGTATTACTCTTCTTGGGAGTAGGCACAGTCAATGTGCTTGAGGTGTTCTCGCTTGCTGTCACCAATGAACTTGTCCCAGAAAGCTCGAACAAAATCGCCTTAACAGACTGCCTCTTTGCTTCTTTCTTCCTCAAAGCACGTGCATCTCTCTTTCTTGCATTTCAGAGAGCATTCTTGGACGGTGTTTTCTTTAGTTGGGTCTTGACGACCTTAGGAGTGACTTGAGGCTTGAACCCTCTGAATGGGCTTTGGAACGGCGCACTTGATGAGGCTCTGACGAACAATGAAAGTTTTTCTAAATCCTACTCGTTTGGTGCATGCATTTCTAGTAGTTTCAATCTTGTGGAAGAAAATTGTTACTTGTGGTGCAATTGTATCTGGTTTTGTTAACTTGTGGCAAACACAAGCAAGAACATTAGTCACTTTATGATTGGAGGTGAAAAGGTAAATGGGTCACATTGGGCATGCCAAAAATTAAGTTGAATGAAAATGTGATCCTCCCAACATAATTTCACCACCACTAATTAAATAATTGGAGTTTTATTATTTTAGGTTCGACCCATTCGAGACGCAAGTCTCTTAATTACAATCCCTTACTTTAAGGGAACACCCTTTGATTCCATCATAAAGAAACAGAACGTGTGTGTTTGATTTTGCAACTGCTCCCAAGTCCAACCTCACGGTGCTTACATATCCCTTGCGGAAATCAAGCCACTCGTAGTTCAAAGATTCGCAATAAATAAATGACTCATCACGAAAGGAGGAATTTGAATAAATTTGATTGAGAAGTGTTTGAGTAAATTTAGCTGAATAGACCAGGGATTCGATATGGAATTGTGTTTGGGAAGGTTGCATCTAGATTGAATCTCTAGATTTCCTACGTACCCTTTCAAAGGGATCAAACCAATGTAGTTCGAAATTGATTTGTGTAAATGTAGATATTTGATTTGTGGGAATTTGGTTTATGTAACTAGTGATTTAAATTTGATTGCAGTTACATCTATTGAGATGCTAAACTGCCTACGTACCCTTAATGTGATCAAACTGACGTAGTTCCAAAATCTTGAAATTAATGGGTAAATGTGGCCCACTAATTGAGAATTTGTGTCTTTGAGACAATTTGGAGATTTTCATAGGTAGATGACCTATGGGAAAAATTGAAATTAATAGGTAAGTGTGGCCCAATAATTTAGAATTTGTATTTGAGAGATTTGAATTTAATCTCATTGGAATTTTCATGTGTAGAGGACCCATGAGAAATTTGGAAATTAATGGGTGAGTGTTGAGAATTCCTGTTTGAGAGATTTGAATTTAATCTCAATGAAAATTGCATGGGTAGATGACCCATGGGGAAAATTGGATGGTTTTGTATCATTTTTCTTTTTGTCAATGTCCAAGAAAAATAATGAGCAATTTTGATTAATTAACCCACTAATTTTCTAAAATTGACATTTGCACTTGGGCCCAAATATGACTATGAAGATGTTTGAAAAAATGATCCATGAACCATATTATAGGCAATTTGGGCCTCTGTAAATTTAATGATTGTTTATTTAGTCCACCCTGTTTATACCTAATAAATCACGGTCATAAACTGACCGAAGGGACTTCCTCTCGGCCCTGGCACCTACTCATGAACTGAAACGGCCACGTTTCGTTAGGCATTTTGCCTTCCTGAAAACAAAAGAAAAGCTGCGAAGGTAGAATCCTCTCGACCTCGCGACCGCGGTATTATAGGCCGAAGCCGAAGGCCGTAAGAAACACAGCCTAAGATACTGTGGTTAAATCGCCACGTGGCCTCAGGGTCCCACGCCCCATTTAATGAAGTAATGCCTCTGACTATCGCAGCAAACCCACTAGTCGCAAGAAGCATTAAATGCACGAGGGAAGAAGGGAAGTGACTGAAGTCAGGATTTGGTAATAGAAATCAGAGTGATTAGGCGCAAACATTCTCACAAGTATTCTTACAACTTGAGGTCAGATCACCGACCACCAGACCAGGGCAATAAATGCATTCCCACGGCCAAGGGGGCAGAACCCACGATCAGGGCGGTGGCCGAGATTCACCGGGATTTGTGGGAGTCACACCACCATGCTTCACGATCCCAAATGCCGATTTGACTACCTACTTGCCCCGATTAGGCTCCACCACACAGATCCTTTCAGCCTCGATTGTCCTTCCAGGACTCCTCTTATAAATACTAAGCTCAAGACTACGTTCAAAGGGTCCAAACACCAAACCAAAAGCCTCCCACAGAGCAAATTATATTTTCCTGTAATGCACTTTCAATACCTTGATTTGCTTTCCTAGGAGTAGTGGTAGATTGTAAGGAAAATCCATTCATCAATATATCATACGACCCTTGATTTTCAAGGCGCCGGAGCACCATCTCTGTTATCATCTCATTCACCCCATATATCATACGACCGTCGCTCTCTGAGCAACGGGCCGGAGCACCACCTAAAACCCGCCACCAACACCACCACTAAACGGCCTTGTAGCTCAGGCCGTGAACCTGACGGCCGAGATCAGTTCCTCTCTCGGCCACAATCGTTTGATTAGGAGTCGAACTCAAAACAGACGCATCACTTAACCATCTTCTACCCAAACCTCATCACCATCTCGACGCACGGTAGACCGTGTTGGCACGCCCGCGCACAACCGCACCGCATCCAAAAGAAGGACGTCACGTGTTAACGCACATCCCCTCAGCCCGAAGCACCAGGCCGTGAGATTTGCGCAGCCGACACACCCATAAAATATTATGGACTTTTGAGAATTAATGGGCAATTATTTTGACAGCCCATTATTCTATTTCGGGCCTTTAATATTTGTTGTCAATTAGTCCACGAGCAAGGAGCCCACGAAAAGCTTTGGTCTAGCAGCTAATTGAAGCAACCTGATAGCTATTCAACTCTTCCTAGAGTTTGTTTCCAAGTAAAATCAGACATTGCACTCCCATACTTATCTGGAACACTTGAGATCAGTCCAAATTGAGAGCAAACATTGTATCTCTTCAGCCTTTAAAGGACTATACAAAGCCACAATTGGTACAAAACTTACGCAAGCATAAGAATAAAACAAACATGCTGTCAGTACCGCAAGCTACCAAGAGAGCTACCAAGAGGTTCCAATACTTTTTGTCTTTTTCCTTTTTTTTTTCCCAAAAACACAAAGAAAGTGGTTGTGTACGCCACTTTTGTTCCTTCCTCTTTTCCCTTTTTTTTTTGTTTTGACTTTTCTTCTCTTTTTTTCGGTGGGAGTCTTCTTCTTTGTTTATTTGTTACTGCCATATGCAGCACCAAGCCAATTCCTCTTTTGGTTTTTTTTCTTGCTTACTGCCTATTCACACACCAGCAACCATGCATGGTTTTGTTTTGCTTCAAAGCAAATTCCAATCTGTGAAACGTGGCCCCTTCAAGCCTTCTTTTGTTTATTGTTTTAATATGCCACCAGCACAAACCATTAATTCTAATCCTTTTAATTTGTTGCTTTTTTTTGGTTTATCGCTTCTGTATGCCAACAACACCAAGTAACGCCATTAAAACGTGGCTGTCTTTTTTCTTCAAATCTCAAACAAAGTGGTTGTACGCCACTTTCCACTTTTTTTCTTTGTGTATTCCATCTGTACGCAAACAGCTAATTTTTCTTTTCTGCTTTTGTTTCAGAGCAGCCCCAACACAGAAGAAATTAGCGTGCTTTTGTTTTTGACAGAGATTGAGAGAGTTGATCAGATTCACCAAAGGCAGATGTATAACCCATTTTTTTTATTTGCATATGTGAACCCATTTTCCAGATTTTTTATCTGCAGAGGTTCTGGGTTTCTCACCCATATGGATTTTTACATCCAAATAATTTCGGGGTTACTCATCCATGGATTTGCATCCAAATGATTTCGAGGTTACTCACCCATGGATTTGTATCCAAATAATTTCCGATTTTCTCATCCATTGATTTGTGGCATGCCATACCCAACATAGAAAAGAAAAAAAAAAAAAAAAACAAAGATCACAACGTACCTGTAGAAATTTTTCCTCTCTTCTTTGCACTGCCCTAATTTCTCCAACAGTCTTTTTTAATATGTCATCGGCTTTCTCCTCCTTTTTTTTCTTTTTAGGTTGTAGCCTTTTTATAGGCCAACTAGATAAGACTCTTCTAAAAACACAACACTTTTTGAATTTCAAGTAAGTGCTGGTCAGCTTTAGCCTTACCAGTTTAAAACATAATAGATATCCCAAAAATTTTAGGAACCCATGTTGGTTTGACTTTATCATTTAATCTTTATTTGAAATAAATGATAAGATTTATTTGGCCGAATTTTTTTTTATTTCAACGGTTGCCCCCTCCTTAAGCTTCATGCATGTAATGTCTTTACGCATGCAGAGCTTGAGAAGCTTTTGTCTTAAACTGTGAACTAATTCCCTTTTGCATTCTCAATTTCAAGTGATGAATGCGCATGGGAACCTTCGCCAATAACATGCCCTCGATGCACGTGGAGAAGCAATCATGGCTGGTCCGGAATATATGAGATCATTTCCTATGAACTCGATCAACCTCTCCTTACCTCCTGAGAGTCTCGTGACTTGGTTCAATATTGATCAAGTGAGTAGTGGACATTTCAAGTTTAATCTTCATGAAGAAGACAGAGTCATTTAGGTTTCCCAAGCAAAAGGTGCTTACTTTCAAGCTCACTATTTGACGAAAGCAAATAACTCGTTAGATGGGGACAAAGAGTTTTTACCCATAGATGAATTTTATTCGGCTATGCATAAGATGCTTCGTGAGCAAATTGCATGGGAGGGCAATTTCATGTTTCATGGTCGAGCTACATTCCAACCGTTCGTAATGGAATGGATAGATACTATCTTGCACAATTTTGGAGACATTTTGCACCAAGTTGGTATTTTTGGTGCAGTGGCCATTTCGTTACTCTCATGATTGTTGCTCTAATGTACGGAGAGCATTTTGTGAGTTATGGCGAAATGGCGAAATGAATATTTATTTGTACGACTTGAAAGTTATTGGCAGGTTACTAATTTTGGGCCTCCCATATGACGAGTTCATTCCTCTAAACGAAGAATTATGCCGTGAAGACTTGTATCCTTCGAGTGTTGGCGAACTTTTGAGAATCCATGCACAGTTACACATTTTCCATAAGAAAGGTCAAGTTTATTGCAATCACTGGGTTAAGCATTTTTTCCGAGGAGAAGGTATATATGGTGCTACTAGCAATGGCAAGAACGTAATTCCTAAACAAGTAGTTGAGGCTAGGAAACTTCCTTTGAACATTTCTCACGAGGGTTAGCTGGCTGCTTTCTTAGATTTTTGGCTTAGCCATTTTGTCATGCCAACTAGCAAGGCCATAAGGCTCGAGTGCTTCTATATGGCAAGTTTGATGGCTCGTGGGCTCAAAGTTCTGCTTGCTCCAGCGGTATTAGGTGTTATTTACGATGCCCTTGGTACAGTTGCTACTCATCCTAGAGGCCTTGGCCTAGCAAACGCATGTCTTCCCATTCACTATGTGCTTGGATGGTTAGGTGAGCATTTTCCTGACCTGACTACACATCGATGTGATAGCGACTTTCTAGAACATTACCCTCTTCTTGCGAGGTATCGCCAAATCGAGGCCAAATATGTTGACCCTACTCGAGCTAGGATAATCTTCAGAAGCGATTATGTGGTTTATCACCCTTAGTGTCTTCCTTGCACATGAGGACTATATCCTTTTAGACACAGAGACATTAGCAGATGATATCTTTGAGTACTTGATTTGCATGCGCTCTGCATTGCTTCCTGCAAGGGTAGGTGGCGATCTTTGGTTGGAGCCTTACTACTCAAATAGATTTGCTCGCCAATTTGGCTTTGATTAAGTAGTTCCGGCGAACCAGCTTTTATTTAGGGTATGTGAGAGGCAGCGATGTGGGATTGAGAAGTTGGCGAGAGCCTAAGCGGTCCTTCTACGCAAAGATACCACTATGCGTTTCTACATTCCGCTCTTCACCCGCATTGGAGAATGCTTTTGGTGGTATTGTAGATGGTGGATGACTACATGTGCACCTTACATGGGCTTTTCTGTGTCAAAAATTTCTCAGTGGTAGACAGGAACATCCAAAAGAAGGACCACGTTTTTGTGACTGATAGTTTGAAACGTATCTCGACAGGCATGGGCAAAAAAGGCCTCAATTCATCTTCACCTCCTCATGGTGCTCCTTTGAGCAGAGGACACAAGAAGAGAATTCGTAATGCTAAAGGGCCACATTTCTCAGTGTTTAAGGTCCTTTCTTCAAGTGGAGAGGAAAACATTCTTCATGACAGTGGTAACTCCAACATGAGTGACAGTGGGTCAGACCCCCTCGTTGAAGATTCTGAACTTCAACAAGTTCAAAATGGTCCAGCCGATAATCAATGTCCTGAAGGTGTAGGGCCCATAACAGTTGTGCAACCCCTTCGGAATTTGGTATCAGTCAAGAATTTTGTTTGTCAAATTCTTGGAAATTGAGTGAACCAGAGTAGGCAGGAGTTTATCACCAAAGAAACTGAAGGTATCTTCAACCGACTTTCCTCCACAGAGACAACTGCTCAACTTCATATGCATCATTCAGAGATCATTATGGCCCTTCGACTTTTGGGGTCAAGAAACTGCATTTAAATAGTTTGCCCGTCTTTTGGACTGGATTTTTAATCTTGCCAGGCGACATTCCAAGAGCAGTGCCCATATTGAAGCCTTAGGAGATGTGAATGTTGATGTGATTCACGATTTGATCCGTCAGCACGAGGAATGTTTAAACACCATGAGCAGAGGATGATGCCATAAATTATGAAAATTCATCTTGTCGCTACTAGCCATGTCATAAAAGTGTGTTAGCTCTACTGGTCTTCTATTCTCATTGTGAAGGATTGTTGGCACCAAGACTTTGAATTGTGCCTTACAAGTTCTCTTTGTGTTTTGATAACCAGAAGATAGCATTACATTATTGTCCAATCGATCATCAATGATGTTGATGTGTTGAATATCCAAAAAGCAATTAGGCATATGGCTTTCCCACTCGACATACAGCTTAATAATGTCCCCAATGATTTCACAATACTTAGGCACAACATGATTGTCCTTCCACACAACATCATGTTTCAGCAAGTGAATTAATGGTGGCATCCCTCCTAGTTTTTAATTTCTTTCAAGGAAGCTAGCATCAGGGAAGCAGAAGAGAGAGTTCGCCAAATGCAGGAAGAGCATGAAGCTAAGAAAACGTCCCTTAATATGCAAAAGATGAACTTGGACATTTCTTTGGAGCATCAAAATGAACAAGCAACACGGCTTCAATTGTACCCACGCTAAGATTCTTATGAACTACAAGGAACTCAAATAAATCTATAAGTCTCTCGGAGAATAATGCAGTAAGCGCTTCTTTTATTTCATGTGCAAAGAGTTTTGATGGGTCTTGGTCAAATTTTCACGGAGATGATCTGTAATCTTTGTGATGTAATTAAGCACCCCCACAACATTATCTTCATAACTATCTTTATCATGCTCATAAACATAATTAAAAGCTATATGATGCTTGGAACTTTGATTGTTGTTTATGATGTTAGTATTCCTTTTCCTTTCATCTATGTATTTGATTTTCTCGTAAGATTTGTAGTCCTCAATCAAGTGTGACACACTTCCAAGGATTGCCAAGGCATTCTTGGGAAACTTGTATCTCTCATGGGATGCCATGAGCAGAGGATGATGCCATAAATTATGAAAATTCATCTTGTTGCTACTAGCCACGTCATAAAAGTGTGTGTTAGCTCCACTGGTCTTCTATTCTCACTGTAAAGGATTTTTGTCACCAAGACTTTGAATTGTGCCTTACAAGTTCTCTTTGTGTTTTGATCACCAGAAGATAGCATTACATTATTTGTCCAATCGATCATCAATGATGTTGATGTGTTGAATATCCAAAAAGCAATTAGGCATGCAGCTTTCCCACTCAACATATAGCTTAATAATGTCCCCAATGATTTCACAATACTTAGGCACAACACGATTTTCTTTCCACACAACATCATGTTTCAGCAAGTGAATTAATGGTGGTATCCCCCCTAGTTTTTAATTTCTTTCAAGGAAGCTAACATCAGGGAAGCAGAAGAGAGAGTTCGTAACATGCGGGAAGAGCATGAAGCTAAGAAAACGTCCCTTAATATGCAAAAGATGAACTTGGACATTTCTTTGGAGCATCAAAATGAACAAGCAACACGGCTTCAATTGTACCCACACTAAGCTTCTTATGAACTACAAGGAACTCAAATAAATCTATAAATCTCTCGGGGAACAATGCCGTAAGCACTTCTTTTATTTCATGTGCAAAGAGTTTTGACAAGTCTTGGTCAAATGTTCACCCAGATGATCTGCAATATTTGTGGTGTAATTAAGCACCCCCACAACATTATATTCATAACTATCTTTATCATGCTCATAAACATAATTAAAAGCTATATGATGCTTCAAACTTTGAATGTTGTTTATGATGTTAGTATTCCTTTTCCTTTCATCCATGTATTTGCTTTTCTCGTAAGATTTGTAGTCCTCAATCCAATGGCATTCTTGGTAAACTTGTATCTCTCATGGGATGCCATGAGCAGAGGATGATGCCATAAATTATGAAAATTCATCTTGTCATTACTAGCAATGTCATAAAAGTGTGTTAGCTCTATTGGTCTTCTATTCTCTCTATGAAGGATTGTTGTCACCAAGACTTTGAATTGTGCCTTACAAGTTCTCTTTGTGTTTTGATCACTAGAAGATAGCATTACATTATTGTCCAATCGATCATCAATGATGTTGATGTGTTGAATATCCAAAAAGCAATTAGGCATGCAGCTCTCCCACTCGACATATTGCTTAATAACGTCCCCAATGATTTCGCAATACTTAGGCACAACACGATTGTCCTTCCACACAACATCGTGTTTCAGCAAGTGAATTAATGGTGGCATCCCTCCTAGTTTTTAATTTATTTCAAGGAAGCTAGCATCAGGGAAGCAGAAGAGAGAGTTCGCCAAATGCGGGAAGAGCATGAAGCTAAGAAAACGTCCCTTAATATGCAAAAGATGAACTTAGAGATTTCTTTGGAGCATCAAAATGAACAAGAAACACGGCTTCAATTGTACCGACGCTAAGATTCTTATGAACTATAAGGAACTCAAATAAATCTATAAGTCTCTCGGGGAATAATGCAGTAAGCGCTTCTTTTATTTCATGTGCAAAGAGTTTTGATGGGTCTTGGTCAAATGTTCACCCAGATGATCTGCAATCTTTGTGGTGTAATTAAGCACCCCCACAACATTATCTTCATAACTATCTTTATCTTGCTCATAAACATAATTAAAAGTTATATGATGCTTGGAATTTTGAATGTTGTTTATGATGTTAGTATTCCTTTTCCTTTCATTTAAGTATTTGCTTTTCTTGTAAGATTTGTAGTCCTCAATCCATTGTGACACACTTGCAAGGATTGTCAAGGCATTCTTGGGAAACTTGTATCTCTCATGGGATGCCATGAGCAGAGAATGATGCCATAAATTATGAAAATTCATCTTGTCGCTACTACCCTTGTCATAAAAGTATGTTAGCTCCACTGGTCTTTTATTCTCACTGTGAATTATTTTTGTCACCAAGGCTTTGAACTGTGCCTTACAAGTTCTATTTGTGTTTTAATCACTAAAAGATAGCATTACATTATTGTCCAATCGATCATCAATGATGTTGATGTGTTGAATATCCAAAAAGCAATTAGGCATGCGGCTTTCCCACTCGACATATAGCTTAATAATGTCTCCAATGATTTCACAATACTTAGGCACAACACGATTGTCCTTCCACACAACATCATGTTTCAGCAAGTGAATTAATGGTGGCATCCCTCCTAGTTTTTAATTTCTTTCCAAAGTCTACTTCCTTTTCACCCTGAAATGTATGATTTTCTTTCACCTGCAAAGGGCAATTTTATACTGTTATATGACTTTCCAAATCCACCGCCAAGTTTGTCAAGTAATGCTTCGGGGCACTGAGCCACTTAAAATGATTCTTCAACCCTCTTGCGTTTTGGGATTGTGACCTTGACCTTCGGGAGAGTATCTGATCCTCCACAGCTATAGAGCTCTGCACACGCTGCACAAAGATAGAGGAAGATGAGTCTCTCCAAACCGCCATTGTTAAAGAGTTCTTGGATAACAATCCTTGTGTATGACTGACGAGATGATGATACCGACAATATTCTAGGGTCGTTTATCTTGTTGGCCTCAGCATGACACTTTGATTCTGGTAGGGTAATAGCGTTAGAGGCAAGAAGTTGGTCAAATATTTCTTCTACATCCTCATCGTCAAAAGAATATTTGATCTCTTTGCGCTCTTTAAGAGTGAGCCTTTTGGGTGGGTCTTTGCTTTAGCCTTTGTCATTCTTCTTTTCTGTTTTGACAAAAGTGGCTAATGACTCTCCCTTTGCAGACTTCTTGTCATTTTTCCTCTCCCCAAATTGAATTTTTTGGGTTGCGGATTTTTGGCGAGCAATTTGTCTTTCAACATTGCTCGCCTTTGACACCAAAGCCTCAAACGATTGGGGTTTAGCAGTGGCAACAAAAGTCGCAATGTCTGGCATGAGGTTATTGTAGCACATTTGCACTGTTGATTGCTTGGTAATTTTCTCAAGATATTGAAGATTGAAGCTCCTCCATCTCATTATGAAGTTATTAGCACTTTCCCATGACTTTTGGGTAGTTTGAGCTAGGTCCAGGATCGAGACCTTCTTCTTAGAACTGACAAATTGTGCCAAGGATGCTTTTTGCATGTCGTCCCATGTCAGGATAGAACCAAGTGGTAGTGTGTATACTAAGTGAAAGCCTTTTCTTTTAGGGATTGGACAAATTGACGCACCAGGAGAGCGTCTGACTGAGATGTTAAGCCACATGCTGAATAAAAATGTGCCAGATGTTCATGAGGTGAGCTATTTATGCCATTTAATTTATCGAATATGGGCTGTTAATAACCCTTCGAGAATGGGATGGCATCATAGTGAGATGAGAAGGGTTTTCAAAACCCTTGAACATGAGGTACTATGAACATTTGAAACTCACGAATCCCCTCAGCAATTAATGCATTTATGTCATTTAGGGAAATTGTGCTCGTAGAGCTCTCTCCTTTTCCTCTTTTGTTTGTTGTTCATGGTCACTAATCCATTTATTTTGCCCTTGTCTTGCTCTCCTATGATGTCTTTTTCTTTCAATCGAGCAGATAGTAACGCTATTTCTGCGTCTTTCTCTACTAACTTCTGTTGCATTTCCCTTCGCAGGTCCTGCATCATTTCTTGGATTAAGCGTAACTAGTCCTCATTATTAGAAGTACCAGTCATCATGACTTGCATGCTTTCCACTCCTTCATGAAGTTTGGTCCCTTGGGATACTATGCCATCATTCTCTTGAGCTTGAAGTACGGGATCATCATAAAGAGGATTGCATAGCAAATAATTGTCCAAGCTGGTTGAGTTTAGGGCGGAAAGCTCGGGAATGATCATCCCTATCATGTCTCGGGATTTGGAACATGTCAATGGACCCATGTAGGTCCTCGACTGATCTTGAGGTTTCGGGACTACCCCCTATGATATGGAATTTAATCCCTTAAAACATCAGTTGTCTTCATCTTTTGCACGAGCTTCCTTTGTGGATGAGGTATGTTCACCACCTTCTTTTTCATGATGATGGCTTTGCTTTTACCCTTAAAAGAGCACGGGTAAACCCTTGTGATGTGGATTCCACATCATGGGCTTTTGGGCTTGATGGAGGTTTGGCCCATTGGACCTTAGCGTTCTCCACAGAGTTATCCTTTTGACCTTCCTCACTAGTTTCACTGGTGGAACTCATAAAAACAGAATATGTAGGATATAGGTTGATCGGGATTGATCCAATCATGATTTGGACCAATCGGGTAGTATCTCTCTTCTTGGGAGTAGCACAGTCAAGGTGTTTGAGGTGTTCTCACTTGCTATCACCATTGAACTTGTCCCAGAGAGCTCGAACAAAATCGCCTCAATAGATTGCCTCTTTGCTTCCTTCTTCCTCAAAGCACGTGCAGCTCTCTTTCTTGCATTTCAAATAGCATTCTTGGACGGTGTTTTCTGTAGTTGGGTCTTGACGACCTTAGGAGTGACCTGAGGCTTGACCCTCTGAATGGGCTTTGGAATGGCGCACTTGATGAGGCTCTGACCAACAATGAAAGTCTTTCTGAACCCTACTCGTTTGGTGTATGCATTCCTGGCAGTTTCAATCTTGTGGAAGAAAATTGTTCCTTGTGGTGCCATCATATCTGGTTTTGTTAACCTGTGGCAAACACAAGTAAAAACATTAGTCACTTTATGATTGGAGATGAAAAGGTAAATGTGTCCCATTGGGCGTGCCAAAAATTATGTTGAAGGAAAATGTGATCCTCCCAACATAATTTTACCACCACTAATTAAATAATTGGGGTTTAATTATTTTAGGTTCGACCCATTTGAGACACAAGTCTCTTAATTACAATCCCGTGCTTCAAGGGAACACCCTTTGATTCCATCATAAAGAAACAGAACGTGTGTGTTTGATTTTGCAGCTGCTCCCAAGTCCAACCTCAGGGTGCTTACATATCCCTTGCAGGAATCAAGCCACTCGTAGTTCAAAGATTCGCAATGAATAAATGACTCATTGTGAAAGGAGGAATTTGAATGAATTTGATTGAGGAGTGTTTGAGTGAATTTAGCTGAATAGACCAGAGATTCGATATGGAATTGTGTTTGGGAAGGTTGCATCTAGATTGAATATCTAAATTGCATGGGTAGATGGCCCATGGGGAAAATTGGACAGTTTTGTACCATTTTTCTTTTTGTCAATGTCCAAGAAAAATAATGAGCAATTTTGATTAATTAACCCACTAATTTTCTAAAATTGACATTTGCACTTGGGCTCAAATATGGCTATGAGGATGTTTTAAAAAAAATGATCCATGAACCATATTATAGGCAATTTGAGCCTCTATAAATTTAATGAATGTTTATTTAGTCCACCCATTAAATATTATGGACTTTTGAGAATTAATGGCAATTATTTTTGACAGCCCATTAATCTATTTCGGGCCTTTAATATTTGTTGTTAATTATCCCATGAAAAGCTTTGGTCCAGCAGCTAATTGAAGCAACCTGATAGCTATTCAACTTTTCCTAGAGTTTGTTTCCAAGTAAAATCAGATCTTGCACTCCCATCCTTATCTGGAACACTTGAGATCAGTTCAAATTGAGAGCAAACATTGTATCTCTTCAGCATTTAAAGGACTACACAAAGCCACAATTGGTACAAAACTTACGCAGGCATAAGAACAAAACAAACACTCTGTCAGTACCGCAAGCTACCAAGAGAGCTACCAAGAGGTTCCAATACTTGTTGTCTTTTTCCTCTTTTTTCCAGCAACACAAACAAAGTGGTTGTGTACGCCACTTTTGTTCCTTCCTCTTTTCCCTTTTTTTTTTTTTTTTTTTGACTTTTCTTTTTCTTTTTTCGGTTGGAGTCTTCTTCTTTGTTTATTTGTTACAGCCATATGCAGCACCAAGCCAATTCCTCTTTTGTTTTTTTTTCCTTGCTTACTACATATTCACACACCAGCAGCAACCATGCATGCTTTTGTTTTGCTTCAAAGCAAATTCCAATCTGTGCAACGAGGCCCCTTCAAGCCTTCTTTTGTTTATTGTTTTAATATGCCACCAGAACAAACCATTAATTCCAATCCTTTTAATTTGCTGCTTTTTTTTGGTTTATCGCTTCTGTATGCCAACAACACCAGGCAACGCCATTAAAACGTGGCTGTCTTTTTTCTTCAAATCTCAAACAAAGTGGTTGTACGCCACTTTCCTCTTTTTTTTCTTTGTCTATTCCATCTATACCCAAACAGCTAATTTTTCTTTTTGCTTTTATTTCAGAGCAGCCCCGACACAGAAGAAATTAGTGTGCTTCTGTTTTTGACAGAGAGGGAGAGAGTTGATCAGATTCACCAAAGTCAGAGGTATAACCCTTTTTTTTTTATTTGCATATGTGAACCCATTTTCCAGATTTTTTATCTGCAGAGGTTCTGGGTTTCTCACCCATATGGATTTTTGCATCCAAATAATTTCGGGTTTCTCACTCATGATTTTTATCCAAATAATTTCTGGGTTTCTCACCTATGGATTTGCATCCAAATAATTTCTAGGTTCTGATCATCCATGGATTTGTGGCATGCCATGCCCAAAATAGAAAAGAAAAAAAAATGAAGATGATAGAATACCTATCAGCTTTAGCCTTACCAATTTGAAACATAACAGATATCCCAAAAATTTTGGGAACCCATGTTGATTTGACTTTATCATCTAATCTTCATTTGAAATAAATGATAAGATTTATTTGCCGAATTTTTTTTTTCAACATCACAATCAATGTCAAAGGCAAAAGCTGTGATTTTTTTGGCCGGTTGGATTTTTTGGATTATTAAAACCACTATCGACTATGTCCCATAAATCTTGAGACATAAAATAGGTCTTCATTTTCAGCGCATAATGGGTTCGAACTTTCCCAACTCCGAATTTTTGCAGCCACTTAACCACCACTTCAGTCATCACTTTGTGATAATAAGCTATGTAATATGTATTTATAATACATGTGAGTTGTTTCTCAAAATAGAAATTAACATAATTACTTATTGTTTTATATTGTTGATCAGTTACTTAATTACTTAATATAATTTATTTTTTTCTATTTAATCCATTTAATGTTATTGATTATTTTATTATTCATTATAAGTACTTACATTACTAAATTCCCCTTCAAATTGTTGCTTAATTACTTAAATCTCTATAATTATTTTCTTTGTTTACTACTTAATTCTTTCTTTGATAAATTTATTTATGTTCTTAGTTAATTTTCAATCTTCACTATCATTTTTAAGTGTGATAAAGTGCCTAATTTTCATGAAAGTCAAGTTGGTTTACTTGTTTTTCAATTTTTAATAAATAATAAATATAAGAACATGTACCATGTCCAATGAATAATGTGAAATAAGGTTACACATGTATCTTACCATGCAATTTATAAAGTGTAAAATATTGTACTAAAAAATTATAAATAAATTACTATGGGGTGTTTAATTCTCTTCATTAATTACTCTATATTTTCTAAGTCACGGAATTTGTCAACTCGCAATATAATCAACTTAAATCACTCAAACCCACTATGCAATACATTTCCTTCCAATTTTTTGTGTCAAAATAATAGATGATTGACTAAATAAACTTCTTCTAAAGTTTCATTAAAAATTCCAT
Source organism: Prunus salicina (assembly GCA_020226455.1). Lineage (NCBI taxonomy): Eukaryota > Viridiplantae > Streptophyta > Magnoliopsida > Rosales > Rosaceae > Prunus > Prunus salicina. The sequence goes on along the minus strand of CM035342.1, from coordinate 28,070,825 downwards.
GTATTTATTACAATTTCTGTGGTTTTTATCCAATTTTTATCGATATCGATATTTTTCCGATATTTTCATGGATATTTCCGTGTTTTTAACCACCGATATTTCCGAACTATTGATATTTAAGACCTTTCATAAAACTAAGATAAAGATACAGTAGAAGAAGAAGAATTGTTGGAGTATGATCGTGCAAAGTAGACCTACGGCTGGCGAAACTCTTCGAATTTTTCAACCAGCAACAATTAAAGCTTATCTCCTCTTTATTTTCCCTCTTAAAACCTCTAAAACGAGTTGTCCGTGCATCAAAGACTGTATCCGTTGACTCCGATACTTATCCGAAGCATATAGTAGCAATCCGATACGGAATTCGGACCTAAATCGGAGTATATGTGATGAAACAAACCAAAAGAAAAATATAGTAACCATCACTGATCACTGCAATTAGAAGAACAGGACTCCCACAAATGAAATAATGCAGGACATGATAGTTGCAGAAGAGATGGCGGCCATTGCAACTGCAGCATCATTCTTCTGCTCGTTCTGGTCAGCAGATTGAGGTGGGCTTGCTGGTTCCAAACCTTGATGATCATCTTCTGGCCTCTGTTGCAGTGCCCGGAAACCCCACTAATGAAATAGAACGAACCAGGCCGGTCCAATGTGAACACGGTCACACCATTGTTGGAGAAGAAGATGGGATGCGTAGAATGGCATTTTTCGTACTCGTCCTTGGTCACCACCATCACCGAGTGTTTGGTAGTTGAAATCTAAGTCCATGAAAAACAATATCTATAAAAATAAAAAATAAAAATAAAAGTCCCGCCTAGCTCCTGGGCGCCCACCGCCTAGGCCGATTTTCCGAAAATGACTATCTAGTAGCTCAGGGCAAGGCATCGAAGAGTTGAAGAATGAGATTCTGTTGATCTCCAAACTCCAGCACAAGAATCTTGTAAAGCTCATGATATGATATTATTGGTTAGTTTCACTGGCCCTTTATGTTTGGCTACAATTTCTCATTGTCACCTATCTTTCTTCAGTATCATTGATAATGTCTGAGTTCTTCCTATCCTAGTATGCCGAATTCAGGGAGTCTATTGATTTCATTTCAATGAGAAGAGCAGTGTTTGATTGGGCCAAACGCTTCAATATTATTCAAGGTATTGCTAGAGGACTTGTTTATCCCCACCATGATTCCTGTTTTAAGGTAAGTAATATTCTGTTGGATGAGAAGATGAGCCCAAAAATTTCAGATCTTGTATATATAGACACCAAACAAAATTTAGCTTCTTTTTTATTTTCCTTGGTGTCTATATATACAAGCAGTGGCGGAGCTGATCTTCTTATAATTTTCATTAAAAGGAACCTTCTCTCCTTCCCTTCCCAGTATATATAGGCCGCCACTCGATCCTAGTGTAGAAGATCAGTTCCGCCACTGCTTGCTTTCTCTTTAATTAAGGTTTCAAGCTTTGTTCCTTGTTTATTTTTCTCAGTGTTATCTGTTATCTTTTTCTTTTGGGTAAAGTTTAGTTTGCGTTTTCAAACTGCATGCTAAGCCACTTTGTTGTAGTGATAGGCAGGCGGATTTCATGGTTTCTTACTAGTCTGCTGTGTGGGGAAGTTGATCCAAAATACTTCGTTAAAATCCGGTGTTCTTAGAATTTTTTGTTTTTTGTTTTTGTTTTCTGGTCAGATGTCTGAGATCACTCTAGATCTTCCCTAACTTTTAACTTCTGTCACGTAACTACTTGGGCTTTGTTTGTGCCTCCTTGTTCCTCCTCCTTTTTTTGGCAATAAACCCCTTCCATGTTTCCAATATCATCACTTCACTTGCGTCATATCTTAAAACTTGCAAACTGATGTTAGTAACTTAGTATTAATTTAATATTGTGCATGATTTGAGTGCTGTTATTTTTAAGTACTCTCCCAAAACTAAATTGTGTGGTGCTAAATTGTTTTGCTACTTGTTTTTCCATTTTGTTTGCCGCTACTGCGTTTGCATAACCAACCAATTGTGCTATGTTTTGAACAGGTTGGTAGACTGCGGCGCAAATGGATGGGCAAAACTCAACTCATTAGTAGTACTCTCCTACCCAAAGAACGAAACATGACAAGGCCGGTGAGGAGAGATGCCAGGCCCATACGATACTTTGTAAACTGCCTGGTTGGTTGTGATGAACACAGCCAGGCAGGAACTAGCAATTGTAAGCTGCATAGACAAAAAAAGGCTGCTGCACGTCACCATTTCTTCGTCTTCTTTTTTAAGTGTTTTACAAAAACACAAAAGAGAGGAAAGAATTTCACTCAAATGAATGGTCAAGAATCAGGAAGAAAGTGCCCTGATAGTATACATTATGAACTGCTATCAACTGGAGTTGTATTGAGTCAGTCAGGATCCTGAAGCAGGACGTTTTGAAGCATATTGGGGGTTCTTTGCTTCTTTCCTCCCTCACTAAGTTTCTCTGTAATGGATATATTGGTAATGTATTATGTAATTGGAGACAAATGCAGAGCAACAATGGCTTCTTCCCTACCTAGTTTAAATTGCTTTTGAATTAGAGAGGAAAAAAGTCATTCAATTTTAATTGGGTTAGTTTTAAAAGATATGAGACTAAATACAAATGCCTTTCGCCCTAAATCAAGATTTCATAAGTTTTAGTAGGTATGTCTCTCAAGAGATGTGAAAAATGAGAGTCCAACTGATAGTATAGCTTTTTTCTTTTTCTTTTTTTTTCTTTTTTTCTACTTAAAAATATGACAGCCATCGCCTCATCTATTAAAATTAAAATGAGACACTGGACAGGATGACAGTGACACAGTGTGGTCCAAAATCACACTTAATTGTTTATTTTTATTTTTAACTACAACTATAGGGATTAGCTTTCAACCAAAAATTGGCACTTGATTCCAAAAACAAGGCTAGGCTCGTTGTAATATTCAAAATCAGGTTCGGATAGCTTTCTCACCTTGGCTTCGGAAAGCCGTTGTGAAACCGAACCTCACTCAGAACATACATACTTTGACACTTTGCTTTGCTTTCCTCTTTGTTTTCCCTTCCTTTCTTCTCTCTCTCTGTTTGCTCAGGAGAGCCCAACCTTTTGCTTCACAGCGACAAAAGAAATAAAATTAGGGTTTTATTCGATCTTTACTCTTCAGCCATTTGATTAGTTTCCCTCCCAGATTTCAAAAAGTACAGCCATTTGTGCTTTTAAAAAAACTCTACTTTGCTGTCTTTTAATCCTCTGCAATTCACTTGCTTGTTTGTTTAATTTCCCAATTCCCATCTGGGTTCTTTTCAATTGAAGTGCTTTGTCTCCCAGAAATCTCTGTTTTTCATGTTTGGACCACATTTCTTGAAAACCCAATTGTGATTGTTGAAGTTAAATTAGGGTTTCAAACGTAGGAAGTGAGAGAATGGCCAAGAGATCTTCTTTGGGTAGCATGATGCGGAAGAAGCTAACCGACATCACTAATTTGCAGACTGCGAAAGCTATTGGCCAAGATGAAAAGCCCCCAGAAGATTGCCCTACTGATAAGGACTACATTGACCAGCTCATGAGGGTAAAATCTCACTTGGGTCCTCTTCGATTTTTATTCTTTTCGTATTTTTTGTTAGATTTTCTTAGTGGGTTTTGTGTTGTGAACTTCTGAAACAGGAAAGAATGACTTTGATGAGACTTGTCTCGGAAAGGAAGTATCCTTCTATTGTTCTTCAATTTTTATTTTCTGTTTGGTTACTGAGATTGTGCCCCGAGAAATTGAAGTACAAGAGTAGGTTGAAATAGAAACGATGACACTCAAAGTTGTTCCCTTTTCTTTGGTATGTCTTGGTTTTGGCATGTTGCTCAATTTTTCTGAGATGGAGAAGGGTTTTCCTTTAATTATATTTGAACAGTAAAATCGTTGAATTAAGTGGAGCTGAGTTGCAGAAACTGCGGATTAGTCTTCAGAAATTGCAGCAACAAAATTTGAATCTTACTCAATCAAACAGCCGGATGTTAGCGGTGTGTTTTTCACATTAATCTTAGTGCCTAAACTCTTTTCTACATTAATCTTAGTGCCTAAGTGTCTCTGGTAATTACTATCTGTTATTGATTCTACAGGAGCTTAATTTAGGAAGAGAAAAGGTACGCTTGTCAATAACTGAATGTAGGTACTATGTTTGTGAAGTCCTCACTTCTCATAGTATCTTAGACTTCTTTCTTTGTCAATACCAGGTAAAAACACTACAGCATGAACTTCTTTGCAAGGATGCCTTACTTAAAGCAAAGAATCTAGAAATAGAGGTTAGCCCTTATCTAGCATTGTATATAATTAGGAATGCAATCGAAATCTTGACTTTTAAGTTCAGTGGAACTAAAACCAATACCAATTTTTTACATACATTGTGTACACTATATATCTGCTGGAACTGTTACTGCAAGTTTTCCTGCTGTTTACTTATATATTCTTGAGTTTTTATGGATAACTAATGGCAATTTACTTATATAATTTAGCTTTACTTTTATAACTCCTTTCACTCCTTTTCTTCTCCGGCTTGTTTGTTGGCACTCAAAAATAGCTGCGACTATTACTGATCAGAAATTCTCCCACTTCTGATTCTGAAATATTTATCAAATGCTTAATTTTTTTATAATTCATCATGATGGATAGAGTTGATCTCTGTTTCCTGCTTTTTCAATAAGCATTCCCCAAAAGCAGGCTTGGAAACTGTCCCGTGCCTATTTTGGTGTTTCTGCATCTGTTCTATGGATAACTTTATACTGTTGTTTTTTTCTTAAGTAATTGTTTGCTTACTTAATAGAAGCGTTAGTTAAGCCTTGTTGTTCCACTTCTAGCACAAGGCCTTGTCTTCTAGTAACTTCCTGTGCATACAGTTCCTATAAAAATAAAAAATAAAAAATAAGAAAAGTAAACTGAAAATAACCAGCAACAATGTTATAGTATATGCTATACAATGATGAAGTTGAGAAGAGTAAATGCCAGTATTTAGAAGCTACTACACTAACTTCTTCAGCTGCTCTGCATGTATTCTTGTCATTCCATGTACACTCCTGAAATCTCCCTTTTTTCTCATAAATGTTAAGCAGCATGGATGAGCAGCAATCAGTGACCTGTTCTGCTTTAGTAAATCTGATTCTGTTGTCATTCTATATGAAGTCATGCCTTGAGTCAGAGGTTTCAATTCAATGATATTTTTGTTTGATTTTTTTATAATATACCCCTCATATTACAGGGAAAAGCAGAGAAATGTCAAAATACTGAGTCTCAGGTATCTAAGGTAACCATTCAGTTATGAATTTGTACGTAGTTAAAGCCCTTACATTCTATCACTTAACCTCATTTATTTTTCCAGCTCAAGGAAGTAGATGAGGCAGCTTTGCATAAAGCTGATAATGATGGTGAACCATGTAATGACAACAAAAGACGTGTCACAAGAAGTCGATGTAAACTTTGATGATCTAATTTTCTCATTGGAATATTTCTTTCTCTTCCCCTTTCTGTTGCACCGAACATGTTAACATTTGCGCTTGCGAATTCTTGCAGCAATGGGGCCATCTACTGCATGCCCAAAGGTTGAGAATAAAGAGAAGGTTGAAAATAAAAGGTTAGTTCCCGAGTGGTGTTATGTTGATTTTACAACCCTCTACATAGTCCTGCATCATGTATTTCTGAATATGGACTCAGATATGGACACTTCAAATGCCATTAGCCTATCTGTACTACAGTCTACATCCCTCTAGATAGTCCCGCATCATGTATTTCAGGATGCACTTTTGCTAGGAATTTTAACCACCACTAGGACTTTTCTTCAAGCTGCTCCACCTATTGGATCAAGAGTTCCACTAAGTCTCCTCTCTCACCATGTTTCTTTTCCACCTTAAAAGATTATCGCATTATGTGTGTCTTAACCGAACTGTCGGCTCTGGTACTACTTATAGAGCAACGAAACAACATGGGATTGGAACTAATCTCGATCCAGCACTGGTATGGTCCCCAACTTAGCCACCGTAGGGTTTTATCACAAAAGAATGTCGTGTTAGTAGTAGTGGACTACCCAACATATATACGTTGTAGATTTATCACCCTTCTTTTCTTTTTCTTTTTTTGGTCTGAATTATCACCTTTCTTATGTAGATTATCTCCAACACTTTGATAAGTAATAGCATGATGTTTGTCATATGTAATATGTGCCAAGTAATAACATACGCTTCCCATTAATGCATGTTTTTCTTTGTTCAGGCGGTGTTTGAGGAGGCAATCTGCTAGGTTTAGGTCCCAGACAGAGAACTTATTTGAGATAGAGGATGTCAAATTTCCAGTCAGTCGCACACCAGACAATCCAATGCATAATAGTGGTCCCACTCCATTGATTTCATGTACCAGTAAAGAAGAGAAAGAAAACTGTGCCCCAAGGAGATCTTCAGTCGGAAGACCACCGCGTAAAGCAGCTGAGAAGGTTCATTCCTACAAAGAAGCTCCTCTCAATGTAAAATTGCGTAGAGCAGAGTGAGCAGAAGAGCAGCATCTGAATTTTGAGAATACCAGTGAGTTGAAAAGGGCTTGTATAATTCCCAAAAAAAAAAAACAAATATAAAAGAGCTTGTACAACTAGACCGATATAATCCACATCGTTATGTATCTTTTAACTTGTGGTGTTGCCAATGGGATCTAGTCCAGTGAAAAAGGGACTTAACTTGCATGTCAATGGTCTCAGGTTCGAACCCACATGGCATCATGATAGTGTGTGTGTGTGTGTGTGTGTGTGTGAGAAATCCTCCTCCCTCTTGTAGTTTAGACTATCACTTGTATTCCAAAAAAATAAACTTGTGGTGTTGTTCATTGTGATGTCGTTATTTTATTCCAATGTGGTGATTAATATGTAAGCAACATTCAGTTTTTCTAATGGGAAAAAAGATTTTATTATCATTTATTGGTTTTTGTATAAAAGAAGTGACATCTACTATTACTATGAAAATTTTATATGAAAATCTTATAATTAATATAATAAAAAATGCACCCAAAATTCTATTGTATTAAAGTATCTTTCAACTTTATTTATACCTGCACACAAAATTTTTGAAAAAAATATTTTACCACACATACATTGCAGGCCAGTTATCAAAACTTGTATTTGGGACCTTCTGACTTGGACTTGATTGCTCGACTTTTGAGTTTAGATGTGGATTCGATCTAAGCCTCGGACTTCCATATCAACCAACGTTAAAATAAAATTTTATTTAAAAAAAACAAAGTAATTAAAGAAATAAATAAAGGGCCATTACGCAATGAGCATGCGAAAACGCCAAAAATTAAAATTAAGGTATCATAGGAGCAGCACCCATCCGTTGGATCCAACGGCAATGGATTGACCAAAAAAAAGGTTAAAGGCAATGGCTTCCGTCGTGGTTGTTTGACCAAATCTTTGACCAAAATTCAATTCAATTAGGAAAACTCTCTCTCTCTCTCTCTACGGCTTTCTTTGTTTCCAAGTAACTCTCAGCTTATAAATATACACTCTTGCGCACTTCACTTGAACAAGAACAGTCTTCCTCCTTTGGGCAAAAGTTAAATCAAGATTGTGTGGTTCTTTGCACGGATCAGCAGTGCATATGAACACGTCCAGCGAAGGGAAACCCGATTCTTTGATAACCCTTTTCAGGTTTTCGGGGAATTCGTTACGGTAAATCGGTGTCATTCGACAAGATTGTGTGGTGAAGGTCTTTTCTCCAACTCTCTCTTTCTCATGGCTAATTCCGGCGTGACACAGCTGCTCGGCTTCCGGTTCCGCCCCACCGACCGAGAAATCATCGGCTCCTTTCTCTACAAGATGGTGGTGGAGAAAAGGCCTCTGACCTCGATGCCGCAATACAACAAGGTTATCCACAAGTGCAACCTCTTCGGCAACAAACGAGAACCCTCAGAAATTTGGAGAGATTACGGAGGAGATCAACTTACGGATCAAGACTTGTACTTCGTTTCGGAGCTCCAGAGAAACGGTTTGCGCATCCAACGCAAGACTGGCCGCGGTACTTGGAGCGAAACCGAAACCTACCAAAATGTTGATGTTATAGGGAGAAAACGGAAATTCCGGTACGAGAACGGGAATACTTCGGAGGACCACGCCGTGTGGCTTCTGGATGAATATAGCCTTTTCAAAAAGGCTTGCAAGAACGACACAAGTAGTAATTGCTATGATTTTGACGTTGTGATTTGTCGGCTGAGAAGGAAGGGCAACATGGACAAGTCTGGGAAAAAGAGGAAGTGCTCGTCTCAAGATCAATCAAACAAGAAGATGAAAAGAGATCAATCTACAAAGGAGATGAAAACTGAAAATTCAGTGGGGCCGCAGATTATGAATGATGAGAGGAATCAGTCGATGATCAACGAGAGTACCACTTATGATCAAGAATATTTGATCGACACCAATTATAAAAGCTTCGACATTGATGAACTCTTTGCAGAACTAGACCGCGAACCGCCATTGTTACACTCGCAGCAACTGCCTGAGATTGCTGAAAGCCAAGAAGAGCCTTGTGTTAATCAATTTGACGGACCAGTGGAAGCAGCCACCAGCAATCTGAGTAATTTTGAGTATAATAGCGATGAACTAGCAGGATTAATAGGGCAATATAATATGAATGCCGATGATTATCTAGATCCAAATTTCTTTATCGACGTGGATGAACTATTGGCAGAAGATGCAGAGCCTTTGTCAACCTTTGCAGAGCTCGATGATGTTCATAATGTGGTCAGCCAACCATTAGACCAAAACGGCTACTGGTCCAATTCCTTTATGGAGGAAATCATGGCTGATTAATTAGATATATTGTACAAGTGTAACTGGCTGTAAGTTTAGATGTAATTTTTTCATGAACAGGCGAAATATACATCCTTTATTCTGTAGTAAACTATGTGACAGAGATTAGACTGCCATTTACTTTTCTCCTATGCTCGTTTGGTTTTCTTTGCTTCTTTCCTCCCTCACTAAGTTTCCCTGTAATGGATAAATGCAGAGCAACAATGGCTTCTTTCCTACTTAGTTTAAAATTGCTTTTGAATTAGAGAGGAAAAATGTCATTCAAGACCAGATAAATAAGACTCCACAGAAACATTTTGTTAATATTGCATTGAGAAACTTCAAAGAAGAGTGAAGCTTTCCTTACAACTGCTCAGACCACAGGCAAAAGAACACCATTAGAAGTATGTTCTTGTAGGGAACATGCATGTGAATGTGATGTTTATATGTGTAACCATGTTTGTGTAAGATACACATAGATCAAATTAATATTATTGTCAATATCGAAAACAAAACAAAATTGTATATACAATGGGCAGCAAATTTTGTCCAAAGCCATATTTCAATCATTAAGACAGTTTTGAACATTTCTAACATGAAATCACCAAATCAGTATATATTACACAAAATTACTCAGATTATGCTCTTAAAGAAGTAAAGACCTGGTCAGCGATAACCTGCGTGTTCCTGTGATCCTTTTGAATATGCAGTTGCAGCCTGTAGATAAATTTGCTCCTTTGAGTAAGTTACTAAAATAACCAATCAAAGTAAGGTGCTAAAACCATCTTACTTTCTGAGAATGCGACCTCACTGAATCCCAGAGCTCCTTTGCAGTTCCTCTGAATGCAGATACTCGTCTCCTTTAAGTAAATGAAAAAGGAAACAGGAAAAAACAAGAATAAATACAAAATACACTGTAACACTTGGGTAAATAACCATTCATTAAAAAGTAAACAAAAGATGCATTAAAAAAATGAAGCCTTAATTATGAGGGAAAAGGAAACTAGTCCTTAGTACAAGAGAAGAGAAGATGCAATTTCAAGGGAAAAATCAAAGTTAATATTCTTCCAATTCATGGCTGTTGGTTTATATTCAGGAGTATTATTTTTTAGAGAGATTTGCTGGAGTATTATTTTATGGGCTGACGGGAGATTGAGCTTCAGAACTAGCAAGAACCTTTGCATAATTCCTAAAACGAAGAAAGCAACTTAAACAGAGGAATCAAGGAAACTGCGAAGCACACTTAGCCTCAAATATAGGGACCTAAAAAAGCTTTATGCCATGACATATTTGCCTAATCTGCATAATAGCATATAAACTGAATGAATCCAGATAGAAAAATATGTATATATGTATGGTTTCGGCTTGAGACAAAACAGTGTTCCTAATTGGTATAAAAAAACAGTGTTCCTACCCATCAAAATCCTACGCTGCCACTGACGCAGCACCTAATAGATGTCATCATGCCATGCCAAAATAGAAAAGGTTATCACTATAAATATACTGTATACTCAAAATGAAATGATCAAGGATTTCATTGGGTTAAGAAAAGAAAGAAAAGAAAAATTTAACGGTAAGTATATCCGGAATACCAAATATTATCCTGGACTCCTCGAGATGAATGAGAAGTGCAATCAGATGCCCAATCTGTCAGCTATCACAAAATTCCATAATCAATATAGACAAAGCACAAAACCAACTGTTAAGAAATTTTATATGTATAAAAATATTTCACAAAAAAGTTAAATAAACTAAAATATCAGTCGTTATCCTTCATAAGCCCACACAGCAAAGCCACTCGCTAGGCTCTTACAGAAGACAGCATAAACATCTCAATTTCAGTAAGACAACACTCTTACATCCTACTACTAAATTAAGAAAGAACAAGAGAAGGGGTGGGGGATGTTTGCTGCAAATTCACAATCAGATGATGTACAGACACATCTAAATAACACTATGTTAGTCATGTATATATTTGACATGAGTTCCACCAACCCAAACCCTCCACAAACTGAGTCCCCTACTTGTCAAGATGTGAACAGAGGAGTAGGGTAAATACAAAAGTAACTTCTGGTGAGGGACTGATAAGAACAAATATCTTAGCAAAACGACAAGGACAAGAAAGCATCTAGATGGTCCTGAATATATAGTAAGAAACTAAAGGCAGTCATATCAACATAACACAAACCACCAGAAGCACAAACCTACAAACTCACACCATAACAAATATGAGTGCCACCAGAAACAGGTGCAGTTAAACTCTGCATATCAACTATCAAAAAGTAATGTTCAGAATAATAAAGTGACACAATACTATTGAACGAAAAAGAACCAAAAGCACGACCCGACAAGTTTATACTATTATGTTAACAACAATGCCTTGACACAAAATATACTACTTACAGTATCAGACTGATCGATGCGATATCTACTATCTTCTTTAAAAATCAAACTCTTGCTAGAACTACTACTGGACTGTCCAATGAGGAAGAAGATACATCAAGTAATGCATCCAAGGCCTGGAGAAGCATATAAATGATCATTAGATTATAACAGAAAACCTAGTAGGTTCAAATAGGAATTTTCTTTAAGATCGAACAAAATTTCCATAATGCTCATGCCACCTGGCGAATGTTCCATAAAAATCTTAAGCACTCAGTGAACCTTGAAACAAACTCATCTTCAAACCAACATATGCAAGCAAGAATATGAAATCAAAGAAACATATCATATATACCAAGAAAGGAATTTACAAATTACAATGGCTATATAAGAAAGGAAATTCACAATTGGTCAAAAATTTCTTACAGATATTCAAAATATATTTTCTAATTGTTGAACCAATATGTGATGTCGTCTAATTGTTGATTCTCCAAACCACTTGAGTTAGGCAGCTCCTGTGACAATGGTGGTGTTCCCAACAATGCATCCATGTCGACAGCATATTCTTCATCAGTAATACAACCATAGTCGAACGGATCATCGATGTTATCTTGATCATCACTACAAACATAATTTGAAATCGCATTATAATTAATGTCGAATATCAACTCTTGATCATGATTATTTACGACGCTACTTAGGCTAGAAGATCTCTGTGGTTCCTCATCATCAATCTTGACCGTTGCCGATGCCAATTCTTTTCTTGCCTTCTTGTTTGAGGGTTTCTCCTTAAATTCTTGAGTTGAATTATTCCTCTTGTTCGAAACCCTGCTGTTCTTTTTAAGTCGGCAGAGCACAATCTTCTGCGCCTCTTTATCAAGAAGACTGTATTCTTCTAGTAGCCACTTGCCGTGGTGCTCGCACCCTTGGTTCTCGTAGCGCAAATTCCTTTTTTGCCCGATAGGGTTTCCGGTCGTCTTGTCGTAAATCTTTTTCGAGAAGGCTTCGCTCCAAGTACCTCCGGCCTCAATCTTGCGTTTGATGCGCTTACCCTTTTGGCTTAAAGTCTTGAGTTCGGAGAAGAAATATAGGTCTTCGTCGACCAGGCCAGGCCCTCCGAACTGATCCCAGACCACCCAGGGCTCTGTTTCGCCCAGGAAATTGAACTCATGCACAATGTTGCTGTAATACGACGCCATTAATGGATCCTTGGTTATCGCTTTCTTGTAGAGGAAGTAACTGAGGAGTTCTTGATCCGTAGGGCGAAACCTAAAACCCAACGGCCGATTATTATTAGCCATTGTTAACCCAACAGCCGTTTTCTCTCTTTTTCTCTCTCGCTCTCTCTGCTTTCTCTCTCTGTTTTGCTTTAATCTTTGATGGGAAACGAGAAAGAAAGACTGAGTTGGCTTGTCACTTGAACTGATTTATTATAGGCTCAGTGGTCTCAAGTGTTCGACCTCACGACCCAGCTGTTGGATGTAATCTCATCCAACGGACAGCTGTCTTCCAATATCCAACCCTTGTTTCTTAACTAATTTTGTCACTTGGCTATATGGGTCGTTTTCAAAAGTTTTCAAAATAAAATTAAAAAAAGTTTTGGAGAGCATTTTTTTAGTTTTTATTTTTATCACTTCATTGTATTACAGGTTGCATATTGTGACAACTCGTGTCTTGTCCGATTTTGTGAGGAACCTTTGGTTTCCTTCTTGTGAGCCCATCTTCTTGAATCACTGGTTATTGCAGGGATTTGGGTCCTCTTCGGATGTAACTTCATATGAGCAGGGATTCAAGATATATATTTGTTCTCACTGTCTTGTAATACTCGTGCATAGTTGGTTATAATTTTACAGTTTATGTATTGCAAGAACTTCCATTTGAGATTGTGTTCTTATTGATGAATAATGAGTTTTTGCCCTGATTTCAATTGAATATCTATTATTTCGCTAAAAAAAATTCAAATTAAGCATTATAAAACCAGCTTAATTAGAAGCTCATTAGCTAGATTTTTACTTTTGGTGATAACTGATTTTGGTCAAAGATTTGGTCAAACAACCACGAAGGAAGCCATTGCCTTTTACCTTTTTTCGGTTAATCCATTTTTGACCTAATGTATCTTAATAGGCCCAGCCATCCAACGGATGGGTGCTGTTCTTATGATACTTGACTTTAATTTTTGGCGTTTTTGCATGCTCATTGCGTGGAGTTGCCTTTTTTTTTTAATTACTTTGTTTTATTTATTTACTTTAATTTATGCTCTTTTATATTTGTTCTACGGCTTTTATTAACAAAACATCATTGAGGTTTGCGAAATTATCAAGTTGCGTATTTTATGCTTTTTTGTGGTCCTCAAGGTTAATACGTATACTCACAAATAATTCTTGCTGTCATATTCCGTTCAAAAATCTGTTAAATTGATGACGTGACACAAATGTTGGTCTCACATATCTAATGATATGATGCCACATTGATTAAATAAATAAAAAATACATTTGGAACTTATAATTTTTTTTTAAAACAACTTAAAAGAAAAGAAAACATATTAAAAGCCAAAAAAACAAAATCACTATCATCTTCTCCATCGCACTAAACCCCAACCCCAACCAGTCTCCCCCTCCCCCTCCCTCTCCTTCTCAGACCTCCAACAGCCGCACCCTATCCTCACCCACCCTCCGCACCACTGCCCCGCCTTCCTCCTTTTCTCTCCCTCTTTGTCTCTCTTCCCCCCTCTCTATTTGACAGCAACCAACCCTAAACTCCACTCCCCCTCCCCCCCAACCAAACCCAGACAACCACTAAGCCCACCCAACCCACTCTAGATTTTGCCTTACTAACCACCATCTCCTCCGGTGAAGACCTCGACTCTACCAACGACTCCGAAGATGGCAGCAACAAAGTAGAATCAAGTACAAAAATTTTATCCCTGAAAATTCACAAACAAAGAAGAATTCATATAATTTCACCCCAGTTTTGTATTACATAAATAATTACAACATACAATTTTGGTCTTTAGTCTTTGGTGGTGGAGATTAGACGGGCAGTGGGTGAGGGGGGAGTTCATGGCATATCAAGGCTTGGGTTGGCTGTTGTGGGTGTTGATTTGGGATAGCGGGTTGGAAGGAGGCTGGATGTGGGGTTTGGTGCAATGGAGGAGGTGGTGATTTTTTTAAAAAAAAATTATAATTTTTTAAAGTTTTTTTAATGGTTTATAATTTGAAATTATTTTTTAAAATGTAATTATTTTTTTTAATCCACATGGCATCATATTATTGGATATGTGAGACTCACATGTGTGCCACATCATCAATTTAACAAATTTTTGGACTAAACCTAACGACAATGATTATTTGTGAGTACATGTAGTAATCTTAAGAACCATAAATGACACCAAAAAAAAACATAAATGATGCAATCCGATAGTTTCGCAAACTTTATGGACGTTTTATAATAAAAAGTCTTTGTTCTATTTTTGAATTATACAAGCGCTTTTCAACTCACTGGTACTCTCAAAATTCAGGTGCTTCCCTTCTGCTCACTCTGCTCTACGCAATTTTACAATGAGAGGAACTTCTTTGTAGGGATAAACCTTCTCAGCACCCAAAAAAATAAAGTGATCTAATTTATTTGACCAATGTTGCAGTTACGGGAAACATGCCAAACTACTTTCGATTTTTCCCCCGGTCCTCCAGTAGTTTGAACGAAATTATTATAATCTTTGTAAACAATTTGTATAACATATATCAGTACATAAGTTGACAGGCATATGGAAAAAGGCCATATCAATATAGGAGAGTTGACCTTCAATTGTACAAGTATTCCAACCCTGCAGAAGTATGAGACTCAGAAACTAAGGAAGAATAAAATGGCATAATCATGTTTCTGCCTATTGGATCTATATACGTATTTTAAGAGTACTCGTGCTTCTGTATTTGTGATGAATTTTGACCTTCCGCATATTGGAGTAGAACAAAAATAATCTAAAATTCATATGCTCGAATGAGTTTTTCTGGTCTCCAATTTACTTTAGAACAATGAGGAACTCTGAATTATTCATATTCATATATATATATATATATATATATATATATTTTAAACTAAAGAGAGATTATAAAATCCGAGAAAAACAACAACTGAGCCACACCAATCATTCCAAAAGTAGCAACCCCATCAAATCATCTATCAGAAAAGAACTAAGCCAAACTGGAGGCTCATGAAAATGACTAACCCCAAAAGTCAGACTAAAAATTCCAATTTGCCAAGCGATATGCAACAACATTCTTTTCCCTAAAACCCAAACCCTTACGTAATCCCAAACACCAAACACAAGGTGGGTAGTAAAAGCAAAAAGAAAAACGTAGAGTAATTTCGATTTTGGCTTAACAATACAAACTGGAGAAAGGAGGTGCACCTAGCACATCCTCAAATTTGATTTCCGCATAATCAAAAAATGAAAGCACATAAGAGCAGTTCCAGCAACAAGGGTTAGGGGGGATTTAGGCCCAAAAACTGTTTCCAGCAGCAATGGCTAGCCTTGGTAGGAGATGGGGCCCACGAACCCAGGCTAGCCCTCAGGCAAGATCTGCTTTAGTTCCAGCCCAAGTTTGCTGACATCAGCAACAACAAAAATTTTAAAAAATGCAAAAAATTTCTTCTTTTTTTTTCAATAAATACTTAGTTGTAGTTTTCACTTCCCACACCAAAACTCTTTACAAATTTCTATCATCATATCTCATGTGAATAGGTGTTGCCATGACAATTCATAGAAACACCATCGCTCTAAAGAACTGCTTCTTCTAATTGCTTTCTCTCACATCAATTATTCACAATAAGTAATTTTTTTTTTATGTCCAGTTTGGCATTGCTTATTTGGGGTGATAAGTGATTTTTTAAAAAATTTGAGAAGCCCAACCCGTTTGGTAAACTGTGAGAAAATTACTTATTGTTAAAAATTGCTGTGAGAGAAAGCTATAAGGGAAAGCAGCTAATGAGGTGCTTTCATTTTTTGATTATGCAGGAATCAGTTTCGAAGAGGCGCTGGGTTTAATGATTATGCGTCAATTATTTTTTGATTATGTGTAAAATCAATACCAACAACATTTTTAACAAAATTTTACCAAACACCAAACTGCTTTATCTCACAGCTGATTTCTCTCACAGCAAATCTGACAGCGATTATTTTCACAGCACAGCAATGCCAAACTGGTACAAAACAAAAAGTTTATGCTGTATGAATCCAAAAATGTCTCAAAGCTTTGTAGGTCTAGCACTCTAAAAATTGTTCAATTTCAAAATAATCACTAGTCGAACTCCAGCTCCAACTTTGTCAAATGTATATCTAGACGAATTGATAAATTAAAATAGCTGCAAGGGGTATTTGGGTATGTATACAACCCAGAAATCCCAAATCTAGAAACCATCTCTCTCTCTCTCTCTCTCTCTCTCTCTCTCTGTGTCAATGGAAGTCCAAAGAAGCCAAACCAAATAAGCAGACTCCCAACTTGCACCCATGGACACTCCCAACCCAAACCCGAACCCGAACCCACCATCCATGCGGGTCCTAGTCCGCCCACCTCCTTCACCCACCACATTCACACCCACTTCCTATTCACCCTCCCAAACCCTTCCGGCACCCTCCTCCTCAGACCCTCCTTCCTCCGACGGCGTGGTAGTCGTGGGCTTCATCGGGCGGAGCCCCGACGACTCAGCCCAACTCATCAACCGGATCCTCGACTTCAATGTGTTCGGGTCGGGCAATCTTGATAAAAGCCTTTGTCTTGAGAAAGAGGAGCTCAGGGACTGGTTCAGGTGGCGAAGAATCAGTTACTTCCATGAACAGCAAAAGGGCATTCTGTTTTTGCAGTTCTGCTCCACTCGCTGCCCTGCCATGGACGATGGGTTCCCGGAGTCCGGGTCGGGTTTTGACTCACCGATAGAAGAGCACGACTTTGGGGACCTTCAGGGGCTGTTGTTCATGTTCTCTGTAAGTTGTTCTTCTTTTGCTCTTTTTTTCTCTCTAGTATTTTTAGTTGCATATTTTGCGATTTTGATATGTACTAATTTAATGCAAATTTGAGCCGAAATGGTCCTTGTTTGTATCTTTCTGTAAAAAAAAATTGAACATTTTTGTTATGGACCCGTTTGTACAAACTAGAAACTCTGTATAGGGTTTAGACTTCTGGATTGGGTTATAACTCATAAGCCATGTTTAAACGTAGAAAGTTTGTGAAAAAAATTAGTGCAAATTTCATAGAGGTAGAATTTCCCTGGTCATTGTTTTGTTTCTGGTACTAGTACAAGAACTTAACTGTACTCAGTGTATGACCATTTTGTTTTACCTTTTTCTCTTTCTGAGTAGTTACAGCATGAACTTTTGAAGTTTTCATGCACAGGGGTTATGAATGTCTGTGAATAATACTATCATTAATCCAATGAGTAATGCAGGTTTGCCATGTAATCATATATATTCTGGAAGGGTCGCGGTTTGAATCTCAACTCCTGAAAAATTTTCGAGTGTTACAAGCTGCCAAGCATGCTTTGGCTCCATTTGTGAGATCTCAAACTTTGCAGCCAACACCATCCAGGCCACCTTCATCATTATCATCTGCGCGGCCTACCACATCTACAACCTCCACTAACAATTCTTCTCAAGGTAGAAGTGGTAGCATCTTGAATCGCAATGCTTCTTCCATTTCGCTAATGTCAGGTTTAGGTTCCTACACCTCTTTGTTTCCAGGACAGTGTACCCCAGTCACACTGTTTGTTTTTATTGATGATTTCTCTGATGTGCCAAATCCCAGTTCTAATGTGGAGGAGTCGTCAGATACATCCTCACATAATCAATCATCTAGTTTGGGCAGTTTAGCAAGGCCAAGCTTACCTGTTAAAGGTTCTGGTTCAGTGGTTGTGCTTGCACGCCCTGTGAGTAAATCTGAGGGTAGTTTTAGGAAGAAACTGCAGTCATCACTTGAAGCACAGATTCGTTTCTTAATTAAGAAGTGTAGAACACTCTCAGGTTCTGAAACAAGTCATGCAGGGTCAAGAAGCGGGGGGGCTTCAAGTTCTGCACCTTTATTCTCACTTGATGCATCAAGGGCTGTTCTGTTGTTAGATAGGTGTACAAATCAGAGGGGTGAATCTCTTGAATTTGCCACCGGACTTGTGGAAGATGTTTTGAATGGAAAGGGAACGTCAGATTCTCTTCTGCTTGAAAGTCATGGTCAGAGTGCAAGCAAAGAGGATATCATATCAGTGAAGGAGTTCATTGTCAGGCAATCTGATATTCTAAGAGGGAGGGGAGGACTGGTAAGTAATTCCAGTAGTGGTGGTGTTGGTATGGCTGCTGTTGCTGCAGCTGTCGCTGCTGCGTCAGCTGCATCAGCTACTTCTGGAAAGACGTTTTCTACCCCTGAACTTCCAAATTTCCAAATTTGGTTATCTTCCAGTCAACAAATTCTTCATGGAGTTCTTTCTGCAAAAGGCGGGTGCATAGATGAAACTGAATTTAGCAAAAGAAAACCTCGGCTAAGAAACACTGTTCCACAGACTGTTGAAGGAATTTCTTCAAAAGGTTTGGATCCCCTAGATTTGGCAGTATCTTGGTTGGAAAGTGGTAAAAAGCTGAACACAAAATTTTCAACTTTGTGGTGTGAAAGGACCCTTCCAGCTGCTAAAGAGGTTTATCTGAAAGACTTGCCTGTTTGTTACGCAACTTCACAGCATGAAGCCCATCTAGAGAAGGCTTTGCATGCTTTCCACTCAATGGTAAAAGGATGTGCAGTGCAACATTTTGCAAAAAAGCTGGAGGATGAATGCACATCCATCTGGAAATCTGGAAGGCAACTGTGTGATGCCATTAGTTTGACTGGAAAACCATGTATGCATCAGAGACATGAGGTTGAGACTAGTGAGTCGCTTTCAGGGGCTCCCGTGAAGCAACATTCCAGTGGATATGTGTTCCTTCATGCATGTTCTTGTGGTCGATCACGAAGACTACGATCTGATCCTTTTGACTTTGAATCAGCAAACATTACTTTCAATTGCTTTCCAGAATGTGACAAGCACCTTCCCACACTTCAATTACCTGAAGTAAATAATACAGGGCCCATTCAACCTTCCTCATGGAGTTTGATTCGTATTGGGGGTGCAAAGTACTATGAACCTTCTAAGGGTTTGCTTCAAAGTGGGTTCTCGTCCTCTCAGAAGTTTCTTTTAAAATGGACAATATTTTCGGAAAAACAGAAAATCCCAAACGACTTACCTGTCAGTGCAGTGCATCAAGGTTCTGTAGATAGGTCAGATACAAACCTGAAGTTTGAATCTAAAGCTGATGTACAGTTGTACACAGGGGATTTAAAATCTGGAGTTGGAAGTCTTAGAAAGCCTGCAGAAGACATAGTGTCTGATGATAATAAAATCAGTTTCGGTAAAGGTCTTCCCAACTTTACTATGAGAAAAGCCTTTTCTGAGGTTGTTGCTGGAACAGCAGGTGCAGATTCAGGATTTCCTCCTATCCAGCAGAGAAAAACGTCATCTGGTTTAGATAATAGTATCAACAAAACTAGGACAAGGGATCAGATTGTAGAAAGGACTAGTGATAAAGGACCTTGGAAGTCTGAAGATGTTGTATCTGTTCAAGATAAGTTTAGCAGGATTAGCAGCACAAATGGTGACCCCTATCTACGAATAGGTAGTAACGTAGTTCCTGTGAACCTGAATGGCAGTGAAAGGCTCAAAATGAACCCTTCTTTAAAACATGTAGTAGTGTATGTTGGATTCGAGCATGAGTGCCCCCATGGCCACCGTTTTCTATTAAATCCTGAGCATCTTAGTGAGCTTGGATCCTCATATCAATTGCATGAAGAGTCTTTGGAAAACTTGGACCGTAGTTTGCCGGAGGCTTTCAAAATCAATAGGAATGGTTTCAATGCTAAAGTTCATCGAAATTCAAATAGGATGACTGTTACTGCTGCCAATAAGGAGAGACGTGTAAATAAGTCAAAAGAGATAGTAACTAATGGTAATCTGAATTTCGATGGGCTAATACAGTTCTCAGGACCAGCGAAGGAGCAGAATCAAACATCTTTTAGTGCATTTGCACTCCCAAATTTTTCCAAACATCTTGAAGGGAGCTTTCAGTCTGTTAGTCTTGATGATGGTGGAAGTGCCTTCTCCATGTTGAATAGAAATTTACCAATCTATATGAACTGCCCACACTGCAGGCACTCTAGGGATAAGCAAAATCCACCGAAGACTAAGTTTGCTGGCACAATATCACAACTTCAAAGGATTTTTGTGGTATGGGACGTTGCTTAGAAGCCATTTTCTCTCTTTGCATTATACAGATTAGTTTACAAGTAGCTTGTTTTAGTCATTGTGCTTATTACTATGAATTGACCATATCTCCGAGCTTCTTTCTATTATTTGTGTTTGAAATATGCAATATCTTTTTCTTAAAATCTGGAATATGATTAAGCAGGTTTAATTTCATGCTAATGTTTTTCCCGCTTATCGATGCTCACTGTAGATTATGCTTGTAGGTCACACCCCCCTTTCCAGTGATATTAGCTACTTGCCCAGTAATACAATTTGAGGTATGTGTATCTCCCTCCTCAAGTATGCATAACCTTTACAATATTACCTACTGTACTTAGTGGTATATTTTATTTTACAACTTGACAGCCAAAGAATTAGAATCGTCTGAAGGTTAATAAATCAGTTTGCTAGTATTTCTTTACTGGGTTGTGTTTCAGAATAGCAAATCCTTCAGTTTACTGTGTTCTGACGTGCTTGTAACATGCACTTGTTCATTGTTGGTGTTATTATTTTTACAAAATATATCGTAGGCATAGACATTTTTTGCACTTCTGTTCAGTCTAATTATGTTTATTACATCTTTCTTTGTAACTTAAATCTTCCTTATGTTATCGCAATCTTTTTACTTGTAGACATCATGTCTACCAACATCAGTCCCAGAACGTGAGCAGAAGTTGCAGTTCACCCTTGCATGCCAAGTGGTTTTACCTCCAGAGAGTTTCATTACCCTTAGACTCCCATTTGTGTATGGCGTGCAACTGGAGGATGGAAGTTTACGTTCTCTTAATTGTCTTGAACATCAACCGGAAGTAACAGCTTGGATTACCAAAGGAACAACATTGCAGGTCATGTCCAAGAGAGACTGTGTTGGTCAAGATGAATTTCTCACATAGTCAAAATTGTTGATCTACAGGATTTGACCTCTATCCTTGCTGAGTTTGCAAAGGCAGATTTAGTTCACTCCATTACGTTCAGGTACTTTCTCCATTCGGGAAATTTCTTATGTAAAAGCACCTAATGCAATTTAATAAGCACAAGCATATGGATGGATGTTTAGCATTAGCGACCAAGATTGCTAAGTTATTGTCAATCTAATGTATCATCAGATAAAGCTGGATGCCAATAGAGAATTTGATTATTGATCCCAAATAGTTAGGATGGCTTTTATCTTGCAATCTGTTAATGTTCTGAAGTTAGAACTTGAACCTGATGATGGATGATATGCATGCAGGCTAAGGTTTTTAAGGATAAACATCATGGTGCGTATGATGATTGATAAATTCCAACCTCAAAACACATATGAGCTTTCTCATCTGTAGCCAGGTATTAATCTTGATGACATCATTTCAGTAATGGCTATAAATGGTTCTTTAATTTTTTTTTTTTTTGTCCTTCCTGTTTTTCAGGCATGGTTTTGAACCTGTAGGTGGCTGGTGCTTGAGGGAAGCTTTTTAGAGCCATGGCATGCTCTTTGGTCTTTCTTTGTCCTCTCTTGCACTGGAATGTCAGTAGCTTATACGCATACTTACTATCGTATGCTACTTCTGACAATCTGGCTTCCAAGATGTGGTACACTTCTGGTCCTATATGCTACCAGATCCAAAATGTCCTTCTTCCATATTATCTTTGTTTATTACTTTTGAAAGGAACATGACGATAATATATATAAAAGATGTTTGGTCTTAGATTGTCTTATCACGTTCAAACAGTATAGTTAAACATTATATGAAAAGTTGATTTAACTCTATCCCTATCATTCAATGTTCTGGGATAGGTGAACATAACATTTAGTTACGAATGTGTGTATCAGGTTCCTGTTCTGTTCTGTGAACCATAAATGTTCACGTTTTAGTGCATGTATATTGAAATGCACATGTAGACCTATGCTTCTTGCAATAGGTAGACTCTGGGGATCTTATATGGGTGGTGCTAGAGGCACCAACTTTGGGCACCAACTTGGGCACCAACTCTCTAATAGAGGTGGAGCCCGCCAGCACAACGGGTCCCGCGCTCTATTAGAGAGTTGGTGCCCAAAGTTGGTGCCTCTAATATTTTCCATCTTATATATGACCTTCTGATGACTCAAATGAGTTATTAAAACTTGAAATTATTATGTTCCTGCAGATTTAGATTCCATTGTTTGCTATACAAAATTATTTTGATTTTGTGTGAAAAGGAATCATTCATGATGAGGATGGTAAATGAGCTCTTTTGGTGACCCAGTTTGAACTACAGCAGACCTTGTTGCCAAACAGATACACTTATGAAAACTAGGTTCACGGCCCAACTAAAGTTTCATATTAGATGATCTAAGGAAAAATAACATAAAATAGTAAGTTAAGAAGGATTAACTAAGAAAAAGTAGCTTCCTTTGAGTGAATAGGTTGTAATTGTTAACGTAATTACTTTTGGATTTACTTTCACTTGCAAAGTACATTGTGTGAGATGTATGATGATGATATGTAGCCTCTGAGGCTTGTGTTTAATTGCAGTATATATTTTGATGTAGGATATGGGTGAATTATAGATAGAGAGTTTAGCAGAAGCTGAAACAATGAAAAACAGAAAATTAAACGAATAAAGATTAAGTCTGGAATCACTCCAGGGCTTCACACCAGAATTCCATAATGATGAATTACATAGGGGGTATTTATAGCAAACTAAACCCTAGAGATAACAGGATGAATTTCTCTTACTAAAACATAAATCCTAATCAACACAGGAAAAGGAAAAAACAAACCAATCCAAATAAAATAGGAAACTTAGAAATCTGGAAAAACCAGAAATCCTATTGAAATCTGAAAAACTTAGAGAACCTAGGAAACTAACAAATAAATTAGGAAAACCAATCAATGATGTCTGCATCAATTCCCCCTGGCTGAGAAGCACTCGATTCCGGCGAGATAAAGTTTGTAATCACGATACAAAATGTCTCGATTAATGCGCTGCAGGTCCTCTTTATTTTGCACCTCCTTGTTTGGTGGAAACTGATTCACGAGCTTGGGTTGAAGTGGCTTCAGTGTGATGTTCTTTCCTTTATGGATGAATGAACATATATTTTCTCGACCTAATATGGTAACATTGTGATCGTAAATCCATGGTCTTCCCAAGAGAATATGATTCACATCCATCGCCACCACATCACACCAAACATGGTCCTTGTAAGAGGAAAACTCAATAGGAACTTGACATCTCTGGGTAATAGGGATAGAAGATGTATCATCCATCCATGCTACTTTGTATGGTTCAGGATGCTTGTCGGGTGACAAGCCAAGACGAGAAACGGTCAGTGTAGACACAACATTGATACAACTTCCGTTATCTATGATGACCTTGCACTTTTTATCATCAAACTTGATGTAAGTGTGGAAAATGGATGTCCTGCGCCAATCTTCGGTATCGTTCTTAACTAGAGTCAATGTACTCCTTACCACTGCTAGCCTTAAGTGAGGGGCTTCACCAAAGTCATCTTCTAAATCTTTGTCTGCAAGTTGAGGCTCATAAATTTGTTCACGTTCGCCTTCATTGTCGGCTTGTTTGTCAATGCTTGCACACAGATTTCTTGTTCCCTTCTTCGTTGGGCAATGGACAGCAAAGTGTCCAAAACCTTGGCATCTATAACATCTTGTCGTCCCATCACCACGGGTATCCACTAGTGCTCCTTTTTCGTTGGCAGGTTTAACTAAATTAGTCGTAGTAAAACCTTTAGATGTTGGAGCCTCAAATGTGCCAACACGAAAATCAGGTTTTTGAGAATCAGTTTGCTGGACTACATTGGAGGACTTTAGATAACGCTCCAGTTCTTGTACTACCTCAAAAGCGCTCTCTAAAGTATTCACGTTATGAAGAATCAATTCTCTTTGAATCTCAGGACTAAGGCCTGATTTAAACCGAGAAAGAGTTACCAATCGATCCTCCCTTACGTCACACCGCAACATAAGTTCTTCAAATTTTCCAATATATTCAATAACTGGCATGTTGCCTTGACGAAGAGTTTGCCACTGGTCTAACAAGCACTGTTGATAGGAGAATGGTACATATTTCTGCCTCAACCTTTCTTTCATCTCAACCCAATGGACAATTGGTTCTTCACCAGCTCTCTTTAGTTGTGTTTCAACATTGGTCCAAAATAATCCAGCTTGACCCAGCAATTTTATTTTAGCAAGTCTAACCTTTCGGGCGTCTGACATGTCATGCCACTCAAAATAACGATCCATGGTAGCTAACCAATCGAGGAAAGCTTTAGGATTTAACTCACCATTAAAATTAGGAGCGTCAAGTTTCACACTTTCTTTGTCATGTTGAATAGATGCTTCTATGTCTGCAAAACGACGATCAACGAGTCTAGATCGTTCTTCAAATCTGGTGGTCAGATCTGTCACTTGCTTTGTTAGAGTTTCCAGCATTTGAACAATCCGTTTAGAGTCCATCTCTGGCTGGTTTGTCTTACCCGCCTTAGTTGGAGCCATACACTCGACACGGTGTGCAGAAAAGAGACTCGAAATTCTAGCTCTGATGCCAAATTTGGTGTGGGATATAGGTGAATTATTTTTAGAGAGTTTAGCGGAAGCGAAAATAATTAAAAATAGAAAATTAAACGAATAGATAGGTGTGGAACCACTCCTGGGGCTTCACACCAAGGGGTTTGGCTTCGCACTAGAATTCCAATCTCTGGAAAATTAATCTTTAACTACATAAATCAACTCTACCATAATGAATTACATGGGGGGTATTTATTACAAACTAAACCCTAGAGAAAACAGGATAAAAATCCCAGATTAAAACAGAAATTCTAATCCACACAAGACAAGGAAAACAAACCAATCCAAATAAAATAGGAAACTTAGAAATCTAGAAAAACTAAGGGGGCGTTTGGTATCCTATTCAAATAGGGAACTCAAAAACTTTGATTTTTCTTAAAAAACAAGGAGTTCTTAAATCTATTTTTAAGATTCAAAAACTTGTTTGGTATGCAACTTGAAAACTGTTTTCAAATATTAAAAATTTGAGAACTTGTGGGTTGCTAGAAAAGAACTAAAAAAAAACAAATATTTTTTGTTTTTAATAATTATGGTGTTTTTTAGTTGTTCTTGAGTTTGAGTTTTTAAAAACAGGGCTACCAAACAGGTTTTCTTTGTTTTGGACTCAAATTCTTTATTTGAGTTTAAAAAGTTGGATTCAAGAATACCAAACAAGCCCTAAAAATCCTACTGAAATCTGGAAAACTTAGAGAACCTTGGAAACTAACAAATAAATTAGGATAACTAATCAATAATGTCGGCATCAGATTTTCTGTGATTATATACGGCCATACTTGTGTGACAGTTTACTCTTCATCTATGGTTGCATAAGAAGCTGTGCCTGATGAGATGCCCTGGATTCTTGCTGACCCACAATCCTTTGCTGCAGTGTGGTTGTCATGCCGAATTATGCTAAAACGGGCAAATTGTGGCTTGCATAGCCTGCAGTAGATGGTTACCGTGGATGGATAAAATGTCAGCTTGGACGATCTTGCATCTCTCACTATATATTATAGGCGGAGCAGATGCCTATAGCATGCCAATTATCTCGTTCACCAGTTCTTGCTTTCGTATCAAAAGTAGTCTGAAATGTTGACTCCCAAGTATTTTGTTTTGTTTTGTAATTTATCTGACTCTCTGATACTTTGTTGTTTTTGTGTGACTCAGAAATTTTTTCTTGGTTGTAGTTTAACTTCCTTTCAGCTTTACTGTTATATACAATAGTTTCCCTTTCTTTTTCCAAATTTGGATGATAAACTTGTAAAATTGATAGGAATTTGGCAAGGGTACGAGAGAAGAAATAGAGGCTATAGGCATCGTCGTCTTGACAAAAGGGATATATCGGGTGATGGTATCGGTGCATCGGCATATATTTTCATCCTTAATCACATGGTTACTGATCGATCGCCTTGCATAAGCACCAATCATAAAGTCAAAATTCAGTATTTGGCATAAATTCTTAAAATTAAAAACATTTTATTGGAATTTATAAATTGAGTTTGAATGGTAATCAAGGGGAAGCCACAACAATGCCAATACACATGCTTGAAGCGGCCGTGCTTTGGGGATTAATTAAGCTCTGCGTTGGCATTTGTCATCATCCGTTGTACGTTTGACTTACAACGTTAATCATTATGCTAACCCAACAACATTAATCATCATGGGATATGATTTCCCCACTCTTCTTTTCTTCACTTACACTCCATTTTGCTTTTTAATACTTTTTAATCAATTTTGTTCTTTCTCTTTCCTATTCTATCCTTACCCTACATTAATTTCTTTTTTACTTCACTTTTATATTAGTTATTTTTCTTTATACTTAATTTTCCAACTTGCACTCCATTTTTAGTTTTTTTTTTCCTTTAATCGAGTAAGAAATTAAATTTGTTTTCCCCTTTAATACTGAAAATGGAGTGTAAGTTGAAAAATTAAGTATAAAGAAAAAGAAATAATATAAAAGTGAAGTAAAAAAGAAATTAATGTAGAGTAAGGATAGAATAGGAAAAAAAGAAAGAACAAAATTGATTAAAAAGTAAAAGGGAGTGTAAGTGGAGAAAATGGAAGTGGGAAATCAGCTCCCATCATTATTATTGTTATTCAAAAGACTGCACGCCTATTTTATGTATTACAAATAATTAAGTAGATAGAACTAATTATCCGAAGGCATAATATTACTCATATTTGGATGGGGGTAGAAGATACTTGAAATTAATTAACTACAATCATAATTGTTCTTGTTGCATGTGCATGCATGAGAAAGAGCTCATCGAGCTGAGAACCAAGAAGCCAATTCAAAACCTTGGTTCAGAAAAGCCCCAGTCACCCAAAGTTTCAAGTTTGGCAAGTTGATGATGTCCTGCTCACATTCCTTTACCTGTTTTTGGACAAATAAAAATTAATTAATGTTGGAGAGAGAGAGAGAGAGAGAGAGAGTTGAGAAGAAGATCAAATTGAAAGCTCAAGTATTATTTACATTTAAAGCAAGTGTTAACTCAAATCTATCAGTCGAAACTGTGTTCAAGTTAGAACTCTGAACATTGAAGCTTGTAAAGGATTCGAGAGCCTTGTAAAGTGCCGCGGCTACTCCTTCTCCCTTGTTACATGCCACCTTCACATAAAAACCTTTTTCCTCCACTTGAGACACATCTATCTGCAAAGGCATAAACTAGTTTCAATAATTAATATCATCATAAATTGAAATCCAATTTGATTGAATGTTTACTTGAATGATGCCTTTGGAAACTAAATTGCTGTTGTTTGTAACTTTATTCTTGCTTGGATTTTCGGTTGATCCGTCTTGATATCCCTCATGATCATCTGCTCCTGCTAAGGATGCTTCAAGGCTTTCAATCTCAGCTTTCAACTTCTTTGCCTGCTTTTGTAGGTCTTGTACATACAGCACAGCATCTCCAACAATGGAGGCCTTATCCATCTGTGCATATGTATCTCCAACAAATTAAACAACAATCATGCATGTATCATATAATTATACATATATGTCGGACCCAATGTTATTGGAATTTTTAAAGAAACTAGACCTGTACCTTTCAAGAATAAATTTTTGTATGAAACTTCTTAGGACTAGTAAAAAACGGGGTGCATGTATAGGCTATGGTGGTCACACATGTTGAGAGTCTTATCACACATCGGAGAAGTAAAGTCTTGCTACTTTTGGGTTGGATGCTCTTTAATTCTATCAACACGTACGTACCTTAGTTATGTTCGGAACCAAGGACCGCAGTGCATAGAGCCTTTCTTTCATCCTCCCCCTCCTCCTTCTCTCCGAGACCAAGGTTCTCGACCGATCAACCTTTTGCCTCTTGTTCGTGTTCGTGGTCGTGGTCGTTGTTCCAGAAGAATCCTCGCCATTATGATCTTCTTCCCCACCCTTCATTTCTCCATCAAAATTTGGTAATGGGGTAAGCAAAGGAGCACTTGGGTCGGATAATGTGCCAAGAAAAGAAGCATTTGGGTCGGATGCAACGGCATCATTGAAACCGAAAACCACACCTGGAGTAGTACTTGCTGGACAAAACAGGTTATAATCATCAAAGCAGCCATTGATCATAAGGTCACAATCAAAACTCGCCACTGGATCTTCGTTCTGGCCGCGGATAAGATCAATGAATTGATCAAAGTTTTCATCATCTATGAGGTCTTGTAACTCAAAGTCATTGATGTTATGACCTCCTAGATGGTTTCCATGGGCATCCATATCCTTTGTTTGATAGTGAGGTTTGTGTAATTATGTGTCACAAAATATGTTTATATATATACAGAAATCGTGGATGTGGTTTCATGTTTATCTCAAGTGTGAAAGGAATCAGGATGGGGATTTTTCTTTTCTGACGTTGGAGCTGTTATTAATTAAAGTTTAAGGGAGCTGACAAAACTACAACACCAACATTGCCTCTTAATTTTTTTTTTTTTAATTAAAAAAAAAACAGTGCCTCTTAATAAGTACAAAAGAAAACTTGTCATGATACATATGGGTCTTAATAAGGAGATAAAAACGGTGTTTCTTTTAAATAAAATGACCAAACAAGTATCAACATTTGTTCAGGCCAATTTGAATGAAGACTAATTAATACCACTAGACTAAATTACAATAACAAATACTATTCCTATATTATATGTTTTCTTATTTCATGGATTATATATATATATATATAGTTTATTCTCTTATTCGGATTTGTACATATTATTACCGTGCGGATGCCATTGTAAACATGGAGGAAAGTAAAGAGAAGTAGTAGAAAATACAGTCGCCATAAGGTAGTAATGTCCGAACGTCCATATAGAAGAATTTATGTATATATGTATAACTCATCTTGTTGATTAGATGATGAATAAAATGCGCAAACCATGTGCAATCATAAAGTAAAACAATTCTATAAAGAAGGTGCTATGCATATGTGTGCAACGTTTCTCAAATTGGTTTTGACTTTTTATTACAACTTTTTTAAATAAAAAAATTGCAACAAGATGAGAAATAGTATGGTTCATCGAACCATGTGAGGCAGAGAAAACAATTCAGATTTGTTCCTATTTTTTCATTTTTATGGGGATAATTAATTATCTCTTCCTGGACAATTTTTTGAAATACTTGAAAACACACTTGACGACAATAAACTTTTTTTTTACCATAATGTTCCATGAAATATTCTCACGTCTTTTTTTATGACTAGACCTAGAGATATGGTATTATAGTTGATGTAATTGTAGTATAGTTCATGAATTCTTTTTTTCCTTACTTCTAAATCTTTTTAGATTGATTTAGATATTATTTGAGTTTGTTAGGAATGATTCAGTATGTTCTAGGACACTTGGGAGTTTAGGGTTTAATCTTATAGGCTGGGGATACATAAACAGTACTACAATGAAGCAATGCAATAGCAGTTGAGCGCCACAATTGGTTATGATGGAGTAATAGTTGTTTGCCGCTCGACAATGTTTCGAAGTCGTATTCTTTAAGGGTGTTGTTATTGGCACTTTAAAAATATCGTCATGCACCTTTTATCTTTTATAAAAATATAAGAGATGAGCAAATAATGAACTTTTTGAGTGTCAATAACAGCTTAATTTTCTATAAATAAAAAATTTGTAATCGAAAATAAATAGATGGTATGTTATACATTATATTTTTAAAACAAAAACAAATTAATCAAATTTTTATATGATGTTTCAAAGTCTAATTTTAAAGTAAACCAAGACTTATTGTATTTAAAAAGAAAACAATTACAGCTATTTTGGAACAAAATCAGGATTAAAAACAGTAAGCATATATAGTTAACAAATTAAAGAAATCTTATTTTCACCAATATTCCACTTGTTTAGTCAACTCCCATTAAATCGTTTTTCTATGTCTGTAATCTTCTTCTCGATATTTTATCCCAGAGGTCCCACTTCCTCTCCCTGGTCGGCTGCTGTTAGCTTATCCAATTCCCTCCCAGATGATGACTTCTCAATTTGCCTCGTACAAACTTTTTTATATATTATATTTATTTATAATTTTGGTAAAAAAATTCTTTTTATTTTAGGTACTCCCTTTGCTGCGTTTGGCGGATCGTGGGACTCGTATTGACCTGAAACCAGGACTTTCCTGCTTTAACTTGCATCATTTTCATAGATTGAAATCGAAGATTCTACCAGAAACTTAAAGTTAGATCTAACAAACACCTCCACTAAATTCTTTGGCATATGTTTTATCAATGTTTTGTCCTACTCCTAAAATTATAATTGGAAAAATTGTTCAGTAAGTGTAACTTTAACACAGTTATTATGTAGTGTTACTAATCTACGTGTTATATGAATAGGCGACATGATCATTTCATTGCATAAGAAAATAATATAATATCCTCAGTTATAATAAATGACATATTTACTAATCCGTAATTGGATTAGGAGGAATTGAATTGAGGAGGAGTTGGATTGAGGAGAATTAGATTCTGAATTCCTAATGAAATTGTTTACTAAACCATATGGATTGATGAGAGTTAGATTCCAGATTCCTATTAAAGTTGTTCACTAAATCATATGAAATTGGGGTAGGAGTGATACTAATTACTACAATATCCTCATTGTTTGGTTAAAGTAGATGGTATATTTGGAATTTTGAAAATTGTGTGAGGATATAATGGGTAAAAAAGATGAATTCCTAATGGGTTAATTCTCCAGGAATCAGAATACCACCTCCCACCAAGAATTGAATTCCTCTAAAATTATTTCTAATTTTGTGTAGGCCTTACTTACTTTCAATTCTTTGATGTGAAGTAAACGCAGGAATCCTCCATAGGTAGAATTCAATTCCTAATAAGAATTCCAATTTCTAATTAGTAAACACACCAGAAAGAGAACTAATCAAGACCATCCACCATTCAAACTATAAAATTCGAAATAAAAATAGCAAGGCGTACAAAGTCATAAGCAGCAAAAAAGAGCACCCCTCTCACAAACCAAATCTACTTCCCTCCATATACTAGTTGTACATTCCAGAAATAAATTTTTTTTAAAATCTCATGATCTCATGATTTGCATTTTTTTTAATGAACGAATTATTTTACAAGTCACTTAATTAAATTACTTGAATATTTTTTTTAATTCTAGAGATATTAGATGCTTCTTGACTTGGAGAGCTTTCTTTGCGTCACTGAATATGTCATTTTGGCACCGATTGGCTTGAAGGCATGGCACATGACGGCATCAGCTTCTACTTAAAAATAGCTAATCATATTTTCGGAAGGTCGGACCAAGCTAATAATGTTCATGGAACTAATTAAGCCTTAATTCAATGGCTTAAATGTGACATGTCGTATATTGTTTATTGTAAGTTTGCAATCAAAACATCGGACTGAGTTTTGCACGTGTTGCACAACACGTGATTGTAAGACAGCTCATTAGGACACGTGCATACATGCCGCAATCCACACTTCTTATTTCCCAGTTTCTTTCAAGGCTATTTGTATGTGGTCATGCATTAAAGGAGAAACTTTCTTCTTAGTTGAAGTTCAATTAAGCATTCTCTGCCATGCAGCTTCCGCAATAATAATTCTCCTCCACTAAGGGAGGATGATCGGACACCTGGCTAGCTCTTTATACACTGATGGTAGATGTTACGTTTAAGTAGAATAATTAATACAGTAATTTAATATATAACACCGATTAACCATATATATACATTATATATATGCACACATCCTAACAATAATAATAATAAAAAACTTGTTATTATACTACCAAAAAGGTGTTATTATTAAACAATAATTTTTTTAGGTTTTCTTGTTTTATACTTTTGTACCTACGCATCTTTTCCTAAATATTTCAACGTCTGTTATTCCTTTCACATATCAAAACTATTATAAAGAAAAATAAAGTCACTAATAATAAAGTAACCAATGCTAACCAAAAAATCCTTTCTTCTTCTAATTTTTCTATCTTCCCATTCATTATCCGTGGGTCCTTCTTCCCCTAATTCTTTCCATTGTACCAGTGAATAATCTATAATAATTCACAAATTTAGATCAGCTAATTGTTCTCAGATAGCACCTGGTCTAGTAGAAATTTCTCAATTTCAAAATATATAGAAGCCTTGGGTAGTAAAAACAAAAAAGTGGGATATTGTATTTCCAGGATTGGATTTCATATTCAAATCAACCTCATAATCGTAAGAAAGTATGTTTTTTTAGTTATGGGCCTAGTGAAAGAAAATTTTGGATAGGATCCTATAGGATCTCCCCCCTTCAAAACCTGATGTGAAAGTTTTCTCTCATGCGGCTCAAATAGTTACACCAAATAAAGATAGAGAGAGGGGTTCCCACTTTAAAATTCTATAAAACCCAACTACTCCTTACTCTAGTTCCCAAAGAAGATCAAGCAACATTTCATCGATTCCTTCTTCTTTTTATATCATTAGTTATTAGTATTAGATTTTCTGAATTCTTTATTTGATTAAGCAACACCAACACAAGCATTAGTCCAATCTGATGATCAATATGCTGAAACAAGAGTTAATTAATCACTAATCGTGTCATTGCGCGGGTTAATTTACATGGTCAATTTGCATTACTTCGGTTTCTTTTTTCTTTTTTTATTCTACATTTCTGAAAATTCACTTTTCAAAAAGAAAAATAATACAAAAAATGTTGCCTCCTGAATATCCACTGGTGAGGTTCGGTTTCATTAGGGCTGACCCTGACTTTGAGTGGCCCAGAGACAAAAATTAAAATGAGGCCTTTAATTTTGTAAGGAAAAAAAAACTACACATGTATTTTCTTTTTGGAATAAATATAGAAGTTTATTTGAACTAAAATAACAAATGCAAACTCTCATATGGTTGACAACAACAACAACAACAACAAAACCCATCAAACTATAAGAATTAAACTCTTTTTTTTTTTTTTGAGGAAATGTTTGATTAATTGCATTTTTTTTGGCTTTTCTCTTCTTTTTTTTGGTCGAAAGCTTCTCTTCTCTTATTTTTGTAGATTTTTTTCCACTGAATATGGATTTTGAAGTATTAAATATATCTGAGCATATATTAATTTGTTCATAGCCCGTGAGCTTAGAAATTTAAGGCTTTGAGGCTTTCACAAGTGTTTGGTAGGTTTGGGTGTCTAGAAACTATTTTTGGGTATCTATAAAATCATCCTTTTTGGCCTTATTAGACTTGGCTTTTAATTTCAGCCCTCTCCTAGCCACAATTTTTTTTTCCTTTTTTGTGTTCTATGCGCAACCATTTTCTTTTGTGCGTTTCAGTTCAAATCTCACTACTTAGCCTTATATGTAACATGATATATATATTTTTGACTAGCATGAATTTGAATGCCAAAAACAAAAGAAAAGGACTTAAATGAGATTGAATAGCATGATATATAATTTGTTCTTTTAGGAATTTTAAAGTACAATGGGGCAACTTTTTTTTTTACTCTATTTATTAGAGTGGGGAGATTTGAACTTGTGATCTCGTCCAACACTAAAAAAAAAACCAATAGAATAAAAACTACACGAGGACATATATATATATATATAGGGCTTATTGCATAACATGGCTTGACGATTATGTTTTCTTGGGCTTGTATAAACTTTTCATGACGATTATGTTTCTTAGGCCATAAGAATACGAGGGCTAATACATGTGGTAAGCCCTTATCTATTAAATGTTAGATGCTTTATCCAACTTTCTAACTGTTGTCATCATTTTGGTTTTGTTTGAGATTGAAATTATCTTCGGATAATCTATGGTTTAATTAGTTAATTGGGATTGACTGGCGCGAGTGTTTTCAATGCAGATGGCCCAAATGGCTTATTGACCCAATCAGAATTTTTTTTTTTTTTCCCCTTCCCAAAGTTAGGAAGGGCTTGGCTCCCCAAAAAATTTCCACAAACTTTGATATTATCATGCAATAATATATGTATATATATAAAATTTTCCTCTCCTCCCCATCCCTCCTCCCATCCCAGACCTTCCCCTCCCTTTTCCTCTCCTCCCCACCCCCCTCCCCTCCAACCCTCCACCCCTGGCCCATCCCCTCTAGCCCCTCACCGTCCCTCCTCTCCTCCCATTCCCACCCTTACCCTCCCCTCATCCCCGCCCCTCCCTTCCTTGGGGCTTTTACCAGCTTTCGACTACATTTTGGTGATTGGCTGCTTGACTGTCTTAGGGACGACGTGGTGGTAATTCAGCTTTTATTTTCTTGTTGTGTGTCGCAGTTTTTAGAGTTGTAATAAGTGTGTCTAACAATTTTTGAGTTTGTTGCATGTTGTAGTCTCTACTTGTAGGTTTTACTTGTGAGAGTTTAAAGGTTGTAGTTGCATTTGTAGTTTTGTATGTTGAGGCGCATTTGCCTAGTTTTTCAAGGCTTGTGACTTTTATGGCGGAATTTCTTTGGCCCTGTGTGGCTATGAGTAGAGGTATGCTTTGTGCATATGTTGTTGTTGGTGGACTCTTTTGTATTTCGAGTACCCTTTGTGGTTAATGTGCTTGCGTAGTTATATTAACTCTATGTGTTTATTTGTATTAGCCTTTGTGTCTGACAGCCTTTAGGCCTAAATTATGAATGCAATCTATTGTCTTTCTCAATTAAAAAATATATATGTGCCTTGTTACGTGCTTTAAACATTAAAATATTTTTTTCATAAGAGATTTAAGTTCCCTCCTTGCGCACCCCCAAAACGACACTTGGACACGGAATAGTCAATCTTAACAGACGGGAATGGCTACGCCCCCCTGCTCCTCAAGCTAGGTCATCTTGCAGTATGTAAAGAAACATCAAAGTTGGTTTGATACACACAACTCCCATCATAGATGACGAGTTACACAGATTTTTGGATAGGTTACAACCACTGTAAACAAACTGGTGGTGGTAGGTGTCATAACACTATCGTACGGTACGTGTGCCCTACTAAAATATTCACAGGCAAATGTAGTAAGTAATGTATATTAAAAAATTTACACGCATGCTCCTCTTCTTCTTCTTCTTCTTCTTCTTCTTCTTCTTCTTCTATTTTGGGTGTAGATATAAATAACCTTTATATTTAAAAGAGTTCTTAATAAAAATGTGAACAACTGGAAAATCAGATTACGAGAGCAATGGAGAATTCCCTATATTTTATTAATGTAATTGTAACTTCATGCATACACATGGGGTCGTGGCTCTCTTTATACGATTCTGGGGATTAATTATGTTTAGTTGCTCGCTAATATATAAGGTTTTGAATATCATCACAAAAATTCAGGAATAGAAGGTTGATTAAATTAATTCAAGTCCTTCATTGAGAAGAGCCCCAATCACCCACAGCTTCAAATTTGGCAAGTTGATCTCCTGCTCACACTCTTTCACCTGATTTAATTTGACATATAGACCACTTATTTTCAGCTGAAATAGTTCAATTAAAATATGTAACAAAAAAAAAAAGGAGAATCAAGTAAAATAATTAAAGGTAGAAGAAGAAGAAGAAAAATGCATACCTTCAAAGTAACTGTGAGTACAAGACTCTCAGAAGCAGTGGTCAAGTTGGAATTCTGAACATTGAAATTTATAAGGGACTCAAGAACCTAGTAAAGTGATGCAGCCACCCCTTGTACCTTGTTGCACACCAATTTCACATAAAATCCTCTTTCCTCCACTTGAAACGTGTCCATCTACATGCCCACATGCATCAATTAATATCAAGTTATAATGTTTCAAATATTTATTTTTATGTTTTTTCTATATATATATATATATGTATATATAAGCGAAAGTCTAAATTACTTTAAATTTGTAAATCGTGTGTCCTTCTTGTAGAGTGAATGGCATGAACTTGGATTAAGGTTTGGGCTTACACTTAATCTCCTGGTTGAGATAACTTCTGGAGATGGCCTACACTTCGAACAGTTATTAGAATAGGAGCAAACTGAGGTTTATCCCAGTTGAACGCCCTCCGATGGTTAAATCAAAAGTAGTTTAAAGATGGAGAGAATGATGTAGGGTTTTAAAGGTGAGAATATTTATTGCCTTTGTCCTGATATAGGTGAGGGGTATTTATAGGGGGAGAAGGAGAGACAAAGATATTTATCTCTCTTCCCCCTAGTGGAACTGGACTACATTAAATGACTTCTTCTGATCACCATGCTGTTTGACAGGGATTATGTGGCAAAGCGACACTTGGCTTTGGATGGGAGGCACATTAATTGATCCTTCTCCATCACTTGGATACCCATCAGGGATCACATGGCAAAGCGACACCCTGGCTTTGGATGTGAAGTACATTAATTGATCATTTTCCATCGCCAGGCTATTGTTTCATACGGATGGAGTGACTAACTTGACAAGGACCTGTTCATGCCTACTTAATATTAATGCACCTCTGGTCACACACGGCATCCTAGTGGTCGGGTCGGTGTTAGAATGCTCGACCATTTGATTCACATTCTTTCCTGACAAGTTCGGTTAGGAGGCCTTTTATCGACACCCGGGGTAGTTCATTTGACCATGTCAGTATAAAGGCAACCTAGCCCCCTATGGCCACGTGGTGTTCTTAAATAGGCTCGGCTCACAGTGATGGTATGAGCCGTTAACAAAATTGATCTAATTTCTGAGAAGGAGATTCGAACTTGGGTGTAAGGAGGGTGAACTATCCTAACCAACTGGCTTAACTCACGTCCGGTGTTTCAAATTTTAAATGGTATGAAAATAGAAAATATGTCTGCATCAGTGTGTAAGGTGGGTGTACCTGAATTATTTTCTTGGAAACTAGTAGGCCTGTGTTTGCCATTCGAATCTTTCCAGTGTTTCCAATATTATTATATCCTTGATATCTCTGAGGTGGCCCAACCTAGGATGCTTCAAGCCCAGCAATCTCAGACTTAAGCTTCTTGGCATACATTTGCAACTCTTACACATACTGCAAAGCATCCCCAACAATGGATGCCTTATCCATCTGCACATTAATTCACAAGGACCTGCATTATTTAATAATGTATATTAGCCTGACGGAGTTCACAGCTGAACAATGTCATGATGATATGGTTCATCATGCTGTATACCCATCAAAAATAAACATATGCATATAGTAAATGCATTCAAACACGAATTCCGATTAATAGGTTTAGATTCAGCGTAACAATTGTCAGACAGTCTGCGGAGAGAAATGTTTTTTAATACATCTATACTACGCGGATATACGAAGGCATACCTTAGTTATATTCGGAACCAAGGCTCGCAATGCATAGAGCTTCTCCTTCATCCTCCCTCTCCTCCTTCGCTCAGAAATCAAAGTTCTTGATTTGTCAATGTTCTTCACCCTCTTAGTTGTAGTTGTTGTCATACTTGTTCCTGAAGAGTCGTCCCTACCATTAATATCTTCTTCTGGAACCTCTTTCTTTTCCCCTTCAAAACTTGGGAGCAATGAATTAATATTAAAGCCAAACATATCACCAGGGGTCGTCGGACCAAATTGGTTATCAATTAAGCAGCCATTAGTAATAAAGTGATTATTATCATGATCACAATCGAAACGATCCACGACAGGGTTTTGATCATTCTCACGGATTAGATTGAAAAACTGATCAAAGTTGGCACCATCCATGAAATTATGTAACTCTAGCACTAAGCTAGGGTTGTGCAGGGAGGGGTTTTCTAGAGCTTCAATGGGATTCATTGTTTGGTGGGTAGAGAGGCCTACTTACTCTTGGTGTGACCAAAACATATATATAGATGGAAGTGAGCAATGGGGTGAGTGTAACTGTGTAATTTCAGTTTATATAGGTTAACGTTGAGACATGTACACTGTCTATATATATCCCGGAAACGGATGTTCCTGGGGAAGGGTAGCTAGCTAAAAATATTATGTTCTGAAGTTTTGTAGATGATTTGTTTATTGACATTGGGATTGAACATCAAAACCAAATTTTAAAGAGAGTGACACTGCTCGTCTTGAACTTTCACGTCTAGATATTTTTTATTATTATAATATATCATCTTCAATCTGTCACGTATCAAGAAAGTCTCCACCCAAAATTTTTCTCCTAAAATTGGACGATTTCCCGATTTAATTGTGTGCATACTCGTGATTCTTCAAAATAACTACGTAGATGAAATGTCAATATATATATATATATATATATACATGAAATGTCAACCAAAAAAATATAGATGAAATGTCAACCATACCTCTTTCGATTTTAAATAATTTAGGTAAGTAATTTCAAAACTAAATTTATGGAAATTGGATTACCACTTCCTATCTTTCCTTTCAGTCCAGGGAGGCAAAAAAGAAAAGCTATGTAATGTGTTTTATAGTAAATTTAATTCTTTTCTCCTTCTTTTATTTGCATATATAATGTCTTCTAAGAGCATCTACAATGGGCTCCCTAAATCACCTCCTTAGACAAATTTTAGGGAGGAATGGTAAAAATGCAACTCCAACCACGCTCCCTATCTACCTCCTAAAATAGGGAGTCCTCTAGGAGCTCCTAAATCTGAGGAGAGAGAAAGGACTCCTAGTGGCTCCCTATAATTTAATGCTGCTTTATTTAATGAGTATTTCAAACCTTTATTTAATGCTAACTATTTTTTATTTTATTTTTTAATAGAGATGGACCAATCAAAAAAGAGTTATAGCATTTATGACTCTCCAAATTATGGAGTATGGTTGGAGTAGAAATTTTTTAGAGAGCTCCTAAAATAGCTTTATTATATTCTTAGCCAAATTTTAACTAAGAAATAGAGAGCATCATTGTGAATGCTCTAACAACTTATAAATAAGAGTTTTTCTTAGATTTTGTGTATTTATAGAAAATAATTTTTTGTTTTTTGTTTTTTTGTTTAATTTTTATTTGTTTATATGTACGTGTGGTTGGAACGAGAGGGCTAAGCAAAAACTAGCATACGAATCGAATGTGCTTTGATCCCAAAAGCATATATGTTGCATCAACGCGGTAGGGGCTCTGTGAGTGACGTACTTACTTAATTATATTATTTCTAATTATGAGTTTATTTATACAACCAAGTGTATTAGTGCTCGTTTGGCATTGCTTATTTGGGGTAATAAGTGATTTTAAAAAAAAAATTGAGAAGCCCAACCCATTTGGTAAACTGTGAGAAAATCACTTATTGTTAAAAATTGATGTGAGAGAAAGCTATAAGGGAAAGCAACTAATGAGGTGCTTTTATTTTCTGATTATGCAAGAATTAGTTTCGAAGAGGAGCTGAGTTTAATAATTATGCGGCAATCATTTTCTGATTATGTGTAAAATCAATATCAACAACACTTCTAACAAAAATTTTACCAAACGCCAAACTGTTTTCTCTCACAGCTGATTTCTCTCACAGCAAATCTAACAACGATTAATTTCACAGCACAGCAATGCCAAACTTAGTGTTAATTAAATCGATTATTTAGTTGTACGTGCATTACACAACCCCAACACATGCCTTGGTCCAATCTTAGCCCTCCATAAGCTCAAACGGAAATTAATTCATCATTAATCTTGTCTTTCCACGCGTTTAAGTGTGCCATTAGTGCCAAATCATTTTTGTATTTTCGTTAGAACACTTGTCATGGCATTATTACTTAACTTCAAACCATACTTTTGCATTACAAATTTGAAGGATTATGTTGTATCTGTGTGAATTTTACTAGTATGGTTGGTTCATTTCTTCACTTCAAGTACGTTTTGATTACCAACTTGACAAAATTACAAGGATATGGTTTCTTCACTTTAAATTTTTCGGTATTTAAATTGGCTACTAATGTCATGTTGACGTTATCAAGACATCATACTGACGTCGACATGACATCAGCTTGTCTAGGCAGCAGCTCAGACAAGTCTTGCTTTCTAACTTGTCCAGCTTGGTGGGCCCGCTTCTGGCCATGACAGCTCAATACTTTTGAAGGGTAATTACTAGATTTTACCCTTCGCTACACCTACCAAATTTAAAAGGGTAGTAATTTTTATGCTTTAATTTTTTTTGAGATGTTTTTTAAAATCAATGGAGGTTGGGGGTTTCGAACTTAGAACTCTTTCAACGTTGAGAAGCGAAATACCACTAGACCAAGAGCTAGTTGATTGCCCATAAATTTTATGTTCTGATTAACCTCTTGTTTACTCAATTATCAAAGCATAAAAATAATAAGGATGAGTGCAACATAATGGAACCCGATTAAAATAAAATTAAGAATTTCATTGCGAGGAATTAGTGCTTGAATGCAACCAATCCCAAGACCGTACCAATTCTCCTTGTCCAGAAGAGGAAAGAAGAAAAAACATCAATGAAGTTTCTTTTTTTTTTTCAGTTCTCCTTGTCTATGGATAGAACCTGCCAACAACAGTCCAAGTGTAAAGAAAAAAAGAAGACGATAGAGACCTGAGCAAAAATACAAAGGAAACCCCACTGATTGTCCAAGAAAACCCATTGTCAACTTTGATAGTAGCTAAAGGATAAACTACTAGTGGTTAATGAGATCGAGAAGAAAAAAATTCACCTATGTGGACATTCAGACGTTATTAATTATCATGCGGACGTCATGTATTTTTTACTATCCCTCTCAACTTTCCTCCTTGTTTACAATGACATTCTCACAATAATAACGTGTGGACATCCGGATGAGAGAATAACTGTATAACAGAAAATCTCATATGCGGAAATCCGGAAGTTATTATCGTGCGAACGCCATGTATTTTATACTACCTCTCTCTGCTTTGCTCCTTTTTTATAATGGCATCCGCACGATAATAAAGTGCGGACATACAGATGAGAGAATAACTATATATATATATATATAATACATTAGTGACCATATGAGAATACGACCTATGTTAGGGAGAAAAAAATGGGTTGTCTAGCATTTTCGCTGGTAACACCTATAGTATACTCTTTCTTTGTTTGTATTTAACCTATATAGTATACTTTGTACTTACGGTAAAAATGAAATTAAAAAACGAAACTGCTCAACCATCACATTGTAGTAAGGGGAAGAAAGAATCAAAACAGAACCTCACGTGTAGGGTTAAATACTATTAACAATTGGAGGAACGCGCCTTTTTTTAAACTAGTGACTACTTAGAGAGTGCATAAATACAAGTTCCAACACGTCGTCCCACATTGCAGATAGTGAATGCTTATTGAGACATTAAAAGACCAAAAGAATGATTGGAAAAGCAACGCAATACTCTTCAATCTCAAGTCTCTCCACCACCCCTCACCCAATGCTTCAGAGTCACTTTATTATGCCAACTTGTCTTTCTCTTTGCTTTGAGCAAAGCCCAAATTTCATGTTTTATAAATTATAATAAACAAACATTATTCTCTGTCTTCAAAGTTTCCTGTGCCCTGAAAAAAGCAAGAAAAACAGATACA
Organism: Prunus salicina; assembly: GCA_020226455.1. Taxonomy (NCBI): domain Eukaryota; kingdom Viridiplantae; phylum Streptophyta; class Magnoliopsida; order Rosales; family Rosaceae; genus Prunus; species Prunus salicina. The sequence continues at coordinate 28,028,982 of CM035342.1, read as the reverse complement.
CTATTTTTTCGAAGCAAAAGCACCCCCACACAGCTCATTTATTCGCACAGCTTCTTCTATTCTATCCTTGTAGGACTTAAATTTTGAGCATCAAATCAAAGTCATCTCACATGTGATTTGAACCTTTTTTTTTTACAACCCATACCCCATTTGCTTCTTGCTACTTTGTCCTAAAAGAAGAGAGACACCAAACAAAGGAAAGGAAACCAACCATAGGCTATAGAGAGCCAAGAAATAGTAATTTAGAAATCCACCACTCCCAAGGAAGGAACAATGGCATTATTATATGCACCAAACCCCAAAGTAAGCTGCTTTGACCTTTTGAAAGGACCTTTTCGGCATTGAGAAACGACAGTCCAAAGTACCTTTGGGCTTTGAGAGTCAACCACTTTACCACAAGGCAAGGGAATCCTATGAGATGTTGAATCCCAATATCCAAGTCCAAAAGGGATTTCCTCAGAAAAATTTGAAACCCTAAAATCTTTGGTGCTAATAGCAGCACCATGCTGCAAGAGGAACTGTTCTGAAATAAAAGCAGGGCAGAAAAAGGGAAAACCCCATTTGAACAACCTGATCCAAAAATCCAACTCCATATCTCAGGAGTAGGTCCACCCACCAGGACCACACCTAACCTATCATCCCCTTTGCAAATTATGTGATTTGCTCCTTTCTTTTTACATTTCAGATGTACAAAAAAATTTCTTTTTGCCTTAACCCGCCAACAAGTTTGCATCATTTGAAATTCGAACGACCTGAAAATCAGCCATTTACTTTTATCACTAAGCATTGCTGTCTATGAGCTGCCAACTGTGGTAGTATCGAACGGTGTTCTCGATTGGATTATAACCCGAGCTCCTGAAGCAAGCCTGTTTAGGAGGAAAACAAACAAAATGTCAACCAACATTGACAAGACAAGAGAAAACAGGATTATAGTAATAAATTTGATCAATGTGAAAATGGGGAGGAGTCAACACTCAACTTTCTTCGATTTTGATCACCTTCTCCTTCTCTTCTCTAAAAGAATCTAACCTGTTTGATTGCTTTTTAAGAGATGAAGGCCCTGTGATTCTTTTACTAGCTCCATTGGATGCACAGTGGGTACTGATATGTGCACAATCAACTCCATCTGAGGAGTTCCTTGGTTTGTCAGAAATAGGTGATCTCATAGATTCACTTCGTGGTTGCTTATTGAGTGACGCCTTGATTGATCTTAGGATGCATTTTGAACGTCCTGAGGTAGACTCCTCTTTGTCCTCTTTGTCCTCTACTGAATCTGGCTTCCTACAACTCCTGCAAGTTCATAAGTTTAGCATTGGAACCATACTTGTTGCAACTGCTGGATTAAACCTGAGGCTAATTCTTTCTTATGAGTACCCCCATAATTGTTCATAGAAAAAACTCCAGAATACTCAACAAGGCAATCCAAATTGAGGGAAAGTCCCAGAGATGCAATTTGGCGGACCTAACCTAGTACATGTAACCCTTGGAATTTGCTCTCAGTAGCATTAGAAATGAATCTGCTTCTCTTATTAAAAGAAAGAAGTGAATCTGCTTCATTACTTGTTCAGGATCAAATCAAATTATCATGATTTGATGTAATTCTCTATTTCACTGTCACTGTGATGCTAACATCTGATCTAACAGTTTTAGGCTTTGTGATTTGCTAACTTTTAGCAGAAGCACATTCATTACAAAGATCAGATAAAATGGATCACGCATATAAGAGACCACAAAATTTAATGTGACTCAGCAGAATCTTGCTGATATCCATAGACAAGGGGGGAAATCTGCTAAAGCATAGAGGATTACAAAAAATTATGAGTCCCACACCAAACCCAATTCTCTCTAAACTAAGCCTTGAAATCATCCTAGTTCCACTTTCAATACTCTTTGGTTTCTCATAAGACACCCTTACGTTGCATCTCTATCAACAAAGTCGGACAACTACATCATAATCCTAGTTATTTCTAACTACACATCTATTAAATTACCAGAGCTAAATTCCTTAATTGACAAAGAAAAGAATTCCTTTCTACCCTAGTAAACCCAAACGAGTAATTAAATACAAAGCCTACAATAGACCAAGCTAAATTGAGATTTGAGAAATAATATCCAATATGATTTAACATTATGTGAAACAATACCTTGAAGTAACAGGTATTGTTACTTCAAGGCTTCCAGCTGCTTAAACCGACCTAACTTGGATGTTCAGAAGCCTAATTGCACTGATCATGGTCTTGATCAAGCTAGGTTTGCTAAGCAACCAAACTTTTGCCAAACTTTTGACTTCAAAATGCGCTTGCAGTCACCAGGGATGAAGAAGCATCCAAGGGGCCCAAGCTCAAGTTGTTCAACTGATCTTAGGAGGGGTGGTCTATGTTAAAACATCATTCAAATTCTATAACTGATTAATCTGATTTAAGAATTAAGAAACATCTTAGGTCTTCAAGGTAGCTAAGAAGTCAAAACTCTGGTAGAATGCCTGGGTTTAACCATCTAGGGAAACTGCATACCTGAAAACTTTCAAATAAACACCCCTGCACTTCACATTATCATCATCTTAAGTATGCTTTTGACTGAATTTTGTCCGACCTTACTATCAAGTGGTAAGAGATTACCCTAAAATACTTGTATCATAAGACAAAAAATGCCTAAAAGAACTGAAAGAAAAGTTCAGGGACTAGGCAAACCTGTCAGCATTGTATGAAGATGATCGCTTTAGAGCTGAGCGTCCATCTTCGTCCTTGAGCATTTTAGTCTCAATCAAGCTCCCACTAAAATATTCTTTCTCTTCCAATCTCGAACCCCTTAGCCTTGGATTGTCTGATAGGCAGTCTAGCTCTCCCAACATTACCTTAGTGGAGAATAATGGAGAGTGAAATTTGGAATGGGAAAACCTGGGCTTGTATGTTGGAATAAGACCAAAACGGTGATCCTTCACTGATATTGACCCACAAGAGATGAGTTGCATAAGTACATTAGTAGCCTTGGCCCTTGGATTGTTTGTCATTCGAATGTCTTCCTCTTCAAGAATTCTAAAACTGTTAATTTTACTAGCATCAGCCCTAATAAGTGATTCCAGAGTTTCAGTCTTCCCACCCGATGAAGATGCACTAGAGGAAGATGGAGGAGGAGAAACTGAATCACCGCAAATCTCAGAGTTCTCTTTCTCACATGGAACTCTGTTTTGGTAATAACTACTATCAGGTTCTAATGAACCATCATCAGTGGAAACACCCCTTGTACATGTTTCTTGAGCTTTAGGTTTGTTCACATTTTCTTCAGTCTGCGTAGAAGCATCAGCTAAACCGTCACTCTTGTGAACCTTGTACTCTGTCAAGCTCAGAGAACCCCCCCAAGAAGAATTCTTTCCAACTGTAGACTCAGGAGACTCACTGGAAGAGCCTTCGGGACGTTGAACCAGAGGAGAGAGCTCATCTTCTTGAGAATGCTTTGTTTCCTTTCCGTTCAAACTCGAAGAGGATGAAGAATCATCTTGGCTTCTAGAAGATGCTGGCTCTGGTAGTTGTTTCAAGTTCTGGATTTTTATATTTGCCACAGGGCTAAAACGATCTGTCCAGAAAAAAGTAAGCATCTAGATTTAGGATGTTTAATTTATTTACCATGGAATGGAAAATTTAGGTCAATAAGCAATTTCTATTATCTGGTGCAAAAAATATATGGAAATTTTAGAATTACTAACTTAAATTGCTAGCAACCAAACAATGAGACAATGAGAAAATGAATCTTCTACCCCTTTTACCTGAATTAGATTCTTCAAAGAGCTCAGAACCTTTGAGGACGTACTCATTTCCATGGGCCGGAAGAATCAGATCATCTTCAGAGAGATCATGCCAAACGAACCCATTCTTATAGCTTCTGTAGTCATTCAGACAAACAAACCCCACACTTAAACACTGTCTTAAAAATCGACCATTTCTAAAATTTGGGCTGAAAAAGGAGTAGAAATTCACCTCTTAGAAGACCATGAATATATGGAAGCCATGCCTCTGCCCCTCAGAGCATTAAGCCTATTAATCACATCTGCACAACAACAAAAAATAAACAAATAAATCCTCAAAATTCAGAAAAACAAAATACCCATTAGAAAATCCCCAGAAATTGATGCTATTTGTTAGTTGAATTTTGAATACCTCTGAGGTGGAGCCCTTGAGGAGAGGTTACAGTAACCTCCATGAAATGAGGGTGTTCAAGCTGTCGATTTCGAGAGAGATAGTAAACCACAGGGACTTTGCGATTCTGATGGTATTTAGGCGACTTCTCAGTCCACACTTTAGCCCTCTCAGGACTCACTTGTGAGTACTTCTTCATCCTACCCTCCATTGCTTCCTTCGTTTTCAGCTCAGTTCCACAATTTTCTAGCAAGTTGAAAGCTCTTTATGTTCTGGGTTCTCACCAAAACCTAGTAAACAAAGTTCTCGGAGCTTCAATGGCGGCTCTGCCGCTCAGATCAGTGTGAAACCCGCATAAGATTTGTGGGTTTTTAAAATGGTGGAGAAAACCGGATCAGAGATTCAGTCCTGAGGGACTTGGAGAGTTGGAATCTTTGAACCAGTCAACAAAAATTTGAACTTGTTAAGAGGGCGAGACAAGGAGACAAAAAAACACAGACAGAGAGAAACAAAGAGATGAAGCTGATGAAGCATCGGAGGAAGTGGACGCCCGCATTTATTGCATTGCAGAATGGCACACACACTCTGCAGTATGTGTTTGTATTTACGACTCCGTCTATTTATGTGTCTGAGAAAAAGCTTCAAAAGGAAACCGAAATTTATTACCAGAGAAATAGTGGCTGCTTGTTGCTTCAGTGCGACTCTCTCTCTCTTTGGCTTTTGCTGCTTTTCGATTATTTTGCTTGGCTTTTGCTTTTTGCTTGTATTGTTTTATTTTATATTTGTGTACGGGTTTTATCTCATGTGAAAGCCAAGGATCGTCTCACAGACTTCAGAAGGAGTGAGAGTGATATGGCTTTTCAACTTTGAATGGTTAATTTTCGGGTTATGGTAAATGGAGTTTTGTTCTTTCTTTTACGGAGATATAACAAATGAGAGCCAATGATGGCTGCTTTAATTGGTAAAGTCCCGTTGTCAATAATCCTCGTTGGTACGAAATTTGTAATTTCCCCTAATTCTTCTAAATCCCAACTTGGTTTCTACATCAAAATTATTAAAAGAGTGGATGTAGACACTGACAACAATGTAATATTGTAAAATAATCTACGATGACTTTACTATCTCCCTTCAAACTCTTCAGCATCTGCAGATTTTTTTTCCCTGGTTAGAATGTGTGTTTTAGATTGATAATCTAAAAGGCGTTGAAGTCTAAATTTTGTTTTAAAGTATCTAGGTCTACTCTTTCTATGTGGCAATATTAACTTTTCACAAACTTATACTCACAGATCAGGTAAAACACTCCTTTTTTTAATGTTTTTTTTTTCGAAATTTTGTAATGTTCTATAGCTTTGAAACTATACTATTGATATGATACCAGTTTGGTGTTTTGTTAAAGTAATTTCCCTCAATAAACTCATTTAAAACATTTAAGGCAGAATGATGTGAGTGAAGTCTGACCCAATTGTGTAGTGAAACATGACTTTGATACGATATATTAGAGCATCTTCAACCGTTGTAGCAAATTAAACTCTGTGAATTAAAGTTTATTGACCTATGTGGCAATTTGAAAATGTTTATTTGCTACATGAATAATTTTTGCTTCAACAGACTTTTCAATTCAATTAATGTAATATCATGGAAATGAATGAAAAATATGAAAACATGTGAAAAATGTATATGTATTTATTATGTGAAAAGAAAAAATGTATGTTTTTAACATTTTCAAGATAGGTTTTGTTTTTCCAAAGTAAAATTAAATGTTTGAAGGGCCAACTTACCTGTCCTAAAGAGAGAGAAATAGGTTGCATCTTTGATGACTGAGGTTGAAGAGACTGTTGGGGAGAGTTTTTCTGATATGGCTCACCTATTTTAAAATTCCAAAACTGTTGGAGATGCTCTTAGGAAAATATTTGTACTTTGCCATATGTATTCTATTCACATATAAATTTATGTATTTAATGTATTCCAAAAAAAAAATCTTCTTTACAAGGAAAATATTGTACTTTGCATTAAATACATAGAATATGTATAAGTAGACACGTGGTATAAAATGAATGAAAAACATGTAAGAGAAGATAGCTAGCACTCCTCTTGTTCCGTTATATGCCCGTATGCACTGATGCTACAGGACAGAATGATTGTGCTTTTATCAATTTGGAATAATCCACTTGGCCTAATAATTTGTAATGTTCTTAAACCGGGACATTAATTCATGCTTATCACAAACAATGTGGTCCAAACCTGTCAAATTAAAGAATTAATAATCCCCAAGACATGGCGCGGAGGGCGTTGAATTGCATTGCCCTATTATTATCAATCAATTGGAACTGTCAAACATTGTATTTAATTTAGTCTAAGCTTTACACCTCCCTATTATTATCAATCAATAAAAAAAAAAACATTTCTATTTATGCATTTATTTTCCCCACTCGTCTACTTTTTCATTTTTATTTTCTTTAGCAATTTTAATAATTAAAAGATTAGTGCTGACAATACTTTTTTCATAAAATGATGATATTTTTGTTATTTATTTTGCAGATGTTATTTCATTGGCATTGACAATGCCGTGGTTTTGTGGGAACAAATAAATGGGGATGAAGGAAAGGGATGGGAGAGAATAGGAGGATGAAAGTGAAAAGAAATTTTGTTAGAAGCACGTCCAAATTTTTATTAGAAGCACGTCCAAATTTTTATTAAAAATTAAATTATTTATAATTAAAAAAACACTTGGAAGTGCTTCTTGGAGAAGTAAAAAACATTTTTATGACCTAGAAAAAACTTGAAGTTTTCTATCAAATGGAATCATAAGCGTTTTATGTGTGAAAAACTCATTTCAAAAACAGTTTCAAATATGCTCTAAAAATTTCAACATCATTTTAAATGAAATAATACTTGATGCAGGACGCATGACCTTTTTCTTTGCGTGTTTAATGTTCATCCATTTTTCTATGAGTTTATCATTGAATGAGATTCAAATTTGCAGGTTGGTTGAGCCCCAAATCAGAAGCCAACATGAATGAAATTTGCTGCATTAAGCCACTAACCTGAGAACACAGCAACCAGTATTTTAAAACGAGTAGGTGAAGTTGAGATAGTGCTCTTTGTCACCTCTATAGGAAGAAAATGACACATCATCCAAAGTATTAGTGTCTACACTTCCACCTAACCACATAGTCAAGTCCCTTCTTCCCCCTAGAATGATCAATGCACGCGGCTATGCAAGAAAAGAATAAAAAGGATATGCAGGGTATCAAATTAGCAACAACTTGCCCCTCATTTTCACACTTATTAGAACAATTCCACCCATTCCCCCTCAGTCATGGCAAGGGGGGACCTAGGGCAGTTACTATTTATGTGAATAGTGGCTGCCCTTGCAAATAGTATTTTGTATTTCCACTCATTGTCATGGCTAAGGGCTATTACTATTCATTTTTTTGTCTTTTTCACGAATTTTTTTACCTCAATAATTAATTTGGATAATATTTTCGGATAAGATTTTTCGGATTCTTATGTGTCAATACTATTCATACCTCATAATCGGATAAAATTTTCAATTTCAAATTTCAGATAAATTAAAAAAAAAATTGGTTGGTATTTATAGGAAAAAATTCATTAATTTTTGGGTATTTTTTAAAAAAATTTCTGAATTTTTTTGAGTATTTTATTGCAAAAAAATTGGCTGCCGTTGGATTGGAGGAAAAAAAATCAGATCGGAGAGCCCAGACGACGCCACGCGGCAACAGAAAAAATAAATCTGTGGGGGACTGTAGTGGTACTGTAGCAGAGGGGGCACTGTAGCACGTGGGGGGCACTGTAGCAGTACTGTAGCATACATGACATCAACACCCTAGTTTTGGCCCTTGGGCAGAACTTGCCTTCGGGCCAGCCCGACTTGGTAGGCCCCATATCTTGCCCGAGCTTGGGCTGTCCGCTGGAAACCACTTTTTCATTTTTTTTCCCCCAGCCCGAGGCTCAGTGGCCTCGGTGGAACTGCTCTTAGACCACAAGAAAAATAAGCTAATTGTTGTAATAAAACTGTGGATGCTCCACGATGAGAAACAAATGGAATCACTGGATGCAAAGTGAAGCCATGGTATGAAAGGGGGTGGTGTACGCAATTACTTTGTAAATTGCATGTAACATTTAACCTGAAAATCAGATAGAGTTCAACTTTCCTTCTTATTATTGTGATTTTCACGGATATGCCATCATATTTTTGTTTATAAACCGGCACTTGAGAATGCCTTAAAGATCATATTCAGAGAAGAGTGATAAAGCATCAATAAAAAGTCACATAAAAGAGAAAAAACAATATTGTCACTTGTACTATTATAAGAGTGTTGAGGCCCAAAAAATCCAAGGCTAAATTCAAATATATTCCTGGCATAATGCGACACCTTATTAAGAGGAAACATGACTTGGGTACGCGAAAGTTCGTCGTATGCGCTTGCATGAGTCACGGTCCACGTGCCACACCAAGAAAATATATAATCCGTCACGCTAAGAGTTGTAATGAGCCTATAAAATGTACGGCTCTATGAACCCATGCTTATTATTCTGTCAAAGGTCATTTTGACTTGACCATAGCCTTTTACAATACGATAAAATTCGAGCACAATCACGCAAAACAACATGCAAATGCCAAGCGCAAAACCCTTATTTTGCATTTAACCAGGCTACAAGCTTAAGTGGGCCCAAGCCACGCAAATGCCCGGGGTTTGCTGAGTATGTTGTGGTATGGATGGTTACGAGCATTCACGAGGCCCATTGACGAGCCAAGAAGTGGAAGTTTTGGGCAGCTTGGAGCCCCAAAACTTGAGCCCAAATATGTGGGTAAGCATAAAAGAGATAAAAGATAACTCATCACCTTAGAAAATTGGCCCATCATCTTATTAAATTAGCCCATCACCTAAGGAGTGGCCCAAACAACCTAGAAAATATCTTAGGAAAGTCTCTAGCATATGGCCAAAGACAAACCCAAGACAACCATCTAATAAACAAAGGATACTTGCATGTGCATGCTGGTGGGAGTCTCCAACACTGGCAAAGACAAACAACGATAGACCACCTGAAAAACCAAAGGATCCTTGCGTGTGCAGGCTACTGGGAGCAAAACACCCTTCAAACCAACACCATTACCCATTTCTTTCCCCCACAAGCTCTTGCCATAAAATAAGGGAGGAAAGAAAGGGAGAGTTTTGCCAAAGATAAGAGATCGACACAGGAGCAGCTGCGGGAAGACTCTAGAGCTCCTAGAAATTTTGTTTCTGTGTGTTTGGATTAGGGGGATTTCACAAAATAGGGATGAATCAAAGGAAGAGAAGATGAATGAAGGGGGAGACTTGGTATATTTGGGAAAAACCAGCTAAGGTTTCTTGGGAAGGAGCTTCCAGCGCCTATAAAAAGGGGCATCTCCTACCCATTATCTCAACCACATCCAGAGAGAGCAAGCATCCCCTCTCACTACTAGAACCCTTCCATTTTGAGCCCTGTTCTTCCATTGTTTCCCCTTTTCTCTTCTGGCAAAACACCCAAGAGCCTGACGAAGCTTTCGTTAAGCTGCTGGAAATTTGCTAAAGCCACCCATTCTTCTTCCTTCATTTTTTTTCCTCTCTTCCCCTTACTTCGAGCCTCTGTTTCTCATAGGAAGCCCAAGCCTTCTCTTTCTAATGCTAAACTCATGAATGCTCAGCTCCCATGCCACAAGTTTCTCAAGTCAAGCCTAAATATTTATCTGTAAGCAACTGTTGGTTTTGTTGGTGAAGGAAGCCAAGGTGTTTCCTAAGGCTCCACAAACCTTGAGGCACTCTTAGGGCCTGATTCTTGGACTCAAATACAGGGGAAAGTCCACCCATTTGCTCTTTATAGCAGTCTAGGCCCATCTATAGCTGCCAAAATGAAAAGGCCCCATAAAGAGTAAATACAATTATACTCTCATATTTCGTCTATTTTAAAACACTAATATATCGTGCCGCATATCATTTTGTAGCTCTAATGGATTATATTAGAATTTCAAACTAAGGCAAAAATAACCTCATATGTGGATAAAATGCATTTACAAGCCTTAATAGACCATGTTACAACCTGGTAAGACATAAATTACCTTGAACACGACAACAACAAAAAATGCCTTGCTAAAAAATGTGAGACATTTTATCTTGGTGTTTAAAATTCAATGTAAATTATTTATAATAAAAAAAAAGGTAAATATTAAAAAAGTAGTTACTTAAATTATTTGCCTCCTTCAAAGTCACAAGCTTTTGGTGAGGAAAAATATTATAACCAAGCACTGGCGGAATTAGGAATTTTTTAACGGAGGTGTAATTTTAGTTAGGATTTTAAACAAAACAAAACAAGCGCGTTGCACGGTGCAGTAGTAAACTGACTTCGTTTAGGCTTTTCGTCGAACACTTAGAGTACACCTCCTAGGTTGAGCAGAGGTGCAATATGCATCACCAATAATAGTTTTTCTAACAAAAGCAGATGCAACTACACCTCCTTACTCCTTAATAGGTCCGCCACTATAACCATGTGCCACATAGATCCATGGTCATACTTTGAGTTCCCAAACAATGTTAGAAGAAAACTCATTCAAATATCAATTGTTTCAATAGTGTCCTTGTAGATGGTTGTAGATTATAAAGACTGCTTGGAAACCCATATGGCCTATAATAAATATATATAAAAAATTGAATACAACTTTTATTATAAGTTAAACTTAAAGCATGTTGTGTAACAAGCTTTGCAGATAAACCCAATAAAAAGCAGCTGTAAACAAAACAAATTGTTCTTATTATGCTTAGACAAAACAACTATTTAAAAGAAAAAAGGAAAAGAAAAAAAAAATCTTGTTCTTGAATCTTGATAGTTAAGCAAGTACCTTAATCCTTCCCGCCATTTCTATATTCAGTCTCACTCTCTCAGACCTTTGTCCAGAACACCCACTATTTTCCCCCAATTCTTCTCCATTTGATGCTCTCCCGATCACTGTGTTCATGCTGTTGTCTACGCCCACGCTCTCTCCACCATCTCAGCACCTCCATTTCTCTCTTCCGCTCCAAACCCTCTTCTCTCTCTCTCACCCTCATTTCCCTCTCCCCGAAAAACCCTAATCTTCGCGCCATGTCTTCTCGCCCCTCCGCCTTCGACGCTCTCATGTCCGGCGCTCGCGCCGCCGCCGCCAAGAAAAAGCCCCAAGCTTCACCCTCCAAGAAGCGAAAAACCCTAGAACCTAACCCTATTGAAAACCCCCAATTGCTATTGAAACCCGAAAATGGCAGTCCAACCCAAGCCCCAGAATCCAAGGAAGTCAAAGAAGCTCTAGAAAGTTCTAGTAATGGCGGCCAGGTGGTTCCCCCCGCGAAAAAAGTGTGCGCGGCGGCAGGTGCTCAGGAGCGGACGGCGGAATTGAAGAGCCGCATCGCTCTGTTGAAGAAGAAAGCCGGTGACTTTGACCCGAAATTGATGGCGAATTGGGGCGAGGGCGAGAGGGTTCCGTTTGCGTTTGTTTGTTTGGCTTTTGATTTGATTGCTAACGAGACGGGTCGGATTGCAATCACGGATATAGTGTGTAACCTGTTGAGGACTGTAATGCACACCACGCCTGAGGATTTGGTACCCGTGGTTTATCTGGCAGCAAATCGGATTGCGCCGGCGCATGAGGGATTGGAGCTTGGAATTGGGGATGCTTCGATTATCAAGGCGCTTGCAGAGGCTTGTGGGAGGACTGAAGCACATGTTAAGAAACAATACAAGGTATTTTCCATGTGGGTTTGTTGCGTTTTTTATTGAGTATGTATCGAGTTTTGTGTGATCAATCATTAATGTGGTTGTTGTTTATGCACAATCTAGTCCATCATACAATGTAGGAGGATGAAAGAACAAGAAAGTTAATAAAGCTCTGCTCGAATTTGTTGATTTATTTCATTCTTTATCGAGTGAGGTTGCATTGAAATATTTTGAGGATGTGTAAGTCCTTTGTTCTATGATGGTTCAAGTGCTATATTTTAGTTGATGTCCCATCACATGCATTCTTTCTTTCAAATCTTCCTGGAACTTGTCGATTTATGTAGGATTTGTTATTCAACAGTGTTTAACTTTTTTGTTTATGACTGCATTTCCTTTTTCTTTCCTCTAATGATAAATGGGGTTCACATTGATAGGAATTGGGAGATTTGGGTCTTGTTGCAAAAGCAAGCCGTTCATCTCAATCTATGATGCGCAAGCCTGATTCGTTAACTGTCACCAAGGTTTTCAGTACATTTCGTCAACTTGCTAAGGTGATCTTCATATTTCCAAACTTAAAATCCGAAATTTTAATACATTGATACATTGATTTGGATGCTTTTTTTTGTCTTACAGGAAACTGGACTTGGTAAGTACAATTTTGTTTCCTCAATTGATTTTTTTGGTTTTTGGGTCTAGTACTCTAACCTTTTACCACTCCATGCAATAATACTTTGGACTTTATATCTACGTTTTATATCTGCATTCTGTTGGGAAGTTATCCCAATTGCAAAACAATGTGGGAGTGTCAAATGTCATGGTGATCAAAGTCCTTCATAAGTATAGCTTATTAATTGCCTCTATGGGCTCGACACCCATGCTTGTCTGTTTCTTTCCTTGTCAAACTACTTTTTCTTTGGAAGCAGTTTTTTCTTTCTAGAAGGCCTGTATTTTTTGTTTTATTTTTATTTCAAATTATGCCTTATGGAAGCTAAAAGGGGGGGTTTTTGGTGGATACATTAACATATTTTTCGTCATGTAGTTTATGAATGAGAGTTTCTTTTTTCTTTTGTAGGTGATTAGATTATACTTGTGTAATGTAATTAGCTGGTGAATTGTTTTCTCTTAGATCATTTTACACTAAATTTACTGGTGGGGCAGGAAATATGAAGAGTTTGTGGAGGGGTTAAATTTTTTATACTCTACGATACTGATTTTGTAATTAACTTGCCCCTTGCTTTTGAAATTTAATAGGAATCTGGGAAGGATAGTCAGGAGAAGAAAAAGAACCATATCAAGGCACTTCTTGTTGCTGCCACTGATTGTGAACCTCAATATCTGATCCGTTTGCTTCAGGTTGCAGTTTGATCACATACTTGATTTCAGTGGTTAACTCCTTTTAGCCTATTGTAAGGTTTAAGTGGTTTTCTCCTGTAGACAAAGTTGCGAATTGGGTTGGCAGAGCAGACTCTCTTAGCTGCATTGGGACAAGCTGCAGTGCATGCTGAAAAACATTCTACACCACCTTCTCATATTCAGAGTCCTATAGAAGAGGTCTGTTTAGGTTTGTCGGGTCAAATGATAGTTATAACTTATACTGAATCTTCCTGCCATCAGATTTTCTGGATACTGAATTTTTTATCTAAAACTGAATTAGCAGTGCACTATGAGTTCAGAATCTTTTGTGTCAAAGACCTTTGGCTATTATACCATTATTTTTTATATTTGTGAGAATATATACAAGCTGAGCTGAATTTGTGTTGGTGGTTTTTTGTTTTTCTCGTCATAAGTTCTTTACAATTTTGATTGATCAGGCTGCAAAGATTGTTAAGCAAGTGTACTCTCTACTTCCTGATTACGATAAAATCATCCCTGCCCTTTTAAGTGGTGGTGTGTGGAATCTTCCGAAGACATGTAGCTTTACTTTGGGTGTCCCAGTTGGACCTATGCTAGCAAAGCCAACTAAAGGTGTATCTGAGATTGTACAGAAGTTTCAGGATACAGAATACACCTGTGAATACAAGTATGATGGAGAACGCGCCCAGGTTATACCATCTAGTTGAAATCCAACATGTAATTTTGTTCCGCCTGTGGTAATTATGTGCCGTAACATGCTCATCCCTTACAGATACATTACATGGAGGATGGTTCTGTTGAGATATACAGTCGAAATGCTGAACGAAACACTGGAAAGTTCCCTGATGTTCTTGTTGCAGTGTCGAGGTAGGCTTCTATCTTTGGTTGTATATGGCATTTCATATTGAATTTAGGTGCGAGAATATCTGAGGGAGTGTGGTCCTCTAGAATAAAAGTTCCATATTTTGACATCTCCATGTAATTCCATCAGTTGTGCAATTCTTGGTGTGCCAACAAAAAGTGATGTGTAAAAGAGTTGGTTGGTTACTGATTAATTTTCAAACTGCTTTTGGGATCTATGTTCTATTACTATGTCACTATTAATGTAACTAATGTCATATAATACATAATGCACTGAATAAAATTAAATATTTTATATTTCTGAAAAATAAGACTTGCTAAATGGGTGTCAAGGCATCTGTTAGTGTAATAAAATGAATGCCTGGCGATCTGTGCTTTGAAATTTTCCAATCTGTATCTGACTAGTTAACTTGTGAAAAGTTTTTATCATGAAGGAGCTCTACGGTTGCAGGTTCATGTTATCCAAAACACCTACTGTGCTTACTTTTCAGTTGCTAATGCTTTCTGTCAGCTTTCAGGTTAAAGAAGTCATCTGTAACGTCATTTGTTTTGGATTGTGAATTGGTTGCTTATGACCGTGTAAAACAGAAAATTCTTCCTTTCCAGGTAAATTATTTTCACATTCCACTCCAGATTTATGCTTGTCTCACAAAGCTCTCAAACATTTGTATGATTTATATTATTGCATTTTCTAATATAATAATATAAATCATAAAATTTTGGGAGAGCAGTTACCCTCATACCTACCAAAAGTTTGAGTCTTGCCCTCCCCACTTCTTTGAATAGTATGCATATGTGATTATGCGTGTGAGTATATTCTTCTTGTGTAAGTACTTTTTTATATATTTTATTTTGTTTGTAAATATATATATATATATTTAAACACCAGGAATAGTATTTACTACTGATGATGTTGAGTTAAGATAGAAAATTTCTTTATGAGAAACTATCATGGCAGGTACTCAGCACTAGAGCTCGTAAAAATGTGGCCATGAGTGATATTAAGGTCGATGTCTGCATATTTGCTTTTGACATGTTGTATCTTAATGGACGACCACTAATTCAGGAACAACTGAAAGTTCGTAGAGAGGTACACTGTTTTTCTTTCTTCTCAATTAGATTTTAGAATTTACTGCTATTTTTCTTCTGGATAGGAGTAATTGTGCTTCTCTAGAAATTCATGATTTATGTTGCCAAGTTGGAGCAACATGTCTTTCTGATTATTTACTGTAGGTGGAGTGAAAACTGATGTCGAAATTATACTCGCCTTTTTTCCTTTTCTTGAATTGTCAGGATGTATGGAGTTAATTGGTTTGTCTATTTTCGTCATGCCCATTCATGCTTAAGTTTGAAATTACTTTATGTCCACGGTGGATGGCAAAATATTGATAGGTTCCCTGAATTTTTGCAGCAGGGAAATGTTTGGATTGGTATCTAACCAATGTGAGTAGTGTGGCATGCAATGGCATCCCTAATTTCCTTTAGGAATAAATACTGCTGACATTCTAGAAGTTAATTATTGCTTGCCAAATACTAGGGAAAGGTTTTATTTTAGAAGTTTTTTGTGCATGTAGCAAAGTAATGGCCATAGTATTATTCACGATTGAGCTATTTGATCTTTAGTTCTAGTACTTCAATTTCTATGTATTAGTTTCATGTGTCTAGAATGGGGAGTGCAAAAAGTTTAAAGAGCCAGCTGTACTGTTACTTGTTTTCCTTTTTTCAAGTAGTTTATTAGTCTTAAAGGATGATGCGTTAAAAGTTTTTTTTTATAGGAAAAATTAAACTTTAATAAAAGTGAACAACAAAGTGCAAGAAAAAGACGGAAAAAGGGTGTCTATCTATGCTGGATAGTATCCTTAACTCATATTGATCTTAGTGATATTATGTGAAGGGTGCCCTGTTGACTGAACTTTTCAATTTAGGTGCTACCGTTATTACTGTTGTAGGTATCATTGATGCAAATAAATTTCTGGATTTCTAATGTCTTCCGACCATTGTTCATTCTTGTTCCGTCAAGAAAGTACTAATATATTCTTACATGTGGTTGTGTGTCTTGTGCAGAGTCTTTATGACTCATTTGTGGAAGAAGCTGGATTTTTTCAGTTTGCCACAGCAATAACATCAAATGATATTGAAGAAATACAGAAGTTTCTTGATGCTGCAGTTGATTCAAGGTATTCACTTCGTGCTTTTGATTTTTCAAGGGACAAGTGGATATGATCCTTAGGTGGGGTAGTTCAAATTTCCTAAACGTGTTCATGATACATTTGTATTACAGCAGGGATGCAAATTTTGCACAAATACATTTCATGAATGTGGCAAATAATAACAGTAATATACTCTTGAAGAGATCCCTTTAGCTTGCTAAAATCAGTTTTGTTCAGTAGCATTTATTTGTTTTTAGTTCATTTGCACTTTGGCCTGTCACATACTTTCCAGTTAATTTTTTATCTGTAAAAATTTATCCTCATTAAACCATTACTTTTTATGTTATTCCTTCATCCTGGCTTGCAGTTCTGAGGGTTTAATTATCAAAACATTGAACAAAGATGCTACTTACGAGCCTTCAAAGCGGTCACTTAACTGGCTGAAATTGAAGAAAGATTATATGGAGAGGTAAGTGATATGTCTAGTGTTTTCCATTTTAGTAATCCTCATAAAGCTTTGTTCATTTCTGCTTATTGGCTTGCTGTGACATACAGTATTGGGGATTCACTAGACTTGGTGCCTATTGCTGCTTTCCATGGCCGGGGGAAACGTACAGGTAACTGTAATGAAACATCATTTTCAGTTGAATGAATAGGCACTGTCCAGTCAAATGTTTGTTTCTGTGGAATTTAATATAAAAAAACTCACCTCTTTCTCTTCCAAGAAATAAGGAAGCCCTTAAAAGTTTTCCGGTCATTTGCATCTGTCATTTTTCTCTTCATCTTATTGGCCCAGCTATCTTCTTCCTCAAACTGTCACCATCTTATTTTTAAATTGAAAGACAAGGGGGAGGTGATAATGATGATCTGGTCTTCCTTAGGTGTCTATGGTGCTTTCCTCCTTGCTTGTTATGATAGCAACAATGAAGAGTTTCAAAGCATTTGTAAAATAGGTAAGTGCAATTTGTTTATGCATGCGTTGGCAGTCTTTACTATGATTACCAAGTCCCTTTAATCTATTACTGATCAGTCTGCCTAATATATTGATGCATGACAGGCACTGGATTCTCTGAAGCAATGCTTGAAGAACGTTCTGCCAGTCTTCGTACTAAAGTGATACCCAAACCTAAGGTCTGTTTTTTTCTTCCACTTAGATTTTGCCACAAAAGACTGTTTATGTATTTGGTTCTGTGGATTCTCTTGCTAATTTTTACATTCTTGTCAATTGCAGTCATACTATCGTTATGCAGAGACAATGAATCCTGATGTATGGTTTGATGCCTCTGAGGTAATAACCATCGCCTTTTGTGTTTGCTGTGCATAAACTTTTTTTGATAGAACTACCTCCATGCTTAGTTTTTGTTACCCAATTCTTTTTTCCACATTGAGATTAGAAGTTTTTTGACCCTTGATTGCTTACAAAGAAAAAAAATCCCCTTTGAAATGTAACTAATCCCAAAGAAGTTTACATTATTGTTCAGGTAAGCACTTCCTGGATTGTTTAGTTGATTCCTCCAAGTAGTTTGGATTCTTAAGCTGTCTAGATAGAACCTGTTCAGAAAATAATAGACCTAATAGGATGTTGCTTTGATACAAGTAAACGTCAAATTCACTTCAGGAATGATGCTATTCTCAAATTATTTGCCTAATGGATATTAGTTTTTTAACAGTTTTTCCAAGGTTGAGATAGGTCCATTATAATTTTAAACTTATTTGGGCAAGCAATTTAAAGAGGCTATCAAAGTGGTAAAATACAAATTCGTGGAAAGGAGCAACAGCATAAGCAGAAGAAATGTTGTGAGGAGTAGCAATTTTAAGCATTGTAAAGTTCAGAGCATTTCTGGTGCATGCTTGTAAAAGTAGACTTTTATATGCAACAGTTAAGAACTTAAAATCTTGCATGAATGAAAAATAAGTTGGCTCAGCAGTCATAATCATTATTTGTATCTTTGCACATTGACATATCTTCATTTGGAAAATAGTGAATTCTTCATCTTGACAAAAATGTTAAAAAGTTGAAATGTGAAGCAATTTGTTCGATTTACCGTGATTGTCATTTTTCCTTTAAGATCCAAAAAGATGCGAAATTAAATTTTGTAGTGTTTTCTTGCTGTATTAGAATATATTGTTCACCTTCACAGATGCATGTGGACATTTCTCCCCCTTTTCTTCTTAATAATTCAGGTAAAATATGCTGTGATATACTGAGCAAATTAGCAACTGTTTTGCCAGAACTCATTTCCTGAGCATTTGGCATTAACTAGGGAAAGTTTACTTTTATTTTTAAAATAGAATTAAATTTGTTGCACCGTAATTTTGATAGGTCTTATGCAGCTCTGTCAGGTTAAGTTCTTTTCCCCCTCCAATCTCTATTGATGTGAAGTTTCTGGATTAGGAAGTTAGAAGGCTAATGAAATTTGTTACTTCTAGTTTTCTGTTTGTTGGTTGCCGAAAAATGCAATTGTGGAAAATTATATAGGTTTATCTAAACTTTTGTTTTAATAAAGGGGTAGACTTGTTGGATACAGCATCTTCTCATATTGCCTATGGTGTAATTTCTCCTAGGTTTGGGAAGTGAAAGCTGCGGACTTGACTATTAGCCCTGTTCATCGTGCCGCAGTTGGCATAGTGGATCCTAATAAGGTTCACTGGATTTTATTTTATTGTACTTCTCATTGTATAATTTTATTTGCTATCACTTTGTGGAATGCAAATTAGATGATGTGTTTTCTTCCTCTAATTCCATGTATACATGTGATTAGGGTATTTCTCTTCGATTTCCACGTCTTCTTCGTGTTCGGGAGGATAAACCTCCAGAGCAAGCCTCATCATCTGCGCAGGTGAAGATAACTCTAGTTATGTAATCATTTTGATTCAATATTATACATATGAATATGCATTCTCACACTTCTTTGAAACTTCAGGTTGCTGAGATGTATTCTGCTCAAGCTAACACTCGTTTGAACAATCAAGATGACAACGAAGATGATTAAGAAGCAAAGTTGCGCTATATTTCACTCATTTCTGGAGATGTCTGATGTGCAAAGACCAGCAGTCTTGTTGGTACAGCCCATGTGAGTAATCTGAATGTGATGTTTATAAGTTTAAGCCTATTAGGGTTTAACCAGTGCATGAGGGCCCAGTTGCCATCCGTCAGCGCGTTCGCCAATAATATAGTGCCAGAGGGCCAAAGCTACGCCGAGGAGTCAAACATTGAGATTATCAGTGGTAATGTTTCATCCTGTACCCTTGATCACTTGAACCAAGGGTCATGGGCTTAGCAATTCTAATGAGCACAACTTAGGAATATTATATGTTTTAAGCTACACACTAATCTTGTTTTTTATAATTTGTGACATGTCTCAATTGAATGCCAGTGATTCTGTTGATAACAAGATGAGAGAATTTTCACCACAGCTACACATATTGACATTAACTTACTGAGTCATCCTTTCTACTCTTTAACATATTGACAGTAAACATTTTGTCTGCATTTCATATTTTTGCATAAATACAGTTGTCTTATTTAAATGTTACATCTTTTTCACGCCCTTGCGCCTAATAATACAACTCCTCCGTGTTACTTGCATGGCTGCATCAACCCTCAACCTTCAACCTTCAACCCCTACCACATAGGTATAATGTTTAGAAAATGGTGTGGAAGTCTATTTCTAATAATTACAAAGGGACAAGACGTTTCCAGTTTTGAAAGGATGGGAGGATGTCTTGTCTTAATCCTTTGAACGAAGAGCTGTTGGTCAAGTGGGTCACAATCGAACCATTGAATCTTTCCATTCCTTAAGCCTCTGCCGTCTTGAACAAGTAATAAATCAAGTGGCCACCGCTATTGGGTTTGGATTTTTTGGCCTAAATATTCTAACTAGTTCTGGGTTTCATATTTGCCTCCGCAAACCTCACGTGGGTTATCCACCAGTCCTACACTTATTCCTGATGAAAGTTTCAATTTCCTTGTCTATGTTCAATTACTTTTGGGCCCGTTTGGTTCATGGAATAAATTTGATGGGAAATCATTTCCCATATCATTCTCCAATGAATGGGAATGGAAGATTCATTTCCCACGTTTGGTAATGCTGGGAAAGTTATCGGGAAATATCATTTTATTTCCTTTCTATGTATTAGTTTCATGTGTCTATCCTTATGAAAGTTTCAATTTCCTCGTCTATGTTCAATTACTTTTGGGGTTCGTTTGGTGCCTAGGAATGGATTGGATTAGATTGGATTGGATAAGCCACTAAATCTGAGATATGTTGAAGGGGAAAGAAGGTTGCTAGCATTCCTCTTTCCATTTTGGGGATTAAAAGGTATAAGTTATAAGCTGGTGTTTGTTATCCTATCATTTTGTGGGGATTAGCTATGACGAGTTTTTTTTTTTCCCAAGAGTAATCCATCTTCTACCTTCAAATTGGTCAAAAAAAATTCATTTCTTCTTTAAACATGCTTTAAATATAAGGAGTTATCCTATCTAATCCAATACTATGCACCAAATGAGCTCTTATAAGATAGAGCTTTGCTTTCGACATCGTTAAGTCTTTGGCCAGTTGTCAAGATATGTTTACGAGACATATTAAGACGGACATTCGAATGTTCAGACACATGGATAAACGTTGTTACAACACCTGCTATACTAGCTACCACTTAAAAACCTTTACGATGCTGGAACACTTGCCAACCTTGCCAACTTTTTGTTAGTTGGAATTACTATATGAGACTAAACATAAGGGTTGTTATCAAAATTTTTGAGGGGCAGCCTATTGCTATCAATTGCACTTGAAAGAACTCTTTCATTATCAAATATATAGGTCACATCACTGATGACTCGAAAGATGGACCATAAAATAACAATCATTATGGCTTATAAGGAATTTTCTTGTTGTAGTTGTAAACCACAACTACAATACATTAGAGTTTGATCCGATATTCTATGTTGGTACAAATTGTATATTTGAACTCATAGCTCACAGGCCAAAAATAAAGAACTCATAATTTAAATAAAACTATAATGTATAAGCACTTAAACTAAACTAATTGAAATATAATCAATTTTTTTAAGTACAAGTGATAGTCTAAACTACAGAGCGAGAGGGATTAACACACACATACTACCATGATGTCATAGGAGTTCGAACTTGAGATCACTAATCTGCAAATCAACGTCATTTTCCACTAGATTAAATCTCGTTGGCGAAATATATAATCATTTTTAAAAGAGCCATATTTGACTGAAAATTAGAATGACTCTTATTTCCATGAATGGGCCGGGCTATTGTAGAATAGAACTTTGGAAGGTTTTTAACCATGCACATGTCTGCATGTGCATGTACAGTTTTCTGGTTAACCTGTTTTTTCTTGGTGAAAATCTATTATAGTGTGTCTTGTCACTTGTGGACCTAAAAGAAACAAGGACTGGAACTGTATGAGCTGCATAGAACCAAAATTGCTCAACGACTTCCATGTACCAAAATGACTAAATTCACCTAATGATATCTGATGGTGGCATAACTGAAGGAAGATTGCACTTGGGTTTTTCTTTTTCTTTTTCCTTTTTATTTACCTCACTCTGAATATTTACTTCAACCTTGGTGTTGGTTCTGAATTCTCACTTGGATTGGAACAGTAAAATGGGTTATTTTACCCTCATTGCTCATTGCCAATGAATTTAGTAACTCCAAAGTCAACTGAGTATGTTTTGCAGTAATGAAATGCTATTGGCAAGTTGGATAGCCTGCAATTATTTGCTCCACTTTTGAGAGATAAAGGTATAAACAAGTAAGTGGGGGCAGATTAGATAAGAAGAGGGGTTTAGTTAATTAGAACTAAGAATTAAAGTAAGGAGGGAGGGAAAAATTGATGTTGAGAAACATGGGGGGGCATTGGACTTGAAAACAATCATGCTTCCCTCAAAATATTTATAGATTTATAATCATACATCACACCAGTAGCAGATCCTGATTCTGATTTTTGGGTTCCACTCAACCCGACAAGCAAGGCTCTTAACCTTTCTGGTTGTTGGCCACACCCATCCTCTAACCTCAACAACTCCACACCTATAATCTTAATGTTTTGATGTGATCTCTCTCTCTGTCTCTCTGTGCTTCTCTCTCCTCAACCTCACACAACACACACATACAAACAAACAGAATGAACTTACTGAACTAGTATCAAAGTTACATTTTACATCCCACAACAAATTTGGAAAAATCAGGTCCGATTTCACATTCATGGAGCAAAACTAAAATGTGAAAGGCCCAAAAGAAAAGAGACAAATTAAAATCCCCACAAAACAAAGCTCTCTTACTCTTTTACTGGTTTCTCCCTGAGTTAATCTGGAAAATAGCTGCCTCTTTTCTCTAGAACAATCCTCTGTACAAATGCTAGATCAGTCACATACCCACTTGAAATTCATGGTTTTTTTCTCATCCTCACTAACCTTTTAGTTGTATTCAATTATAATTATATAAATATCAAACTGTAAAAAAGCTGCTGCAGTCAGTGAAGAACAACCCTTTGGAACTTGGTCTCTGAAGGAGAGTCAGAGCCGTCACAGGGGGCTCTTTTCCTGTTGACTATGCCACAGTTGGTGTTGCAGCCATTACTGTTAATCAAGGAGGAGTCTTGGTGGATGATCTGTGTGGGCAATGGAGGCTGTGGTGAAGGAATGGTCACAGGGGGGATTTCAAAGGACTCAAGTGGTGGTGGTGGGTGTCTCCATTGAGGCAGTGGTCCAGCCAGGAGAAGGGTTGAAAGCAGTGGACCAGCTTTCATGACTGCCTGCAAAAGCTTGCCTTTTTCAGGCAATGGCTTCTCAGGCACTAGCTCCACTGTTTGGTGTGGCACAGATGGTCCTGCTGGCAACTGGGTTGGTTGAATTGGGTCAAGAACTGGAGAGGAGACAATGCTTTCTTCACAATCTGAGGAAGAAAAGCCATTGTTGGAGTCAATTCCCCTTCTGGGTTCATCTTCAATGCTTGAAATTCCAGACAGGGGAGCTGTTTGCTGCTGCTGCTGTTGTTGGAGTTGGAGTTGGAGTTGTTGTTGCTGCTGCTGCTGTTGGAGAAGGAGCTTCTCAAGGAGAAGTCTTTGGCATTTGTCTTGTGCTTCATCTCTCTCTCTGATGGCTTTGTTAAGCAGATCTTTGAGATGAGACAGTTGATCATCTCTCTTTCTTAGCTCCTCCTGCACTGCAACCCTTGTTTGTTCCAGCTCCACAGTTGTGAACAGAAGGGTATGCCTCAACTCTTCCATGCTCTGTATGATCCAAACAGAGTCAATACACAAATACCATGTAACTTTTTTCCCCTCAATTTGCAAATAAAATCCCAACTAAACCCATAAAATTGAAAGTTGGGTCTCAAATTGAAGAGAAGAGAAACCCCATTGTGCAATTTGAAGGACAACAGTAAACAAGTAGTTACAATTTACAAAAACCCTCTGAAGCTGACAAAATTAAGAAAATTGCTTGTTTGTTTTACCTTTCCTTGGCAGTAGTATTGCCAGCTGCTAAGAACAGGGCTGCTGCGCTGGTTGTCCATGCTGTTGTTGCTGCTACTCTGGTGTGAATAAGAGAAACAAAAGTGAATTGAGATGGTGAGAGAGAGGAAGAAGAAAGAGAGGTGAGAAAGGGAAAGAGAGAGAGATGTGGGGTTTTTGAGTGGTTCTTCTAGCTCTTATAACAAGTACCTCACGTCACTGTTTTCTTCTGTTCTTTGTTGCTTTTTTTCTCACTGAGGGGGTTGGACAAAAGCACAAAAGGCCAATTCCTCTCTCTCTCTCTCTCTCTCTCTCTCCCCGAGTCATCAGTCAGTCTTTTCTTTTGGTACCAAGCCAAGCCAAGCCTAATGCCTAATGGCTATGAATCTCTCTAGACTCTCTGTCGCACAAACAAGCGCGGGGAATCGTAAATCAGCGAAAAAAGCGGGAGTAAAAAAAAAAAAAACCAGTCTCGCCATGTTTTACTTTTCTCTAGCCGCTTGCACAAATATGGGAAAGAAATTTGACATCAAAATTTCTGAACAGCCTTTAACCCCTATATCTAAAGGTAATTATAATTTTAAAAGGAAAAAAAGACTTGATAAGACACACTAGTTTATGAGTTTTGCTTTTCTTTTTCTCTTTTTTTTTTCTTTTTTTTCTTTCTCATTTTTGGGTAAACGGCTTATGAGTATTCTGATGGGTTATGTGACAAGTGAAAAGTGTATGAATGGCTGAAGATACCATTACACTCGGCCAAACGAAATCATTTCGAGCGGTTTGATTTCTATAGTAAAAATATGTAATTCTGAATTGAACTAAAATCAAATAAAAACTAGTTTTGTTCGATGAACCAAACCAATACAAATCATGTGTGCTTGAAATTTAAACCAAACTAAACCAAAGTTGAATCATTCCTTACCAAACATGTGTGCAAACTTGAGAGAACGAAGGCTCATTAATGTTTTAGCCAAAACCTAACGACGGCTAGCGTCCCCTATAAAAAAAGACTAATTGTATTGTAAATATTCCACATGTCATATGTCTATTAGATAGTACACCAACACCCAAATGAATTTAGAGTTACATATTTTTTTTGTAAATTATTCTTTACCCCTAGTTTTTGTAACTTTTTACATTTTTAATTAAGAGAAAATTAACCATAACACCTGTTGGACCTTTCTGCTTCTAAGAAAGAGTTGACTAACTATCGAACCAATTACCTTTAAAGTCAACAGCATGATTATAAAACATTACAAAGTAACACATACGTTTAATATGATAATACATCAACTTCTTTTCTTATGAGTTTTTATTTTTTTAAGATTAGGAAAGAAAAAAAAAAAAAAACTCCCTACGTGCGTCCATCAAATATTGAGTGCCTTACGAATAAAGAACTTAGGGAATATACTTTAATTTATGAAATATAACATGAGTTAAAACTTAGAAATAAACCATATTCTATTTTGTTTAACACGTTATGGTATTAGTTAATTAAGTCAAATTATTTGTTATGATATCAGCTATGATAATTAATTCAGTCAAATTATATTTTTTTGTATAATTTTCGTTCATAATCTCGTTACATAATATATTTAGAAGTCCCGAACTATCTAAAGAAGCGATAGATTTAAGATCGTTAAAACTTTCATATATATATTTGTCTTGCACGTGGGCTGCCTTACCTGCACTCAATATTTTCTCCTGAAGTTCACTGTTGAATTGATTGTATTTGAATTGCTTACCTTGAATTTTCCTTTTCCTATGAATATTCGAGAAATCAAAGGTATAACTACGGTACAAGCACGAACAAAATTACGGTCCTAATTGCCACGTTCCAAGTTGTTTACTGGGAAGTGCTTGCCATGTGGAAGCATTTAATTTGACCTGAGACCACAAAGTCTAGCTTTTATATGATTATTATTCTGCAAAGCAAAGGAGAGGCTTTGTCTGAATAGTATGAGCATAAAGAATCTAGAAACTGACTAGTCCTCTGATTAAAAATTTGGTTTTATTAATATTTTATTATGAAGTCATATTGAAGTAATTTAAAAGCTGATATTAGGTAAGATTCTTTAACTTTTACTTGGAAATTAGGGAGAATTTTTGTTTTCGTGGGTTAAACAATTTGTTTCAAAATTGCACTCATATGCTTGCGGTCGTCTCATGCCTCATCTGCTTCTTTTGTCCATGGAATACTACTTGGAATTCTTTTTCTGTCCTTCGAAACAATAATATTCTTGCTCTCCAACTTAATAGGTGAATTGTTGGTCAATTATAGTATGATCAAATGCTTATTTTTAAGATCATGTAACCTGTTATGAGACTGTACTAAATCAATCCATATCAATGTAACTGTGTCTAATTACGTCTAAAATTGACTCGTTAGCTTACTGCATTCATTCTCAATTCTGAAAACTCTTGGACAAGGAAAAAAAATTCGTTACGAATATTATAAGAAGGTTTTGTTAGTCTTTCTAGCTAGCTAGATAGGTAGAAAAGAGCATATACGTCCAATGTCCCAAAAAGAAAAAGGAATTAAGAAGGAGAAATAGCATGTCTTGTTTGACAAACCCAATTATGTGATAACTAGGAATCATGGTTTGATGAACATCTTTGACTTGAAGGGTCTGCCAAGCAATCAAAGCATGTGCATTTCTTGACAAGCATAGTGAAACACTAGAGGCCTAAAACATACATACGTACATTTTTAGAAAATTCGATATAAGTCCAAAATTAAAAATAGAAGTCGGATGTAATTTTTATATTTGTTGTTGTTGATACAAGTTCTTTGACTTTTGTGGCGTGTATGATTACATTCATTTTTTAGATTTTTTTATATTTACATATAATTTTTTTTTTCATTTTAAAATTACTTTGTTATTCCCATCATGCCCCTAAAAATTAAATAAGGTAAGAAATTAATTTTTGTCATAATAATTATGATATTGTCAAAATGAGATAAATAGAAAATACTGCCACAAATCACGTCTCCTATAATTTTTGAAATAGGCTATTATATTTCAGTCATGCTCCTATACCTATTGTGGCTTTGTATTCTTGCGCTATGGCAACCTGTACACAAGGTACATAAAATATTCTTTTACTCTTTGCCATAGCTTTTGTTATTCACTGATTTTGTTTGTTTGTTTTCTTCTTTGATAATACAATTCCTCATTGTTTTACTTTTGATTTTGTTTAGCTCACTTTTTTTCTTCACATTTTTGTTGCTGTAAAGTTCATTCCCACCTAATATCTTTAATTAAGATGAAATTAACCATTAACACAAGTGGGTTTTGTGTTTTCCCCCCCACACCAGTTTTTCCTATTTTTCCCATGATTTTGTTGTGGCATTTTACGATAATTGGTTGTATCACTCAAATCCACACATTTGATCTCAAATCTACATGTTTATCAGGTATAGTAGAGTATACTACTTATGTGTTAGGTACACATGAAAAAATTAATAAAAATTAATGAACCCAAATCTACAGCAAAAAA
Source organism: Prunus salicina (assembly GCA_020226455.1). Classification (NCBI taxonomy): domain Eukaryota; kingdom Viridiplantae; phylum Streptophyta; class Magnoliopsida; order Rosales; family Rosaceae; genus Prunus; species Prunus salicina. Next base: position 28,001,768 of record CM035342.1, on the reverse strand, counting down.
GGTGTGGACTAAACCCAATGACGACTAGGAATTTTGAACTTAGATCAAAGAACCCTTATATTTTTGTCACACATTTTCCTAACGTATATCTCACTGTCTCCTATGTGGGTGTATAGATATATAGTCAATTGAGCTGCTTTCATACAGTCTCATTGGTCAGAAAAAGGAGCTGGTAACCAAACTTTCCCACCAATATTTGGCATTGCCCGAAGAAAGGTGAAGAAAGAAAGAAACCCTTCTGCACGATTATAATTTAAAGTCCTCCTTGGAAGAAAGGAGGGAGGCTTCCATTTGACTAATTCAAGACTCTCTCTTGCTTGAAAATATTTTTTCAATACACAAGTCTATATATATGCATACACGTGTACGGTCTGGAGCACTGAAGTCATCATCATAAATTATGATATGTTGATTATGTTTTGTGGGATATTAGAGTATTGATTTGATTAATTTTATATACAAGAAGTTCAAGAAAATATTAGTTTTTAAATATCGATAAAGGGAAGAGGGAAAATTCCATGATAATAGCCCAAATTTTCAAAAAAGAATATCTAAGATGGGGCGCCGAACCTTTATGTCCCATCTGTGGTGCGATTATCTTTGGCTGCATATCTATTGTACGATGCCCTAGGAAGCTGCAAACTTAAGCATCAGACAGACCAACTAAAAGACCCATGGACACCTTCCAACTTTTCCACTCTTTCACAACTTGAAGAAAGGTGAGGTGAGGGTAGTAGGGTATGCACATAATTATGATACTATTGCTCCCCAAGATTTAGATGGACTTGTTACATGTGTGACATGAATAGATGGCAAGAGGACAGGTTGCTGCTGAATTTGTCATTGTCATTCTCGTTCTTGTTCCCGTGAATTATAGGAACCTTATTGGATCAACGGTCTCCGATAAATATTTTGTTTAAATTTTCTCCTTAATAAAATGATTGATATTTGTAGTTTCGTACATATAAAGCACAATAACACATATAATCTTAAACACAAACCTAAACGGATAACGGATAATGAACAAGAATAGGTGGGGAGCTTCATGCTTTGGCAACTAATCATGTCTCTATATGTACATTACAATTCATGTGTTACGCTGAGGAGCCAAAGCATAATGTTCTTTATCCTCTAAACCATATGGCTATGAAAGATAAGTAAAGAAAGGGTGTCAAAGCCACAAACTTGAGTGTTGTTTTTCTCTGTCTCTCACGCAGGCATGTTATGAAATAATAATAACAATGATAAAGATGTCATAATACCAATAATTAAATAAATTATGCCAATTAAGGAATATAGTATCAGGACCAAATATATATTCCCATACCCATAGTAGCTTGCGAATTGAGACTCCCAATGTAGTTGCTCTATCTGCAGCAGAATGCAGAAATCTTTAAGGAAAGTCTTCCTCACAGACAAAAAGAGCAGACAGGAAATATCATTACAATATTACTTTTACCAACATAAACATGCATTATACTAGATAAATCCACCAATATATAAATACATATTATTTTTTTATTTTTATATATACTGTACTAGAGCATGAGCACCAGCTCCAACACAAAATATTTGGTAGGACCCATCTTCCAGATTTACACTGGGGCCCCACATTATCTTACTTGCAATGCCTTGTAAATCAAACAAGCAAATGGCTTGATCCAAAGGGTATGATCTGGTTGGCAACATGGAGAGCACAATTCTAGTGTTAATTTTGTAGTGGCTCTGCTAATGAGTTTGAACCCCTCATAAGCCTACAGGGTGAGCAATATGCTTGCAATTTCCAAACCAAAAAGGCATGTAGTGGAGCTTCCCATCCATTCAGGTTACAAATTTAAGCTACCATTTGGACCAAAATTGAGTTCATTATTGGAAGGTTAATAATAATTTTACAATGGATAAGAAGATAAATTTATATATTAACTAGGTTTATATAAAGAGGGTAATTTAAGGTTGTCTCTTTTAAAAGTTGTGTTTGGATATATTGCGGGCAAATTGCATCAAAGTGATTCTAAAGCTTCATAAAGAACTAACGAATTTCTTTTGAAGGCAGTTGAGGGAATTTTGTGTTTGGTAAAAGGCAAAATAAGGATACTACAAACATATACCTTGTTAACTAACAACAATCATTCGTACCCAAAAAGAATTTTCTACATTCATCCTTATATCACAAGAAATTGACTGCTTAGGAAGCCTCTAGTACACAATCTTAATTAATTAATGGTTCAGTTTTCTTGTTAAATTTGCTAACTTGAAATTATTCGAATTTGCCAACGAGATTTCGTCCAGTGAAAAAGCAGAAAAACTCATGTGAAATGGAGTTCAAATCAAATCAATTTGATACACTAAACGTAAGCACAGGATTTTCATATATAATTAAGGGGGTTACATCAAGTAAAATTAAGCTCGAATTGCCTTGATTTAGTTTGAATCAATTGGATACATCACTAAGTAACACAAAGTCATTGGGGGGCCTCACAAGTTGTGGGGTCCTAACGGCTAATACCTGTCGGGATGAAACCCTAGAAAATTATGGATGCCAACTTTGTTTAAGCGTGTGGGTCCCATCAACACAAGAAAATTTAAAGATTAAAAAATGGGTCATAGGTATCCTTCTTTTAGTCTTTAGGTGGGTCGTCAATTCCATCTCAAATCATATCATGTTTTTTTTTCTGCAGATCTTGGGAATCCCAAGCGGTCGTTATACAAAAAGTTAAAGGCTTCAACTAAGTTCATATTATTATTATTATTATTATGTGTGTGACATTAATTTAATTAATTAATTAATTTGCATCATAGAGTTTATTGTTTATTTGCTAATATAGGCCTGGGGTACTTTTATTTTAGTCCCAGGTTAAAGCTTGTTACCAAAATTCTGGGGATTTATTTACAGCTCCAAATTTAGGGTTAAGTGACTGTATTCCTTCTTTTCATTTGGCATATCTAGTTTGAAACAGGGTAATTTATTGAAAAAAAAAGCAGAAAACCTCCTACCAATCAATCCAACTAATGTTTTTATTGCGCTACCCTATCGATCAATCAAAAGCTACTCTATATGATGACGAACTCAACCACTAACATTAGGGTGAGCTGAAGTTGAACCATATAGGAAGGAATGTGTTGTGACGGGAGTGGGCTAGGGCTAAGATTGGTTCTTTGGAATTTTTTTCAAATTTGAGGTGGGTTGGAACACACACTCTAGTCACGTCTTAATCTGTACTTATTATACATGCAACGAAACGTTTCGTAATGAATTGAACCATCTAACATGTCATGTTGTTAAACTCTCAATAGATAATTATTCATCATTTGAAAGTCACCAAATTGCATGTTGCATAACAAATCAAAACTCTTATGATATGATAGTATATGAGACTATCTCATAAGAAAATAGAAAAGGAATGCTCAATATAGTCAAATATTTTTCAAAAGTATTGTGTGCAGGTATACATAAAGTTGTACGACTTGAAAATACTTTTAATACAATAAGAATTTTGAGTGCTCAATTACTTTATGAAAGAAAGGTGTAGAATTTTGGGTGCAATTTTTTTTAAATAAATTAAATTAAATTTGCAAATATCTAAACAGTCCGTGATCTAAAACGCGTTTTTGAGGTCTCGAAATCTGATAATATGACGGCCCGTTTGTCCTCTTCTCTGGCTCTTTTGCTTGCATGTGAAAGAGAGCCCGCTCCGATTCGCACTTAGAGTTTAGTTGGATTGCGCCACGTGGCCCAATATGGTTTCTAAATTCTCAGGGAGAAAAGATGTTTGTTTGTGCATTGGGATTTGTGGAGCCCATGCATGTCCATACATACATAACATACTCCATAGATCATGTCGATAGCTTAAAATGCTCACGAGGCCTTTTAAAATGCGAGCTCTTTTTATATTGCAGGTGAAATCTGATCCAAGATACACTTGTCCATCACATTTATCGGTTACGCAAGGGTCAATTCGAAAAATGAGCTGTGTTACGAACAGTCGTTCACGCGTTATAAAAATACTATCATATTATAATTATACGATTTTTATATAAAAATATGTGAAAATAAAAAACTTACATGCTTCTAGACCTCATTTATTTCTAGCAAGCGAAATCCTGAAATTTGTACTAGCATATCATTTAGTGAACAAATTTGATAAAAATTATGGATCAAAGGCTCAGTGTTTGCATGTTGGCAATGAATAGCTGTAACATGACATAGACAAAGTTCAAGCGAACAGGACTTCAAGTCTGTTTGAATATAAAGCAAAAGAAACCACTTGATTTTGATAATATGCTAGTGTTGCTTACAAGAGTCGAATTTCCTGTTACCAAATCTCCTGTGCCCCCTGTTTTTTATGCCCCCAGTTTTCTCCTTAGTTTTGTGACATATGGCAAACAACTTAACACTACCTTAACTCTATTAACTCACTTCAACCCTTTTTTAATTATAATTTATTAAAATACAATAAAGGAAGACATCCTCTGCATCTCCATGCTGATATCTTTCAAAAATAAGACAGAGATGAAAGACGTATATACATTTCTAGAAACCACCAGAAAATTCAATTTAAAGCAGAGCCCACTTCAAAAAATAATTTCCTCCACCGTTTACAAAATTTTAGCATCAATAAAATTCAATCATATTCAACAACATGCTAAGAATTCCATTGTGAGCACGCCAAAAGAGTTTTGCACAATGGAGAAGCGGGCGGAGAAGATCAAGAGGCGTTCAAACGTGTTTTATTGAGTTTTAATTAAAAAAAGGGCTGAAGAGAGTTAACAAAGTTAAATTAGTGTAAAGTTGTTTGCCACATGTCACAAAATGAAGGAGGAAACAGGGGGGGCAGGGAATTTGGTAACAGGAAAATTGGACTCCGGCTTGAGTCACAACAACATATCTGATAAATCAGCGTCAGCATAAAATAACGACATCGCAAGTTAAAAGAAACATAAAGATATGTGGATATAACTGTTCTAGTTGTATAAGTTCTTTTATGTTTGTTCCCCTTCTTTTTTTTTTTTTTTTGGAATTATACAAGCTCTTTTCAAACTCACTGGTATTCTCAAAATTCAGGTGCTTCCCTTATGCTCACTCTGCTCTACGCAATTTTACATTGAGCGGAACTTCTTTGTAGGATTGAACCTTCTCAGCTGCTCTGCGCGGTGGTCTTCCGACTGAAGATCGCCTTGGGGCACATTAATCTTCTTTCTCTTCTTTACTAGTAGATGAAATCAATGGAGTGGGACCACTGATATGCATTGGATTGTCTGGTGTGCGACTGACTGGAAATTTGACATCCTCTATCTCAAATAAGTTCCCTGTCTGCGAACTAAACCTAGCAGATTGCCTCCTCAAACACCGCCTGAACAAAGAAAAACATGCATTAATGGGAAGCGTATGCAATAACTTGGCACATAAATTACAGTTATCAGATATGGGGAAACATCGTGCGATTTTACTTATTAGATGACTGACATAATAATTAATACTCAAAGTCTTGGAGTTATGCGGCTCGATAGAAGCCATGGATATGGAGATAATCCTACATAAGCAAGGTGATAATTCGTACCAAAAAAAGAAAAAGAAAAGAAGGGCGATAACACAATCTACAACATACATATATAAGTTGGGTGGATGCACTACTACTAAAACGACATTCTTTTGTGATAAAACCCTACGCCTAAGTTGGCCCAGGTGGCTAAGTTGGGGACCATACCAGTGCTGGATCGAGATTAGTACCAATCCCATATTGTTTCGTTGCTTTATAAGTGGTACCAGAGCCAACAGTTCGACTAAGACACACATAATGTGATAAAAAAAAGGTTGAAAAGACACATGGTGAAAGAGGAGACTTAGTGGATCTCTTGATCCAATAGGTGGAGCAGCTTGAATAAGTCCTAGGGGTGGTTAAAATACCTAGCAACGTGGTGCGAGCTCATGAAAAAATTATGGTTAGGAGGTAGAGTTGCAAGGATCAATGCACATCATTGGCTGAGTGGTCCATGAATGCCATGGAAGGTGAGCAGCATGTGTGGAGATTGTTGGGGTTATGTGGCTCGATACATCCGCCAAGGCTTGAACAAACACTGCTAGGCAGCTAAGTTGAGGAATTATCAGTGATGGATCGAGATTTACTGGTCCCAAGTTGGTATGTTGCTAAACACAAAAGTATATCAAACATTAAATCCAGCAAAAGCACATCCTGAAATACATGATGCAGGACTATCTAAAAATCTAAACAGGAAATTAAAACAAAACCTAGTAAGAATAGGAAAACAAAAGAAGTAACTACTAATTTACAGGAACTAAAACCCTAGCCCAATTGACTAACAGGCCTAACTAATCTTAGAGAGCTTCGTAGATTCTCTTGCATCAAACTTTCCTGGTTGGAAAAGACTCGTCCTCGAGTCTAAACTGTTATCATCGAAGACTCCATGCGAGGCTTGAAACTGAATTCTTCCTTTCCAAACAAAGAGGTATTTTGAATATCGGACCATTCTTGAACACTTAGGTTTACTCTCTTGCACCACTAGTCCACCAATGTTGATAGCTCCTTACTGTCATGGATAAGAGGAGCTCTGTTCACACTCCTGTGGAAATCAAAACAGTTTACAGGAGTGTGAATAAACCCCTTTATGTATAGTTACCCTCTTTGACTTCCTAGTCGATGTTTTTTCTCCTTCAACACTTGAAGCACCGCCGTACACATGTCAATATTATTAAACCACATTGAACTTTGAAAACAAAATTAGATATTAAATGGACACCTCGCCAACCATTTTAAGCCTCTAAATCCAAACATTTCCCAAACATGAAGAATCTAATACACATCTCAACATCTAACCTCTAAATAGGCACCCAAGAAAGCATGTGTACGTTGATTATGTGTTACTAATGTGTACATTAACCTCTATATATATTCGACAAAATCTGAACTAATGTGTTAAAAATGCAACAACTCCTACTTCTTAACTGGAGTTTGTGTGATTGCTTCAGGGTTACATAGCAAAAGATGTACAAAGACATGAAGTTGCAATCTTCCACAATTGTTGCATGGGAGGCCTTTTGACAATACTTTAGCATAATGAAACATACTGCTTGATATATAGAAAATCATATACCTTGTATTGTGACTATCACGAAATCTTTCAAGATAGGTTCCTCAAACCACAGCCCACACACTTGAGAATAACAGTACTTGTGGATGCGCATGGCGTAATGACAAATTTAACTCCGAGAAAACCATTAATGTTTCTGAGCGTATCTATCCCATAAGGAGAGAGCTTTCCAACCCGAACTTTTGAAACATCTTGGGGACATAATGCACAAAGAAGAAACAACAAACCCTACAAACCCAGATGGCAGCAAACTCACTATCAGAACATAAACATAAATCATAAAAAGGGAGGAGGTGAAAGGCACCCATATTTAAATAAAATATTCTACTCTAACATTTCATTTTTATAGCAATCATAATTCATTTCTTATAGAAAGTGTGGTGTGCCAATCACCCTGCGTGGAATAAAAAATAAAAGACAATTCATGTTTTAGTGGTTATGTTTGATTGTTACTATGTAAAACATTTGGCTGGTATCCTCACAGCAGCATCTCTTCTATGTCCTCATTTGACAGATTCAGAAGACTTTGGCTAGGATTTCAAAATCTTTTTCGTTTGGATATTGCTTTCTCAAGGTTCTTGTTTGTTGTTTAAGATGTTGTTGCATCCGTTTGGCTGGAGTAACAAGTGTCAATTTTAATATTTTCAATCCAATACTTTTTTTCATAGATAGCAATAGAAAAGACATAGACCATGAACAATGATCATTAATCATTTTAGGTTAACAATAACTCCTTATTGTTGTTATCTTCATTTGACAAATGGGAGTGATTACGGAAATAGAAAAAAGTAAATCTAGCACATGCCTTAATAAAATCATAAAGGAATTTCAGGGGTGTTCCTCAGACTAAAATTTTGCCAAATCTTCCATCTAGGACAACTTTTCCCTTCATTTCATCCATTTCTAGAAATCATTTTCCTGTTTTAGTGCACACTTCCCTAATTACTGTCCTATGGTGTGAAGGTTCAAAATCAATAAAAATGAGAAAGTACGAAAATTAAGTCTATAGGGAAGGAGCACAATACATAAAATAACTAACCTAGAGATTTGAATCTACCACTCCGCCCTGCCCAATCTGCCCAAGCAGAACAGAAGCAATTTTCAAACTTCAGATATTTGTTCCCCTCGTGCATGAGAAATAGTTGTATCAGCAGAGATATAGCAGCCAGAGGTTGTTTCCGCAACTAGTGACATTCCATAACCATGCGACCTGCCATAAAGTCATTGTTGTCTATATGAGTGGAAGTGTACTTATAGCATAAACCTCAAAAAATCACATTCACAATTCCATCAAATACATCCTGACATTAGAGAAATATAACAATGTTGGATGGAAAACATACTCTCCAGCTAGTGGGCCAACTCTATGGTCAGTAAATATGTGAACATCTGGAAGGAAGAGATGAAAAGACTCGCGAGCTGCATGTACCATTGTATTTTCAAAGTGCATGGAAATGTAACACCTCTAATCCTCTTAACCAACCCCTCACCAGTCCAGGTTACTCCCTGTAGAGCAAAACATATAAAACAAAACCCAATAAAAGAAGAAAAAAAGACTATCCCATAAGTCTCAAAAACTCACAGTCAGACTTTGAACAACTGGGATTGCACAACAACTTCACCACCGCCTTTAGGAGCGCATCCATGACTCTTTATTTCCAGCTCCAATCCTTCTGTGGGAACTCCAAAGCGTTTTAAAGTGGGAAAGCTAGTAGACCGGAAGGTATCAATAAATAAGTAAATAATTGAAAATTTGTGCTGTTGGAAGAGTGGTTATGGTTGTATAAAAGAACCATGATCTTAAAGCAAGAAGACATTGTCAAACTCCTGTTCTTCACTTAGACCGAAAGCAATATGAACTCAAACGCACCATAAAAATAAAAATAAAAATAAAATTACATCTATGCTATAACTAGATAGTTGGGTTTGTAAAATTGTAAGTGTTCAATAAATTAGTTGGCTAGAACCGATTGTTAATATCCCATCAATATTGTAAAATTGTAAGTGTTCAAACAAACTGATTGCTAAACAAACAAACAAACTGAATTCTTAATATTACCAAAACTATATCATTACCAAGTGCCAAAGTTTAGAACTAGTTACAAATATGCAGTTTTCAAAGTCATAGCAATGATGAAGCAACAATGTTCGGAATTAGCTGTGAAAAAAGTGGCTACCTTAAGCGTAATGGTAATGGGTTTCTTGGCAAAGAGGCCAAGCAAAATCAAGGGCTCCAAGAAATACCCAATAGACCGCTCAAAACCACAGTCGTGTTCCGGTTTCAACCGACCCATCACTATCCCTGGCTTGAACTTAAATCCAGTGCCTACCCAAACACACTGAACAAAAATAGCACTCAGAACTATACGTACATATATATCCATATAATATAATGTATGAAAAAATAAAATTAGTGTTTCGGGAGGGCTACTGGGTACCAGTGTCGTTGATTTCGAAAGAACAGCCATGGCAGACCAAAGCGAGCAACTTGACGAGGGAGACCTCGTACTTGCGGAGACCAGGCCATGTCTCTTTGGTTCGTATGTCGTGAATTTGAATGGGCGTGAAGGTGAGTGTAGACAACACAAGCTGTTGTCTTAGGTTTTGACTTCCAGATAGCTTCTTGTACCTCGTTTTCTCCATTTTGCTTCTTCTCTGTTCTCTGCTCTCTGCAGTCCTCTTTTGAGCTGTTGTCTGGAAACAAAATTAGAAGCAGAGCAATTGCTGCTCTGGTATATTTTGATAAGCAGTTTTCGTTTTAGATGTATATTTGTACCCACAAATTCACTCAACATACCCGCAAAACTCTGTTTAAAATTTGTGGGAGATTTTCTAATAAGTATTTAAATTAAGAAATGATTACATACTTCTAATTTCAATCGTTAGATTGCATCTAAATGATTACCAACATATTTAATGAATGCAATGCAACGACTAAGATTAAAAGTATGTAACTAATTTTTAATTGGAGAATCTCCCAAAATTTGTAAAGCCGAATTTATATAGTTACTTTTGCAAGGGAATGGAGTTCAAAAGCTCTATATTCTAATTAGATTGCCCATGCTAGTAAAGTGGGCTTCTAACTAACCAGGTCATTAAAGTGATTGACTTTTTGAGCTAAGCCTAGTCAAGTAAAATGTGGTGCCACAAAGAACGCCTCTGTAACATCGAGTTAATAGGACCCCTCCAACCGAAACGGGTGGGTAGCAAACACAAAACTCAATTGTTTGATTGGGGAGCATCCGTAAGAGCATCACAATCATGCTCTCTATTTTTTAGTTAAATTTTAACTAAAAATATATAAAAATTATTTTAGGAGCTCTCTATAAAATTTAAACTTCAATCATGCAGTCATAAATGCTATAACTCTTTTTTGATTGGTCCATCTCTATTAAAAAATAAAATAAAAAATAGTTAGCATTAAATAAAAGTTTGAAATACTCATTAAATAAAATAGCACTAAATTATAAGGAGCCATTAGGAGTCCTTTCTCTCTCCTCAGATTTAAGAGTTTCTAGAGGTCTCCCCATTTTAGGGAGGAATTGTAAAAATACAACTCCAATCATGCTAGTGGCTCCCTAAAATAGGGAGACCTCTAGGAGCTCCTAATTTTGAGAGAAAAATAATTGCTAGTGGCTCCCTATAATTTCATGTTGTTTGTTTTATTCATATTTTAAACTTTTAATTAATGCTAATTATTTTTTATAAGAGATGGATCAATTATTTTGAATTAAAAATAATTATAGTATATATGACTCTCTAAATTAGACAGTATGAGATGAGTTCAAATTTTATAGAGAGCTCCTAAAATAGTTTTTTTATATAGTTTTTTTAGCTACATTTTAACTAAAAAATAGAGAGTATCATTGTAGATGCTCTTAGGTACTAGACATGATACAAACCCCAAAAAAAAAAAAAGATATTTATTTTTTTAATTTTCAAGAACATTTGGGTTTCTTTTTTGGAAAGTAGTATATTGTTTTCTGAAAGTCTTCTCTTAACACTAGCCCCTTAGCGTACACACACGAAAGTCTTTTCTTAATATAATTAATGACAAATTTAACTCTAAGAGAATCATTGATGTTTTTGAGTGTATCTATCCCATAAGCAGAGAGCTTTTTCACCCGAACTTTTGAACCATCTTAGGGGACATAATGCACAAAGAAGAAACAACAAACCCTACAAACCTAAATGGCAGCAAGCGCCAAAGTGCATGCTGATAGACTAGTATATATATATATATATATATATATATATATATATAAAAATGATGTTCTGAAAAAATAAATAAATATATATGAGCTAATTACATCATATCATTTGAAAAAAAGTGGGGAAATGGAAATGGCCAATGGGATGCGTACCCGCCGAAAAGACTATGAATGAAGTCGCCCTTTCGTGTCCATCCTTCTCCAAAAATGAAAAAGCATAGAAAATTCACAGGGCACAGAGAGGAGAGAGAGAGAGAGACGCAATGCCTGAACGAGACGAGAGAGACTCTCTCTCTCTAAAGCCGGGATATTTTCTTATAATTCTGTGAGGAAACGAGAAATACGACAAGTACGACTTGGAGAAGCAGCGCGACCTCAACCCTTACGGCGACGATGCCTACGCTCGTCTCTACGCTAGCGTCACGTACAAAATCTAAGCTGCTCTTCAGGTTTGTTTGAATCTCGTCTGTTCGTCATTCCATTGTTTCTGTTTGGTTGCCGAGAAAATGTAGCAAGGGAGAGACGGGAAACGGAAAGATTTGAGTGCCTGGTGTTTGATTGTGTGCTGAAATGTCCAGAAAGCCGAGATGGGTGAGTAATCGGGTTGTGGCCGTTGCAACGAATGTGGAGATTCGACGGACCAAAGCTTGATTGGTGGAGGAAGCTCCTAACCTGCCGAAATTGGCTCAAGAAAAGGTTTATTAAATCATCTGTTTTTTTTTTCTTGAATTTTTTTAAATTTATGTATTTTTAATTAAGCTTGAATTTAGGAAATACGTCTGATTAGATATGATTTTGTGGCTGTGGGTCACCAATTAGGCTTTTTCTCCAATTGTTTCTTCGGTTTTGGAAAAGTGGTGTGGATTGGGCCTCTGTTGCTCTCTGTCTATCCATGATGCACAACAAGAGTGTTGTTCTTGTAGTACTAGACTAGAAATAGGATAACTGTAGAAGAATCTGGAAGGAACTAGACTAGGAAGTCCCATTGCATTTCCTCTTTCTTATACAATTTTAATTCTGAAATAATTAAGATTAGTTGGAGAAGTTTTTCACACCTGATAGAATGTTGACAATTGGAAGATATCTTACTGATTTAGATAAACTTTTGGCATATATCTGTATATTTGAGCCATGATAGAACATCATATTTAAGTGCGCGCCTAATTTAATTGAATGGGGATGGACAATCCATGGATGGATACATCAATAGTTGTACCTAACATCTGATTTTTCATAAGATTTTAAAACAAGCAGTTGCAGCTCATATAGTTTAGCTGTCAAGATTGTGTTATTGGATTGCGTTTGTGCGTGTGCTGCATTTGTGCTTAATAAAAATTGTTGGGAGCATTACTATCAGTCACTTATCAAATCTATAGTTGTTTAGTCGTGGAAAAGGGTATCCAAAGAAAAAGGGAATCAAGCTTTTGAGAAAGATGTTTAACCATTGTTGCAAATGCAATTGGAGCCTGCAAGCATGTTTGCAATTGTAAATGTATTTATGCATGTAAAGTATGTTGGAGAACCCTGCAGCCGTGCTTGAACATGTGTAGTTGGTGCCCGCCTGGGGAATTCTAGTAGGAGAGTGCTGCTAACAGCAAATCAGGTCAGTGCGGCGTTTATTTATCATTTATGATATCGTATCTTGGGCAGGAGTAGAAATTCATAAACAATCAAATTTATAGAGAACATGCACTTCAACTTTGATGACAGAACTTGTTAGCATTAGAAAATTTAATGGTGCATAGTTCCTTGGGTAATGTATTCATTTTCCATTTCTTGTGATAACTATAGCTAGAGTTGAGTTAGGCAATGAATCTGGCCTTTTTCATATTCTTCTACTTGTGCTACAGAACATATCTGCTCAGCTTCAAATTCCAAAGCCCAATGACAATGAACTTTAGGTAATTAGAAAAACTCATCATTACCACCTGGGTGGGATTCAAATACTGGTTTTAGTAGCGTTCTTACTGTGCTTTTTTCTTGCATATGAGACAACACCACCTGACATGGAAAGAAAGTGAGACTGCTTCACCTGAAACTGTTGAAGTAGTCAAAGAAGAGGCAAGTTCTTCTGGTAGTGTCTTAATATCATAGGATGATCAGTCAAGCAGCGATCATAATGTCAATGAACTGCATGGGGCACGAGTTGATCTGTTTAAACCTATGACCTGTGAAGGCAACCAAATTTCTGATGGGGATCAAATGATATGGGAAAACACGGGTAGTTTCACGAAGGAATATCAAGTTTCTGAAGAGATCCAGAGCTACAGTTCTGTGAAGGTTGCAGATGTCAGTCCAAAGGTCCAAAGTTCTAGTGCATCTGATTTGAAAAGGTCTGATGCTTTGTCTGACTCTAGAATTAAAAACCAAGCAAAAGATGATGGTAGTAGATTTAACACAAAGAGTAGGAACCCACATGTGGAAGATGCACAAATGCTGGCTTTAGGTGGAAGGATAATAGATGACATGAATGTTGTTGACCTGAGCAGTTCAGCTCCAGAAAATTGTCAAGTTGTGATAACTGATTGTGGAAACGAAAAACCTGAACAGCAAGACCTTCCAAATTCCTGCTATGTTGGAGGACAGGTTTTCCAGGAAAATAAATTGCACTTAAATGATTGTGTTTCGGTATTTTCCCTGAAGAATCCCAGCAGAAAAATGTTCTTCAATTTGTTGATTCAAAAGAAACAGAAGGAACTGGTGCATGCAGAAGTGAATCAGAAATTTCCAGAACCCTTTCCCTAATATCACATGGTATGCTTGATTTCAGTTCTAATGTCACAGAAATAGTGGAGTCCCAGAATGTGGATAATACTGCATCAGTATCTGAAAACTGGTTGAGAGTTACATCCTGGACTCACAGTCAAGGAATGACTTTCAGCTTCATTGTCAAGGCTGTTCTTTGAAATTCGATAGTGTGGGAGATTTCACGTCCAAGCTAAACGTGAAAGTGCAAGTTGAGGGTGGCTCTGTGATAAAAGATGTAATTGTGCCCAAAGATTTTGGAACCAAAGATTGCAACTCACCTGTTGAAAGTTGCTCTGGTGTCCCTCAGTTACAGATTGAAAATGACAAAAGCTATTACCAGCAAGATACTTGCGTAGAGCAGAATAATTTGAAGAGTGATAAGTGGAGATATTGGTGTCATGTGAGAGTAGCAGGATATTAATCCCGGATCTTGTTTGAATGGAACCTTGCTTGCAAACAACGTTTCCTGCAAGGTATTTGGGGAAACTGTTCATGAGGTTGGTTTAGATGACTGTGATGCCTGTGGAATTGAATCAAAGAGTTCCAAAGTAGCAGCAGCAATGCATGATGGCAATCTTTGGTTCCAGTATGCATTCCTTAGGAACAAATGCATACCGGTTCTCCATTTCCTGGGCTAGAATTCTACCTGGTACGGTGCCCACTTTGTGTTATCTTAATTTGGTTTATGGTTTAATCTTGGTTTTTGTTTGATTTGTTCTGTTATTAATCTGGGCTTTTTACAACTTAGTTTAAATTGGAAATGACCTGCCCCAAGTACTAGAACAAAGAGACGGGGGTTGGATCAGTCCGCTATTAAGGTATGAGTAAAACTATTTGCACAACACCTACTAATTAGATTCATATATCAGTGATCTGTAAATGTGGTTCAAATAGCAATATTCATTACGGCATTCATTGCCATGATAAGTGATATAACTATGTCAAGCTTTTAGGAGTTCTCAAGAGTTCATTCTTTGTTGGTGCAGGGAAGAGTTTGCACATTTTACCTCCATATGCTTTGAGAGGAAAAGGCTGACTACTTAAAAATGGAAGCTGCAGCGACCAGCTCTTTCAAGATTGAAAAATAAGCTAAGCAACCAAGCTGGTTCTGTGGAGTCTTATTAATCTGGTCTTGATTAAGGCCGAAAGGCATTTGTATTTAGTCTCATATCTTTATTTCCTCTCTAATTCAAAAGCAATTTAAAACCAAACGAACATAGGAGAAAAGTAAATGGCAGTCTAATCTCTGTCACATAGTTTACTACAGAATAAAGGATGTATATTTCGCCTGTTCATGAAAAAATTACATCTAAACTTACAGCCAGTTACACTTGTACAATATATCTAATTAATCAGCCATGATTTCCTCCATAAAGGAATTGGACCAGTAGCCGTTTTGGTCTAATGGTTGGCTGACCACATTATGAACATCATCGAGCTCTGCAAAGGTTGACAAAGGCTCTGCATCTTCTGCCAATAGTTCATCCACGTCGATAAAGAAATTTGGATCTAGATAATCATCGGCATTCATATTATATTGCCCTATTAATCCTGCTAGTTCATCGCTATTATACTCAAAATTACTCAGATTGCTGGTGGCTGCTTCCACTGGTCCGTCAAATTGATTAACACAAGGCTCTTCTTGGCTTTCAGCAATCTCAGGCAGTTGCTGCGAGTGTAACAATGGCGGTTCGCGGTCTAGTTCTGCAAAGAGTTCATCAATGTCGAAGCTTTTATAATTGGTGTCGATCAAATATTCTTGATCATAAGTGGTACTCTCGTTGATCATCGACTGATTCCTCTCATCATTCATAATCTGCGGCCCCACTGAATTTTCAGTTTTCATCTCCTTTGTAGATTGATCTCTTTTCATCTTCTTGTTTGATTGATCTTGAGACGAGCACTTCCTCTTTTTCCCAGACTTGTCCATGTTGCCCTTCCTTCTCAGCCGACAAATCACAACGTCAAAATCATAGCAATTACTACTTGTGTCGTTCTTGCAAGCCTTTTTGAAAAGGCTATATTCATCCAGAAGCCACACGGCGTGGTCCTCCGAAGTATTCCCGTTCTCGTACCGGAATTTCCGTTTTCTCCCTATAACATCAACATTTTGGTAGGTTTCGGTTTCGCTCCAAGTACCGCGGCCAGTCTTGCGTTGGATGCGCAAACCGTTTCTCTGGAGCTCCGAAACGAAGTACAAGTCTTGATCCGTAAGTTGATCTCCTCCGTAATCTCTCCAAATTTCTGAGGGTTCTCGTTTGTTGCCGAAGAGGTTGCACTTGTGGATAACCTTGTTGTATTGCGGCATCGAGGTCAGAGGCCTTTTCTCCACCACCATCTTGTAGAGAAAGGAGCCGATGATTTCTCGGTCGGTGGGGCGGAACCGGAAGCCGAGCAGCTGTGTCACGCCGGAATTAGCCATGAGAAAGAGAGAGTTGGAGAAAAGACCTTCACCACACAATCTTGTCGAATGACACCGATTTACCGTAACGAATTCCCCGAAAACCTAAAAAGGGTTATCAAAGAATTGGGTTTCCCTTCGCTGGACGTGTTCATATGCACTGCTGATCCGTGCAAAGAACCACACAATCTTGATTTAACTTTTGCCCAGAGGAAGGCTGAGTTCTTGTTCAAGTGAAGTGCGCAAAAGTGTATATTTATAAGCTGAGAGTTACTTGGAAACAAAGAAAGCCGTTGGAGAGAGAGAGAGAGAGAGTTTTCCTAATTGAATTTAATTTTGGTCAAACAACTTTTAGCTATATGGGTCGCTTTCAAAAGTTTTCAAAAAAAATAAAAAAAGTTTTGGAGCGCATATTTTAGTTTTTATTTTTATCACTTTATTATATCACTGGTTTATTGTCAAAATGTACACGGATTCAACTTCTGTGCTTCGTATATACCAACCTGGGAATAGAAATGGCCTCCCCTCCCCACTCAGTCTTGTTCTACACCCATGAAGGTGTCAAGTTTTCATGGTATTTTCTGTTAAATCGGGGTAAACTGTTTGATAAAATGCCTCAAAGAAGGCTAAGGTGGGGAAAAGGGGCAAAGAAATGGTTCAGACTTGAGCTGCATTAGGCCAAACTTTACAGGTTGTTGCCAGGCCAGAGTTTACAAGTTCTTGCCCCCAGGAAGGATAATTCCTAGATCCACCAGTGATTGTCACTGTCATTGTCTCATGAGTATGGGCTGCTTATTGGGCATATAGCCCACATAAATCCAATTATTCATTTCATTTGAATATGTAATACAATTATATTCTTTATGGCTAATATAAGTTGATAATTAGGCATTTAGATTAATGGCTGTTCAATTCAGTTATGGTATCCTTTATCAGCAATTTATGTCTTGAATCCTACATAAATTAGTGTACACTTTTAATTAGATATGCAATACAGTGATTTTCTTCCTTTATAAAATTTTCTTTCAACAAGACCATCTTACAGCATGACAGATATATTTTTGTTATGATACATTATTATTTTTAAAATAATTTTTAGGGTGTGATGAAAACATATTTCACACAAAAAATTTGTAGCAGAAAGTGAAACATTTTTTTTTTTTTTTTACCAAACCCTTGAATAGAAAAATCATTTCAACATAGTGCCCTTTTAGCCATTATACACATCTAACAAAACTTTCACACAAAAAATTTTATTTTCAATATCAAAATATATTGAATAGCTGTCCCTATTACTATCCCTAACGAAAAAAGTGTCAGCAGATATTAAATTCCGAATGTATCTGTCGCTAACTAAATTTATCAAACACTCAGAAATTGATCATTATAACAACATCACTTTTAACAAAAAGTTTACCAAACATCAAACTGTTTTCTTTCATAGCTGATTTCTCTCATAGCAAATTTGACATCAATTATTCTCACAGCACGACAATGCCAAACTGGCCCTAGTACATTTGACAAAGTTGGAGTTGGAGTTTGACTAGTGTTGATCGAATTCTTATTTTGATTGATCAATTTTAAGAATATTCGACCTATAAAGTTTTGCTCCGAGACATTTTTTGGCTCATACAACATGAAATGAGATGTTGTGAGATTGGCCCTTATTAATTCTTATATTTTAGACATAAACTTACCTATTTATTAACTTATATGAAAAACTCAAATTTGAATGCAGGTTAATAATTGTCCTAGTATTATAAAATATTTACAGACTATTTCATCTATCTTAATTGTCAAATCCCTTATTTTTAGCATTTATATAATTTCTTTTAATTTGGGAGAACCTATTCAACAATAGACAAACTAAAAGTGACAAACTAAGAACCAAAGGCCCAGATAAACCCCAACCCGGTCTCAGAATTGGACCGCACCAAAGCACCTGAGTGGCACCTCCTCATTGGCCACAAAGGCTCACTCTCAAAACATCATCTTCAATTTCATCTCACTATCATCCACCTCCACAAACCAACCCAAACAAGCAATGCAAGCAGCCTTGGCAGCCATGGCAGCCCACACTTTGATGCTCTCAACCTACTCATCTCCCACTCTCTTCTCCCAAATTCAAAGCCCTAACTCTCACCCACTTCCTCACTCCTCCTTCCATGGCCTCTCTGTTAAGCTCCCACTCAAATCCCAATTCCAGTCCATGTCTCTCGCCGCAGCCCATAAGCCTCTCACTGTGGTTGCCGCCACCAAGAAAGCCGTCGCTGTCCTCAAGGGCAATTCCAGTGTCGAAGGGGTCGTCACCTTAAGCCAAAAAGACGATGGTCTCTTCTTATGCCTACTCTTCATTCCCCTTATATCTTCGATTTTCTAATCGAAATCTGCTTCTTCTTCTTTTCTTCTCTCACTTGGGTTTTCTTTTTATAGTGTTTCCGATTGTTTTATTTTATCCTTAACTTGTTAATTCTGCTTGGTTCCATTCTTACGTTCTCTATGTC
The DNA here is from genome assembly GCA_020226455.1 of Prunus salicina. Classification (NCBI taxonomy): domain Eukaryota; kingdom Viridiplantae; phylum Streptophyta; class Magnoliopsida; order Rosales; family Rosaceae; genus Prunus; species Prunus salicina. Next base: position 27,982,797 of record CM035342.1, on the reverse strand, counting down.
TGAGGGAATGAAAATGTGGAAAAAATGATGTGTTGGTGGAAGCTTTAGCGGATTAGAACTGAATTTTAGTTCTGCATTATTGGGTAGTGAATAGGTTCTTTATCTTAAATCATTAGTCCAATGTATAGATTTTCTTGTTTCTAAATTTGACTTCTCTTCGTTGACAATTATGAAAATGAGGGTAGTCAACTTTTTCAAAGTTGAGTTTATATTTGATTTAGTTTATTGCTGTTTCAATGCTTCCTTTAATTGTGAGTGAGCGATCGGAATTCCATGCTCAAAAGCTTAGGTGTGAAGGTAGTCTGAACTCATAATTTCAATGGCATTTCATGGTGCAATGACTGCTCATCACTGATCGTGTTGTACTGTTCCTAGGCCCAACAACTGTGAATGTTCGTATTACTGGACTTACTCCTGGGCCTCATGGGTTCCACTTAGTGAGTGTTTCTGCATTAGCTTCTGTCATCTGTGGATTAGTAAACTTGCAATACCTAAGTGTTTTTCTTTCTTGTGTAGCATGAGTACGGTGACACAACAAATGGATGCATATCCACAGGTATGGCTTGCTTTCGTTTCAAGCTTAAACTGTTAAAGTTATAATATTTCAGTTGATGTAGTTATATTTGTGATTCTTTTTTTAAGCCATTGTAATGAATTTGTATTTTCCTTATAACTTTGCAATTAATTCTAAATATTAGGACCACATTTCAATCCTAAAAATGTGACACATGGTGCTCCTGAGGATGAAATCCGTCATGCGGGTGACCTGGGAAACATAGTTGCTAATGCCGATGGTAATTCATTTTTTAAATTCATTTACAAATTTGTTTCAATCTTCCATACCAGTTAATTTACTAAGAGATATATTGTGGGGATGCAGGGGTAGCAGAGGCAACAATCGTGGATAACCAGGTAATCATTAAACTTGGGGTAATGTTATTCTATAAGAATGTTTGTAAGCTCAGGGCATGCTTATCTTTATTTTCATACAGGTTTGGTTGTGGTGTCTGACAATTTTTATGTTCACACTTTGTACTCTGTTCCCACCCAAGTAGTATATGATTACTCAGTTTTTGGTTTTGGCTTAAATTTGTAGATTCCATTAACTGGTCCTAATGCTGTAATTGGAAGAGCACTTGTCGTTCATGAGCTTGAGGATGACCTTGGAAAGGGTAAGTATGTCTGTAATCTAGCTTGCGGAAGAAACTTGTTAGTACATTTAAAGGATGAGTAGGGCAAACTTTACATGCAACGGTTTATATGGTTGAACTAACCGGTTGGTGGGTAAAGACAAGAAATTTAAACAGAAAAAGTTGTCTCCTCCCTTCCCTTGCTCATTTTTGGGGGATGGAGTAGAAGCAAGTTTTTAGCATATGACCGACCTCCTATGTGAGTTTAGGATCAGGGAACTTTGTTACTAACTTTGATGCTTCTTTCAAATTCTTCTTATTTCTTTCCTCAATCACTTTTGGGTTGCATTTGTAGGTGGACACGAGCTTAGTCTAAGCACTGGCAATGCAGGTGGAAGATTGGCCTGTGGTAAGCAAGAAAATTCTGATTCACATTTATTTCTCTTTTCTTCAGTCCCTTTTCTGTTTTCCTATTTGGAAGAAGATTATATGTTATTTATTGCTCCTTTATGTAATTGTGAATTGGAAGAATATGATAAGTTGATGATGATGAATAATTTTTTTTGGGAAATAGGGTAATTATTTATTTCATTAGACTTGGACCATTGTCAATAACAAATGATTCATGACATGATTTTGATTATTTGCTTCAAGTTTATTCCACCTCAATCATTAATTTTATTTATTTATTTGTTGAACTAAATAGGTGCTCGATTTAGCAAAATAAAAATAATTTGATTAGTGTAAATTTTTATTATATGTGAAAAAAGAGTTTTAAAAAATGCCCATATGCCTTACCTGTGTTAAGGTACTGTAAAATATGAAATTGTGATCAACAAGTTTGTTATGCATAGAAACTTGGGAAACATCTACCTTTTGTCAACATTCCTTTGGGTGAATTTGGGGGAGAATGTTATATTTATGCATGTCTTTATGTCTGCATATACTATATTATAGCATTAGAAACCCTTCCAAGATGATCCGCTAACCATTTTCCATGTTTAATTGGGGTCTTGAGAAACCTCTATATAATAATAATAAATCATTGTTTTGCTTTGGCTTGTAAATATTGATAATGAGAATTCACTATTTTGGGTTCTAATGTGAAGATGAACTGGCCTGAGATAAAAATTAGAAAAAGGTATACGGGCTGTATTTTCAGTTGAATATATCCAAAACTCTGCAATTGTCTTAATAATTCACAGCCAACTAATTTAATTAAAAACATAGAAATGATGAGTTCCAGTTCTTACATATGCCGATGAAATCTTTCATGTCCCAATCTATGGGTGGAAATTGTTATTTGCCCCAACATCTGGATGCCTGTTGCAATTTAAAATAATTGAAGGACCTAAGCCAACTCACAAGGTCACCTAAAAAACTGCCACTTTTGTTGGGCACAAATGAGATGGGTTTGGTCAAACCGTTTGGGTATAGGGTCATCTGAGATACTATGTTGATTAATGGCTAGGTTCTAAAGGGTACATTCATGAGGCCGTTGAACATGTTTAATGGGTTTCGGTAACGGATCATCAATTGCCATTATCCTAGGATTTATTTTTCTCATCATTAGCCTCATTAAGAAGGCTTTGAGAACCATTTGGAGCATCCCTCTCTGGTTTTCACTCTTTCCTATTAAACTGTAGTTCTAGTGAATTAGTGAGTGAACAAAGGTTGAGAGTGAGTATTTTGTGCGTTTCATTCTGGTTATGGTAATGGCAGTCTACTCTTCATTATTTGTTCTATCGCTTGCTGCTCTATATAATTGGCTTTAGTCACAACATTTTAGGTAGACGTATAACAGAGATACTTGCATTAGGCATATAGCAGCTGTGTTCAACATAGGAAGAACGGAACTAGTATATGATTTTCTGCTCCTTCTTAGCTAATAGGTAGTCCCGTGAATGCCATTTCCCTGTGAAAAATGCTTTCATGCATCCTAGTTAGGATGAGGATGGTTAATTAGGGGATAATTTGTTTTATAGGAGTGAACTGAGTGATAATTGGGAATATAGTTTCTGATCTTTGCTGGATATGCTATGTATTTAGAAGCATAAAAAAGGAAAGTTTACTTTAGTTGTACAGATGCGTAGTGCTTCAAGTGCCGATATTAGTTGAACTTTCTTTTTGTGAACCCCATAATCACATAATGAAATAATCACATCATATTGTTGAGTTTTTTCTTGAACATGTTCTCCTGCAACACTGCAGCATATATGGAACTTCTTGGCCTGTTTCCATGATTTCATTAAATTCTCAATTTTCTTCATTTTTCTTGGCTTGCAGGTGTGGTTGGTTTGACACCAGTGTAACAACAACATCCTTTTCAAATCAGTTTGGTATGAAGATTTGGCTGCAGTGGTTCTAAAGTTTCTCATATAGAGCTAATCTTGAGGGTGTAATGTAATATTATGGACAAGGTCGTTAAAATTTGTGGAATATTTTGATCTCAATAAACTTGAGTTGCTATGGTTGCATTATGAGAGTGGAGAACTTTGCTTTTGACTTTAGAAAGCAGTAAGATTGGATTAATGATGTCCTTTATCCCATAAGAATGAGCATGATTCTATAGTGTGTCTTTTGGCCTGAGTGCATTGTGAGAGAGAAAACTTGTTATTGACTTGAGTTGCTATGCCCACATCCGACAAAACCGGAACGATACATGGAAGATTAACATGGTACATGCACAAGGATGCCACACATAAATCAAAACCTAATGTTCTACCATCACATAAGAGTGAGCATGATTCTAGTCTTTTTACTTGGAGTGAAAACCTAACCGATATGCGCAAAGAGTGATGCAAGAGTAGAAGACTGAGCTTTGTTTTTTCTATTTTGGTTTAAGGGAAAGATGAACGGTGAGGAAGGCTCAGTTTTGTTTTGTTTTTTTTTCTATTTTGGACAAGGGAAGAGCCATGAAAGGGCACGAGGCACAGTTCTGTTTTCTGTTTTTTTCTAGGTTTGTTTAAGGGCGTATGACCAAAGGTGGCTCACAATTTTTCTTATTTTCTTTTGCAGACCTCAAGTGGCATAGCAAACTTCCAAGCTTGAACCTCGGCTGCTCAAGCTAATTGCTTTATCTTCTTTCAACGTGTTTGAACATTCTAACAATCTGTTCAGCCGCTCTAATCCAATCCACTAGCAAATGGTAAAATTGTACAAAGTGAATCCATCGCCCATTCAAGAACCTTTTAACCTGAAAATCATTGAGGTAAAACAAATTTATTTTATCAAAGATTCAATGGAGTCCACATTGATAATTAATGTCTCTCGGAGCTGTGCCTTAATATCATGATGGACCATTGATCTAGTGGGGAGAATTTGAATCCAGAACTATGTTAGCAATTTCTCTTTTATCACATTAGCATGATTGGAGAATTTAAATTCAGAACCTGGTAAATGCTCTTAATCAATACAGTTGCAAGCCCTCACAATATTGAGATCTTTTTAATTTTGATTCTTCATAGATAAATTATGAACCCTTTTATGGGCAGAAAAAACTTTCTTGTAACTGGGATAATACTATTTTGCTTTCCCTGACCAATAATGTAATGACCTATGTAAAAATTATCTCGCGTATCATTGCACTATTCGCCGAAAATAGAATGTTATCCCCATTGCATGAAATTCTCTTTCTTTTGCCAGGGTACACATGACACCCTAATAATCTCCCTCAACTCCAGAACTACTTGTTGTTAGTTGATAGTGATTAGTCAACTTTGAATAACGATATCTTTTACATTTGTTGGGGGTCCTATAAACTAGGCTTAGTAGGCTTAGCCAATGCTTTTTAGTCAACACGTGGCTGGTAAGCGGTGCTGTTCATGCCATCATTCTGGTAAGAGCGGCCAACAAACTACTACACCTGCATGCATCAGATCTAGCCAACATCTCATGAATAGGCACTGTCGGTTTTAGCATTAAATTGAAATTCATTTTTAGTTTCTTTGAAGGTATTTCAAGCAACCATATAGCAAATAACATCAACACAAAAGCAGGTTCGAAGGTCATTTGGCAGTGAGACTCAGTTTTCACTTTATTTGAAGAGGTTTGGAAATTTTATATACGACAATTGTTGAATAAAATAAAATAATAGAGTCAAAAGCATAATATCCACACAACACAATTTATTAAGTATAAGATCCAACTCATTATTAAGGCTCCTTTCCCACCGGCCATCTAACGTGTGGCTAAAAGTGACCAAGTCATGAGGCAGGTACCAAAATACGATTTGTACTCACTATGCCAAAATTGGCTTTAGCAACACTATATTGGCATCAGTAAAACTGAAAATCGATGCTTTAAGTACATTAGGTATCGCTTTTATAAATTAAGTTGCTAAAAGGTAAAAAAACTTCAGCACAAATATTTTGTTTTTATTAGCGATGCCTTGATGCCAATTTAGCATCATCAGTTCTAACGACTGATGCCTAAAGTGTTTTTGTGTGTGTGTGTGTAAAGTGGGGGGGTTTTTTTTGGGAAGCACTGATGCTGAAAGTATAGTCAATGCTCCAGCAAAAATTTTTCATTCTCCCTCTCCTTTTTTCAGACTCCCTCGCAACCTTGGCTCCTCTTCCTCACATTTTTTTCAATCCCTCCCAAACTCGCTCGCCATTTTTCAGCTTCTATCTCTTGAAAAAAAAACTCACAATTTTTTTGGATCTCCTCCATCTTGACACTCGAAGTTTGGCCACAACAAAAATAACCTAAGGCCTTCGAAGAAAGGGAGAGCCAGAGGCATCCTCCTCCTTGTCCAGAGAGAGCCATGGAAGTCCCTTAGTTAGGGTTTTAACCTTCGACATCATCATCCTCTTTTGTGGCATCCTCTTTCTCGTCGGCGTCGTCGTGTGAGATTATTTAAGTTAGGGTTTCAATGTTTTGGGAAATTTCAGTTAGGGTTTCAATTTATTGAGTAATTTCTCTAATCTTACTGTGTTTTTCTCTCTTCGACTGGCTCATTGTCTCTTGGATCTCACTGCCTCTTTGGGCTTTAATCTAATGTATGAAAATCTCTAAGCTTTCGATGTTTGGGTGTTTCTGAATTATTTTCATGTTTCTTCAATCTCCTACCTTTTTCGTTTTATTTATGTATTAATGTTTCTGGATCTCATGCTTTCTTTTGGTGGAGGTATTGGGAGGTGACAGATCTACGATTTTCTCTTTCTCAAGATCCTTATATCGCTCAACTCATCTCTTTGCTCTACCCTCTCGCTAACCTCTGAAACCACAAACCCACTGAAGTCCCAACTTTTCCAATTTTTTTGTGGTACTGCAAGATTAGGGCCTTCTAAGTTTACATACAGGTATATTTGGTTTTCGTTATAAACTACTAAAGTACGTGGTATGAAACTAAATGGTTGTTGAAGGTTTCTCCTAGCAGACATCATACAACCACAGGACTTGAAGGAGCTTTGTTCAGTTTTGGTGGTAGTAGCAGAAGAAGCTACAAAGACACTTGCAGGTAGTTTATTGTTTCATATATGATGAATCACTAGTCTTCAAAATTTTAGTATCAGAAGAAGCATACCTATGAGCCAAGCTCTACCGTTCGGAATGACATGATTACCGAACGATGCAACGAGATTTGGTGACCCTTGGGATACCTAGAGAGTGCCTCATGCAAAGAGACCATACCCCCTCCCCCCCCTAAAAGAAGCCCAGGCTCCTTGGCTCCCACAAATACGCCGAACGGCACAGAATGAACAAACCGAATATCATTCATTCTTACGAAAACACAAGAATATCGAAGACAAAAGCAAGTCCCCAACTAAGAAGCTCTCTCAATCGACAAACCACTAAGAGCAAGATGCGTGGACAAAAGAAGGCATCGACAAGGTAGCCCTTGGCACCTAGGATTGCCGAAGGCAACATTAGGGCAAATTCAGCCTTTGGCCATGTGGAACACCCACAACGAATGACAATAGTTCCACATCGAAATTCTACACAACACGCACACCTCCCAAGGCCTATACAGGGGCACAAGTCCCAAAATGAGGGTGACTGGAACTTTCGGCATACTAGCCACTACTCTATCTGGATTATTTACTAAATCTGTACTTAAGCATCGGAGAGCCTTCGGCCAGTACCACACTAGTGCCCTAGGTCTTATCGACCGTACTCTCGTTTTGCAGATCGAGCACTCTACCGAGGCTCAGAGCATTCCAAAGGCCCAAACATCCCTAAGTTGAGCCCAAAAGTGCTGAACCGTTTTTTTGCATCAACATGAATAATATACCTACTACGAAATATGAGACGACCTGACCCTAATTCCACTTTGAAATCCGGGTCAGATCTTGTCTGATACTGACACCTGGTGCCTGGGGTTCAAAATGACCAAAATACCCCTGGAAGCGATAACATAAACTGTGGGGCCCTAACTCGTGGCTGCGCCTGATAACTGTAGGCTGCCTACGTACCCTTACTGAGGGATTAAGCCACACGTAGTTCTTTCCTCTGTCCCTGATCTGTAAACTGGCAGGCCTCGGAGATACTGTTCAATCCGGGTCGCAACCTGTAACAAGTTCATTTAACTGTAACTGGTTTACTTAACTGTAGCTGGTTTAATTTACTGTAATCCTCGCCCCAGGGCAATTGTAACTGAATTCATTTACTGTAACCCGTTTATTTATCTGTAATCCTCGCCCTAGGGCTGACATTTCTGGAGTATCCGGGACTCCGTTTTATGATCCGTCAAATTCTATACGATCCTGTGAATGTCTAGAATAACATACTTAATTTCAGGTTCGATCCAACGGTCCAAACCTATCGAACCCGGAAATTACACAATATGCGGGATCCGTTCGGGGTCCAAACGATATCCGAATTTCGATCCGCGAAATCCTACGCGCTCGTGACGGCACAAGGATCATTCTAGAACTGAATGTGCTCTCCCCCACTCTACCCACGCGCCACCACACGCGCCGGCAGCGCGTGGGTGGCTTGATCAATTTCCGGCAACCGGAAAAACTCCAAACCGCCGGCCCAAACTCCTGGCCTAGCTAAAACCCCCCATTTGGAACAAGTTTTGTTCTTGGACTATGGCCAAAAAGTGGCTGGAAGTGGCTGAAACCAAGCTCCCAAAACCGGCTGAAACTTAGGTTGAGAATCGAACAATCTACACTTGAAATTTCTAAAATCTAACCCAATCAGCAGATAGAGAATGAAAAATAGCTGGAAAACCATACCTCACTCGTTTGAAACGATGGCCGAATGACGGAGAACGAAAACTTGGAAATTCTGTCAAAAACTGTCCAGCACCGCCTGTTTCGTGGCTGTTTCCGGCGACTAGGGCGGTGGATCAAGGCGGCGAAGGACTGGGGTTGGAAGAGGGAAGTTTCGTGGTTCATTTGGCAGTGGTATTGCCTGAATCGGGGGTCGGAGCGTCGAGACTCCCGAAACCCATAAATTTATGGGTTTATAAAACTCAACTTCGTAATATTTACGGTTATGCCACTTGCCTATTCTTGATCACCATTTCTTCGTTACAACTCCGATTTGAGTCCACTACGTGTCTACGGACTCGTTTCGTCGCGCTCTATGCAACGGTACAACTGAAATCCCCAAATTCCTTCCCGGTCAAAAAGTCAACTTTTAAACCATTAAAATAATCTAGGGGCATAATGGTCTTTTACTGGAATAAATTAATAATTAAATAATAATTAAGGACCGGGTCGTTACAAAATATGTATAGGTAAATTATTATATGTAATTATGGTTTATATGTATTGTTATATATATATATATATAGCAAAAGGCAGAGAATGGTGAAACATTCAAAATACCAGAAAATACCCTTGATTAATTCAAACATTAAGAATTGAAATTATTAATTAAATGAGGATAATATGGTAAATTTAAATTTTTTCATATTAAAAAATTTTTAAATTAAAACAAAATCAGATAATAGATTCTACTTTTATGGAACATAACTACCCATATTATTTTTTCGTCATACTAAAAATAAAATAAAAAATAAAAATAAAACCAATTAGCACATGCGTGAGCATGTACCAAGGGGCTAGTATATTATTTATATGGATGAACATATATTATATGTATTATGAGAATGTTTTGATTTGTTGAGTCCAAGCAACACCATAATAATGGAAAGGCTAGATATTAGGGATTGTTTAGGAAAAAACGTTGGATAGCAAAAATGGCAGGGTTTTGTAAATAAGTAATAAGAAATGGGCAACTTTTATCCTTCATGGCATCCGTTTTCAAAATTGGGTTTTGGTTGGAAGTAAATATGTAGATGAATTTTTGTATGGACTATTAGAGTTGCAAAGGCCTATTACATAATAATTTAATTGAAGACTATTGCCCATCGATTTATGTGAACTAATCACAAAGAGAGTTTTTTTGGAGTTTATCAATCACAAAGAGACCTGAGTCTTTGTTTTCTTCTCTCTCTCTCTCTCTCTCTCTCCTATAATAAAGAAAATAAAGCACAAGTTTTTTTGGTCTGAAGAAGAAAAAAAGAAAGCACAAGTTATCCATGATAATAGGCGTCAACCGAATCCTAATCCTCCTCTCCTACTAAATTTCCTATTTGTACGTGAATTGTTACCTCACCAAAAGATCAAGGCAACCTAATTGCAATTGATTTGGTTTCTAACTTCTCTTTGAACAAGGCTTTGGAGTACACTAGAATTGTAGTTAGCCTTTGTATCCATTAATTTCTTAAACGGTTTCTTGCCTGTTGTTAGCCATGTCTGCAATTTGAAGTTCATACAACGAGAATAACAGCGATTCCCGGAAAATATTGGGGTAGTGTTTGTTTATTTGCGCAGTGGTTGCTCTTACTTTGTATGCCTGCTTAAGTTTGGAAGAGCCAAAAGGCCCTGAATTCAGCATCAACGGTGCTTATCTTACCAGATTTAATTACACTGAAACCAACCATACTCTCTCCTACAAGCTCCCCCTCAACATCACCCTCACAAACCCTTACAAGGATCCCTTTGAGTTGATTGACACCCAAGTCACTGCATATTATCAAAAAAAAAAGATTTGGCCTTGTCACCTTGATCGACAGCCAGACAACGTTTCGCCTAGAAGCCAATAATACAACCATATTTCAGAATGCAGTTGTTCAAGGGTGGAAGCCTATGGTGTTTGAGGAAACCTTGCTTCTCAATACTACTCGCCTTTACAATATTGACATGGTGATTGCTTTCAAAGATAAGAATCATGAGATTGGCGGTGAGGTCATGTGCAATCTAAATGTTCCTTTGAGTTTTAACGAAATATCTTGCAATGGTTACAAGCCTACAAAATGCTTCCAGGTTTTTCTTGAATATATATGATTGCCATTTGGAGCCCTCCAGAAGTACGCTCGAAACATTGATGTGTTAATTAATTTCAATTTTCAACTCGTGCTTAGCAAATGTTGTCAATTTTCAACTTGTGCTTAGTTAACTCAACCATTACGCTCAGATAGGTTTAAAAAGAGTTTGAGTATGTAAGACCCTAATTTGAAGGTATAAAAGAAGTTTGGCACAAAGTCCTTGTGGTTGTGGTTGTGGTTAGAGGGAAAGCCTTAATTATTATTATTATTTTTCCTTTTTAATTATCTTATATATTATCTTCTTCAATGTGCATTAGTTCTAACTTCCATCAAACACATGACTTTCAGTACTAATTAAAGTCATCACTATTACTTGTGCCCACTAATTATCTCAACGAGAGAGAGAGAGAGAGAGAGGAGAGAGAGAGAGAGAGAGAGAGAGAGAGATTGCTTGAATTGGCAGCGTTAAGCTTTTTCTGTGTGTCCTTTTGTTAGGCTTTTGGGTGGTAAATAGTCAAGAGTGTAATGCTACACTGAGTCATGTTTCGTGAGGTTGGTGTAATGAAAACAATTTGTTAGTAGTTTCATGCAATACGTAACCCTATTTGATCCTTCTTCTTTTTGTAAAATAATGCATGCGAAGATGGTAGAGGTTTTTGCTTTTTGGGCAAGGAAAGATCATGAAATTCCTGCATAATAGTTTTACCACGAATTCTAATGGTAGGGTAGCTCTTTGAGTAAGTGGTTGCAAGAATGGAAATTAATGTTCCTGTTTACCACAAACATGTTTGGTATACCTATAATGAAATTTAGACACAAAATTTAATATCTCTTTAGAGGGCATGAATCTATAATGAGATGTGGTGTGGTTAATAGATGTGTGAATAGCGGGGGTGGTGATATAATCGTATCCGATGTTGGTGGTGGGGATTCTAATAGTAAGTTGGTGACGAGATGGGAGGTGTGGGTGATGCCGGTGGCGCTTGTTTTATATAATCTTAAACATAACTAAATATATTTAAATATATGAAATAAAATGTATATCTATATATATAAAGCAAAAGGTAGAGAATGGTGAAACATTCAAAATACCAAAAAATACCCTTGGTTAATTCAAACATTATAATTAAAATTATTAATTAAATGAGGATAATATGGTAAATTCACACTTCTAAAAAAAATTAAAATTAAAAGAAAAAGATAATGGATCCTATTTTTACGGAACACAACTATCCATTATCTTTTTAATTCTTAAAAAAAAAAATTAATTCTTTTAAAAAAGGCCTCTTGCAGGCGCGGAAGCGCATGCAGAGAGGCTAGTGAAATATTATACAAATGTAATTAAATATTTTATTTTTATTTTAACAGTAAAATAGAATAGTAAAGAAAAGTTAACTTATGGGTTATTAACTTGTAAATTAAATATCACTATATTAATAGATATTTCTATAACATTCTAATATACTTTGTAAAATTTGTACCCGCATGCCTTAGGAATATATAACCAACATCGATGATTATATTCATCATATAAAATAGGGGTTCTTAGATCTAGGTCCAAAACGATTAGCCATCATTGGGTCTAGTCCTCGTGTTTTTGGTTTTAGATGTAGGTCCTTTGACATTTATTACTTTTTTGTTGTGTCGATTTTACCCTTTAAGGTAAATAAGGAAAACACATTGAAAATCTAAATTTAATGCATTATTTCCTTGAAATTGAATTCCAAATTTTGAATTTTGAATTTTTTTTCCTTGATAATATTCCTAATATATAGATAAAATACAATTTAATCAATAAAAAGTAAAGACTCACATATTATATCAATCGATCAGACAAGCACCCACATTAAATTATGTACCTAACATACAGGTAAATAATGTTAATACATAAAGGTATATATGTACCTGCCTTACAGGTAAGTGTTTTTTTCTTGAGTTTTCTTAAGCAGTTTTTTCTGGAGGTTCATATTTATATACATACGTACATGTCTTCCATGGATTTTTATCTCAGTTGAGTTTAAAGATCCATACCAAGATATTATATGAGTTCAATTAGCTGGCCTAGAGGGTATAACTACCTAGACTAGAGGTAATTTATGGATTTAATTACCTGGATCAGAGGTAATTTTTGGGTTTAATTACCTGCATACTGCATACGAGGTGTATGCATAGGTACCTTACCTATTGTTAAGGTATGAAGTTTTTATGAACTCTTATTACAATTTTTTATGTCGGTATACCTTGGGAAAATTTCAGAATTCAATAAATAGATTTGCAATTAAATTCAAATCAAATATGATAATTAATATCATACAAATCAATAACTTACTAGTTTTAGGAATTCATAATTTACCTTATTTATGTTTTAGGTGCATAACTGGAACAAAAAATAAAAAATAAAAAAAAGTAAATATCAATAAATTGAAATATGCATGTAATCTTATGTGGCGCAAAAGTCAAAGGACTTGGATCAGCAACAATTTCTGCGTGGATTGCACCCAAAGTCTCTCCTCATAATTGGACTTATGCCAAATTTTCTATATAAAATAAATCGCAGAGTATTCAAAAATTTCTTTCTTTTCTCTTCAATCACCCGAATTTGAAAGTTAGGAGCTTAAGTAGTGAAAATTATAACATTGACGTGTAAATTAGCTACCAGAGGTATGTTGTAATATCGTTTACCAAACCATAAATGGTCAACCTTCCTTATTTTGTAAATTTCATGTCCACAAATCTTCTATTTAGTGTGTAACCTGCATAAATGGGTCATAATTCAAAATCCAAAACATTATGCTCAGACTTTGAATAAATTCTATATTCGCATTATCAGGTGCAGTCACTGGCGTGCAGGCGCAAGGAGGTGCACCTGCACCTCCGGTCGCTGGAAAACTCCATAAAAGTTGTTGAAGTTGCACCTCTGCTCATGCACGGAAGCTGTTCGATAAAATGCACAAGTGAATTGCGCTGTTCTGCTGCTGCGCTGCTCTTGAATGAAATGATGGAGGATGGGGTGGATCCCAACGCATTTACTTACTCATCCGCTTTGAAAGCATGCGCCCAGCTGGAAACTGTTCTGCACTAGAAATTGATTCACTCCTCTGCGAATAAAAGTCCTGCCATGTCTAATGTTTTTGACAACATGCCAGAACGGAATTTGGTTTCTTGGAAGGCTATGATAGTGGGTTATGCAAAGAATGGTCTCTGCTAGGAGGCTATGAAGCTCATGTATCGGATGCGAATAGTGGGTTTTGAAGTGGATGATTACATCCTTGCCACTGTTCTTACTGCATGTGGAGACCTCCTTATTATTATTATTTAAAAACCTAGCCAAAACGATGTCGTTTTGGACCAAGATTTCTTTTTCTTTTTCTTTTTTATATAAAAAAAGAGGGGAGACTGCTGAGCCATTCGTGGGCTTCTAAAGGGCTTTTATAATTCTTACCTAATGAGGTTTTAATTAGAACTTCTCTTTATTCAATTGGGGTTTTGGGAATTCCTAATTTAAGTGGGATATTTAACATTACCCCTGCGTTTTTTTTCCTTCTTGAGTCTTTTTTGTTGTTGTTGAGCTTTTAGCTTTTAAGAATTGCACCTCCGCTGAAAAATTCCTAGGTCCGCAACTGGTGCAGTCTTGCCACTATCCGACTCAATCATGTATTCATTCTTTTGATAAGGTGAAAATGCTTTGGTTTCCTCCACCACCAACACAACAACCATCCAATTCCACATCACCAAACAGCAACTGAATGGCTTCATTGCTCTCTTATATTATCGTGCCTCGCTCAACTAGCCACATAAACTTTTCTGCGCCTGAGAATCTTTATTGGTGGGGCTGAATTTGTGATAGCAGTGTGCCCGAATTAGTTAAGTTTGGTCATATTATAAGAAAAAGTTCATGATAAAAATATGTTATGTTGCCTAACAGTTAGTTAAACTTAAACATGTACATGGTATATTGTCAATCTAAATATTAAGAGCGTGAATTGTCATGTCATAAGAAACATGTATTGTCAATTTGAACATTAAAAGCGGGAATTGTCATGTCATAAAAAACGTGCACAAAAATAGACAAATTGTTCTCTTACCAAACAGTTTAATATGTATATTAGTACATTTTTAGTCTAGACATTAATTAAAGGGCGAATTCTTATTTTAATTTTGAAGGAAATTAAAAGTAGTAGTGTATGTGGTTTGCTTAGTCTCTCTCAGTGTCCAGGCATGGTGTACTACCTACCAAAATATCATGAAGACTACTTTGTTTGCATTATCTTTAATAGCAATTTTCAAATTGCAAAGACAGTTAGTTCACTGACAATCAAGAAAACTACCAAAAAAAGCAGATCTAGCGTGGTTTGTTAGGTTTTGATTATTTTATGAGGACGTGCTTGGTTGCAAAACACAGCTCCTCATGACCATGAGTGGCTCACAAGTCACAAGCTTCTCACTCTCTCCACAAGTGACGTCTCAACTGTTAAAAAAAAGTGGAGTGAGTTTCAAGTCCCCAACCCCAAAGACTAAGTAAAGTACTCCATTCACAAAACTATATATGAATTGGCATTTATATATATATATATATATATATTATATATATATATATATATATAGAGCTTCCATTGAGGGATCCTCAAATAAGCTTATTTGAGGGACACCCCTTATAGGCCCCACTCCGGATTGTATTTCACTAATCCAAACCGTCTATTTTGTGGATACTCATTCAAAGATCATCTCTACAAAAAATCACTTGAATCCGATATTATATGACCACTCAATTGAGTTATTGAAATTTTAGTACTTTCTTGAAGTACCGTGTTCGTTGATTTTGTAAGATGCAATTGGATGTCGAAACGGTTTCCGATTTGTCTAATTTTTTGTAAGGATGATCTATGAATGAAAACCTAAAAAATAGATGGTTTGGATTATTGGGAAAAAAATTATAGGGTACCCTAAAGGGCATCCCTCAAATAAAATTATTTGAGGGATCCCTCAATATATATATGATGTAAGAGGGTCAATTATAGTGTGAAAAATTAATTAAAGTAAACTAGTTCAAAATTGAAAGGAAATCGTGTAAGAGAGGAAAATTACAATTAAATGTCAATTATGGCACTGGGAAACGAAGGAAGGCGTATAGTTGGAATTTTCTGTCAAGATTTGTATTTAATTTAATGTTTAATTTAATATTTTTAAGAATAAGTTATCTATTATGATATTATTTTCCTAATATGATTTTAGATATGATTTTAATTATTTTCTTGTTAGCTAAGTTTAGGAATATTCTAGAACCTAGAGTTTCTTACAGTTTTAGGGTTTATCTGTGTTTTTTATTTAAGCCAACTCATGGTGTTGTATTTGTCAGTTAATTCATCTTATTTTCAATCAATATATTTGAGGTTTACTCAATTTCTCTGTTGGATTCTAGCGTGTTACTTGTAGGGTTATCATTTGATCTCCCTATTCCCTTATATCTCACTGCATCAATATATATCTTAAGGTCCCCACTTTCTCCCTCCAACTCCAAACAACATGCACAACAAGGTACAATCACCAAATATAAATTAGGATAAATTTGTCCCATGCTAATATTATTCCTAATTATATTTTCTGAGGGACTTTCTTTGATCATTCAAACTAGAGTTTATTAGCTCTTTTTTCTTTGGCCAACTCCAAACACATCAACAAAAATAACGAACAAACGAAGAGTTCAATAAATAACATGAGCATACTCGAAAGCTTCATATATAAACTGCGGCCTTGCAGAGACTTCATTCACTACCTTTGTATTTCATATTGAGTATACATTATTCATGAAAACTATAAACAATTTTGTAATATTTGTTTTATTTTTGCTTTGCCAACAAGCTTGCGGGTGGCCATGGCCAAGAGTGACTGTCCGTATTACCAACAAGCTAGGGGGCGGGCAAAGCATGAACATTCCCTGCAAATCTGCAGAATGATCTTGGCTTGCAAATCTGGCAGACGATCAAGAAACTAGTTGGAGTTTTCGACCCTAATATTTGGCAAACGACACGCTTTTATTGCAATGTGAAATGGGGTAACTCACCATGGTACAATATTTTGATGCCTTTATAGATAATAGAGATGCTTGGAGGTGTTTACATCAATGTAAATGTGTGATAAAAGAGAATCATCAAAACCAGTGGCAAGAATATCCTTTAACAACGTAGATATAATGATGAGTTTTGATGGAAAATAAAAGAGGAAGAATAAGTCCCTCAATGCAATGAATTAATCTTTTATTTTAGCTTATGATGTCAATCAACATTAATATACGTATTATCATATACTTGCAATAATTTATCATATAATCCTCTATGTTTCACTAAAACACCCAAAATAGGAGCTGAAATTATAAAAAAAACCCCACATGGAATGCACTTTAGAAATACACCCAAAATCCATTTACTATATAAGAAATTGGTGTTGAAGTTCCTATAAATTACAGGACTGCCATTTATGCCTAACAGAAGAAAAAAAAAACTCAAAAAGCACCCAAAACAAGCCCAATTTATTTATTTATTTTTTTGTTACAAAAAGTCCAAAACATTTTATTACAACACAAAACTGTCTCGAAAATAGTAACTTCAAGCACGCATCTTCATTAAACCATCTCAGCAAAACATCTCTTCATTTCACCGTCTTCATCATTTATGCAAACTGAAACTCCATAACAACCACCAAGCTTGATCTACTTTCAAAAACCAACACCACACACTAACCTCCACCTGCAAAACAAAGATAAAATTTCAGAGAACAATTTCAACAAGAAAAGGCTTCAAAGGTAAGACATTTAAAAACCAAACCTTTATTGTAATGTTGATTAATTGCTGTAAAGTTCCAGTCTATGATAATAACAGTATTTTATATTCGAATCCAAGACAAAATTTTGAAACTATATTGGATTTTCACTATTGGACTAACTGCATACTATAAAATAGTTAGTTTTCAGCAACTCAAAAAAGAAAGAGATATTTAGTCATATACTCATTCTTAACACTGCTAGTTCATTCATGATTGAATGGCTGTAAAGTTCCAGTATAGGGTAATAACACTGATTGTTTCCTCTAAAATCCTATTTTGAATGCATGTCTACCACCGTAAAGTCCCAGTATAGGGTAATAACACTGCTTGTTTCCAATGAAATTCTATTTTGAATGCATGTCTACTACTATAAAGTTCCAGTACAGGGTAATAACACTTCTTTTTTCCTATGAAATTCTATTTCTAATGCATTTAACCATTGTAAAGTTCCAATATAGGGTAATAACACTACTAGATTCTTCTGAAATCCTATTTATAATGCATGTCTACCCCTTGTAAAGTTCCATTATAGGGTAATAACACTGCTAGATTCCTCTGAAATCCTATTTCTAATGCATGTCGAACCCTTGTAAAGTTCCAATATAGGGTAATAACACTGCTAGATTCCTTTGAAATCCTATTTCTAATGCATGTATACCCTTTGTAAAGTTTCAATATAGGGTAATAACACTGCTAGATTCCTCTGAAATCCTATTTCTAATGCATGTTTACCCCTTGTAAAGTTCCAGTATAGGTTAATAACACTGCTAGTTTCATATAAAATCCTATTTCTAATGCATGTTTACCACTGTAAAATTCCAGTATAAGGTAATAACACTGCTTGTTTCCTATGAAATCCTATTTCTAATGCATGTCTGTAAAGTTCCAATATAAGGTAATAACACTGCTACTTAACAACAAATTATAGTCGACTCAAAAACCAATAGTGCATAAACAGAAAAAACACGAATATACTCAGATTCAAAATTAATATGATAACATAATCAAATATCACAAATCTATAACACAGCTCAAACCAAAACACAAAAAGCAAATCCACAACCAAACTAAATTTGAAATCAATCCAAATTATAAACAAAAAAAATTAAAATCACAATTTAAAACTCAAACGAATATCTAATACAAATTAGAACGAAATTAGAAAATCCAAAATCGACAATAACAAAAATAAATATAAAATCAGAAGAAGGATCTACATTTCAATTTAAACTCCAAAACTGCAAAAATTATGAAAACTTAACCAGCAACTTAATTAATCGAACATGAAATCACCCAATCAGACTACAATAAAATCAAAAAAGTCCTTACAATACCTATACCAACATATTCAGACTAACAAGAGGAGTAATTTTTGGTCTTAGACCCCGGCCAAAAAGTGGCCGGAGCAATCCGGAACACTGCCAAAGCCGTCGGTCAAACTAGGGTGTATTGATTAATTTCCAAAACTCCAAAATCTATCCTAACCACATACATAAATAGCTTGACCACGAAAATTAGATAAAGTTTCATACCTCGATCGACGGAAACAAGAGCCGAAGTCACCGGAAACAACGTCGGAAAACTTGAAATCCATAGACCTTTTTGAGCTCGCAACGGCGTCGTCAATGGCTGATGTGGCTGGGCTTTAGCCCAGACTTGATCGTTGGCCTTGACCGATCCTTTTCCGATCGCTGTCATGCTGGCCGTAGACGGAGCACCAAGATCGTTGGCCTAGGCTTGGTTTCTGCAAAGAGAGAGAGAGAGAGAGAGAGAGAGAGAGAGGGCCCAAATTTTTCAAAAAAACTAACTTAATACTAAATGGGTAATAAAGGTATTTCATTTAAGTAATTAAACTAAAAAATGTAACAGTTGTCAGTTTTGGGTATATTTTGGGTGTCTTTATATGTTTTAAATAGTGTAGGGTATATTTATAGTTTCATGTCTAGAATTGGGTATTTCACTAATTTTGTATTTATATTTTTCATTTATGAATTCGTAAGAGCTTGTTAGGATCAATTCGGCTTAGTGAGAAGATATGTGGGTTAAGGGATCGAAATTCCAAAACTGATTTGAGGGAAAATGGAATTGCTGAAAATATATAGGAGATGAGGCAGCGTAGGTAAAGGTTAGAAGATGACTTTAAAAAAAAAAAACACACACACACACACATCAACAATCATTTCAATATAATTACAAGGATTAGAATAATTTAGACTATTACTTATATATAAATAAAAAGAAGAACACATCAACAAATATAATTACAAGGAACCCAAAACATGTACGAATTGAATATAAGAAGTCAACATAAATCATTTTTCCATTGTCGAGTCTTTTTGTTCCAGCAGCCTGACTAATGGGCTTGGGCTGCTGTACGAAGAAAACGAACAAAATTCCCTCAGTTCCAGAACCAGGCTCCCAAAAGGGTTTTTGAAGAGTTTGATGAAACTTTAGAAAACCACTCTTAGGTTCTTTTCACCAATAGCCATAACAAATTGATAAGTAACTTGGCTTGAGGAGCTTGTGGCATGGGAGCTAAGCTTTCACAAGTTTAGCAATTTGAGAGAGAGAAAAACATGAGTTTCTCACAGAGAACAAAGGTTTCAAGTGGGGCAGAGGAAAATTAGGAAGATTTCTATCTTAGGGAAAGAGGAAAACAACAGAAGAAGAAGATCGGGTGGCTTGAGTAAATTCCCAGTTGCTTGACAACGCTTGGTCAGGCT
This sequence comes from Prunus salicina, assembly GCA_020226455.1. Lineage (NCBI taxonomy): Eukaryota > Viridiplantae > Streptophyta > Magnoliopsida > Rosales > Rosaceae > Prunus > Prunus salicina. Next base: position 27,962,839 of record CM035342.1, on the reverse strand, counting down.
CTGGATGATGATTTGCTGGGTAGAGGAAGCTCCCCTTTTATAGGCACTTAGAACCCCTCATTTTGTCTAACCTCCTTCTTCCTTTTTCTTTGCTTCTTTCCATTCAATCCTATTCGGTGAAATTTTCCTATCCAAGGCGCATGTGTAATGAGTCCTTTGGGGTTCCAAGGGTTTGATGCAGCTGGACTTCTCTATAAGGGTGAGGCGCCACCCATTTTCTTCCCTAGTTTTCCTATGGGAGCTAACAGAGGAAGGGGAGAATGGGCAGATCGTTTGCCCAACAAGTATCCCTCTTACTCGTACGAATTTCTTTTGGTTTTTACAATGGCTTCCGTTGACTCTGTCATAGAACTTTGGGCAAAGGTTGAACACGTTGCTAGATATTTTGTAGAGCATTGAGCTGGGCTTTTCCCAAAGTTTTGGGTCAATGGTACTCGTCAGGCTGTTGGAAGTAGTTTGCCTGCTGCGTTTTTAACAAAGTATTTGGGTGCTCTAACTAACATAGGGTTTTCTAAGCAAACCATTGCATTCTGTCTAAGGCATTAGGTCATGTTCTCTCTCTCACGTTAGCCCATGTGCTTGGGCCCAAGAAATGGGCTTGAGTTTTGGTGCTCCCAAGCTACCCAAAACTCTCATTCCTTAATCCCTCAATGGGCCTTGTGAGTGCTCGTACCCATCCACACCACAACCTTCTCAGCAAGCCTCGGGTAATTACGTGGCTTGGTATTAAAATAGCGGTTTTTCACATGAAATTGTCTGTTTATTTAGCCTGCTTGTGCTTGAATTTTATTATGCCACAATAAGCCATGATCAAGCCAAGTAGCATCGGATTAAGTTGGTGAGCGTGAATTTATAATGCCCGTGCATTTTGGCCCTTTTGCGCATGCTTGCTTGGCTTGACACATGGCCCATGACTTATGTAGGTGCATCCTCCAATTTCTCTTATGTCCCGATCGGGCTTCTTTTGCGATTAATTACTTGTGCTAGGCTAAAAATTAACCTGAGCCTAGCCCTCGGATTTTTGGGCCTCAACACCCATATTATTCCATCAATCTTGTTGTGGTCCACCAAGTGAGCTTAATATAAATGTATATATAGAAATACTGATCAAAATCGTAGAAGAGAAAGTAGGACTATAATGGTGCATTTGGATGAGGAAATAAACTTGGAATTTGATACTGTTCTTAGAATAAAGTTTTAGAAATTAATTCAACTTATAATTTGTTGATTATCAGGAGGAGAATGAGAACCTAGATACTAATAACTCGAGATTTAGGAATCTCAGTTGGATCAAAATCATCCTTGGAGTCCAATGCTTGCTTGGTTAGCCTAAGAAGACTCCCAGTGGCCAAAATAGCGTTGGGATTGATATCATGCATAGACTTGGCATACAAACTCCTACAAGCCTCACTGCTCTTATCAACCAACTCCTTGTTTTGGTTTGGACACAAAAGGCAGTGACCCAATATTCTCAAAACCGGTTGCATCAATTCCCATGGCAGAGGAATACTCCCCTCCTTTTCCCCATTTCCATCCTCTTCTTTGCGTTCACTCCTACTGCTACAGCTACTACCAGTCATCTCCGTGTACATTTCGCCGTCTTGGCCAGCCCAAACCCTACAAAACTCACAAAATTCGATCTTCGACTGCACTGGCATTTCATGTATCTTGCTATAGTACAACTCTAGTGCAACCCCAACAATCCTAGCCCTCCTTGTGGACCTCACTGTACCGTAGGGTTCCAAACTTGGAGATATGACAGTCAAGTTTAGGCCTGTGGAGTTGTTTTTAGTGGGTGCTTTGGTTTCATGGTAGAGACTGGGATGAGACAAGTCGGGGACACTGACGGTTATGGAGTGGCCAGAACGTGTTGCGGTTTCGTGGGCGTAAAGGGCTAAGAGGACGGCCTCAAAGCCGGCTAGGGGTACGCGGAGTGCGACACGGGAGATGTAGATGCCCGCGATGATGGGAAGGAAGCGAAGGACGAGGAGTTGGAGGTCAGGATCGGAGGATTGGAAGGTGTCGTAGAGCCAGCGGCAGAGGTTGTTGTCTCCTGTGCCGGAGTCGGGTTGGCGGAGAAGGGAGGAGATGTGGGAGGCTGTGTGGTGGTCATGGAGGAGGGAGAGAGGGAAGGAGGGAGAGAGGGGAGAATGGTTGAGAGGGATTGGATTGCTGATTGGGATTTGGAGAGGGATGAGTTATGTGATGAAGCTGCGGCTGAGACTGAAGTGGTAGTTGTTGAGGATGGGGTGATGGTGGTGGTGGAATTGATGGTGTCTTGATCATCTTCTAGGGTGGAGGAAGTGGAGGGGTCATTGGACATTGCTTGAGAGGGAGAGATAGATAGAAATTAAATGGGGAACGTTTCAAAGTAGGTTAAAATATATGTGATCTATATGGTCAGAGGAGATAATTGAGGGGGAAGTTTTCTTTTTATGTTATTTTTTGGTCGATAATCGGGGAGTAGGAACAGGTGAACACCCTTCAAATAAAATTAAGAAATATTTATCCACTTGAACCGAAAATTATATGTAAAAAGGTGAGAATGCTTTGTTTTCCTCCACCACCCACACAACAACCATCCAATTCCACATCACCAGACACGAAATTAATGGCTTCATTGTTCTCTTACATTATCGTGCCTCGCTCAACTAGCCACATGAACTTTTCTGTGCCTGAGAATCGTTTATCTGCTATCTTTATATTATACTCTGCCTTTTGCTTTATATATATAGATATAATTTAGGCACGAGTGGCTGAATTTGTGACAGCAGTGTGCCCGAATTAGTTAAGTTTGGTCATATTATAAGAAAAAGTTCATGATAAAAATATGTTATATATGTTGCCTAACAGTTAGTTAATTAAACTTAAACACGTACATTGGTATATTGTCAATTTGAACATTAAGAGCGTAAATTGTCATGTCATAAAAAACGTGCACTGTCAATTTGAACATTAAGACACTATGCCAAATTTTACTTTACACCACACCACATAGGCATCGACGAACCTAAAAACCAATGTTGTTAATATATTAGGCATCGATTTTATAAATAATAAGACTAAAAGTGTATAAAGACATGAGCAAAAATTTCATTAAGCCTTGCCTTTTTTAACTGTAGTTCCAGTTAAAAACGATTGATTTGATTAACAGTAATGGCATGTTGGCGAGTCCTTACTTAGTTAGGATTTTGGTTCCTTACTATGTTAGGATTTTGGTTACTTACCCATTTATCTAGTCCTATTATAATTGAGATTTATTTCCTATTGTAATTTATATTTATTTCCTATTGTAATTTAGATATATTTCCTATTTTATTTAGGGTTAACACCTCTTTGTACCTCTATAAATACCTCCATATTTAAGAAGAATAATAAGATGAGAAAATATGAATGAATCGGAGCATATCTGAATATTTGCCCTACTTTGTTTGACATGGTATAAGAGCCTAGGTTTTTTTCTTGTGACCTGTGCTTGCGTTCTCTTTGAAATTAAAGTACTCTCGTCCCCTCCTCTTCAAGGAGGGGAGGGGGAGTGAAAGGGATATGTTTATTGACCTATCCTAATTATCTTGACGTATTCCCATGAAGATGTTGCTTATTTCTTGACTCCGACGACCCCTTCTCTTCAAGGGGAGAGGAGGAGTGAAGAGAAGTTATGTCTACGTGAATTTGCTAAAGTTTATATGGAAGAATTTATTGTTGCCGTTGCCCCTACTGTCACCGTTGATGTTGTTGTTGCTATGTTCTGATTCGTCTCTACCTTAACCCTAAACACTACCTATTTCTGTTGCACTATACACCTAGCCTATAATCCTAGCCCTCCGCTACTATCTATCTTGCTACCGTGTTGCCACATACCTTGCTACCGTCGTGCCTGTTTCTCAAGTACCACTACTCATATGTGCTTCATCGACTCCTTCTCTTCAGGGGGAGAGGGGAAGTGAAGAGAAGTTGTCTCTGTTGTTGTTGCTACCACAGTTGTTTGCTTATGGGGAGTGAATTGAAGTCTCTGTTGTTGCTGCTTCCACAATTGTTTGCCTTGCCTTGTCTTGCTGGTGCCAGCGCCTTATATTGCTCTTATTGGTACCAGTATTGTTGCTCCTGCCTGTTATGGTGCCAATATTGTTGCTCATGCATGTTATGGTGCTAGTATTGTTGCTCATGCCTTTGCTGGTGTGTTTCCTTTGTGGTCACGCTCGTTGACCTTGCCGTGCTCACAGGGTTTTTGTGTTCCGCCTTATCTGTTGCCGTGCTCACAGGGCTTCTGTGTTCTGCCTTATCTACTGCCGTGCTCACAGGGTTTCTGTGTTATGCCTTATCTACTGCCGTGCTCACAGGGCTTCTGTGTTCTGCCTTATCTGCTGCCGTGCTCACAGGGTTTCTGTGTTCTGCCTTACCTACTGCCGTGCTCATAGGGTTTCTGTGTTCTGCCTTATATGCTGCCGTGTTTACAGGGTTTCTGTGTTCTGCCTTACCTACTGCCGTGCTCACAGGGTTTCTGTGTTCTGCCTTACCTATTGCCGTGCTCACAGGGTTTCTGTGTTCTGCTATGTGCCCTATTTTTTAGGGTTTGCTCTTGTGTTTTCGCTGCAAACTTTGCTTTAGTTTGTCACTTGTTTCACTCGTGTTTGACTAAAAGACCTTCTCTACAATTGGTGCTTCTCAAGTATGGTGTTCTGTGACTCGCTTGTCAAGTTGGGCCTGCGAAATATCTTTGCCCAACTTGAGGGGGAGTGTTGGCGAGTCCTTACTTAGTTAGGATTTTGGTTCCTTACTATGTTAGGATTTTGGTTACTTACCCATTTATCTAGTCCTATTATAATTGAGATTTATTTCCTATTGTAATTTATATTTATTTCCTATTGTAATTTAGATATATTTCCTATTTTATTTAGGGTTAACACCTCTTTGTACCTCTATAAATACCTCCATATTTGAGAAGAATAATAAGATGAGAAAATATGAATGAATCGGAGCATATCTGAATATTTGCCCTACTTTGTTTGACATGGCATGTAGTCTGTGCTTGATCAATTTGCATTATTAGATGTCAAGTTTAGGGAAAACAAAATTATTTTCTTTGTTCCTTATAATAAATGACAGATTTCAAAAGGAGGGAGCATGGTGGGTTATGTGACAAGGAGTTTGGTGGTAGTGGCAAAAGTGGAAGAGAGGCAGATGTGAAGTTTAAGATTTATTTGGTGATGCTGATGGTATGTGTTTACATATATGGAGAACTTGACTTGTAGGATAATTAGGTGTATAAATTTGGTTTCTTTTTGTAATTAGGCTCGCAGCAGCCCTTGAGTACTTTAATTTTCTAAATTTTATTTTGTTCTATTGTACTTTTGCTATTTTGTGCTGCTGTGATGCAACATAAATTGGAACATATGATATGGTGTCTTGATGATACTCTAAGATAAACTAAATATGCAACAGGTGAAAAGACTGAAGTTAAAAAAATAAAACAACAGGGTAACAGTACTTGTGGTTTTTGGGATGTCGTAAGTTGTAATAAGCATCATCGTAGTATAGAATTCTGATGCTGTAAATCATATTTAGCATCGGTATTATTAAAACTACTAATGCCATTGTAAGTTTAGGCATCGGAGGTCAATCTTTTTTGGCACATGGGAGGCACTTTAGCATCCGTGTTTTTGAAAGAACTGATGCCGTAAATGTATAAAACAAAGATCACGAATACCACGGTAGGATGGGTAAATAGGCAAAGCGTGAATTATTACGTCATAAAAAATGTGCACAAAGGCAAATTGTTCTCTCCCCAAACAGTTTGATATGTATATTAGTACATTTTCTGTCAATTCTTATTTTAATGCTAGTAAATATACATACCTTTAGCATTAGTCTTACCACACAAAAAATAAAATTGAAGTAAATTCAAAGTAGTAGTTTATGTGGTTTGCTTAGTCTGTCAGTGTCCAAGCATGGTGTACTACCTACCAAAATATCATGAAGACTTTAGGCATCACTTTGTTTGCATTATCTTTAATAACAATTTTCAAATTGCAAAGACAGTTAGGCCTAGTTTGGGATTGCTGTCACTTTTAAAAAAAGTTGCTTCTGCTGTGCTTTAAAAATAATTAGCTGTAAAGTAAAGCAGCTCCATGTTTGGTAACCAATATTTTTAAAGTGCTGTTAGTACAAAAAGCAGTGTTAAAACCGTTTGGTAAATTTTAATATAAATTGTTGTAAGTTGTAACTGTAAATAATGACTAAAATAGACATGATGTTAAAAGTGTTATGCACTAATCATGTGGTGGTAGTGGTAGTGATGGAGTGGAGTTGGTGGTGGAGACGAAGGCGGAGTTGGTGGTGGGGATGGTGGTTGTGGAGGTGGTGGTGGTGGTGGAGGTGGAGGTGGTGGTGGTTGTAGTGGTGGCAGCGGTGGTGGTGGTGGCAGCAGTAGTGGTGGTGGAGGAGGAGGTGGAGGTCGAGGAGGTGATGGTGGAGGTGGTGGTGGTGGTGGCGGAGGATGAGAAGAAGGAGGATGTGGTGGTTGTGGTGGTGGTGATGGTGGTGGAGGTGGCGGTGGTTGTGGAGGTAGTGAATGTGGTGGTGCAAGTGGTGGAGTTGAATGTGGAAGTGGAGGTGGTGTCATTTTTTAAAATGAATGATGATATTTTGGGAATTAAAAAAATTCATTAAATGTTCATCTCTGCTTCTTTTAAAAGCAGCTTTGAAAAGCAACCCAGAGTCTGCTTTTAAAAGCTGCTGTCAAAAGGCCACTGCTTTTAAAATAATCGGGATATTTTATTTTTACCAAACACCTTAAACTGCTTAACTTTAAAGTTAAGCAGATTTTTGGCAAAAAAAAGCAATCCCAAACGGGGCCTTAGTCAGTTCACTGACAACCAAGAAAGAAAGAGAAAAAAAAAACTACCAAAAAAAGCAGATCTAGCGTGGTTTGTTAGCTTTTGATTATTTTATGAGCACGAGCTTGGTTGCAAAACACTTAGCTCTCATGACCATGAGTGGCTCACAAGTCACAAGCTTCTCACTCTCTCCCCAAGCAGTGACATCTCAACTGTTGAAAAAAGTGGAGTGAGTTTCAAGCCTCCAACCCCAGAGACTAAGTAAAGTACTCAATTCACAAAACTATATATGAATTGGCTTATATATAGCTTAGGGTCCCCACTTTCTCCATCCAACTCCAAACAACGTGCACAACAAGTTACAATCACCAAGCATAAATTAGGATAAATTTGTCCCATGCTAATATTATTCCTATTTATATTTTCTGAGGGAGCTTTCTTTGACCACTCAAACTAGAGCTTATTTGCTCTCTTTTTTTTTTATTTATACTTTTTGCGTGGAGATTATGATATGGCACCTTTTCAATACACATGGTTAGGGAAATTCAACCTGAAAATGTTTTTTTATAAACAAATTTGGGCAATGAATGTCTTCCATTTCTTTTTTGAATTTTGGAATCAGAATCAGAATGCTTTTATGAAATTCTGAAAATTTTGAAATGCCTTATGGCATGTTCAGAAATTATATATAAATTGAATATTTGTACCGAAAATAATATAAACTCGAACAATTTATTTATTTATTCATGAATGAAGAGGATAAGAGTTTAGCCTTTTACCCTTTACCGCCAGTGTACGAGAGTACATGTTTTACCACTTGAGTTAGAAATTTCCCTTTAGTTAAGTGATCAAGCTAGTTGAGTTATATAATTGAAAAAAGTATATCTTGGCTTTACATATAAGTTAGGACCCCAAACATGCCTTATAATGCAAGATATGGACGTATTTTACACTATATAATAGGGTTATAAATTGCTTGAGTTTTGTGCTTAGGTAAGAAAAAGAAGCTTAATGACTAATGAGATTCTAAAGAAAAAGAGTAAAGTTGTAGTCAAAGTGATTTTCTGCGTCTCTGATAAATGATGGGATTATTATTGCAAATTTCAGGCATAGGACCATAGGCATTATTCTCCTCCAATATTCCCTCTTTTGTCGTAATCTTTTTTTTTTCTGAATTAATCCGAGTACAGATACGCACAAAGAAGAAGAAGAATATCTTATATTTTTGGTACACCACATACCCTTATACTTTATGCTTTATAAGCAACAGCAACAGCAACAGCAGCAGCACTTAGCAGCATCACACACTACTACTACTACTACTTCACTTACGTGCCTCACACGACTAATAACCACACATTCATCTGTTACGCCAAGAATATCTGCCTTCCTTTGCCTCCTCAATGTCGTCCCACAACCCTCCTCTTCTTACTTAATTTAGATTTCATCTGCAATGAGCATCTCCCTGTATGCATTTTTTTTTTTTTGGGTTGATCAATCACATTTTGTAAATCTGTGGTTTGAGGTTAATTTTGCTCAATATCTTTTTAATATTGGCAAATAAAAATCTTATAAGGTATGAATCCTTACACTTGGACCTCACCCGGGCTTCAATCGTCAAGTTAACCTTGGTTTTTGGTGACGCGTGGATTAATAGATGTCATATGAACAACAAAGAAGAATTATTTTTATACTTAAAGGGAATCTTAGCCTTCTGGATATTTAAAGAGATGAAAAGTGGCACGCGACCATCAATCTGGTGTCTATACAAGTTAAAAAAGAAGCTCAATGATTCCCTATAATATTAGTGGTTAACTTGATTGATTTAACAATTTACCATCTTTTTTTCACAATTGAGTGATTTCACTATCAATAGCACACCGAGACATTTTACGATAAAATTCCACATCTGCTAAACTATATGCAAGTGATTAAATTGGAACAATATTAATGTTAGTCCAATAGTAATGACCAACATATCCGTCACTTTGAAATCTTGCAAAGTAATTCAAAAGAAAAAAAAAATTGAAAAATCTCAAGAAACTTCCAAACATCTTGTGTTGACTTTGGAATACATGGCGTTTCATGACTTGTACCCCAATTTTTCAGGGAAAAAAACATACAAAACTAAAAGTATTTCTTTATGAATTTGTTCTCCCTTATCTTTTTTTCTACGTAACTAAGGGGATAGATCCAAAGCCTATATGGACTTTTGAAGAGGATGGCTTGTACCGTAGGAATAGGGGCACCCACTTCTTTGATCATGTAGCCATGGATCCTTAGTTGATCTTACACACAAATAGAAAATAAAATAAAAATCAAAGAAAAAACAACAAAATTCGAATATATGTTGTTACAAGCCACGATCTTAATTTTGTTATTCTGAGTGCAAAGAGGTTCGTGCATGCTTCGTTCCAGAGGAAGAAAGGCATATGCTTAAATCCGTTAATGGCGCTTGTCGGTTAGATAGATTCTTTATTCCACTGCTCCAACTGGAAGTGTTTCACACTGATAACTGATGCCCTGATAATTAATTATAATATATAATTCATCTTTTTATTTACTATGCCTTTTTTTCATTTATCTTAACAAAAATACAGATTCTTTGTGGAGAAGGTCTCTATTACAAAAAGAATCAAATGAACCAACATAAAATTATTCAGACATCTAACTGCGACAAAATAAATTTCATAATTTTTGTAAAGATGGTAGGTATATATGTACATACACGACTTGTGGGCTTGTCAACGGGATCTAGCCCAATGAAAAAGGGTCTTTATTTGTAGACCAGAGGTCTTAGGCTCGAACCCCCATGTCATCAGTTGTGTGTGTGAGCGAAACTCCCTCCCCTTTAATTTTGACTATCGCTTGTACTCAAAAAAATCACATATGCCAAAACTATATTTCACAACGTATCATTCTTCTAGTTAAATTTAAAAATACATGGATCTAAAATGAATGCACTCTAGTGATTGGGGGAAAAACAAATGGGAAAGAATAATGCACACCAAACAAATAATGTAGCGGATGATGAATGGGTGGCTGCTTAGGAAAAAAGAAAAAATAAATAAAGTTGGTCAACGGTACATGAACCACACTAGATAATGAAGTCGTGAAGAAGTTACCTAAAACTTCGTCAGTTATTCTGAAACTTTCTTTACATTTTGATTTTAGAAGTTTGAATGAATATTTTTATAAGAAAACCATTTAAAAGTCAATACAAAATAATAAATAAATAAATAAGCATAATAACCAATATAATATATATTGCAATTTAATTTCTTACACTCTCTGAGTCTCAATCAGTGTGCAATAGGTGCCCCGTCAACATGGCCTCCAATTTTCTTTTTCTTTTTCTAGATAGGTCCTTTTTTTAAAAAAAAAAAAATTTAAAAAAAAAACGAAAAATACATACTTTGAGGTCCATCTCTGTTTTCTTATGCCGACTAACTCACTCCACTTCTTCTCAAGCTCTCTCTTTCCCTTCCAACAATCGCATTCGCAGAGCAATTAACAAGGTTGGTGATATAGGTCAACCTAATTTGGCATGGGATGCTTAATTAGTCTCCGTTATGATGTATTAGGCATTATTAATGTATTGAATTTACTAAATTAGCAAATTTTGACTTTGCTTTATTAATGTATGGCATCAGAATAAATGCTAAAATACGGTTAAAGTCGAGGCATCACAAATTAATTAGCTGCAAGTGTCAAATTGCTTTTTAACAAGATGACGATGAGGATAATTAGTCACCAAATGTCCGTGTGCATATATACTTGTATTGTATGGTAAACATACCCTACTTATCACTTAACCAAAGCCTACTTGACTTGTTCACAGTGCTTGAATGATGTCCCTTTCTTTTGCTTGCTAGGCTGGGCACTGTGGTGGCTTAATTGGTGCCCTGCAAACCCAAAGATATGCTTAGAGAGAGCTTATTGGCACGAGCTTTAGATGAGAGAGAGAGCAGGTGAGCAAAGAAAGAAAGAATAGCTGACAGAAAAAAAGTTGTATGGGGTTTGCTTGAAAGCCACCCGAATCTCCTCCCATTACTCAATAGATGAGAAGTAGTGGTACTTTTCTTTAAGAGGACATGAAGTGAATGAGGTGTAGCCATGCTTTTAACGTGCAGTTCTCCTTTGCTTTAATGGGTGTGTTTATTCGTGACTTTTGTTGGCTTACTATGTGAGAAAGAGAGTGCGAAACGGACTCCAAACGTTTGTACCAACCATTCTTGAACTGTTTCCATTCTAATTTTCTAATTTTTCATTTCCTCTCTCTCTCTCTCTCTCTCTCCTCTCTCTCTCTCTTAAATCATATCATTACACTACAACAAACTATATTAACACTCTACAATAGTATTATTGTGTAAACAATAATAGAAAGCAAACCTTTTTGCCATGCACTCCAACGAGTCATCTCTTTTAGTTTAGCTACAAAACAACAAACCAAGCACCTAATCATTAAAAAATCTGTCTACCCTTTTAATACTTGGCCGAGTAGTATATTCTACATTTACCTTATTTACTATTTACTTTAACCTGATTACATTAAACGAGTCTTGTTCGTATAGATCTGATGACTTCTATAAGAGATGTGGTAAAAAATATAGTGAGTAAAAATATGTCTCCCTTTTCCTCTCTAGCCCTCTCATGATGCTAGAGGAGATAACACATGACTCCAATTGAAATAAATGTTGACGTACAATATATTCGCGTGAAAGTAGAACAAACTTTTCTTGGTAGTAACACTTCGAAGGTTGGAAACGGAAGGAAGATTTTGGTGGCAGACTAATTTATGGTTAACTGTGAGCGGAGGGGCGGCTTTTGACCCCACAAAACTTTCTTACCATTCACTATATATAACAACCACACTCACTCTTCTTTCCTTGCTTCCCTTCATTGCTCTCTCTCTCTCTCTCTCTCTCTCAGCCTTTGCCTTTCTTACTTCTCATCAAACACCCTTCATTTCTTTCATCAAACACCTCTCTCTTTCTTTATTTCTTTCTCTAAGCTAAGCTCTTGGTCAGAATCAAGTTCTGGGTTTTGGTCTGCGAGTATGGAAGGCCAAGAAGAATTGGTTTTGAGCAGTGATCAAGCATCCCAGACGATCATGATCAAAGGCAAGCGCACCAAGCGCCCGAGGCCTCAGTCCCCGAACGGCGTCGTGGCTACGGGGACGTCTAGCTCATCAAGCGCCTGTGGTGGTGGTGGTGCTATGGGAGGAGATCATGAGTATAACTATTATGGTAATTCGCCCACAACTTCTGGTGAGATCTATGAGAGTACTGAGGAAGAAGAGGACATGGCCAATTGCCTAATTCTCTTGGCTCAAGGGGATCATGTAACTGTTAACCCAAAGCAGATCTTTGAGCAAAGACTAGCACAAACCAGTAACATGGGCAAGGCTGGTTTCTTTGTCTATGAGTGCAAAACATGTAACAGAAGCTTCCCTTCATTTCAAGCACTTGGCGGCCACAGAGCAAGTCACAAGAAGCCCAAGGCCATGAGCACAGAGGAGAAAAAACCAGCACCAGCCCATTTCATCCCAGCCTCCCCTTTTGAGGAATTTGAAGATCAAAGCAAGCAGTTCATCAAATATAAGAGCAGCCCACCTCCTGTGATTTCAAGCCAAATAGGAAGCAAGCCCAAAATTCATGAGTGTTCAATTTGTGGCTCTGAGTTCACATCTGGGCAAGCTCTTGGTGGACACATGAGAAGGCACAGAGCAGCAGCAGCAGCAGCCAACAACAATACTAATCATGTGGTGGCTTTGCCTAGCAATATTGGCACAAGTACCAAACTGCAGAGAACTGTTCTTCCACTGGATCTAAACCTTCCTGCACCAGAAGATAATGATCATCATCACCACCAGCTTCATCATCATCATCAACATCGTGACTCTAAGTTTCAATTTGTGCCTACCCAACAAACAACTCTTGTCTTCAACGCCCCTGCTTTGGTGGATTGTCATTATTAAGAGAGAGAGACAGACAGAGGGAGGAGAGAGAGAGAGATGGAGTGAGTAAAAAAAAAAAAAAAAACATTCTTAATTAGTAGATTATCAATGTGAATTATAAGCATTATTTTTCAATTAATTACTTACTGTCAATTGGGTATAATTGTGGAATATTAATTCTTTGATCAATTCTTTCCACTTTAATTTGTTGTTTATTTATTTTTGTTGGTTCATCTAATTTGTTGAAGTGTGAATACTTTGAGTAAGTAAGTGGTTAGTGTTCATGGTTGCCTTTCATTCACGAAAAGTGAGTGATGAGGCATCTTTTCCTTTTTACAATTTTCCTTTCTTTTTCTATGTTCTTTTTAAGTGGGAGAGCTATGCACATAACACCAAGAGAGAGAGAGAGAGAGAGAGAGTGTGTGTGTGTGTGTGTGGGGAGTGAGAGAGTGAGGGCAAGGCAATGTGGTGGCATGGGATGGCAAAAGGGCTAGGGTTAGGCACCACCACCACCACAACTAAAAGTCATGGATTAGGTTCTTCCTCTCCTTGGTGTGTATTTTTATTACAATAAAGCTAAAAAAAAGCCTATAAAAGCTCTCCCTCTCAATTCCCAGTCTGTTTCATTAAATGACAAGAAGTAATGGATAGCAAAGCAGAGTTGGCAACTGCCATGCCACATGTATCCACCTGTATCTTTCTCTCTCACTCTCATTTTTTTTTCATTTCTAGCTTAATATAATAATAAAACAATATTTTTTTTATTTTATTTTATGGTCCACCTCATCAAGTTTTTTTAGTTCCAAGCCTAACAAATATATATAAACACTCTCTCTAACAGTTGTACCTAATTTACCCAACTGCTGTGTATGTATGATCCCTTACTTTGCAAGTCACTTTAGCTATATTTGAGATCATCAATCATCATCATCATCCTCTCTCTCTCTCTCTCTCTCATGGGTCCACCCCATGCCACATTGATTGATATTCCCTAGAAAGATACTCTAACTCATACCACAAACACTTTCGGTTTGGCTAGCTTCAACTTATCCAAGCTCCACTCCACTCCACTGTACTGTGAACTCTACTTCATTTGGACCCACAATCCCCTCACGCATTGTTGTTGTGATAGCTCACTGCTTTTCAAATCAATTTTTTCTCCGTCATCATTTGAGAGTTCCTCTTTAGTATTCCTTTTCTCTACTATGTCAAAGAATTTCCTTTTCTATATGTGTCACGTTGTCAAGAATGTAACCCATCACTAATCAAGTTTTATATTATCAAAGATCAGGTCAATCATTCACACACGAATTTATAGACAAACAGTTATCTATGTACGAACAATCAGGTATATCAACGAACAGTTATCTAAATATTAAAGATTGTGATTTGATTGTATACAAATGGATGAAAATGGGAGACTTGAAATGGGTTCAAAGAGAGTGTTACTTTCACACTACTAACTTTCAAGAGAGTTTGCTAAGTGCACGTTTAGGTGAATGTGGGAAGTGAATCATGTGAAAGAGATTGCGTGGGAATTGAGATGTCCAAATATACACTTAGAGAGAGGGAGAGGAGATAATCATTGACATTGGCACATGTAGTGGGGAGGTTACCTTGTCATATATCCTCTCCCATTATTCTTTTCCACATTATATTTATTCAGTATATGCTCAAAACCAGAGCTAACTAACTTAATTAATGGTGTGATTTGCTTCTTATATAAAAAGATTCTCCTTATTGGCTACTCTGCCAATCATCTAGAGTAGGAGTATAGTTTATGAAGAAAATAACAAGGTCAATAAGGCTTGCTTTTAGTTTATATTAAAAAAATAACAATACCAATTAACTAATCGTCTAGTTATATTTCTCTTTTTAATATTAAAAAAAGCCTCAATTATTTTCAAATCTTCTTCACTATCTCATCGGTCCAAAAAGATACTATGAAACGAAAATACATGAACTTTTAAATCTAAGCATTTGTATTTGGTACTAATTTTCAAGCCACACATACGTACCCTCTAAATGCCAATCCAAGTCAATCTATGATCTTTTTAGCTTACCAATTAGACATGTAATCCTTCATATGGACATCCTTTTCTTGTCTACGGAAGTGAAGAAATCGACCTCTTTGCAGTTTGGAGTACATACAACAAGTACCACTCAAAAAAGAGTTCAAAAAAACCACCACCAATCACAATGCGACAGCAAAATATTGACACATATTTTGATCCATTCATACAAGTCCTACTGAAAATGAAATGTTTTGTTTTGTCAGTTTTGGCTCGCATGTTCTGAAAATTTGGCTACTTTTCTGTGGACAGTTTTCACTTCAAGTCGTATGCTTTAAAAATATATATATATGGAAATAGTAGTGTGGCGTGCTCTCCAACTTCACACAGCTGTATGGCCGTGAGTGAACAAAAACCACAGGCTAGCAGGCAGCTCCTCTCCTCCAATCCAATGGCATGGCATGCAAGCTCAAACTACCAAAAGCAAAGACACCCAAAAAGGGTACTTTGCTTACAGACAAAATTAAATAAATAATTAATTAAATGAATCAATACTCTAATTAAGGTGGCTGTCACACTGTCCAGAAATGGGTATTTGCCGGCCATTCTTGTTGCTTAAACTTTAATCACATTGGACTTAACTAAATCATTAACCAAAATGGGGTCTTGCATTTGTGTGACACTAAAGTCGTGATCTTTTTGGTGATTGTTTTTGTGGTTGTCATTACTTGGTTTGGTGAGATATTGAGTACCTAATCACTACTATGCAGCTGGTTCACAGATTTTGGTGGGTTAGGTTTTTTCATGGTCATGGACTAATGGTAGTTGCTGAATGGAGAGAGTTGAAAACTGCTAATTAGTGTAATGTACTATTTTTTATTAGAATAGAAACTCCACAATTTAGGCGGTGTTCAAAGTGAAACATGATGTATGAAAAAATTAAATTAAATTTATAATCTCGTTTGGTGGGTAAATTTGTACTAAATTAATGGCATGATCGTTGTTTGGTGAACTTATAAATACTTGGACAGAACTTATTATTAAATTGAATAATAATCTGATATATTATACCGTACAAGTCTCATTGAGAGAAATCAGACTCATAATTTTATAAAAAGAGATATGACTCAATCCTAATCCAATTCAAATTCAAGCCAAACCGAGACAAAGTCACAAATCCAACTCTCAATTGGTTAAAAGAAAAAAAGTTGTGCATGCTACTTTCTACGGTGTTGTATGTTTCATTTCAAATTCATTGTACGGGACCATGTGCATGTTGGGCCTTTAAAAGTTGAGATGAAGGGATCGAACCCTTTATTTAAGAGGTATGCTTTCATATTGATGAATTTAAAGGTATGGTTTGAATGCTAAGCAGAAGCTAATTGCGTGGACAAAAATGGTGGGGCAGGGATTTTTTTTAATGGCATGTTGAGTAAAGATGCCTAATCTTAGAAGTAAGAAAGATGCCAAGGAACTCTCAGTTTTTCAGAGATATACTTTTTACATCTGCCTCACATGAGATAGATTCAACATAAATTATTTCACCTCATCTCAGAAAGTTGGAAAAGATAAAAGTGAGTTCTAAAGTATCTTTCTATAAATAATTTTGAATTGATTGATTGGCCTGATTAATATGACATGTAATGCTATGATAAACTCCACCTATTTGACTAATGGAAAGTGATGTTTTGAAATATTCTAAATTCAATTAGATAAATAACTAATTTGTTAGTTGATGGGGTCTAGTCCGGGGAAAAAGGGTATTGATTTGCAGACTAGAGATTTCAGGTTCGAATTCCCACATCATCATAATTGTGTGTGTGTGTGTGAAAAATATCCCTCCCATACTTGTACTAAAAATAATAATAATAACTAATTTGTTATGGCTCATTACTTATATATAACAAAAGTAACGTTAGATGTTTATTATCATATTAACCATTCATATTATTTGCCAACTAGTTCTTAATTTAGTGATATTTCTTTTTCCTGTATTAAAAGATGTTTCAAGTTCGATTCCCCCTCCGTATCGATTATAAAACCTTATCGTATTATCCACTATAAAATGTATCTGACTACGCGCAGTGGATGCATTATTCTCATACCTCCTTCCTTCCCTCTCCTTTTCATCCATAAAACGACCATATAAAACAAATCAAGGTATAAATAATCTCATGGGTGCAGAACAAAACGATAAGGGCTGTCAGAGACATAAACATTGTGTTATGGAGAGCCTTTATGCTGTTAACAGTATTAGGAAGAAGAATTGAGACAAAAGGAAGAAGATGAATATTGAAGAAGAACTCAAGGAAGAAGAGAGAATTTGCTTTCTTTTAATTTTCAATCGTGTTACAATTACAGAGAGATATATTGTTTTTATATCAGATGTTTACAGACTAACTAATTACAGCTGTGACATGTGAGCCACACGTGCCAACATTAACAAACTCTTAACTAACTATTACTGTTATCATTCCCCCTCAAACCCAGCTCTAGGTTGCCCAGCCTCATGTTTGCACAATGACTCAAGAAAACAGGACTATGTAGTCCTTTAGTAAAGACATCAGCTAGTTGTTCTTCAGTAGGAATATACTGGACAGTAAGATCATTCCTTTGCACCCTTTCGCGCACGAAATGGAAATCAATGTCGAGGTGCTTGATGCGTGAGTGATATATAGGATTAGAACTAAGAGCCAAAGCAGACAAATTATCACATGAAATTGTAGGAGGCTCAGGTAAGCATACTTTCAAATCCAACAAGACCTGTCGAATCCAAGCTAAATCTGCAGCTGTATTGGCCAATGCCCTGTATTCTGCTTCAGTCGAACTTCTAGACACAGATCCCTGCTTTTTAGACTGCCAAGAAATAGGATTATTTCCAAGAAATATTACAAATCCTGTGGTTGACCTGCGTGTATTCAAGTCTCCAGCTCAGTCTGCATCACTGTAGGCTTGGAGATGCCAAGGGCCTGTAGTGAAGTGAATGCCATATTGTATGGTACCTTGAATATACCTTAATATACGTTTGACCAAATCAAAATGTGCTTCTGTAGGTGTAGTCATATATTGACAAACAGTATTGACAGAATATGACAAGTCAGGCCTTGTGAATGTCAAATACTGTAAGGCACCTACAAGACTCCTATACAAAGTTGGATCAGTTAATGGCTGCCCCTCTGTTCTTAATACCTGATTATGTGGCTTGCAAGGAGTTGGACAAGCTTTACAATTGGTCATCCCTGCTTTATTTAACAACTCCTGAGCATACTTGGTCTGATGAACAAAGATACCTCCTGTGGAATCATAAGACACCTGAAGACCTAAAAAATAAGCAAGTCTGCCCATGTCTTTCATGTCAAATACAGCTCCTAAATCATCAATAACTGTTTGAACCAACTGAGGACTTGAACCAGTCAAAATAATATCATCTACATACAGTAGTAAAATCACAATATCAGAACCTTCATGCTTGACAAATAGGCTTGGGTCAGAATGGGAGGACTTAAAGCCTAAGGCTGGAAGATAACCTGTAAACTTGGCATTCCAAGCCCTTGGTGCCTGTTTAAGGCCATAGAGGGACTTGGCCAACCTACACACAAACTCTGGATGCTGAGAATCTTCAAAACCTGGAGGCTGCCGCATGTAAACTTCCTCTTCCAGATCACCATGTAAAAATGCGTTCTTAACATCTAACTGGCGCAAACTCCACTTATTCATAGCTGCCAAACTAAGTATCAGTCTCACAGTTGTATGTCTGACAACTGGGCTGAAAGTTTCACTAAAATCCAGACCTTGTTGTTGGCTGAATCCTTGAGCCACCAAACGAGCTTTATACCTTGCAATTGAACCATCGGCATTGCGCTTGATTTTGTAGATCCATTTACTTCCAACAATATTTTTCTGGGAAGGACATGGCACTAGAGACCAAGTTCCCTGCATTTGTAATGCTTCAAGTTCTTCATGCATTGCTTTAACCCAAGCAGGAGATTGAGCAGCAATGCGATAAGAAGAAGGTTCACCATCTGCAGCAATAACAGGAATGGTAGTATGGTAACATTGATAATCTGAAAAAGGTTTCAGTTTGCTAATTCCACTCTTAGCCCGAGTTTGCATAGGATGTGTATTACCAGATGGAACAGAAAGTGCAGATATATCAGAGACAGAAGATGAATTAACAGCAGATGCAGAAATGGCAGGCACAAGGACTTGTAATTGATGAGCATTTAAAACAGATGCTATAGAATCTGAAGGAGATACCGCATGAGAAATGGAAGGACTAGTGTCTGCAGTGTCTGGAGATATGGAATGTGCAGAGGCTGCAGGATCAGATGCCAAATTATCAGAACCTTGTACAGAATTAGGAGTAGCAGAAGTTGTCACAGGAACGAGAAGTGGAACCCGGATAGAAGTGGACTGTGAGGGCATGGATAATACCGGAGAAATAGGTGCTGGAAGCTTCTTAAAAGGACGACAAGTTTCATCATGGAGAACATGTCTAGATATCACCAATTTGCCTGTGGAAAGATTATAACAAATGACACCTTTATAACCTGGTGCATATCCAAGAAAAACACACTGAGCTGTGCGAGGTTGAAGCTTATGCTCAGTATAAGGTCTCAAATATGGATAAACTGCAGTGCCAAACACCTTAACATGTGTGATATCAGGAACCAAGCCAAATAGTCTATAATAGGGAGACTGAAGATCCAAACCTTTACTAGGCATCCTATTAATCAAATACGCAGCATGAGCAACGGCATGAAACCAAAACTGACTAGGAAGATGAGCAGCAGTCAAAAGAGTAATAGAGGTTTCAATAAGATGTCTATTTTTCCTCTCAGCTAAACCATTCTGCTGAGGAGTGTATGGACAGGATAATTGATGTTCAATGCCCTTAGAAGCCAAATAATCAGTGAACAACCTACTAGTAAACTCCCCTCCCCCATCACTTTGCAAACACTTGACAGAAGCAGTAAACTGAGTAACAAGCATAGCATGAAACTTGAGAAAAGTACCATAAACTTCTGATTTATTATAAAGTGGATACAACCACATATAGCCAGTACACTCATCAACAAAGATCACATAGAACCGAAAGCCATCAACAGATTTCATCCTAGAGGGACCCCACACATCACTATGGATTTTCTGAAATGGAATGGTAACTTTTACATGATCTGTAGAAAAAGGAAGCTTATGCATTTTGCCATGAAGACAATCAGAACACAAGAAAATTTGAGAATCATCACAATAGGGAAGTTGAGCAGCTTTGAGCATATACTTCACCACTTCATTAGTCGGATGACCCAACCTGTGATGCCACAAAGAAGATTTAACCTGCTGACCAAGAAACGCAATTGACGAAGACACAGACCGCTGAGAATGTTGTATGGGAATGGGAGACGGTACAGAAACTGAAGGTTGCAGAGACACTGGTATTGGATAAAGCCCCTGGCTACTCTTGCCTTGGAGCAGAATTTTCTTGGTGAGCTTGTCCTGTATATAAAATCCAGAAACATCAAAGATAATATTGCAATTGTTATCTTGACATAGTTGATGCACAGATAAGAGATTAGCCGTGAGATGTGGAACATGAAACACGGATGGAAGAATTAAAGAAGAAAGCTTAGCAGTTCCTATATGACGGATTTGCAAACCTTCCCCATTGCCAACAGTCACATTCTCAGCAGAATCACAAGCAGCCACATTATTCAGATGATCAAGAGTAGAGACCATGTGATGTGTAGCACCACTGTCAGCTATCCATACTTGATCAGGATTGTAGGTAGTTTGAGCAGTCATTGCAGTCAAGGATGAAGGCGGAGATTGACCTTGAAATGCATAATTGGAGCGGTGGTAACAATCCAAAGCACCATGCCCCTTCTTACCACAAATTTGACACTCAATTATCACAGAAGAAGCAGTAGGATTAGGAGAAGAATGGCGATGGTAACAATTAGCAGCAGTGTGCCCACGCTTACTGCAAATTTGACACTCTGGAACTGCAAATTTATTGGTAGAGAAACCATTGCGAAATCCAGCAGAGGAACGACGGAATTGAGAAGAACCGGATTTACCAGAACCAAAAACACCACGACCAGAATTGCCGTTAAAATTAGGGCGAGGACCAGAAACCCGTGTGTTAGAGCCAGCATAGCCACCCGAGCCCTGCACCGGTGTAGGAAGCAAGCCTTGACCAGACGAAGGACCATAGCCTGTAGACCTAGGACCAAAGTGTGAATTCGGAGCAGATTGAGAAGTAAACATTGCAGAATGTGTGACAACCCTGGCCTCAGCGGTTTGCTCAGCAACAAGAAGTTGAGCGCGGAAGTCTTTGAGAGAAATTGAAGTATCTCGAGCAATTAACACAGTTTTGATGATATCAAATTCCTGTGGCAAACCATTGAGAGTAGTGATGACAAAATCGTCATCAGAAATCTTCACACCAGCAGAATGCAATTGATCACGAATATGCTTCAAACGAAGAAGGAATCGTTCAATCGAGTCACCTCCCTTCTGCGCCGTCTGCATTTCAGTCTTCAGGTGGTTAATACGTGCTCGAGAAACTGAAGCATAGCGATCCGTAAGATTAAGCCAGGCTTCACGAGCAGTGCGACTTCCAATGACATATTCAAGAGCTTCATCGGAGAGAGAGGCAATCAGCAGACTCAGGAGAGCCTTATCAGTGCGCAACCAGTCTTTGTAAGCAGCGGTGACTTCAGACGTAACACCTTCCTCATCCAAAATCGCAAATTTCGGAGGAGCAAGCACAGATCCATCAAGATATCCAAAGAGGTCGTAGCCTTGTAACACCGACTCAAGCTGATAGCTCCACTTCAGATAGTTGTCATCGCTCAAGCGTATGGTAAGCATGCCGAGAAGACTCTCAATCTTGAGAGAGGAGGTAGACAAAGAAGACGCCATGAGATTGAAGAACAAAGAAATTAGGGTTTGAGAAGAATTTGGGGAAAATCTGGTAGAGAACAAGAACAGAGAGAGAAGAAGAAGGAGGAGAAATCACGCAGCAGAAAAGGATCAGGATTGAGTCCTGGCGACTGATACCATGTTAACAGTATTAGGAAGAAGAATTGAGACAAAAGGAAGAAGATGAATATTGAAGAAGAACTCAAGGAAGAAGAGAGAATTTGCTTTCTTTTAATTTTCAATCGTGTTACAATTACAGAGAGATATATTGTTTTTATATCAGATGTTTACAGACTAACTAATTACAGCTGTGACATGTGAGCCACACGTGCCAACATTAACAAACTCTTAACTAACTATTACTGTTATCATATGCAGCAAAGTCTCAGTTATGAGGCCCCAAAGAGCCTGTAAATTCAGACCCAAAAAAAAAAAAAAAAAAAAAGAGCCTGTAAACATTGTGTTAAGCAACCAGAGAAATTTGAGTGTGGTTAAACAAATTTGTGTTAAGCCTCCATTTGGGCCCGACTGCTGTATTGCAGTGTGGTTAAACAAATTTCTCTGGGCCATCTTAAATCACTCTAGTTATTAATATTATAATTGATAAAATATAAACAAGTGGTTGCTGTGGTGTAGTGGTTATCACGTCAGTCTTACACACTGAAGGTCTCCAGTTCGATCCTGGGCAGCAACAAGTTTATTTTTTTTATTTTTAATTAATTGCTCTTTTGATTTTATTTTAACCATTTATATTTCGATATTTTACTAGGAATCCAATATATATTATTTTAAACTTACTTATTGACAATAAGTTGCTGTGGTGTAGTGGTTATCACGTCAGTCTTACACACTGAAGGTCTCCAGTTCGATCCTGGGCAGCAACATATTATTGTGTTACATTTTTTAATATTTTGTTCGTTTGATGAACCAGCCATCTTTGTGTATTGTTTTTTGTTCCTTTGATGAATGCGGGGGGGGGGGGGGGGGGGGGGGCAGAGCGATAATACACCAACCAAACCATGCATTCCCTATTACAAATTAGGCTTAACGGCCACCTGGTATCTGCCATAAGCAGCAGCTTGGAGCGTTCACATGACCCCATTCTAAAAGGAGAAACTGTGAATTTTTTGCAATTCACCATAGTAGAACAACTTAATCTCCTTTTTGAGCAACATAATATTATACTACCTCCCACTTGGATCATCAAAGGCACATAAGCATGGTGTACTTCTCTTTGGGTTTGAAACCAAACTTATACTCACGAGGATATATGGGTGATTCTGGTGGGATCCAATGTAGGTCCAACTTTCTATTCACTCGTGGGATCCGACACTAGCGGATCCAGTAATTATTAAGAGGAGGTGCAATATTTCAGAGGCTAACTGTTCCACACAACAACAAAATTTACTTCGGAAATTGTTAGTTGTTTAGACAAAAATAACCTGTATAATTAAACTGATACTATTATTATTCATAATTCATGAAAGAAATAACATTTTCTTATTAATTAAAAAAAATTCACTGACGTATTTTTTGTTTTTTGGTTTAAAAAACTTGCATGATGCACATTCATGATTTGAATATATTGATTAATTGGATTTACAATATTGTAATGTATATATGAATCAACAAAATTCGCTTGTCATTAATGTGCAATTTGTATATTCTGGGAAAAGAAAAAAAAAAAAGAAAAAAAAGAAGAACATGCAATTTATTTCCTTGTGTCAAAGATTAAATTAACAAATAATTTCATTAATAATTCAACAGCATTTTTATGTTCAATATATGCTTTTATATGTATCAAAGCGTTTCAAGATTAAGCCATCAAACTCTAATGACTACTCTACCCTCAAACTAAAGCTGCAGCATGATGTGGTCTTTAATAGAACAAAAATTAAACACTTGTAATGCACACAGGATTTTAAAACATATTAATTGATCTGGTTCAAAACAATTCGTTTTGGCCAGATCATTAAACAGAAAAATAGATCGCACTTGCTATTGTTGCTCTTCATTCCAGCCTTTCCACAAACAGGTTGTGGGCATTCTTGCCCAGCCAACAAGCCGCCCAAGAGCTCAAGATCACTAGCTTCTATGGTATTTTCAGGCGAGGGGAGGTGCACATGTGCCTCCTTGCGCCTCTGTGGGTCTGCCACTGGGATCCGGGTAGCCTTTTTTTAACCCAGTATATGTTGAGACTTTACTAAATGACATTATGACAACACCAACTAGTTAAACTAGTTTTTCAACTACATCCCAATTAGTCCCAAGACTCCCAGAACCAAAGGTGTTGCTGAGGAGAGGAATTATACTGACAAGAAACAAATAATATTGCCCAAAAAAAAGGTTTATATAGAAAATGGAAAAAGAATTGTCCAGAGATGGCTTCTCATCAAAAGGCCACCCTCCAATGAGGAATAAACATACATTGGCACAGCCGAAGGTAAATCAGGTGTATACATCTCTACTTTCATTAGATTACAGCCACCCTCCAATTGGTGCCCACATGATTTCATGATGTTGATAGTACTTTGGCCATGTACATCCTGCATAAACACATCAAAAATTCATCTTCTCTATTCAAGTGGGCCTCCAAAGACAACTCCAGAACGTCATTATCCCTAGTTAGCCGAAACGATCACCCGCACTTTAGCAGTCACTTCTGGGTGAAGCTTCAGTTCTGCAATATACTCTCCTATCTCTCGAATATCTGGAAGAGAAACAATTCGCTTGTCCACATCCCTACAGATGAATGAAAGGGCAGAGAATGGACCAATCAGACAAGCCTGGATGTGTTTAGCATAGTTAAAAAGATGAACGTGGGCAATAAAGAGTCGCCTTTGATCAAATGCATAGATATGAAAAGATGCAGAGACCATCTCTAGTTGCACATTGTTGAACTTTCTGAATTCTGGATTTCATTGGCCAAAGAGAGTATTAGGAAAATTAAATACATATTTTCTCCCTTCTTTTTTTGCTTGGGGGTGCTGTGGCTTGGAAGTAAAACTTTTCTGCTAATAGTTCTTAATTGTAAAATTACGGATGCTTGTGTTAAGAGCCTATATGGTATATATCTCATGCATTCAAGTGGGGTATTCAGAATGCAGTAACAGTGCACAAAGTGAAAATTGTGATTGATATATAAATCATACTCTTACTAGATAAAAGATACTACCTGTTAAGTTGTGCCTTGATTATGTCAACGAGATCTTGCGGGGTCACACTGCAGAAATATGTCCATGTTAAACAACATATGCAGACAGTGCACTGAGTGCTTAATGTCGCACTGAATATAACTCACCTTCCAAAAATTAGCTTTCCTTTTCCACCTTTGCGCTTCACCTTGAAACCTCCAACAGTTTCAAAAATAATAGCAAGTTGCTGCGCCTCTTCTTTTACCTGCACCAAGATGAAATAATCCAACAAGACGTAATTAATAGGAAAAATTCAGACAATATAGAATCTACTGCCCAGAGAGATTAAATGCAATTATTAGCATTTGGGTGAGACTGCCCGATGCAGAAGCACACTCACAAAGAAGTGTCACCCCCCGTATGGGGGTCTTACCTGGCCTCACCCCTTTGTGAGTGTGCTGCCGCATAGGGCAGCTGCACCCAAGAATCTCTCCGATTAGTGACAAGCTTTGCTATGTTTGACCTGACAATTAATGAGACTAACAGATAGCCGGATGTAGCATGGTATTATAATATAAAGCATTCAGGATAATCTCTGAGAGAATACAAAAATGTGCTTTTCAATCCAGTTTAGGATGATCTGATATGTCCAAAGGCCCAAAACCTGAGCCTTAAATGAATGATATGTGTAAAGAGGTGTAAAGAAACAAGGCAAAAAGTACATCTAATTTTATATCTATAATTTGAGTTACAGCACAAGAAAACATATGAGGGGCACGGCACATGAGGCAGAAGGAAAAAATACAGGTGTTATCTAAATACCCTTATTTTCTCTGCCTCAATCCTTTCGTCTTCCATCTTCATTTCCCTGGAAAGAGCAATTAGAAAAAGTGTGCAATGATAACATGTTCTCAAGATAGAGTATAGTTAATTTTCGCAAAAAATAAAGCATGAGTGCCATTAAGAATGTTGATTCATCTCCCCCCAAAAGTAATGTTTATGCCACAGTATAAACACAAAATTCTTGTAGGCATGTTGCTTATCAAACTTTAATGAGTGATATTTTTGTTTTGGTGAATCATAACATATATTACAACATAGATTAAATATCTTCTAACTGGATAGAAACCATATTGTTGTAACTCGTAAATTAAAGCACATTCGTGACTTGTGCACTCTAAAAATACATCACAAGAAGAGGCATATTTGCACAAGAATGCTAAATCCTCTTCATGTTTATCTCTACTTTATATTTAATATTCAAAATAGTAAGAGAAGAGTTGCACCTAAGGGTTGAGGTGCGTCCAAAAAATTTCCAGAATCAACTAAAAAGTATCTAATAGTTATGCAAATAAAAATTCACACTTTCACATTTTTGATGCATTTTAAGAAGTATTATACGTACCAAACAGAACTTAAGAAGTATTACTACCTCATATTGATATGATATGAGTGTGGAACGCAGTATCTGTGCGTCTTAGGAATAGGTTGAAAACCCTTGTATTCAATTTCTTTTGTTCAGTATTATGAAAGAGTTTCAGAGGTACAATCAAACACTATAAATGCTATAATTAAACCTCACCACAAACATCACCCTCTATCAAGCAACATTCATACATTACTCTCACAACTTGTATATGCCTCCTCTGTCCATTGTAGGTTTATAACTTGAAATGTTTATGTGGTAACGTTTGTATTTTCCAAAATAATAATTGATTCCCTCATCACTCTGTCCAAGTCCCATCTTTAAGTTTTCCAACTTAAACTTTTCGTCATCAAATTTGGTTGACTCCGTAAACACAACACCAAAGATTGAGAAAAGTATTACTCTAACTTCAGAATTGAAAACTTCAAAAGTATACTACAACAAAAATGAACAAAGTAGAGAAAGGAAACAATTTCAAGTAAGATAGTTATGCATTACTTGAGCAGCACAGGAGTGACAAGCTGGGCCTTGCCCAATGGTAGCAGATAATTCCTGTAATAACCAGCTTTCACACTACGAAGCTCCCCTTTCTTTCCCAGGTCAGCTATATCCTCCTTGAGAATTATCTGAACCAATCAACAACAACAACAACAATTAACAACCCCATCATAATGCTACATTCTAGCTCACTAATTTTCTGAGAATGATTAAGAACAAAATTGAAAAAAAGGAAATCTTGGACAAAATTTCACCCAACCCAACTTTGCTTAGCAAACCATGTGGCTCAAATTGAGGTGGGTTCTTCTTTTGTGAATTCTCAGAGCAGAGACCATACAAATTTTGTACTTTCTGGTAAAAATATCGAAACACCAAAGTGTTAGAAGAGAACCCATTTCTTATAATTACCGTTCGAGCCTTCTTGGCTTTCTTTTGGGCGAAAACCACCAAGCCCGTTCTTCTATCTGACAATTTACAGGCTTCGTTTGTGTTTGCAGCGAAGCTTTGAAGCAACGAGGAAGAACTCCATGAAAGAGTCGATGCTGTGGATGCCATTGCCACACTTTCTTTCACTCTTACACAAGCTCACACTGTCTCTCTCCCTCTCACACACATACACTCTCTTGGGCTTTATGAGATTTATGATCTTATCTCTTTGTTATGCCTCTGTTATGTCACAGAGACAAGCACAATTTTGTGTTTTATCATTTTGACCCCTCTGCAAAATGCAAACTACAAATGTTACCCACCTAAAAACTTTTGAATTACAACAATTCACCCTTTTCTTTTTCTCCTTTCATCCCTTTCCTTTTAGTGGAAAATAAATTAAATAAAATATAAATATTTGGCAAAGAAAGGGATTTTTTTTAACTATAGACGTCCTTAACTTTATCTCAAATTTCAATTGAGTCTTGAAACTTTTTTGTGGCAATTACATGTGTGAACTGGACAAGTAGTTAGTCCTACTTTGACAAAATTCATCGAGTTTGACCAGGTAAATGGCACGTGATGTTGTTGTTAGGGGTATATTGAACTTTTGGCTTTGGGGAGAGAAGTGGTAGGAAATATTCTGCCAGAAAAACCTCTTCGCTCTTCATAGCTACAAATCAAAGCAAAGAAATTACTCCAATCTAAGGCAAAAGTGTTGAATTTCAAACTTCAAAAAGGGTGGGGAAGAACATTTGGGTGAGATGAATTGGTTTATTTGGAAAATATATATATATATATATATATATATATATATACAATCCCCTTCTATTGAGGGATCCCTCAAATAATTTTATTTGAGAGATGCCCTTTAAGCAGTGGCGGATCTATCCACAGGGCAGGATGGGTGCCTGCCCATCCGAATTTTTTTTAAATTTTTAAAACCTATATATGTTATAGGGCAGCCCAAAATATAAAAAATAAAAGCTAACCCAATACACATGTTGCCCATCCAAGAGGAAGTGGTCCCATATCTTGTCTTTCTTCTCTTTGGCTACATCACATCAGCTTATTTATCTCATCTATTCTATGGCAATCTGACAGCAGCAACATCTTCTTTCTCCTTGTATTTGTTGCATCTTCCTGTTATCTTGGCTGGGTAGTGGACAACTTGGCAGTATATTTTCCTCTACTTTTTACAACAAAAAGTATTTTCTATTTCTCTAATTTTTTCTATATCTTTAATTATAGTTTTAATTTTAAATTGAGTATTCTAGGATTTATGTAGGGATTGATTTAAATTTTTTTGATTTTGTTGAAATTACTTGTGATTTTTGTTTTTGTTGTTAAGTTTTTATTTATGTATAGATGTATTTGAGGTAAAACTCATTATGTCCCCCATGACTAGATGTATCTTTTTCTGCTTATTAATGAAATTCACTCGTACCGTCAAATTTAGTATGTAAGTTCCGCCCAGTTGACTTTCCCATCCTGGATCCGCCACTGCCTTTAAGGTACCCTACGAATTTATTTTCAACGATCCAAACCATCTATTTTTTAAGTTTATATTCATAGATTATCCTTGAAAAAAATTAAACAAATCGGAAACCGTTTCGACATCCAATTGTGTCCTACTAAATCAATGAACACGATGCTTCATCTTTGAATGAGTATCTACAAAATAGACAATTTGGATTAGTAAAATACAATCCGGAGTGGGCCCTACAAGGGGTGTCCCTCAAATAAGCTTATTTGAGGGATCCCTTAATGGAAGCTCTTTGTATATATATATATATATATAAAGGATGATGCATTGGTTTATGCAAGTTGGATGCGGTTGCTCTCACGTGCGGCCTAGAAGCAATTTGAAAGCCTCTTCCTACCAATTGGATTGGATTGGATGTATACCCGTTGGGAGTGAAGCAAGAGACTTGCCACAGGCCCCCTATGTCATCAGCAAAATCACTTCATTTGCAAACTTGGGAGATGATTGGAAGATGATGGCTCTTGTTACGGGAGAGCGACGAGGGTGTCGAATTTTTTGGTTGAGAAAAGCCCTTGTGATGGTGGTGATGGCCAGAGGCAGCCCTGAGGGTGTGCAAGTGGTGCCACCGCACAAGACCCCTTAGTTTTAAAGGCCCCGAAATTTTTTGACATGTATATTATATAGATTAATATTACAAGTATTATATATATATATATATATATATTTAAGCGTGTAGAAAAATAACACAACTATATATTTGTTTTTGTTGGTCTTCGTTGCCTCAATTTTAGTAAGTAGCTCGGGTTTGAGTCCGGAATGTGTCATTCAAAAGTTGTATTTTTACATTTTTACTCTTTTTAATTGATATCAACAGAAATA
Source organism: Prunus salicina (assembly GCA_020226455.1). Classification (NCBI taxonomy): domain Eukaryota; kingdom Viridiplantae; phylum Streptophyta; class Magnoliopsida; order Rosales; family Rosaceae; genus Prunus; species Prunus salicina. The sequence goes on along the minus strand of CM035342.1, from coordinate 27,933,259 downwards.
CATACACGTAGTATATATACGCTTTCTCCAATACGTACACCCAGTCAAAATAAAATAAAATAAAAATTATTGTCTTCTTCTTCTTTTTTCTCAAATTGAAATTTATAAATTTAATTTATGATATCATTGCATGCTAATTGATGATGAATTTTAGTTGTTAAAAAAGTTGTTTTAAGGTATTAAGTCATGGAAAATTTTCTATTTTCTTTAGTATTTTCATATTATATTATGTGAAGTTCCCGTTTAAGTTTCGCACCGGGCCCTCAAAATCTCAGGACCGGCCCTGGTGATGGCTATGGTGGTGAGGGGTTCAAGAGGTAAAAGAGGAAGAAGGGGTTGAGGAACTAGAAATGACGCTTTTAGCCCTCATTTTGATGGCCAAATTGACGAACTATCATGGTAGGACCCAATTTGAACTACTTGTTGAGTTTACAAATGTAATTGCCTAAAAAAAAAGTTCCGGGACTCAATTAAAACTCGAGGTAAAGTTCAGGGACGTCTACAATTATAAAAAAATATAAAAAAATAAGACAGCTCATGGTTCAAATCCTCAAGTGAGTACAAAGACACTGGAGTCTACCTAATACGTGTGGTTGAAGATAGAAGGTCTAGTCCGAGTCTACAAGTATCAATGGCTTTCTCTTTTTACAACTTCGACGGTATCATGAAATTTTATTAGATTTTTAAATAAAAAACTTATAAATAAATAAAAAACACTTAGCCAAGGAGACATGACATCGGATCCCTCAAAACTAAAAATGCTTTCAGACAACCGAAAACGCTTTTTGGAGAAACACCTACTATATACTTTTTCTTATTTTTGGTATAAGGAAGGGGCTAAAACCCCAAAGCAGCAAAGCTAAATAGAAACAAAATTAGGCCTAGTTACACCTCGAGCATCAGTATCTAAGATGGTACTAAGAAAGACACTTCTTCAAAAACATGGAGACCATGACTAAACTCAAAACATTTGGCAGCCAAGTTATCTGCAGCATAATTTTGCTCACTAAAAGACATGCTTAACAGAACAGTTCCAATCCTCCCGAATCTTCAAAGGATGAGTTGAAAGAATTGGGTTATTTAACAGAGCCACAATAGAACTAGAGTCACATTCAACCTCCACCATTCTAAAACTAGTATCCCATAACTCATACTCAACAATAAAACCATCCCTTAAATTCACAGTGAAGCCTTTTTGCGGTTTCTTTATGTTTGGAATAAATCGCATAGACTTTTTGGATTTTTTGTGTGGTTTTCACCTCTCATTTTATTAGAGTTTCCACCTCTCTTTTGTGAGAGCTTTCCATCTCTCTTTTGTGAGAGTTTTATTTGTATTGTTATGGCTTGGTTTTTCAAGCTTTATCTCGTTTTAGTTGTTCTGAGTTTGCAATCTTAGTTGGGATGCTTATGTCACAACTTTTATGCTCCTACGTGATCGTTAGTGGAGGTGCACTAGATTGGCTAGTAGAGGTGAACATTTAAATAGGAAAATCGAGCCGAATTGGGCTCAAAAAAACCGAAAAACTCCTAAAACTAGACTGGGCCAGTTTGGTTCAGTTTCGATTCTGGTTCTTATAGTGAAAAACTGGACCGGGCTAAATCGGACCGTTGATCTATGAATATAAAGACTTGAAAAATAGACTATTTGGATCGTTGGAAAAAAAAAAAAATTCATAAGAGACTCTAAAGAGTCTCCCTCAAATAATGTAACTGTATACACATTGTTGATACTTTACATCAATTTTAGCTATACAGTTTAACCTCATTTTACTTTCGGCAAGGAAAAAGATATATTGTTGACACTTGAGTTGGCCAAGTCAAAGTTTTGTTTAAGTGGAAAAGTAACCTAATTGGTCTTTAGAACACAAAAATCCAAAGAGTGCTGCTATGTCCACCCCCTCTGTCCTATTTCCCCACCCACCTTATCTTCAAAATTTCATAGACAAATTTACGCCTTTATAAAATGACTTCTAAGGACTTAGGGAAAAAAAACATGTTTCACCCATTAAGAATTAAAAAAAACTGAAGAAAAAAAAAAAAAAAAAAAACCTAACGCACGTATATCACGTCACAAGCCCATTCATTTTTGTTTTGCACTCTTGAGGTAGCCGCCACAACCTCCTCTATTGCCTTCTCAATCTCATCTCATCCACTTCACTAGTTGGAAGGTAAATTTTGAATCTTCATAAAAGTAATTGGCATTCTATGTTCCTATTATATTACATATACCTAAACAATATTTGCTTTTTTTTTTAACGATACTTTCATTCTATAAGTATGGGCTCTTTGCTTCAAACATGTTGCTTTCATGGTGGGTTACTAGGCAAGTGTGTTGTTCAAGTTTGTATGGGGAAAAAAAAGAAGCAAAAATTCAGCAGCCACCCACCCAACTACAACGCTGAAATTTTAAAGAACAGAAAGAGACCTTTCAATTTGGATAAAAAATAAAAAATAAAAAAAACCAACCTCTCAAGATTTTTCGAAGATGAAGGAACCAACTTGCTTCATGGTGGAAGATTGAATGAGCATTGAATAGTCGGGGGAAGGGATGGGAGAAGGAAGAGAAGAAAGAATGAGAAAAAAGAAAAAGAAAAAATAGAATTAATAATTAAAGTGTTGTAAATGCATGAGTTGGTGGATGACTACCATACCTCTTAGCATTCACCCTTTCTAATTCTATGTAACCTATGCACTAAATACCATAGTTATGGGCTTGTAACTTATGAGTTTTTTTTTTTTTTTTTTTTTTTTGGACGAGGCTTGTAACTTATGAGTTGTTAATGTCTTCTTACCATTGTAAGCCTATAAATAAGAGGCCTTATCAAGATGAGAGACACAAGTTGATTGAACAATTTCTATTGCCTTTCTCTAATTTCCAATTCTCTCTACAATTTTCTCTTAGTTATATAACACGTTATCAGCACGACATTGCTCTTGGTATGTTTTCTTTCTCTGAATTTTCTTGGTATGATCTTAATTATTATAATGAGTTTGTATTTTACAAAAAATCAGGGCCCGAAGTTCCTCGATCCTCATCATATAATTTGATTAGGACCTAGAGTCCTTTTTGATTGGATCAAAACCTGAAGTTCTTTGATTCCAAATAATTAAGGGTGTGAAGTTCGGTGAATTTAAGGAGCACATAAGGACATAAAACTCCTTGATTTTGTATCAATCAAAATCAGAATTCCATGAGGCCTACGTATGTCAAGAACCCGAACCAGAAGTTTCGAGTGCATATACATCAATTTGAATATGAAGTTCAAAGCACAACTATTAATTCAATTTATTTAGATCTACGCATTCAAACCTGAAGTTTCGAATATATGTTGATATGAACCTGAAGTTCATAGTTTTTCACGGATCTTAATACTAAATATGAACCTGAAGTTCATTATTTATTTGTGCCAATATGAACCTAAATTGGTTGGAAATCCAATTCTTAAACTTGTAGTTTTATCTACATATTGAATCCACATTAATATTAGATTATCTTGGAATTTCGTAGTCTTTAATTTATTTATTTTATTCTTTGTTTATACCACTTTACTTATTTTATTTTGGGTTATTAGTTAATTTCGCTTTCCAATGGTAATATAATATGCTATATAACCTATACATATATATAGTTAGTTCATGGGTTTGGCTTATAACTTTATGTATACATGCCATGATATTTATTGTTTTACTATATGTATATATACCTCTATATTTGTATATATATAACTGAAATCATAATTGCTAGAAGCAATCAATGCCCATTTATTATAAATGGTTCACATTTATACGAAAATATAATATTTGTTCCCCTCTATACTATGTGTATTATGATGGAGCTGGAAAAAAAAGGGTGGGGAATTAAGACCCGAAGGTCTTGATCCTCAATATATTTAATGAAGGACTTGAAGATCCTAAATTCTATACATGTGAAGGAATGAGCCAGAAGCCACAATTTCTATACATCTAAAAAGGCCAGAAAATCCTTTTATATATGTGTATGTACATATATAATTTCATGGTTCACAAAGTGAAAAGGTTATTAAATGTTAATGTGAACCACGTTTATCAGTACCAAATATTAGTTGGTTCTCTCACAGTTATGGTTTATGAATTTGAAGACACTCATAAGCTGTGTTCAATTTATTGTGAACAACTTTAGCACCATGTACCGAATGAAAAAGGGATTTTGTTAATTCAGATATTGGAACCTGAAGTCCATATCATAATTCAAGTTTGAATATTGAACAAATGTGATAATTATAGAACCAAAAGTTCTAAATGATATGAGGAAGTTATTGGTGCATACTATATTATATTTACAGTTAATTAAGGTTTACATATTCCTAAATTCATTTTCAATTAATTGGGACCAGAAGATCTTGCATATCAATACTTGTAAAATAACTATTTGTGGACCTGAAGTTCCTCATTTTTCTCAAAAGGCATAAAAGACCAGAAGTTCTTCAATCACTTTTATTGAAACTAGAAGTTTCAACTATTTATTTTATGGCAATTTAATTATTGTCTTACTTTTGTTGTTGAATTTTATTTTTGTCAATATTTTATATGTAAGGCCCAGTTCTTGAAAAGGCAATCCTTATAATATAAATATTTGTGGACTTGAAGTTCCCCAATTCTTAAAAGACAAATGAAGACCTGAAGCTCTTTGATTCTTTTTTCATTGGAACCAGAAGTTTCAATAATTTATTTTATTGTAATATTTTATTTTTTGTATTTCACTTTTACTTGGTTCTTTTCTTTGGTTTCATTTTTTATTTTATGCAAGGACCTGAAGTCCCTAAATTATTCTTATATAATTAAATAAAGACCCGAAGTCTCTTAGTTCTCAATCCATATAATATATATACAAGGAATTGGAGTTATGCAATTCTTAGAGACCAAAACAAAACTTGGAGTTCTTTGATTTTCTTTAACTGGAACCAGAAGTTCCAATAGTTTATTTTATTACAGTATCTTTATTATTATTATTTTATAATTAAGGATCTGAAGTTCCTAATATGACATGAAGTTCAAAAATCTTAGAATCTGAAGTTCTAATTATGTTTAATCCAAACTGTAAGTTTCGGCCGCATGTGCATTAAATTAAAAAAGAAGGAAATTCTAGAACCTGAAGTTCTAATTGTGTCAACCTTCAAACTGTTATTTCAACAAGTGCATATGTATTATGATTTTGGGTTGAAAACTACACATCATGTTAAGAACTTGAAGTTTCGACATTGTTTGGACTTCAGATTTTCTAATTTATTATTATTATTATTATCGTTTTATTTTATTACCTTGAAAAATATCATATTAATACAAATTTGGACCTGAAGTTCAAAACCAAATATCCTTGTTAAATTTGATATGTGTATTCGAACCTGAAGTTCCAAATATATGTAAATATATATCCAAAGTTCATCATTTTTATTGAGATTAATATTAATATGAACCTGAAGTTCATACCTTATCAAGAACCTGCAGTTCATACATTGTCAATAACCTGTAGTTCTGGCATAACATATATGATATTTTAATTTGAACCTGAAGTTCAGAATCAAATTGTTTTGAAAAATTATATCTTTATCATGTTTTTCACAATGGAATCAAAACCAAATTCTAATTGGAACTTTCGAGTTCCTTGGTTCTTAATTTTAATTATTTTTATATGTAATTTGAACCAGTAGTTCAAAGCACAAAATGAGAAGATAAGACCATTATGGAAGAATGGCATGTAAGCAATCGTTCCATAAGAACGATATGTTTTATGTACAAAAGAGTGTTCCAGAAGAACGACTTGCATTATGTACAAAATATCATTCTAGAAGAATGACTTGGATTACATACAAAGGGCCATTCTAGAGGAAAGGCTTGAATCATCCTGATATGTATCTATTTCTAAATGATTAAATACAGTGCAAATTCTGAAGATTGCAAGTTGAATACATTGATAATACACTGCATAAATTCAAATCCCAGAAGGACAACCCATTAACATGTCAATATTAATATGATGCACGCCAAATGCATTAAGGTTCTTAAAGGACAATACTTATGACATGAATTAAGGTCCCCGAAGGACAATACTTATGACATTCTTGGTATTATTTTGATGAGACCAAAATTCCCGTCGTTAGGGGGAGATTTAGTTGTTCCTGAAAGAACAAATAACGCCGTGAATGATTATGAAATGTATTTATTATTGTCTCATCAAACAAATTGGTATAGAAGATAAATGCCAGAAGCATATTCAAACACAAAAAGGATTGTAAGTCAAATGACAAGAAGCATATACAGACACAAAGTAAGTGACTACTAATAGCCAATTTGTTGCATACCTGAAGCATGACAGATTTATAGATTGCAAAAACTGAACTCCCCATAAAAGCTGTTGGATGCCTGAAGCATGACAGATCTATAGGTTCAAAAGACTTAACTCCTCAGAAGATGAGATTAATTGCAAAGTTTAAGCCCTATTCAAAATAACGCTCTAGAAGAGATTATGATCCACATTCTATAAATTATACATCTTAGAAGAGATATTTGTCCATGAAGTGACAATGAAAGCCTCTGAAGTGGCACTGGTACCAGAAAATAATGAAAGCAATGAGATGCTTATAAATTATGCATGCGCATGCACGTTAGAATCGTGGGATCATGAATTGATAATATATTGGTTTGTAGTACATACTAAAGTTATCAAGGGCTATACATGATGATATTGCACCACTTGTTATAATTGTCGACAAATATAAATAAAGATTGGCCAACTGGAAGAGGCAATCCAGTAAAGTTGGATATTTCCAGAAAAAGTGCAATGATTGAACCTATAGTTAAACACCAAAAGGATATAAAAATGTATATGTTACAAATTGGTGTTTGAGATGAAGTGAAATAAATCACTTGATGATATGGCACAACATTTCCCAGTAAAGATACGGGATTATGATGGTAAACATATGCAGCTATGTTATGCATATTTATGGAAAATTCATGTGTATAAAAATTCCTGAAGGATTCAGATGCCTGAAGCAAATTATTAAAATATGATGGCTTGTAATGATCCTTGTGTGGATTAAAGTATTGTGGTATAATTGTCTTAATGAATATCTATTACAAAAGGGATATATAAATAATTTGGAAATGAGTTTACCATCATTGCAGTATATATATGAAGAATTTTGTTAGAACTCTTGAAGAGTTTACAAAGGATTCCCCTGATTTAAAAAATGAATTGGAGTTGAAAAATCTAAAAGATTATGAAGTTAAGCATATCGCCAGAAGCGATCTTTTGAAGAATGCATAGGAATAAATTCTAAGAGATGTAAATGCCATACATTATATAAATTATTGAAAGTAAATCTCTAAGAAGTTAAGGAGCCTGAAGCTCAATGTCTATACTCAATTTTCATGAAATGAAAATGATCTAATTGCCTCAAGTAAGGGTATTGACTGAGTTATGAATTCGAATTCAAGTTCAAAATTGTTGCAACGTATTCAAATTTTTAAAGAAGTTATCAGAATATTTAGGTCTCTTGAAGAGCCTATGACATGCTAGCATAGTATACAAAAATGTATATGAATAGCTTATTACATCATGCAATTTTATACTTGTATCCTCGTAATGGTAATATATAAGTTTGCTTATATTATTATTTTGATGATATTATAAAATATGATGTTATTTTAAGAATTGTTAATGTAAAAGGATTTGTGAAAATAGTCTAGATACTTTTGGTATTACTCTAACCTCAACAGGGATTCAAAGGAGTGACAAACATACATCCTCCAATGATGATATTGAAGAAATTTTTATACAAGCATTACCGAAGCTCACTCCGCAGGAGGAAATTGAGATATCAATATCATTTGTGTTGCATCTTCGAATAATTCAAGTTTGTCATCATCAGGGGGAGTAATTCATCAAGGAGAGCATTACATGCGCGCTGTACTCTTTTCCATTCGACTAGGGTTTTGTCCCATTGGGTTTTTCCTAGCAAGGTTTTAATGAGGCAGCATAAGCGTGTCCAACACCATATCAATGATCCAGAAGAATGTTGCACTCTTTTTCCCTTTGCTTAGGTTTTGTCCCACTGGGTTTTCCGAGCAAGGTTTTTAATGAGGCAACTATGTCAATTGTATGGTGGACATCCAAGGGGGAGTGTTGTAAATGCATGAGTTGGTGGATGACCACCATACCTCTTAGCATTCACCCTTTCTAATTCTATGTAACCTATGCACTAAATACCATAGTTATGGGCTTGTAACTTATGAGTTGTTAATGTCTTCTTACCATTGTAAGCCTATAAATAAGAGGCCTTATCAAGATGAGAGACACAAGTTGATTGAACAATTTCTATTGTCTTTCTCTAATTTCCAATTCTCTCTACAATTTTCTCTTAGTTATATAACATAAAGGATATTTTAGGAATAATGGTGGGTGGAAAGATAGGATTGTGTTTTTTTAAATTTATATGGTGAGTGGGAAGATAAGGTGGGTGGGAAAATAGGACACGAGGGTGGAAATAGCAACACTCAAATCCAAATAGGGAGAGATCCCTTGTATTAGTCAGTCTAGCAAGTTGAGTTTCGCTCGTTGCCACGTAAGCATGTCAAGCTCTAAGCTGTAGTGCGGAAGAAACATTCTAGCCAATTCCTCAAGCTGAGCTCAAACTTGAATCCCAGCCTGAGGTTCAGACACAAAAAGATTCCAGAGAAACCCCAAAAAGCCCAAGAGGGTGGTTTGAAACCCTTTCAAAGGAGAAAATTCGAGAGAACGTCTGGAAAAGCCCTCTCTCTCTCTCTCTCTCTGCAGACATACGTACTAACAAATGAGAGGGGCCATCGTCGACAACAGCGACTTTGGGAGTAGCCATCATCCACCTTGAGATTGATACATAGGAAGGCAATTAATTAAATATAATAAGCCTTAATTACTATTCAAAAGAATAATTAATTCCTTGTAGCTGCAAAATACCACATCCAAAGACCAAGTTGTTGTCGATGATCATGTGTTCCAAGAACCCACACCCAATTAAAAGCCCCTACAAATTATTTTGACAATATTATTGCATATTCAAGCTAGCTTGACTATCATATATATATGTTTTATACAAAATATATAACACTCGTTTTGTTCATATATATTCATAAGCGTTTACTTCTTCGTTTTTTAATCACCAAGGAGGATCTGCCCTGCCCGTGGGTCTATCTAGGAAGAAAAAACCTAGGTATATGTACTCATCCATCCACACACCCAAGATTTTGTTAATTAATAAATTTAAAAATAAAAATAAAAAAGTAAGAAAAAACAGAGCAGGCAGCCATCTAGACCTAGTAATAATAATATCCATGCTGTGTGGATTCTTTATGTCCTAAACCTGTCCATATAATGCCGGTTGGGCCATTTGAATATAACACATACTTTCATAATTCATTATAGAAAAAGAAAGACCTTGATTTAATTTGGTCGTGGCGGCGCATGTTGGAAAGTTGCTCAAATAAGTGCGAACGTAATCATGAAGTGTGCCATACATGGGTATGAAAGGATGCAGCCTTGTTGTCTTAATATCTTTAAATGGTTTATTGGATCGTTTATGAAAAGTTCATGTTAGAACAATATCATTTATCGGGAGCATTTTTGCTCACTACCCTTTTCAACACTTGACACGTGTCCTGGTGTTCATAAGCATAACTATGGTTACATAAATCAAAGTAAAAAGTTAATCATTGTTATGTATATGAACACGTGTCAAGTATTAAGAAAAGTGATAAGCATACACCTTAAGTTAAAGTAGTGAATAAAAATATTTCCTTCATTCATCATACTAGAAGCTATTAAACATTCGACCAAATTGATCATACTAGAAAGTTGGGCTGATCTAATTTAGCCCCTACAATTTCTATTTCTTAGACATCAACTCATTAATTTTGAAATTTATGTATAAAACCCAACTTCAAACTAAAATGCTCCGTAAGGTATAAAAGGTCATAGTACTCCTATATATTTACATTGTTTGCCACCAGACTTCAGAAAAGTCAAACCTGACGGTTTTCAAGCATGTCTTTAAATCCCTCATTTCTAATTAATACTTCTCATTTATAGTATATCAATGACTCCGTTTTTTTTTTGGGCATTCCCTCTAATACCTAAAATTTCGACCAATAAAAAAATCCCTCAAATTTATAAAATATAATAGGTAAATTACTATCAATACAATATAATGTACCTACAAATTTACCTATATATCTTGTATATATCCAATATGGGTAGGTAAATTATTTTCACAATATACCTATAAATGTGGTGGCTTTAATATACCTACAATATCCCCATAATAGGTAAATTACAAGTTATATTATTACATAATAGGAAATTATTAGGTAAATTATATCCAAAATGCGTTTATTAAATTTGGGTGTATTATTTGAATAATAAGTAAATTCATATTAGGTACATTATTTTTCGGAAAAAAAGTAATAGGTACGTTATTTTTATCCTAGGCAAATAATATAAATTTGACTAGGATAAAAATAATATAAAAGTAATAGAATCAAACAAGTACAATAAATTTGATTTTGCGCTTGATTAGGTAACTTGTCGAGTTGCATCCTAGTCATCGGGTTTTATTTAGAAAAAAATAGGATTTTATTGAAACAAAAATAAAGAGATGGGTTGTAATTAAGGAAAAATGACTATGAAGGAATTAAGCTAAATTTACTATAGAAAGTTATATACTTTCGTAAACAATAATTGACAACCGTTGATAATTGTAAACCCTCACATTGACTTCGATATTCATCAACGGCTACATCATAACACAAGCTAGCCATTCAGTCGAGTCGCTCCAATGGGTTGTTGTTACAGATAAGGCAAGAGAACTTGCATCAACGGCTCAGACTCATCGATGTGAAGTGACGACTACATCATAACACATAACTAATAAGTTAGTTTCACTAGAAGCTATTAAGCTGGCGAAGGGCTCATCCAAATCCCAGAGTAGTTAATAACACATATATTCAAACAAGGGCAGCAGCAGAAGCAGCTAGAATGGACCAAAATGGCATAGAAAGCCGCATGCTTTCGGACGACTAACATGATCACTGATTCAATGAATTGATTCAGACCGAAAAAAGATTCAATGATAAGATTGTTATGAGATCATTCTTTTGAAAATTTCAATTCACGCATACGTGAAGATAAGTATACGTTACTTAGATTCCCTTTAATTGCAAACACCAAAAAATATATATATATATATATATAATATAATATACAAAGAGCTTTTATTGAGGGATCCCTCAAATAAATTTATTTGATGGACACCCTTGTAGGGCCCACTACACATTGTATTTCACTAATCCAAACATCTATTTTTTAGATAATCATTCAAACTTGAATCCGATATCATTTGACCACTCAATTGAATTATTGAAATTTTAGTGCTTTTTTGAAGCACCGTGTTCATTAATTTTGTAAGATACAATTAGATGTCGAAACGGTTTCTGATTTGTCTAATTTTTTGCAAAGATGATCTATGAATATAGACTTAAAAAATAAATTGTTTAGATTGTCCAAAAAAAAATCATAAGAAACACTAAAGAATATCTATCAAATAAAATTACTTGAAAAATCCCTCAATAAAAAGGGGAATATGTATATATATATATATATATATTATATATATATACCTTAGAATTTTATTCTTTCTTTATTAAAATTTGGTCTTATAAAAAAAAAAAAACAAACATACAAACTATGTGAAGGGTTCAACGTGTAAGAAATAACTAGGTATAGGCTTAGTAGGCAATTCATGCAAGTAAACGGATAAACTAATATTTATTAGTTAATTAATTAATTTATACTTGCCAACTCTCGAAAACTCTCTGCACAAGGGCTTACCTTGTCCTAACGTGAGGTTAATGAGATATGAGGAAGGTCATAACTGGGGATGATCAGTTGAGTACTAAACTCCAAGTTGACTTCTATCTCTCTGTATTCTCTCTCCTCTACCTGAAAACTTAGCATATTTAATTATCTATATTCGTGAAATAGGTACTTTCTTAAGCATATCCCTATATAATCTCCACCAATACACTACAAACAGTTTTTAACCTTTACAAGAAAAGATCTGGAAAGCCAATCTAAGGAAACAACAATCCAGACTCAGAGGGGGAGGCAGATTGGAGAAAAAGCAAATCAAAAGCGAAAGGCTGTACAACTTGGAAATAAAATGATTTCTGGGGCCACATCTAATTGTTTCCAAACCATGCCACAGCAACAAGAAGATGAGCACCAAGGTTTACAAATCTTTTCCATGACTGAAGATCCTCAAGTTTCTTCATTTTCAACCTCTTCAGGCCCAGAGAACCACTCAACCTCTCTCCTCTACAGTCTCTCGGTCCTCAAAGAGAAGGTTCGCCAAGCCAAATCCCTGTTCAGCATCCTTATCTCTCCAGATCATCACCACCATCAAAGTCAACCCCCGGAGTCGACCAGCATGGCCATAGCAAGCATGAACAATGTGATCCAAGAGATCATCGTCACGGCTTCTTCGATGATGTTCACCTGTCAGCAAATGGCCCTCGTGTCCTCTCCTCCTCCTCCTCCAGGTAATAACAACCCTACTAGCACTTCTAATACTATTGACCATGAAGAACAATTGCTCCACCATCAAGGCCTTAATAAGCCTCCTCCTCCTCCTCGATTTTCGCAACCAAACTTTGGTAGCGGCCTTGACAATAAAATCGAAACTCCTTTTTATCCAACTAATGATGATCAAGCACTCGATTGGTTTAGCGACAGCTACATCGATTGTACCACGAGAGATACGAAAACTAGGCATGTGCAAGGCAAGCAACAGCCTATTTCTCCGAAAAGCTTCGACATTATTGAGCTAGAGGTTGCTGATTTGCTGGCCAAGTACACCCATTACTGCCAGGTTTGTGGGAAAGGGTTCAAGCGCGACGCGAATTTGAGAATGCACATGAGGGCTCATGGGGACGAGTACAAGACCACCGTTGCACTAAGCAACCCCATGAAGAAAAACAATAGCACTACAAATAACAACAACAATCATGGCGCCGGAGGCACAGATGGAAACACAGATTGTTCGACGAATTTGCCAAGGAAATATTCATGCCCGCAAGTAGGGTGCAGGTGGAACCAGAAGCACGCCAAGTTCCAGCCCTTGAAGTCGATGATCTGTGTGAAGAATCACTACAAGAGGAGCCATTGCCCCAAGATGTATGTGTGCAAGAGGTGCAACAGGAAGCAGTTTTCTGTGTTATCTGATCTGCGCACCCATGAGAAGCACTGTGGGGATCTGAGGTGGCAGTGTTCATGTGGAACCACATTTTCAAGGAAGGACAAGCTCATGGGTCATGTCGCTTTGTTCACAGGGCACACGCCGGTTGTGATCAGTTCTTTGGCTAGTAGGCTTGGGAAAGCTGATCAAAGGAGCCATGGATCACAGATGTAATTGGACTGACTATTAATGGTAAAGAAATTGATTAATGGTTTCGTTTCTGTTTGATATGTCTGCACTTTTTTTTTCCATCTTATTATGTGTCAATAAAAATGTGTATACTATAGGATTAGTTTGGTTTGTGAGTTTAGCATCGGACACATTGTAATTAACTAATTAATTAAACGTTAAGTATGTGTTTAATTATGGTTGCCATTTTCCCATCATCCTGGGGAGCTTTACTCTCTGCTCTATTAGCTCTGGAACTTTTGATCAACTTTTCCTTTTTCAAGGGAAACTTGTGTACTACTTCCACAAAATCTGAGATTGATATTATATGCATTTTTCTTCATTATGTAGTCAATCGTTAGTTTTGTCCGTCTTAATCTTTCTATACATACATTTCTTGCTTCTAATTCATGTACGTATATATCGTATTAAGTCGCGTAAGTTCATTCATACGATAAAGCATGTCTACATATGTGTGTGTCATTCTTTCTGAGAAACGAGATCGAATCATGCATTCTGCTGCATATAGAGCAATTGTGTACATGGTCGAACTTCATTTTAAGTTCATAAAACTTGAACTTCATTACAAGTTCATCATAAATTATATAAATCACTAATAAACAATAAGTTACAATAACCAAAATGGAGGACGAAAACAAGTTTGGTATGGTGAAGCATTGAAGACTGTCTTCAAATATTTGTAGCCTCCTAGGCCTGCAACCCATTGCCCAAAAGTATAGTATAAAGAATATGAAAGTAGAGGGTTTCCAGAATAAGAAGTGTCTCAAATGTAAAGTAGGGGTGACATTTTAGGGGCACCCTAGGACATATAGATTAACCTTCACACACGTTAACTCACAATTTTTTTTTTATCACATGATCTCTAACGCTTTTAAAGGTCAACATATTGGTCCCTCGTGTTCAAAATCAGTTGATGTTGTTTTTCGCATTTTGTTCCACATATCAATGTTGTCCCTATTATTCCATATCTAAATTTCAATGCATTTGAGTAGTGGATTTTTTTCGGCCGGCAAAGTGCCTGTAGTTTTATAGTCTCGTCTTGGGGATTTTTCACGTAAAATATGTTGTGCACTTTCTTTTATTTGCTTGTTTTGGTTTGATTGATTTTGGACTAAAATTTAATTGGAGTAATGAGTCAGTTGGTAACATTAATATTTGGAATAAAGGCTTGAGCGTCGTAGAGTCCTCAACTGGCATCACACATATGACCAATTACTCTTCGAAACTTTTCCTTGTTTTGCAAGCCTCTCTAGGGTTCCAACGAGATAATACTCCAATTTTACTTTTTATTGAATCCAAATGATCTTGATTAATCTTAGATAATAAAATTTATTAATTATATCACTCTTTCTTTGTCCTCCCCTAAATTACAAAGAAAAAGTAAGTAGTAGAAATACAAAATAGACACACACAAAATATGTCAATGTGGTCTAGCCCAGTGGAAAAGAGCCTTGATTTACAAATCAATGGTCTAAGGTTCGAATCTCCATGACACCTTAGTAGTGTGTGTATGTACGTATGTGTTTAACAACTTCTTACAAATATGCTCCTAATTAATGTACACACCATCATTACTTCTCTTTCTTTTTTATTAATACTAGCCTTTCCACGAGTGCGAGAGGCCTTATTTTTAGGGGGCATTTTAATAGATGCCCATTTTATAGTGAAAAAGTTGGGAAAAACCCATGTGTAATATAGTTCATGAATCGTGGCCCATTTTCTAGGGTTAGCATCTACATAAGCAGACATTGGCCCATGGTTATTTCAGAAACTACATATGGTGTCATTCGAAGAAACGTATTCCCATTTCGACAATATCACAACAATTCCATCCAAAATTCAATGCAAATAGTTGCAAGCAATATTTGGGCATCAAACGTGTTGGTTACGTTGATTGGATTGAAGCTGTGTTAGCATACATTGAGTTTGAGTCCAACATGTCATGTTGCTCATACAGTATGTGATTAAGTATCTTATTGAGCTAAGGAGTCCTAATTCCATATTATAACTTATATGAATTATCCCGTTTGCTTAGTGATAAAGTTGGGTCCAAAGCGGACAATATCGTACTATGGCGGAACCGATCCCGGAAAGTGACAATTTGGTATCAGAGCCACTCTGCCGTGTGGTGCTAGTGTGCTGACGAGGACGTCGGGCCCCTAAGGGGGGTGGATTGTAACATCCTACATCGACCACGGAGAGGGGGTGATGTGCCTTATATATACATGCCCATCTCCATCTAGCACGAGGCCTTTTGGGAGCTCACTGACTTCGGAGTCATAGGAACTCCGCAGTTAAGCGAGTTGGGGCTAGAGCAATCCCAGGATGGGTGACTCACTGAGAAGTTGCTCGTGAATTTCCAAAAACAAAACCATGAGGGCAGAGAGGCAGGCCCAAAGCAAACAATATCGTACTACGACGGAGCCAATCCGGGGATGTGACATGAAAGCAACTGGAAAGATTGAGTATTAATGTTGTCAAGACAATTTAGTATGTCTAATATTTTAGGATGACATCAATCCTCAATTTGTCTAGTATTGATGTGGATTTACCACTAAGAAAAAAAAAGATTTAGTATGTCTAGTTGAATATATAAGGTGCAAGTTTGAGCTTACTGTATGGAATGCTAATGTGATAAATGTTACTATATGGAATGCTAATATGATAATGTTGCTATATATAAAAAATGATGTAATCAGTGGTATTACAGTTGCTAGCATCACAGTTTATGCATAAAATTTTATCCATTTATCACTAAATAGTATTCACATAAGGTATTGTAATTTATTTGATAACTTTTATTTTGTGAGCATTTAGTTATAGAATATTGTGTTTTACTTTTATATGTAGATATGCATTATATAGTGGTTTACAGTTTACTTAACTCCTTAAAGTTCATTGTTGCTTATAATTGCTTCAGTTTTTCCATTAATTTTGAGCAGTTTTTCAATTAAGTTTATTATCCATTTCAGTTTATTGTAATATGTTTTGTTTGATTACTGGGACAAGTTATGTAACTATTAAAGGCTTCAATTTAGAAGCATAAAGAGGACCTAATGCATTGATGTGCGTACATTTCACATATTTGGTGCACATGATACATTGATACATTCGTGTCTTATGGGAGTTTCATGTGAATTAAGGTCTTGTGTATGTAATTTTGTATACCATGCTTGTTTGGAACTGGGCATTTTGCTTTAATTACGCACATATATTCTTGTTTAACAAATACTTCTTGTTAGGGTTGTTGTTGGTTTAATCTCTTGGCCATTAAATAATGTATACATAAGTGTTGTTACATCTGGTTATGATGTGCGTGCCCTAGTGGGAGAATGTAAGGCATCACACACGTTAATTTGATTGAAGCTGTGTTTGAAGACATTGAGTTTAAGTCCAACATGTCATGTTGCTCATACAATATGCGATTAAGTATCCTATTGAGCTAAGGAGTCCTAATTCCATATTATAACTAATATGAATTATCTGGTTTGCTTGGTGATGAAGTTGAGTCCTAGTTGAATTTGTTGATGGGAATAATTCACTTAGGGTTACACCAATTAAGTATAAATAAAAAAAAAACAAGGGTCTCTGCCTTTGCAAGTAGTTACACATATAAAGTACTCAAAATCCATTTAAAGATGTTTGTACCATATCTGACCACCCACTCACGTCCTAACACGTGGAACGCATTCAAGCCACATAGACTAGCTCAATCTGGTCATACCGAATGACTGCTCGACATGACGTACCGATGTGCTGGCCAAACGACGCACCACCGGTATTTTCGCCAACCTTCGGTATTGATCGGTGCATAATTACATATCTTTTTGTACCCTTCTAACTTATGATTTGGTTATATTTTTGAGTTAAACTTGTGCTTTTAATAAGTTTTGTGTTTGTTTCAGTGTAATAAGCTTGAGACTCATTTAATGCATTTTGGAGACAAATTAGCCCAAAACGGTGTCTGCAGATCATTCAAATTCACGGATTAACCTGTACTTACTCAAGAAGAACCAGATAATGAGCCATACATCATTGGAAAGATACGGAAGTCTAGTTTCCGTACCATTTTACGGTTCATGATTCTGAGTCTTCTAGAGGAAGTTATACATGATCTAGTAGCTCAAGGTCAAAATTCGGCAGCATCTGCGTTACTGGGCCACAAATAACATTTGAAGGTCTTCCCAATTTTTCCTTGAGTTGGGCTGCATATGCTTGGAAAGATAAGACAAAGGGCTTAAAAATCCATATTTTTCCAGAATTTTATGAATGTATTAACAAGCCCAAAACGAGCCCAAAAGAAGAGTGCAATGCATAGTCATGCATGACATATGTATGATGAAGTGCTCTATCTAGTGGGAGTTGTTGGTGAAGTGCACTAGCCAAAAGAATGAGTTTCTAATTGCAAGTGCTATCTAATTGGAGTTGTTGGTGAAGAGCACTAGCCAAAAGAATGGGTTTCTAATTACAAAAACTATCTAGTGGGAGTTGTTGGTGAAGTGTGGGAGTTGTTGATGAAGTGCACTAGCCAAAAGATGAGTTTTTAATTACAAGTGCTATTGGCATAAACCATATTCAATTCATATATTCCCCTTCCATTCTCCCTATAAATAGCACTCCAATTCTAAACACAACATCATTCACAATTCATCTCATTCACTTCATCCTTCCACAAACACTCCATTCATCCCCAAAACACCAAAAATAGCTCCAACAAGCCTCCATTCCAATTCCCTACGAATTTCCTCTTTCTTTTCCATCACCACTCACCCAAACTCAACCCAAATCACCTCTTTAGTTGCCATACTCTAGATATGAGGAAACTCTTGGAGCAGCATTAGACGTGGAGAAGCACTTGGAGAAGCCTTGGACACCACAAACAACTTCATAAATGGGTTTTTCTACTCTTGTTGCATTCATTATGTTTTCTCATTTCTGTTTAAGTTTCATTTCCATTATGAGTAGCTAAATTCATAACTAGGGCTTCGATGTAACCTAACATGAATATTCTGGGTTTATAAGTTAAAGTTTTGAGTTTCAAGTTTGATTCATGATTCATGTTCTTATTCATTATGCTTATCAGTTAATATTCTTGTTTGGATGATTGATCACCATTAGAACTTGTTTATTAGCTATCTTGGTTTAAATCAAAAGTAGACACCATGCTTTGATTCGAATTGAACTATGAATAAGAAAAGTATGTATGGACATTCGACAACAGGGATTAGATACATGCTTGGTTGTTTAAATTGTTCTTCTATGCTTAATGGGTTCCTAATGCTTAATTTAGGTTAGACAACAAATGATCAAGTTAGGGAATTAGGAACACAAGGTTAGGACCAGACACCATGGCCTAATCATACTTTAGCTAGAATCAATCTTTGAATCCGAATTAGACTTGTCACTTAACTAATTTATAACCCAGAATTGAATTGTTATGGTGAATCGAATGCCCTAGTCTCCCAATCTATTTTCCAACCTACAAACTTACTCTTTGTTACATTTGCTCACTTTGCTTTTGTTTAAAACTTCGTTTTGCCTCATTTGTTCAACAATTACAATCACTCTTGCTTTAAATTCTATTTTAGACTTAACATCCTACTTTCTTGAATTTGGTAATCTAAGTACATAACTAATATTAATTTCTCAGTCCTCGTGGGTACGACCTTGTACTTGCTTGCTATACTACTAATTGGCCCGTACAATTGCGAGTTACATTTTTAACAAACAGGTATGACCTGCCGACAGGCTACACATCACATCACACCGATTCTGACAGATTACCTCAGAACTCTTGCCAGAACCTATCGGAACGACGTGTCAACCTCTAGGGGCACTCCCACGAGTCCCACATCGAAACTAAGTACCAAGAGCCTTACAATTGCTCCTTATAAATAGAACCCCTTGGCCCAGCCAAGTGGTAAGACTTTCTGACCTGACTAAGTGCTCACATTGTCAATAGAACTGCTCTTAAGTACTAACTTTGGCATCGGAGTACCTTCGGCAGGTACCACACCGGTATCCCCTCCCCAGCTCAGATTCGGCCCCCGCTCGAACCTTCGGCTGTCACGGAAGAAGGTCACTCCGGTCCTTTGTCATCAACACCTGTAAGTTAGCCTAAACTCTTATCTGTTCAGATTTAGCGCGAACAAAAGAGAGTGCGATCAAGGGCTTGCAAAACGGAGAAGACTGGTGTTGTTTATACTGCTACACGGGTTAGCGTGTTTAGTTGTTTATGCAATTAAGATCTTACAATAGTTTCTTTTGATTTCGACGAAGCCAAACGTTACCGAATGATTCGAATTCACTATATAGTAGCCAAACATATGTGCTCCGGTGGCTGTCGACTGACTTTGTGGCATATTGGGATCGTTGGGTTGCATATATCTATTGGATCAGGTAAACTCCTACTTACTTATGTTGTGGGTAAATTGTGAGGTTCTCATCAGTGAGATTTTAAGAATATCAATTGACCAAAAGTGTTTTCAAATTGACAAATACGGTTGAGTACTTTAATTTCTGGTTTTGATTAATGTATATGAGATATAGGTAACTAATGGTTTGTTGCCGTATTCAGAGGGACAAGTATAGGTAAATAGAGGTTGGGTGGCTTATTGGATTTAAAAGCTTTTGAAATGTATTTTAAATATAACTTATAGTCTTCTTAATATTGGATGAACACACCACTGACACCCCTACAATTATGACTAACCAAATACAAAACAAGTAAGTAAATAACTAAGAATCAATTTACAATATTGACTGCTTATTTTGTGCGATCTTCTTTAACACAACTTCTCAACTCCATACAAGCGACAACCAAGACACTTAGGGTTCCATTGAAAGTACTCATGTACATAGATGCAGTTGTAGGTGACAAGACATCTCGTGCGTTCATTGATACAAGTGCTAGCCAAAACTTTGTATCAACCGAGGAAGCTAAGAGGTTAGCTCAAGGTTTTTAAGGACGAAGACAGATTCAAAGCAGTGAACTCAGAGTCTCTTGTCAATTGCAAAGAGTAGAATGGACTCAGAATCTCTCGTGGTGTGAAGCTCCGCCTTGGTTCGTGAAGTGGAACAATGGACTTCATTGTCATTCCGTTGGATGACTATGAGATCAAATTTGGGATTACATTTATGGACGACATACAAGTTTCCCTATTCCAGCTCGCACCACTTTAGGTGTTTTGCAAGATATGATGCCATACATGATGCTAGCAGCACTATGAGGAACATACTTTGGGAACAACCTATCTGCCAAAGTCCAAGAGTGACAGAGGGAGTATCGATTGTATAGTTTGTCAAGACACACATTGTTGTGGAGAGGGAGTCTGGAGCAAAATATGGTGACAACCAAAAAGGGGCCAAGGAGTAGGGAGGTGGATGGTGTTAAGGTGTTAAGTACCAGCCTTCCTAGGAGTCAAGGCAAGAATGAGCATAAACTTGGTGAGCTTGTTGTTCCAACCGACTGCATGGAAAATAGCCATGGATATACTGGCTAAGGAATCACATGCACAACTTGACCATACTCATGAGCAAAGAAGAAGAAGAGATAGAAGGTGTATAGTCCCTCAAGTCGATGTTAAGGACGCTGAGTCATAAAAATGAAAAGTGCACTTCCATTATTTTAGGGTCATGAAGAGGTGGTCATGCCTAGTGCCTCGAGGTACCGCTCATATCTTGCCAAGTGGAAAGGCTTGCTAGATTCTCAAGCTAGTTGGGAGAGAGAATAATCCTTGTCTATGCCCAAGGACATGGTCGAAGCATTTAAGAGAAAGGTGGGTGGGGGAGAATGTCATGGATTGCTTACTTGAGGTTCTAGCCCACGTGTAGGAGGCCCATTTCCTCGAAGCCCATTCTATATAGCCCAATTCGTTCTATATTTGCACATGTGGGAAAATTCTAATGTCTGTGTCTAAGTCCAAGTATAGTGTCTAGGTCCAATGTATTGTGTATATGCCATTTCCTTATATATATTGTTTGTTCTAGTACTTCCCCCTTCCCTTGTAATATGCTAGACCGTTAGATCATTGTAATTTTAGCCATCCATTCAGGACTAAGAGTTGTATATAATGGAGATGCCTCATTTTGCCAAACCATCCTCGGAGATATATAGTTCTCTTGAGAGCAATACAAACATTCTTTCTCCCAAATCATTATTTCAGTGTTATTAGCATTCTTGTTCACTTTTGATATTTCGATACAATTTTGCAGGTTTTAGGCTGACTTAGATTGTTCGAGGCATTGACCAAGTCTAAGGTCGCACAAGTTTCGAGTGTCGAAACTTCATCCTGTGACACTAGGCAGAAATTAATTGACATGGACTTCACAATTAATTGAATAGCCTTATCGTATCTACTAATTAAGATATTCTAATGTACTTTTATTTTAACAAAAAAACTAGATTTTCAATACATAATTAGGGGTGTGATTAGAAAAACAACAAAGGAAATTAGAAGAAGCAAGATAGTGTGGCGCGCGAGAGACGGAGCTTTTGCTCCCCAACCCAAGACCACATGCAAATTGTCACTCTCACTACCGCCTAGCTGAAAAGGGGATAAATAACAACAACAAAAAAGGTAACGAATTTAATTCCACGTCAACACACATACATAAAATAGTACAGACGCTGAGGGTGGATTGTTTCCCGAGAAATTGTTGCAAGTTAATTCAGGGTTTGTTTCTCAAGAAAGTGAGAAAACTTTTCTTTTTCAATCATAGTCCAGAAAGTAAAGTTAATTGTAAAAGTAAGTTAACCGTACATAAGTATCAATATCAACCAAGTGTACCAATATCAACCAAAAGACAGTGGAAACAAATTGTTCGTATCATCAACCCCATGACACAAGGCTGATTGTAGTTTATTCTTAGCATTCGTGTTCTGGTTGTGCTCTTGTTCCCTTTTGGTGTTTTGATCTAATTTTGCAAGATTCAAGCTGACTTAGCTTATTCGGGCGTCCACGAAGTCTAAGGCCGCACGAGTTTCGAGTGTACAAACCTCATCCCGTGACACTAGGCATTGACGTGGCCTTCAAAATTAATTGAATACCATTATCTAATATACTAAGTAAGATATTTTAATGTACTTTCCTTTTAACAAAAAACAAGATTTTCAATACATAAATTATGGGTGCAATTAAAAAAAAAAACCGAAAAAAGGAAGTGAGAAAGGGCAAGGGAGTGGCACGGGCAAGGGACGGAGCGTTTGCTCCCCACCCCGAGGCCACACACAAATCGTCACTTTCACTACAGCCTAGCCGAAAATGGGAGAAATAACAACAAAAAAGAAGTAACAAATTTAATTCCATATCATCACCCATACGAAAAAGAGTACGGACGCCGTGGGCAGATTGTTTCCCAAGAAATTATTGCAAACAAATTTACGGTTTGTTTCTCAAGAAAGTGATAAAGCTTCTGCTTTTTAAATCACAGTCAAGAACTGAAGTCAATAATAAAAGCAAGCAATTAATCGCTCATAGGTGTCAACATCAACCAAAAGACTCTGGAAACAAATGGTTTGTATCATCAACCCTATGACACTAGGCAGAAATTAGCTTGTTCTTAGCATTCGTGTTATTGTTCTCTTTTGGTGTTTCGATCCAATTTTGCAGGATTCAAGCTGATTTAGCTTGTTCGGGGCATCGACCAAGTTTAAGGTAGCACGGATTTCATGTGCCTAAACCTTATCCCGTGACACGAGGCAGAAATTAATTGCATGGCACACACACCCTCACTACCGCCTAGCTGAAAGTGAGAAATAACAAAACAAAAAAAGCAACGAATTTAATTTCACGTCATCACCCCCTTACTACCGCCTAGCCGAAAGTGAGAAATAACAAACAAAAAAAGAAACGAATTTAATTTCACGTCATCACCCGTACGAAAAAGAGTACGGAGGCTGAGGGTGGATTGTTCTTGAGAACTGTTGCAAGAAAATTTACGGTTTGTTTCTCAATCAAGTGAGAAAGCTTCTTTTTTTCAATCACAGTCGAGAAACTAAAGTCAGTAGTAAAAGCAAGCAATTAACCGTACATATGTGGCAATATCAACCAAAAGACAATGGAAACTAGAGCTGGGCATATGGGACCGAAAACCGGCCAAACCGGCCGAACCAAACCGATCGGTCTGGTTTGGTTTGGTTTTTTCCTTCTCTTTTTGGTCAACGGTTTATGAACCAAACCGAACCGGTGGTCATGGTTCGGCGCTCGGTTCCTAATTTTAAAAACCATCGGTTAACCGAATCAAACCGAATATGTTAAATTACATGTAATTAAATAATTATAATACATGTGAATGGTGAATGATGCATATAGTTTACTTTGAAACTTTGGATGGATGTGAATGATGAATGATGCATATGTTTTAGTTTGAAAGGATTGATTGAATGAATGAATTTGAATATGTTGTGATGTGAATGGTGAATGAATTTCAAGTAGGTTTTGAATGAATGTTTGAGTTTGAATTGAAAGAATTGATTGAATGAATGAATTTGAATATGTTGTGATGTGAATGGTGAATGAATTTCAAGTAGGTTTTGAATGAATGTTTGAGTTTGAATGAATTTTAGAGTCTACATATTTTCAAGTGGGTTTTGCACCAAACCAAACCAAACCAAACCGAGGTAACCGGTTAACCGAGAAGATCGGTTTCCCACCTCATTGGTTCGGGGCACGATTTGGATTTTCTCCAAACCGAGGTTCACGGTTCGACGCACGGTTTGGCTTCATAACCGAACCAAACCAAACCGAGCCCACCCCTAGTGGAAACTATGGTTCGTATCATCAAACCCTGTTTATTTTCCCGGAAAACAAACAATACTCATGGAAATGCATGAAATTAAACTGACAAGATCTTAAATCTGAAGTTACATACCTCAATTATTCTTCTTGCCCACCCCCGAGATACATGGTTCCAGATCCTGTGGATGGAGTACCAAGTTGTACAAATACAGACACAAACACCAAGAGCCATAACAAGGGAGAGACCTGCTGCTTCGTTGTGTTCTTGACTTTGGCATCCGTTTCTGCGTCTGCCCCTGTTTTCGTATTCGTGCAGTAATCCTCCAGTAATATGATAAATCAGTTGAATTGTATAAGACAGAGTGCCATGTGAATTTCTGATACAGATTGATTCTAATAAATATTGATATATTCCGATGTGTGAAAGTTCGGAAATTATAGATTCTGTGCTAAAATTGATATTGCAGAATGTTTTGGTCTTGGCAACCATTCTGTAACACAATGACATGTTTCCCTGTTACAGTGTACATAAATAAATTAATGAACCCCTCCTAGAATAACACATAAGGTCCGAACCCAAAAGAAAAAAAAAAAGTCTACTTCGGAAATATATGTACATCTCAGGCCAAAATTTTGTAGGATGCTTATCACCCCCTTGGAACATGAATTCATCCACTTCAAAATTCCCTACTACTAGCATAAAAACTAGAAAAAGAAAAAAGGGAGGAAACATTTTCCAGGGAAAATTATAGGTATAGGGAAGCTGCAAAGACAATGTCCCTCTTGATTTTCGAAACAGCCTCCTCAAATTTTGACTCGAGCTCAGTTTCTCCAATAGACTGCGCTGCTTGTATAAGTTGCTGAAGAACTTCCTCTAATCTCCTAATAGCCCTGATCAAGCTTCCCTCAAAAACAGGTGTAACTGACATGATCTCATAGAATTTGGACCCTTTCGCCCAAGCATACAATGCCTCCATAATATCAGGCCGAAATGAACTCACAAAGCTGTCAACATCAATTTCGACCTGTTGTGTATATAATGCAAAAAAGCATTTCAATGTATAACACGTCAAGAAGGTAAAACTTCAATATTTTGCAATAGCACAGATAAATTTGAGCACTTAAATGTTTTACAAAGTAGTCCAGTTGGGTCAGTTTACACCAACCAGTGGGACCAAACAGTACATGCGCACTGAGCAAAGATCATAGAAATTTATTATACTATTCTTGTCCACAGGAAATAGCCATTTAATTTGATAATATTTAATCTATGAATCATAATCTCTTGGTGGTCTAAATGTACTCCACACAAAAAGGAATCTAAGCTTCTCACAAATTTTACGGCGAAAGATGCATGAGTATACATATGGTTTGAATGACCATAGAACTCTGGTAGACTGATCATATACAAGCTTTAATTGATATTCAAATCAAGTTGGTCGTATAAAGATGATTGAATTCGCACAAGCTATCAGATTATAACTCAAATGATCATCAAACTCCTTATGAAACTATGATAGGATTTCCAGTTTTGGTAGCTACTTCGCAGCCAGAGTTCAGGATGACAGAATGGCAGAATGTGACCACTGACCATGGATATGGGACCTTAAGTTCTCTACAAGGTATAGATTATTATTTTTCTACAAGGACACAAACACTACATCAAAATACTTTTGGGAATTCTTGTGTCACAGATCTTTAAGTAAATTAGTTAGCATTATCTAATGTATATGACTGCAATCAGGAAGGCCCAACAAAACGGGGCTGTCACTTTCTCAAGTTGTCCTTTATTTTAGACAACTCAACATGCACCCAACTCTTCTTTGAAGATTATCACTTCCAAACTTCCAAGTAAGAAACATTTCATTGAGGAATAATCCCCTGGTATTTAGAGTTCAGTTTATTTTCAAACGAATATTCAGCTGTACCAGAAAGGAAGTCACTTCTTTACCTTGCACTCAAGCTGAACCTCAGCAACCCTCCGAGCTGTATCTTGTAACTGAGAAAAGAGCAGGTTAAGTTCTTCCCTTGGTTTTGTAGCATCCTTAAGTTTCTCCTGCCACACAAAACATGAGAGAAGAGACACCATCTCTTCCACCTTTATGTCCTTAAAAACCCCATTGAACATGAGCTCAGTCAAGGTCAACTCCTCTGCACTACTGATTTCACAAGCAACTTTACCCTTCAACTCCACAACATCATCACTTGTAACATATCTGCATTTCAAGCCACAAAATTCGTGATATAGAATTTCTGGTTTTATAATAACAAAGTTACACAGAATTACGAAAAGTTGGCCAATCCTTAAAATCTGTCTAAGAATGATAATTTTTAAATTTTATACTAAATAATAAGCAAAGAGTAACATATATCAGTATTAAAGACAGAGAAAACAACATTATGGTTACAATAGAAAGTGAGGGAAGGCCAGAAGAAGGATAAAGAGAATCATTACCCTAGCCTCCGAAGAACCCGCTTTCTTGCCTTAAGTTCATCTTTAAAAGCCAACGCAGTGGAAGAGCGCATTGTTTTCTTGATCAACTTTATCTTGGCAGCCAATTCTTGCTTCATGTGAAAAACCTTAAGCTTTTGTTCTATAAGTGGAGAATTTCCAACTTCATGCCTGTCAAAGAGGTTCTCTAAAGCCTCGATCCTACGAGACACCTTCCTGTATGAACTACTTTCAATCTGAAGAACAGCAAAGTCAAGTTGAAATCAATAACATATAGAATATTTAAATTAAAAATAATAAAGAATAAAAATCAAATTACAGCAGCATACCTTCATATCTTCTTCTGGATCTAGCATAGGAATCTTTTCTTTATCAAATCTTGAAAGAGTTTCAAGAACTCTCTTCAGTGTGTTTTCTCGGGCTTGTAGTGGCAAAAGATCATTTGGAATGACCATACAAAGTCGACTCATAGTATTTATCTGTTCAGAAATATAAGACAGCAAATAAGAAGTTTAATGAGTGGTCAATGAATTAATACATGTAAAAGAAGTTACATGGCACCGAATTGAGAATG
This sequence comes from Prunus salicina, assembly GCA_020226455.1. NCBI lineage: Eukaryota > Viridiplantae > Streptophyta > Magnoliopsida > Rosales > Rosaceae > Prunus > Prunus salicina. Next base: position 27,905,998 of record CM035342.1, on the reverse strand, counting down.
CTTTCTTAACAAATTTCAATAATAACTCTTACACAGGAAAAATAAATCACATTAAAATAGAAGCAGATAAACAGCAGGAAGCATCAGACATTTTACCTGAGATATGGAAATGGAAACAACAACAGGTTCTCCTGGCTCTTTTAGAGGCAAAATTTTGATGGTTTTCTTTGCAACTCCATCTGCACTCACCCCACATCTTGTCAGGACATCCACTGTGTAGTCTGAACCTTCAGGTTTTTCACTTGCATCGTCTGGACAACACATGGGCCATTTAGCAACCCAAAAACTCAAAATCAGAATATAGACTCTAAGCAATTGGAAATCCTAACCTTTGGAAACATTTTTCACCCGTTGAAAATTAAGTACCACTCCCCATGTGACAGGGTCTTCAACGGAAAAAGAGGGGGAAGCTTCATCATTCCTAGTACATTGGATTGACACAAGCCTACCAGGTTTCAGAAATGGTAAGCAGTACTTTGGAGAAAGCACAATATCACGAAGTTCCTTTTTCAAACTCTTGTATTGCTGTAATAGATTGTAATAATTCTTTACACTATCTTCTTCTTCAATTATAATTGAATCCCTCTCTTGCTCAAGGTCCTTTCTTTGTTTCTGCAATAATAACGTAATTCACAATTTCACAAATCGAAAAACACAATAGAATTGATTATCTGTAATCTCTTAATAGATTTCTTTAGATTGTCAAGACACCTTGTGAAGTACAAACAAATCTCAACAAAGATACAAAGAAAAGAAAGAGGAACTGCAATTGCAAGATTACTATCCTCATCAAAGCCAACTAACCTCAAGATTGGGGATGGCACGATCAGCTTGAAACTGATAGAATGAGTTACGAAGCAAATTTTCTGGATTACCATCTTCGCTGCGTAATTGATTCAGAAGCATGTTGTAGCTCAAATGAAAAGCACTGGATAGAAAAGGGACAGAGGTCAGAAGCATGAAAAGGGGAAATTTTATTACAGTTCAGATTGCTATTGAATAAAAATTTCAGAGAAAATGCATGTTGAAAATTGTATAAATGAGTATTATCATTTTTCTTTTTAAGTTCGATACCCAGAAGTCCACTAAACATGCTTCGAGGACTCGGTTTCAATTCTGGGGTCCCTTGCTGAACGCAACAACCTTGGGACATAGTAAACTCTAACAAATAGCTAAAGCAGTACCTTGAGGAATTGAACCAGATGCCCTGTGGGAACAAACCATGGGGCAGACCACTCAACTAAGCCCTCATTGGCAAGCTGTTGTTTCTCACGATATTGTTTCCTTAAATGTTTTTCAACATTAAAAAGATATGTTGTCAGATATGTTTAGATATTTCTGGTAGCAGGATGCAAGTTCTTGTATGTATATATCATGAACAGCTTCTTCACTGCGTTTGTGCATACTTTTCTATTTTATTATATTAACAAATTATTTTGTTTCTCATTAAAAATCTAGATTAAAAAGTAACACATGTACCTGTTCAAACAATCAGCACTTCCTTTGAGCATCATCTTAGCAGTAGATGGTTCCAGCTTCTCGTCTACCATGAGTATGCATATCCCACGTTTATCAATACCACGGCGACCAGCACGGCCGCTCATTTGTATATACTCTCCACTGGACAGCCATCTGAATTTATCACCATCAAATTTCCGGACATTGGTAAACACAACAGTTTTTGCAGGCATGTTCAATCCTATGCTGAAGGTCTCTGTGGCAAATAAACACTAAAGAAGTATATTTCAATATTTGTACCACTTTGTTTTTAAAAAAATGCTAAAAATATATGTTAAGATGCATATAATAAGGCTGGAATTGTGAGAAAAAGAATGATAATGCAACTTATTGAAAAGGATTTTCTGGCCAATATGTCCAGAACAGTATTGCCAACAGAATAAGTAGACCAATTTGGATTTTGGTTAAAAATAGTCATAGCGGTCTAGCCAGAACAAATCAAGACTTTCCTACGATAAAAAAGTCCAACTGCCTGGTCTAGATTTAAAATACTGTTTGGGATTTGTAACTAAGCCATTTGAAACAACAATATATGAAACGTTATGCATAAAACAACAATAGACGAAATAAAATTTAAACCCAACCTTGATCAGACCACCCTGAAATAATAGTTCAATCACTTCCTTCAGAATGGGAAGCAAGCCGGAATGATGCACACCAATTCCACGCTTCAAAAGGGGTAGCATATGTGAAACCTGTTTTCAGCAGTATCCTAAGGAATGAATATCAATATGAAATAAAGCAAAATTCTTAGCAGTTTTGGGCATAGAGATCACAAATTTAATACAAAACATGATTTTGAATAATTACACACCACTTTGTCTGAATATCTATACAGAGGTTAACATTATTTACTGTGATTTTATTTGCTATTATATATGAAGTTAATTAGATTAAACCAGCCACTAAGTGTGTTCAGTTCCATTATGCTTTAACTGAACCATCAAAGCTCCACTTTGCTTACTCAACTGCCAAAGTCACGAGATAACTCAAATATTTAAAAGGAGTGCAAGACACATGCAAACAGATCAACTCAAGACTGATGAACATAGAAACAAGTTACACCTGACGTAATATTTGAGAAGCAGTAAAACAATAAATCTAAATTCTAAACCAAACACAAAGACATGCTTGAACAGACATGCCAACTCAAAAAGGAAGAAATGACAGCTTGCCTGGGGTAACTTCTTATCGTCATCCGAAAGCATATCCATAGCATAGCAGAAGATCTCTTCTATGTTTTTTTTCTCATCGTCCCCATTTAGATCCATTTTTGACATCTGTCACACCAACCAAACAAAAAGCAAAAAATTGGAACCATGAACAGGTGCTCAACAATAAGATGAAGAAACTAAAGAATTACAACAAAAATATTTTTAAAGAAATTCAAATAAACATTCAGGGCCACATTTGATTGGATTCCACAAGGCTTCCCAACCAAGAAGTAATACTTCTGAATGAATACCCATCCATATACATATTACACTTGATCTTTTATCCAAAAGGTTGACAAACAATGGATGATCAAAACATAATGCATCATATCTGCAACATGCGGATAACAGGGTTCAAAAGGTTCACTCTGCATAAAACTCGGCCAATAATAATCGGACAATTTATTGGCATGGGGCTTGACAGTGCTCCATGTCATTTTAAAAAAGTATGCAACAAATAGGTTTGTACCTGCATTGCAAGAGATTCGCACTCCCTTTTGCTAAAGCTGAAAAGTATGACAGGATCATACTGTCGTTGAATTATCATTTTCACCATCTTGAAGATATCACTTTCCTCGGCAGCCTTGCCCATGATCAAACCCTTCTGCCACTTTCCACTATCCTTCTTCTTAGCACCATCCGCAGCAGGGACAAGAGCATTTAGAGCTTTTTGAAAGCTGTCCTCACGAAATTTCCCTTTTTCATCAACTACTAAGAACAATCCGTTCCCTCCAGAAGGAAAAATATAATGCTGCAGAGGAGTTGGCCTATAATCAGTATAGACAATGTGACAAGGCTGACGGTGAATCTTTGCGAGCCAATCAGCAAATTCCTTAGCATTTGGCACGGTTGCTGAGAGGAAAACAAACCGTGCATTCTTCGGAGCCATAACAATGCTCTCTTCCCACACCACACCTCTCTCCCGATCACGCATGTAATGTACCTCATCAAAGATGATCCAAGCCACTTCCCGTGTCACCTCTGACCCTTTGTACTGCATGCTACGCCAGATTTCTGTGGTCATAACCTGAACGAAATTCGAAAGTAGCTGATTAGCTAAGGAGCAATATGGCTAAATTGGCAATCAACCAAAAACCCTGAAAATCCAAAAAGAAAAAGACGTGCATACCAAGCAGGAAGCGTTGGGGTCTATTGTTACGTCCCCAGTCATCAACCCAACATCTGAAAACTCCTCTTTGAACTCTCTATACTTTTGGTTGCTCAGAGCTTTGATTGGTGAAGTGTATATCACCCGTTGCTTATTTCTTAAAGACATTGCAATGGCATACGATGCCACAACAGTTTTTCCAGCCGATGTATGAGCAGACACCTATTGGCATATCCCCACAATTTCACAAATTATTATACTGGATTCGAAATACAACAATTTCACAATTCAAATAATTTCAATGGGAAATTTTCAAATTAAAAAAAATTGAAGAAGAAATAATCATTAAAAGAAATTACCATGACTGACTCGGCTTTTTCCAGGCACTTTATGGCTTCGGACTGAAAAGGGTCGAGAGTGAAGTTGAATTTCTTGGCGGGCTCCGAAGCTTCTCCAGCAGAAGCAGAAGAAGAAGAGGGAGGAACGACAAAACCCTCAGGGTAAGACACGTCATGCAAGCACGCCACGGCTTCGTCGTCCAAGGTTACACAACCATTCTCCTTCTTTTGTTGTTTCTGTGAAGCTCCTTCTGCCTCGGCCGCCACTTCCTCCGACTTTCTCTTCAGTGATCCCATTTCCATTCGAGCTTTTGCCCTACCCAAACGCGTCCCGCTCTGAAAGTTTGACGTCCGATATTTCTCCGATACTCCAAGGATACGGTTCCGATACGGCGCTGCTGCGCGAAGACTGAGGAAAATGAAGAAGCGTCGCCGTCTGTGAGGCTCTGCTGCGCGAGGAAGACCAAAAAACGGCCCTGCTGCGCGAGGAAGAAAGAGGAGAGCGCGTATTTGTTTTTTTTTAGGGTTTTTACTGAGACGACGTCGTCTCATTGTTGGGCTTTCAATTTCACTTAAGTTTTTTTTTTTTTTTTTGACAAATAATTTTACTTATATATATATATATATATATATATATATATAAAGCAAAAGACATAGTATAGTGAAACATTCAAAATACTAGAAAATGCCTATGGTTAATGCAAACATTAAAAATTGAAATTATTAATTAAATGAGGATAATATGGTAAATTCACACTTTTTCATATTAAAAAAATTAAAATTTAAAAAAAAATTCAGATAATGGATCCTATTTTTATGAAACACAACTGCTCATTATCTTTTTTTCAATTCTAAAATAAATTTAAACTTTTTTTAAAAAAAGTCACTCACAAACTCGGAAGCGCGTGCAGAGAGGCTAGTGAAGTATAAAGCAAAGGGTAATGCTAGGCATACCACATTTTTCATACCACATTCATACCACATCTCTAATAGAGGTGGAGCCCACCAATACAATGGGGCCCGCCCACCAATACAATCGGGCCCACCTCTATTAGAGATGTGGTATGAAAAAATGTGGTAAGCCTAGCATTTTCCTAAAGCAAAAGGCAGAGAATGGTAAAACATTCAAAATATCATAAAATGCCCTTAATTAAGGCAAATATTAAGAATTGAAATTATTAATTAAATGAGGATAATATGGTAAATTCACACTTTTCATATTTAAAAATATTAAAATTAAAAGAAAAATCAAATAATAAATCCTATTTTTATGGAACAAAACTACCAATTATCTTTTTTAATTCTAAAATAAATTAAAATTTTATTTTTAAAGCTTCTGGCAGGCCCGGAAATGCACGCAGAAAGGCTACTTTTACTTATGTTGGAACCTAGTTAGCATTTTCTCGTTTAATACTCGTATTATACATGTACGTACATATTTTTTAATAATACTTCCATTTTCCCTTACATGTCTTAAAGACTCGATAAAACACAAATTTTTTAAAAAGAAAATGTACAATACAAGTACTTACATATTTTTTTATATTTAATACACGTGTTTTTCACAAAATTTTGAATAATATAGACAAAATTCACTTATTATACATGTATTTTTCACATATTATTAAAAAAAATAGTATATATTAAAATATTATATAGTTGTCGAACTTGTCAGTTCTTACCAAAATTTTACCGAATAAAATACGTATGTATTGTAATCCTACTTGTTCCGTTCCGTGTTTTACTAACTATGGTTGAAACGCATTTTTAGAGGAATAAACCTTTTTTTCTTTTTTGAGACAACAAACCCATTTTTTAAGGAGCAAACTATGTTGTACGTTATCAAAATGCATTTAATTTGGTTACGTGTATTAATTGGTTTTTAGTTTTAGGTTTTAAACTTAATGGATGATTATAACATGATGGATGCAATTTCAGTTTTTGTTGTTTATGTATTTTTTTAAATATATAGTATTTTAATCAATGTATAGGTGTCATATCTATATCCTAGTTTTCATAATTTTGTCGTATCGGCGAATCGTATCGTATTATATTGACATATCCGTATCTGTATTCGTGCAACATAGTTGAGAACCCTAGTTCTTGTTGCACCGAAGAAGATAAAATGACGAAAGAAAAACAAAACAGAAAACGGTGTTGGATAGTGGTTTGGTACGCTCCTTTGAGGTTGGAAGTCAGGGTTTGAATCCCCTTGGCTCCAGCTTCTCAATATTTATTGTAATTTTTTGTGATCGGTTCGATTCAGTGAACTGTCGATCCTAAGAAACTCAAATCGTGAACCAAGAAATTCTTGAGGCCCAAAAAATCCAAGGTTGCACCTAAATATATTTATGGCCCAATACAACACTTAACGGGGAAAGAAGCATGACTTGGGTATGCAATAATTTGTTGTATGAACTTACGCAAGTTATGGTCCACATGCCACGCCAAGCAAACATGCAACCTGGCATGCAGAAAGGCCGTAACGAGCCTGTAAAATGTACTGGTTCTATGAACCTATTGTCCCATCAAGCACCGTTTAGCCTGGCTATAACCCACTGCAATACGAGAAAGCTCGAGCACAAACACGCCAAGCAACGTGCAACGCCAAGCGAAAAACCTTTACTTTGGCACCAAGTCACGCTACAAGCTTAAGTGGGCCCAAGCCAAGCGTATTCATGAGGCCCATTGAAGGTTCAAGGAATGGAAGTTTTGGGCTGATTGGGAGCACCAAAACTCAAGCCCATTTCTTGAGCCCAAACATATAGGTAAACATGAGAGAGAGAGAGAGAGAGAGAGAGAGAGAGAGAGAGAAGTGACCCAATGCCTTAGGAGAATATCCAATGGTCTGCAACACTTAGAAAAATCCTACATCAGCTAAGACATCCAGCGCCTTGTTAAAAACAAAGCAAATAAGCTACTTCCAGCAGCTTGACAAAACCAAACTCACAGGCCACTGGAAATAGAATGCCAATGACCCAATAACTAAGAAAAAGCCCAGCCTAGCACCTTATAAAATATCTAGCATCGTATCTAGCGTTGTCAAAAGCCTCAGAACTAAGTCAAATAGTAAGCCACTGCAAAAACCAAAGGAAATTCATATGCGCAGGAGGAATACCCATTAGACTAATGCCCCTACTCATATTTCTTTCTTCTGCAAGCTCAAATGCGAAAATTAGAGAGAAAAGTAGGTGGCGCCTCACCCATATGAAGAAGTCCAACTGCGTGAAGACCTTGGAACCCCAAAAAGCATTATGCCTATGCACTCAGACTGGGGAAGTTTCACCAAATAAGATTGAATGGAAGAAAATGAAGGAAAAGGGAGAGGGTGACTTGATAAAATTGAGGATTCCAGCGCCTATAAAAGGAGGCACCTTCTTGCAAACACATGATCTAGGAAGGCGACCAAGCTCTTGTCAAGCAACTGGAAATTTACTCAAGACACCCCATTCTCTATTTCCATCTCTCCCTATCTTCCTTAGTCAAAATCCTCCCAAATCTCTCTCTCTCCCATTGCTCTGAACCTTTGTTTCCATAAGAAATTCAAGCGCGCGCTCTCTCTCTCTCTCTCTCTCTCTCTCTCTCTAATGCTAAACTCATGAAGGCTCTGCTTCCATACCACAAGCTTCTCATGTCAAGCCATAATATTGATATGTAACAATTGTTTATCTTCTTGGTGAGAGGAACCAAACTGATTCCTAAGGCTTCATAAGCTTTTCGAAGCACTCTTGGGGCCTGGTTCACAGTAGCTGATGTATCCTTCTCATCAAAACTTTCAATATACTGAAGAGCCATTGAAGAAGACTAAAGCACTCCCTAAGGTCTCAACTCTTTCGGGGTGTTTTGGGGCCTGGTGCCACAAACTCAGACACAGGGGCAACTCCACCCATTTGCTTTTTACAGCAGCTCAGACCCATCTATAACTGCTGGAATGAAAAAGCCCCAACAGAAATCTAATAAATTACATAAAAACTTTAGTAAATAGAAGAATATTAGGTATGAAATAATGAGATGAGGAAAATGTTAGAAAATATAGTTATTGGATAAAAAGCAATAGTCTACTACTGTGACAATTTTTTAAAATAATCACTCTATGCTTACTTTGAACTTTTTTTTTTCACAACAAATAAGAAATTGTCACATGAGTTGATGCATAGCATTATTGTTAAATCTTTATTTTTCACTACTTTTTGTTAGGTTATTTTCAATTTTTAATATTCATGAGACAATTGTAAATGATGATTTTTGTGATGAGGTTAGGCATGAAGTCCTAATTTCCCATTCTTAATTTTCCAAAAATGCATATTCGAATTATTCGTCATCTCATATTATTGTTGTTGTTGTTGTTTTTGAATTTTATTTTTTTACATTTGTTGTTGTTGTTCATGTTGTTTTTTTTTATATGCTTCTTTGATATATTGTATGGTAGTTATTGTCTGAATGAGTTCTCAATCGTCCTCAACCCAATCGTTTGTGACCATACCTTTATTTAATTTTTAATTGTTAGATTGATTAGGGATATATGTGGAAAAATAAGGAAAATATTTGTCTCCATTCTTGAAAGAAGGAACTCATACTATCCTATAAATCATAGCTTGACATGCGTGTAGAGATTTTTTTCCCTCCTTCAGGGAAGAAAGGGAAGCAATGTCCAAAAAATAATCATTTTTGGCTTAGAGCATCCAGAGTAGAAAGGTGTATGTCAAATATAGACATCTGGTTGCCAGAATGTCCTGCAATGGGGAGGTGTATATGGTTGTAAATGCATATCACAGTCCTGAGATGGGAAAAAAGATGCAAATGTACATCTAATTTTACACTCAGCCAAGTGGATCCCATAATAGAAAAGCCAAGAAAGAGGATAGAGGAAAGTTGCTTAAAAGATGAGAGCATTTTTGCTCACCACTTTAATTCAAGGTGTATCCTCACCACCATTCTCAACACTTGACATGTGTCCATATGCATAACTACGGTTCCATAAATACAAAGTAAAAAGTTAACTATGATTATGCCTATGGACATGTGTCAAGTATTAAGAATGGTGGTGATGATACACCTTAGATTAAAGTGGTGAGCAAAAATATTTCCCCTAAAAGATGGGGAAGTTATTAAAATGGTGGGCTTAAGGCATGGCTGAGATTTATTAAAATGATGCAAATGTAAAAAGTTCTTCTCCATCAACTCTTTAATGTATGGCCAAATTTCATTCAAATTGAAATATGAAACTAACAACTACACTGATCAATGGTGAAGAATAAATTCATATCAAAACCAATGGTTCAGATTAATTTTATTTACATCATATTGGATGAAATTATATCTCATTGGAATTTTAAAAAAATTAGGTTGATTTGTTTAGAAAAAATAATTAAACCTAACACACCAAAAATTAACACAAAAAATAAATTAATACAAGAAAATCATATTTATATCTTTGAATTTGCATCGAACTCATTAGAGCAAAAATAACATATGCATCTCCCAGAGGTGTAAAGGAGATGTAAAAGTAACTTTATACCTCCGAATTTACACATCCCAAATAGACTCCATAAACCACCTCCTTAGATAAAATTTAGGGAGGAAGTAAGAAAATCCGCCTCCAATTATGCTTCCTATCCAACTCCTAAAATAGGGAGACCTTTAGGAGCTCCTAAATATGAGGAGAGAAAATGAACTCTTAGTGGCTCCTTATAATTTAATGCTACCCTATTTAATGAATATTTTTAAACTTTTAATCAATATTGTTCATTTTTATATTATTTTTTCATATAGATGGACCATTTATGTTGAATTAAAATATAATTTTAGCATTTATGACTCCAAAAATTAGAGAGTATATGATTGAAGTTGAAATTTTATAGAAAATTCCTAAAATAACTTTCGTGTGTTTTTAGCTAAATTTTAACTAAAAAATAGAGAGTTTGTAGATGCTCGAACATTAATTATCTGGTTTATTGGTGGAAAAAACCAAATTAGGGAAAGTAAATGAGAAAGGTAGATAGCATTCCTCTTACACACTGGTGTGAATGTGTGATCTACAAACGATTTTTTTAAGTTTAAAACTTTCAATTATTTTCGCCAGAGCGCGCCTTAAGACCCAAGCCCGCCAAACCCAAAAACCTATTTTAAAAACTATTCAAAACAAAACAAGCCCAAAAATTCCACCGCTCAACCGAAACCCAATCTCCACCGTCCATGCCCATCTCCCGAAAATCCAACCGCTCCACGTCATCGATCCGCACGTCACAAACTCAACCAATCACATTCCACCTCCTCCCAATATATAAACAGAACCCCAAACCTCAAACCCAAACACCTTCACAACACAACCTTCGTTTCAAAAGCAATCTGTATTTCTCTCTTCCTTCAAAAGTCTCTGAAAAATCTCTGAAATTTGCCATGGCGCCCAAGGCAGAGAAGAAGCCAGCCGAGAAGAAGCCAGCGGAGGAGAAGAAGGCCGAGAAGGCCCCTGCAGAGAAGAAGCCGAGAGCCGAGAAGAAGCTTCCCAAAGAAGCCTCTGGTGCCACTGACAAGAAGAAGAAGAGATCCAAGAAGAGCGTAGAGACCTACAAGATCTACATCTTTAAGGTCCTGAAGCAGGTCCACCCTGACATTGGGATCTCAAGTAAGGCCATGGGGATCATGAACAGCTTCATCAACGATATCTTCGAGAAGCTTGCCCAGGAGTCTTCGAGGCTCGCTAGGTACAACAAGAAGCCGACGATCACTTCCAGGGAGATTCAGACTGCTGTGAGATTGGTTTTGCCTGGTGAGCTCGCTAAGCACGCTGTCTCGGAGGGGACCAAGGCGGTGACCAAGTTTACTAGCTCTTAGGGCATTTGGGGAAATGGGTATTTTGTGATCGGGAATTTAATTAGGGTTTTTAGTTGTAAAGCCTAAATTTGGTGCTGGCATCTGAGATGCATAGGATGTTAGGTTTAGGGTATTTTGTAGTTTGCTTTTTGGGAATCAAATTTGAACATTTTGTTTGGTGATTTCTGGGTGTAATTGATCTCATATTAATTAGATGTTCTTGTTTTGAATCAAATTGTGCTTAATTGTGTTTTTGAAACTAAAACTTTTTATTTTTTGGGTTGTCTGGTTTCATTATTATCCCCCTCTAATTTGGTCTGGTTGAAATCATGAAAATAACAAACCAACCAATTCTTGTAGGTGCTTAACAAGTAAGTTGAAGTTTGGGGTTCGGGTTTAATACAAATCAATGTAAGTCTTGTTATATTTTTGCATAAATACAAACTTTTGTACACTGTTTATGTTTGTATACAAGCAATTAACTCTAAACATAAATTAAAGTACCTAGGTTTAAATCTCATAATCCAAACGGACTTGGGTTCGTTTGGAATGCTGTATAAGCTTTGTATTAATCCTAACAGTGATGCACTAGAAACTAGTATCTAAGGCAGTAGGCCTTGCATCAGGCAGAAACAATTCGGGTTAGTTTCCATGTATAACTCCATATCTCTATTCAATTTCAGCATGTACATAATCAACAAACACAAAATTCTTTCCGAGTTCACGTAAGGCATAAGCCAAGGCAGCACTTAGAAGTGCAAAGCCGGCCAAAATGATCCGTAGCTGCAGATCTGAAGGTATTCCGGCTGTTGCGCAGAAAACAACGGTTGCCCCAATTAGCAGCTTCTGCCATGTCTGGAATGCTGTATAAGCTTGCTTACATGAGGAACATTTGAGGGTGTGCTGCTCAAATCTGTCTAACATCTGCAAAACAAAGTTAAAATAAAAACTAAGTCAAATTGCAGCTTCAGATAGAATTTGTTTCGTTTGCTTTTCAAGAAAGAACTGCTTATCACCTGACGTTTTGATAAGACCATTGATGGCAAAGGTTGTTGGTCAACGCTGCCAAACCACTCAGGTTGGCTGTTGCCATGCCGCCTCAGCCAATTCCGAAATGCCAAGACGAAGCGATCTGCTTGTGTGGGAGTGAATGTGATTTTTGTGTACTGCTTATTAACATCACCAGATTCCTCCTTGGACTTGGAAAGAAAGACCTTCTCTTGACCCTGAAGGACGATCATGTCTCCATCATACACCTTATTTGAAGTCCAATGCTCATGCCATCTAGGAACCACCTGAAATATTTACAAGTAGAGAAATAAGGAAAATCCAAGATTATAAGGATATAAACATTGAAAAAGGATATTTAAAAAAATGAACTTGAAGCCTACTATGAGCGTAACATTCCGATTGGTTTACAGCTAAATTGTTTGACAAAATCCTAGCTTGACTTGGGAATAAGAAATCAGCAGGAGAAAGGACTGACAGCAAGTAAGATCAATATATTTCACACACAAATCAAAGTAAGAACTTTTGGAAGCTCATTGAAAAGTGATATTGCTTCTTAGCTCATATGGCATCCGCTGCTCATAATTTGGACTGGTGCCTAATCCATTCTTCTATAGTTTAATAACTAATCACATACAACTTATCTCAGTGTCAACCAGAAAAGCTAAACATCACGTGTCGTATGGAGAAAATCGGGAATTCAACATATCCTCTCATCAAGTTATATGAAGTTATAATGAGTAAAAGTAATTTATTTCTACACAAGAGACCATAATAGTCTCCACCATAAGGATCCTGCTGGACAACAAGTGCTGGTTCACCAAATTGTTGTTATGAAGTACAAACTACGACATAAGATAACACAACGTTCATACCTGCCACCAAGCAGGCCCTGGCATGCTGAACTGAAAGAAGTTTCGAGCACTACAAACAATAGAACGAGTCTTCCCTGGTGCCATTGGAACGTTGAAGGAACAAATCCATATAATCCATTTTTGATCACCAACTAGTGGAAGCTTTGTGTCAATCTCTATTCTGGATAAAACATGATTTAGTTTTAGAAGGATAACAGCCAAGTCCTACACATAACTCATATAATCTTTTACTGCTTATACGAGGGTGATGAACTTACTTGTTCAAATAATAACAAGGAGCTATAAACTCAGCAGTAATCCGTGGGTTGCCTTCATTTGCTCCAGCAAATCCCCATGGGCCGCTGGCCTCCACTTTAAATGGCAAAGGCTTGGCTCTATCTCTCCTTCCTGTAACCTGTTTGAGTGATTTCACAATTAAGTAAAATGGAAACTTTATCTATCATGAAATGAACTTCAATTGCCAAGTATTAACGTTCCTTATTCTACATTGCCCATTTCCTAACACATCCCGATTAGCAGAGCTTGGATCTTAGAATTCACATGCCAAGTACCACAGAGGAGAAAGAAAAAAAAAAGGTCAAGTTCCAAAGACCAACACAAGCAAAATACATGTAGCAAAAGTACATAACATTAGATTGGAACAGACACAAATTTTTATGATAATACTTTCGTAGTTTTATCCACCAACAATACGCCAACTGCTCAATTTACTAGCATTCACTATTACCACTCTAACTGCACGACTTTATCTGGTTAAAGAGAGGACCAACCAACCAAATTTTTTGCTTGCATAACGAAAAAGAAAGAAAAACCCAGATATTAGATCGAACCATATACCTTGTGATGAGCGAAGTCAATGTGGGAAGGATCAGAGACATTTTCCATGAGGGTATCATAGCCATAGAACAGATCACGCTGGATTGTCACTGATGAAAACTCAGGTTTACCAAATTCCTCAGGCAGCCTAAACATTGAATAAGTACATCACATCAAAAGGGCATTAAAATATTCAGTAATCAAAGCTAATACAATTAACAACTAACCATATTAAACAATTAAAAAACAATTCGAGCACAGTAAGTAACAATCCTAATCACTATATTCACAAATTAAAAATTCACAAGAGAGACATAAAATGAATCAATTACATGGGAGGCTTAGTGGCATTAGCTCTTTCCCATCCATTCTCATCTGGCCAAACAAAGAGTAGGCCTTGAGACACCAGTGTAGGAAACCTTGTAGCACATGCTCTTGGAGACCGAAGGGCACGAGCCTCAGGACCTTCAGATGAAGCCTGCGGAATCTTAACACATGATCCACATCCGTCAAATGACCATCCATGGTATGAACACTGCAAGTTTCCCCCTTCATCAATCCGTCCTTCCTGCAAAACCAAACAACCCCACCCATGACCCAGTTTCTCATTTAATTATCTGAACATTTTTAAACCAGAAATTGATGTTACGCTTACATTACAGTTACATGGAAGTCATCAAATTTTATATGATTAGTGAGACCAACTGTACAAAAAGAAAGCAACCTAACGTATTGAAAAAGACCAACTTGGGGAATTTTATCGTCTTATTGTTCTTTCTTTTCCTCCAAATTCTCGGCAACCAAACAGAGCATAACATTAATCTGTCAAAAATGATCACGTAAGAGTGAACCCAGAAAAGCTTACAGATAATGGCGCGAGGCGGTGAGGGCATTTGTCATCAAAAGCAACCCATTCACCAGAAGATTTATCATACCATAAAACAAGGTCACGACCCAGAAGCTGAAATGGGGTAGGCAAGCGAGGGTCCAAATCTTCAATCAAAGAAACTGGGTACCAATGATCCCTCCAATTGAACTTGGTTGTCGGGTTCTCATCGTCAACCTCATCCTCAACTCTGGAATCTTCACCATCTTGTTCTGTCTGTGTGGGTGGTGCCCCTGGGTCTGTGGTTTGTGGTTGGGTTGCAGGCACAGCTACTCTCAAAGGAGATAGAATTTTTGCTCTACCTGGTAATTTACGATTTGGGTTATTGGTGGAGATCAAGAAAGGAAGTGTCTTGGGAGGTTTGGGGGTTGGTGATGATGATGATAGAGTAAAAATTGTAGAAGAAGCAGAGGAAGAGAGTAAAACTGCCATTATGGGTGTGTTTCTGATACTTCAATTCTGTGATTTTCTGCTGAAGAAATTGGTCAAGGTAGGCTCTAAAAACGAAAATGGAGGACTTTGCGTGCAAGTTTGAAATGGGGCCCTTTGTCCTTGCCTGTGCTAGAGAATTCCAGTTTAAGCTCAGAGGAGATTAACGGTAATTTCGGGAGGGAAAATTGTGCACAAAATAGTCATTTGTGTCGTGGCGAGAGGTCATTGGTTAGGTTTTGTTTGGTGTTGACGGTGCCGGCCATTAGTGAGTGAGCCACCGTTGAGAAAAAATCACGTCCACAACTTTGGAAGACAGTAAACTTGCTGATTCAGAGTTCAGGCGTGAGACAAGGACGCGAGTATAGAAAAATCAAGAAGCTGAATTATGGACCAAGTGGCCCAAAAATAGACCCTATAAGATCCTTATGGCCCAAAAAACTCTTACTTAAAAGGGGGTAAGGGCTGCGGCTGGGTGGGTGTTGGCGGGAACGGCTCGGGGTGGGTAGAGTTTGGTTGTGGTTTTTTACTTTTTTTTTTCCCAAATATTTTAGTTATTTAATTTAATTTTTTAAAACTCAAACAGTAATTCATGTGACAATTGGATGGAAAATTGGATGGAGTCTGAAAAATTTGATGGTAAGGGCGAATTGGATATTTATAATAATTTTGAGGATTAAATTGGCTTAAAAATTAATTCGGGCGTTAAGTTCGATTAGGGTGAGTTCATGAGGTAAAACAGCTAAAAATTTAGGGAAAAAAGTCACTTTTGGTCACTGTAGTTTGCCAGTTTTGTCAATTTAGTCATGTAGTTTTAATTTTGTCAATTTAACGCATGTAGTTTGATTCTATCACAATTCAATGATACATCCAAATTTCTATCTAATTCCATCCAAAATACCCCTCCACGTAAGAGACACGTGTTCATTCCATCAAGGAATTAAATGGAAATTTGAACAAGTCCTTAAATTGCAATAAAATCAAACTACAGGGATCGAATTGCAAGAATTGAAACTACATGGACAAAAGTGAAAATTTCAAAATTTCATTAAACTAAGGACGAAAAATGATTTTTTTACCTACTTAAAACGAGCATACATGTTGAGTGCCAATTTATGCTTCGAATTTAGTCTTTACTTTGAACAAGTCTTGACTTTAGTAGGGTTAGGGTTTATTGTTTAGAATTTAGAGGCATGTGAATAAGAAAGTAAAAATAACTAGGGTTTAGGGTTTAGATGTACCTCTCTTAAACTGTGGTTATATTGTTCCCTCATCTCTTTTCAATTAATCAACATATGTTTTAGTAAACATAGAGGTACACTCTCAATTAGCCAAATCCGGTCCTCCGTTGCATTTTATAAAACATAGAAGTAATCAGAATCGAACACATGATACATAAAGAATTTTACATCCCGCTAACGAATGCACTTTTCTTATTTTCTTAACTTCAATTTGATTTTCCTTCAGGAATCAGAAACTAGAGTATGATCCTTCTATTGAAACATACATTAGAAAAAAAAACATAAAAATACCAGTTTAGAATCAATCAAAACAATTCATATCCATCTCTTTTCTGTGTCTAACTTAAAACTCTTTTATCTTTATGCTTTACACAAACGAATTCTAGTACTAATAATAGTATTAAACATCTCGCTACCATTCAGTTTAATACATTCAAAAGTAAACATGAGAAGAATTTTGACCTCTAGCTCTGTGGTACTCAAGACATTCCTGGTCCCCAATCCAGACAAGTACGTTCATCCGGAGCAGCAAACTCCAAATTGATTCAATTTATTAGGGTTTACTTCCTGAGAGCAGATATCATGCCAAAATACTCACTTCTTTGGGTAGGTCTGATGGTCAGGGCCAACGTCACGGGAACCAGTGTTTATATAAGGCCCTCGAAACGTTGCTTGGGGTGACAGTGGCTTTAAAGGGTCAATGACAGGCTTTGGGGATGATCTGGAAAACAAAAAAACACATTATGTTAACTTTTTTCCCCCTCATAAATTAACATAACATTATAGGGTGTATTCATCATCATTGAACTGGCAATCTACTTACGCCATGTAAAAGGGAAATGCCAAGCCCGCAGCTGCAAAAGCCACCAAGCCAGTAGCAACAATGGCATTCCGTGCTCGGGCCATTGAGAGTACCAAAGCAAACTAAACATGAAGTAAACAAGAAACATAACAGTTATAATCAGTGAATATGAAACTAAGTATTTTGGTATGCTTCCAACGGAACAATTTCATGATTATTGCCTCGAAAATTATAGCCAGTATATTACAATAAGAGCAAACTTCTATTTCATTTCCATAACCAATGCACACGCCAAGTTCAGTCAAAGAAAATGTTCAGCCGACTGTAAAACTAGGCAAGGAAATGCTCAATCTATAAATTAGATACACACTATCTCTTGCTATCTAACCTCCAAACTGTAGAAAGAAGGCTATACAGATTCTAACTTCAATTCAAACAGTACATCTTAGGTTCAAATCTCACTAAAGAAAAGAAAGGCAAAGATACATTCATGAAGTTCCAACTAAAGTTCTCCACAACAAGTATGCTTCAAATATTCACATTCATGAATCTTGATTAAACCCTCCAATTCACATTAAGAAATTGAAAAGCTATCACTCTGTTTCTCATCTCATGGATTGAATTTTCCGCATATTTCGATCCAAACGGATAATTAGGCATTCGCACACAGAAAGATCAACCTTTTTTCAATGAATTGAGTAATGAGTGAGAAAAAAAGAAGAAGTTAATCCAGTCATATTTCAAAAATCGAAGAAAACCCTAATTTTGAAAACGAACTATGAATAATGAATTGGCGAAAACAGAAATGGAAGTTCGAAATCGCAAAGAAGAAAGTTGAAATTGAACGATTGAATTACCTGAGTAATTTCCAATTGCTGCCCAGAAAGAAATAATAGCTGCCCCAATACTCACGGACTCGGGATTCGGGTTGAGACTCGGGGACTGAAAGTGTTTGCCGTTGTTTGGGTGAACTGCTTTTCTTAAGAAACGGGGCAAAGCATAACAAATGAGGTTCAGGTGACCCAAAACATTTGTTGCGTCAGAAGACAGATAATTCTATCGGCACCTTAAAATTAAATTATCACACCCATAAGCGGATCCGCTGTCCCCAAATTGGTGTCCTCTCCATGTCCCCTCTCTAATTTGCTGACACGTGTCAACTAACATAACGGGAAGTTAACTCCGTCAACTTCTTTATTTGACAATTTTAAAAATTAAAAAAATTAAAAACTGCCCAAATAACCCAGCGTCGTCTTCCTTGCAAAACCCAGCGAACGTCGACTTCCTTGCTAAACCCAGCAAGCGTCGTCTTCTCCGCGAGAGTCTTCTCCTCTTCTCCAATTGCAGCCAGCGAGCGTCGTCTTCCTTGCAAAAACCAGCCATACCCACTCTCCTCCCTCATAATCTCTGCATCTTCTGCACCATCAACTCTCAAACGCTTGCAAAACCCAATTCTCCTCCCTCCTAATCTCTGTTTGGAAATTGCAGCACCATTAAACCAATCGATTATACCTTGTGTTGAAGCCCCGTGGATGGAGGTGAGCAAAGCCCTGTGTATTGGAAACTTTTATAATATACACTAAATCAAAGTATTATTTATTCAATTTTCTTTGTTAGGTTTTATCTTCATGATATGTTTGATTTCATATTCATAGTAATCAATCTTTTGAACAATCCCAGCCATGTATTCATAGGAATCAACCTTTTGATTTCATAGGAATCAAACCCAGTCATATATAATAATCAATCCCTGTCTCGATTAAATTAATTATTATTTTATGATTATTGTTTTATATATAGATTCATAACGTGTTGCCAATTTTCTCAAGGACATGAACGGGGAAAATAATTACAAAGATGATGATGGAACTCAAGCAATAAGTCTGAAGCTAATTTTTGAAACAGGTGTGGACTTCACAAGGTAACGAAAACATAGAGTTGATTCTCGCGGAGAAGACTCTCGCGGAGAAGACGACGCTCGCTGGGTTTAGCAAGGAAGACAACGTTCGCTGGGTTTTGCAAGGAAGACGACGCTGGTTTATTTGGGCAGTTTTTAATTTTTTTAATTTTTTTACTTTTTAAAATTGTCAAATAAAGAAGTTAACGGAGTTAACTTCCCGTTATGTTAGTTAACACGTGTCAGCAAATTAGAGAGGGGACATGGAGGGGACACCAATTTGGAGACAGCGGATCCACTCCCCATTTTTACGGTTTGAGTTTTTTCTTTTTTGAATACAGGCGATAGTCTAAACTAAAAGGGGAGAGGGTTTCTCACATACACTACAGGTTCGAAGTTGACACCATTCGAAGTTGACATTTCATCATTTTCTAGCTTTTATGTTTATAATGATTGGGTGTGGAATTTCAACCGTGATAGTCTGATCTACTGGGAATTCTTGTCTTGCAAACCCATTTTGTAAGATATGCATCTCCTTTGATTTTCAGACAAGAAGAGCTTTGACTTGTGACCAAAGAAATTGAGACTAGGATAATCCCACGTCCACGACCGGGGTTAAAGATGCAGCTGTTAGATGCGTAGTGAGTTGGTTATTGGGAAATTACAATGTACATCAACTGATGACCCATTCAAAAGTAAGACATTTCCCACGCAAAATGAAGACCTATAGGAGATAAAAACTGATATGAACACAACCCAGCAATCCCAAATATCTTTGCCCATAATTTATTTTCCAATCATTCTGACAAAAATGGAGAATCAGCTTTGCTTCTCAACAATCACAAAACTATTCAGCATTCATGACTACTTCCAATCAATTGGGAAAGTACAATATGTAGCAGAATCAATTATTCTAATTATGAGATCTCACTTGTTCAAGCTCACCACTTGTTCTAAATCAGAGAAAGCAGAGCCGCAAGAAGCTTAAAAACCCACAATCAGAACATTATCATTCAAGCTCACCACTTGTTCTAAATCCACACAAGAAAAGCAGTAAACCAGAGGTAAACAACCATATACGTTATAAAAGTCATCAACAATACCACAGATTACAATAATAATAGTCACTACGCCTCACAATTCTCCAAATGAGAGAATTACCCTACATTGCCAAGACCCAAACATCCAAATTACTTTTGAACAAACCATAAACCTGTTTATCTAACATTTCAGTTCTAGAGATTACAAGGTGAAATTGAACACAACAATCACTTTGCAAGCACCTGCTGGGCTTGATTCTCCTGCTGTTGCTGATAGTTCAGTGGCCTCCTGAAGAGCATGATGTGGGGCTCCGGGCGATGAATTGCATAGTGAACCCAGCCACGGCTCTGCTGAACTCCAATGGCACGCCATTCATTCTGAAATCAAAATGCAAGGGGAAAACAAAAGGGGTTACTTAATTTCAGATAC
Source organism: Prunus salicina (assembly GCA_020226455.1). Taxonomy (NCBI): domain Eukaryota; kingdom Viridiplantae; phylum Streptophyta; class Magnoliopsida; order Rosales; family Rosaceae; genus Prunus; species Prunus salicina. The sequence goes on along the minus strand of CM035342.1, from coordinate 27,885,583 downwards.
CAAGGATTTTCATATTAACAGAGATCAACGCTTCTGATTTTACAACTTAGCAAAACCATATATTTCAAAAATCTCAATCCTCTTTTTTCCCTTTCCTTCAGGTTCTCAAAAACCAAATAGCACAATGATTTTTTACATAGACATCAGAACCCAAAAACAAAAACGCTCGTTACAAAACCTCTACATATGACCGAGAAACAAAAATTAGGAATTCAATGCCTTTTCAAATTAAATTAAATTAAAGATCCTAATAATTTGGGATTCCATGAACTAAAAAGCAATAATCCACTACATGAAGAACCATATAAACCAGTATAATATATTGCAAATTAATTTGGGTTCCATGATTGAAACATTAACCCAATTACACCAAACAACGAAAAAAATCCCAACTAGATTATAGGTTTTCACACATTTGCATAACTGAGATTCAGAGTTTGAATTCCATTTCTTTAATTTCTTCGGCTATGGCTCCAAATAACAAAACAAAGAGAACCCAATGTATCTTAGGAAAAAAAATGAAAAAACAAAAAGAGAAAAACCCTAAGCACTTACTTCAGAGAGAAGTCGATTTTTTGGGAGCAGTTTAGCCACTTCCTGAGGAAGAACCACATGCCTGTACAGACGGTCAGAAAAAAAACATTTAATCAAGAAAAACAAAGCAGCAAACAAAAGAAAGCAAAGCGAAAATGGAGGTACCTGTACTCGTAAATATCATCGAAGTACTTCTCGGAGTATTGGATCTGGCCCATATTCAGGGATCGCTCTTTCAACCCAAAATCTCAAACAGGGTTTGTAAAAGTTCGCTGTTTAATCTGCGAAAATCGAACGAAGTTTCAAGAAATCAAATGAAGTCGAAATTCTAGAGAACGAAAAGAAAAAAGAAAAAAGAACTAAAGCAGAGCAACAGGAGAAAGGGCATACCTCAGAGAGAGTGAGGGACGGGAGGAAATGAGAGAGAGCGTGAGATTATAATAAAAAGCGGTGAGGGGGATAGGATGGGAGTGATGGTGGAATAAAAGGGAACTTCAAGAAGGGGTATTGTGTAAATTTACTTTCCTAAATGTGCTCTTGATCATTTTGTTAATAATTTTGTATTTGAAAGAAAAAGAACGCCCCGTTATATGGGTTTGAATTTCAAATTTTTGAATTTTTCCCGCTTTGATTTGTTTTATGACTTCTTTTTCTCACGTAATTTGTTTCACAACGGCAGGATTATTTGAAATTATCCTGAAATATTTAAAACCAAGTCATTTGCAATGATGAACGTTGAAAAAAAGAAGGGTGAAATGTGTACGTCACACTGCACCAACACTCAATGGCTAGAACATCATGCAAATCACACACCGGCACCAGTCTGCAAATCAATGTGCTTTTGCATTGGGTTTTAGACCCCATAAGCCAAACATCATGCAAATTAAGATTATGGATGTTATAGTTGGAAAAGAAAAAAATGATAATGAGAGTGAGAAAATGGGTTGTATCTAACAATCAGTAACACTTAAGGCTAACTAGTTAATAAGTTAATATGACGCTAAACACTTGTTTAAACCTACTTTGCAAGATAATCTCATGATCAGAACCAGTCTTTTCGTAAATACAACACGGAGTGAATCTCACATCTTTTATTGTGTAATAGAGCATTTTCAAGGAATAAGAAAAATGGGAATGACAACCGAAATTGGCTTTTCCCACAAAATTTCAAGGAAAATCATGATAAACAAAACTACTCAACACTTGAATCTCATCGGAAGCCTTCTTCACTAGTTTAGAGCCAAGGAGCTCAATTCAAGTTTGGAACTACAAAGAAAACCATAATGGAACTGGGAGAAAGGCATAAGCTACAAAAATGGAATCCCATGGCCAGAAGCAGAAATAAGAGTGCCATAAAAGGCACAGTTCCAGGAGACAGGAGTTACCAAAATTTCTGTAATTCTCTTCATTAACCTACTCTTTCATTGACCTACTCTCACTTTTCTGTTGCCCAACTGAAATATCTCAGTTTCTATACGCTACCAAAAAAACAAAAACTGCCTGTAGGGTTGGTGGTTGTATATTTTCGGCTTTTCTGTACACCAAAGGCCAAGGGGAGTCATGTACATCTTGAAGGAAAATGATCCACAAATTAGTTTTCTTCTCTCCATTCCAAAATAGAAGACTTCGATGATCCAACATTCAATTACTCTCTTTTCAAGCAAGAATTCTGCACTTAGGGACGGGCTTCCGCAGCATGGATGTCCCATGGAAGATCATCATTTGGTAACTTTTCCTGTAATTGCTTATCTGCAAGAGAAAATATGTAAATAAATAAACTTGAATTAATTAAGCATTTAAATAAACTTGATCGCTAGACCCCACATTATTCATGTTACTTAGTGTGTTCGATGTCTGGGGCGTTTAGCCCCCCCCTTCTTCACCCCAAAAAAAAAAAAGAGAAAGTAAATCTCTTTCTCCAAAAGTTCACGTACCTCATTTTGGGTCAACTTCTCCAAACCAAATCTCTTTTTCCATATTGATTCTGCCTCATCAGCAGCTGGCACAACAAGACTTTTCACATTTAAGAACGCAAGAAACCTCTCAATACATGAAAATAAAGTCTGGAAGTAACCCTACAAAAAACAATAATGAATTCAAGTCAGGAAAAAAAAATTCATATAAACTTCATTGATTCCAAGAGAAAAAAGGTGACAATGCAACCACACAGCGATGTAAAAATAACCTGTCCTTGGTAATCAGCACTTGTTGCCACTAAAGGAAGCTCTGCCACTTCTGCTCCATAGATACGAAACATTCCGGCTGACACAACCAATTGGCTGCATAATAAACAATAATGTCAACACAGACAATTTTATCTATACTAACACAATATAACTGCATTTAGATATGATCCTCACTTTACTGTAATTATTGCACAGTACATCCCACCAAATTCTTGGGTCTGGATGGTCCCCCTGCAAATTCAGTTGATACAATCAGTCAAAAGTGAATTCAACTGGGTACTACATTACGTGATAATTGATGCAATCAGAGCAACCAAAAGAATAGAGGCTGAGTATGACTAATGAAAAAGAGAATATCGTGGCTCACCCATAAAGCATCTCTTTGATGAAGTCACGGCGTGAAGTAGGATCAACTATTGGGGCAAAACGATCCTATAGCACAGAAATGAAATTGACAAATAAGTACACATAAAATTTAACCCCTGAAACAATGGCAGAAAGTCATCTAGTGACATCGGACACAGATGCCCAATTATGCACCATATAGACAAAAGCCTGGAAGCATGCGACATCAAGGCACGTCAAATCACCAATTAACATCACCAAATACAACACAACATTCTCCCCAATATAGGAAAATAAATTAAAATTTGATTTACTACAGCTAGGTTGGCTACTATAATTAAAATAACAGATATTCTTAACAGGGAAACAAATAACAAGTTTACTCACATGGAATATGGCAAGAGCCTTTGAAAGCAACTGTAAACTTTCATCATCAGTGGACGTTTTCCCATTAAGCACCCTCCATTTTATATCAAGATTAGCCCCAAACTCTGTACCTTTCTCATTGTGCTTCTTCCTTACAACATTCAGTAAGGTGTCCGGAAGCTTCTGTCCCCCATGAACTACCAACTTCTGCAAAGCTGAATGAACCCTGTGGCAATCTGGGCAACAGAACCATTTTCCTTTCGGTATTTCCTGGAGAAACAAATGTTTTCAAACAAAGTATGATTAAGATAGCAGCAAAAATACAGCGCACAACCAAAACAAGAAGGAAAAAATAATAATAATAATAATTAATTACTGTTCACAATTTTTTTTAAAAAAAAGGAAGACTGAGGCACCTTCAAATCTTCGATCCCGTTATCCTTCAAACAGCCTACATGAAACTCCTTTTCACACTGGAGAGTGAGGAAAAGAATAAGCACATCAACAAGAACATACGGGTTAATCGTAAATAAAGTGGAAATGTAAAGCACTTCAAAGCCAAGACTTAAGTTAAGAAATTAAGTTAGCAATCAAAGTACCTGATCACACAAAATAACTGTGCCAGGACCAAAATCAGAGCCACTGAATTCATGTCCTCTGCAGACATCAAAATCAAGAATATTCATATTTTCTAATGGAAAATCTGAATTAAGAAAAAAAGCTGAAAATCATGATAAGTTAATGCACCAAACATATGGAAAGCAGTAATTTCTCAGTGGCAATTGTGTAATATAGGGAGACTAGACACACAAATAAAATCACCAAAGGGTTTTGCCAAAAATAACCTGCACAGTGCGCAACCACCAAATTTCTCCTCGAAAGTTGTGACAATACGAATGCATCGGTTGGTTATTTGTTCTATAGGATCAACTCCTGCAACTCTTCCAGCTGCAACAGCATTGGCATTATGCTCCACAAATTTCTCTCTCTCAAACATAGACTGGCACTGTTTACAGTACCAAGTACCTTCAGGGACACTTGGTAGAGAAAGGCACTCTGCAATTGGCAACAAAATAAATAAAACATGTAATTCATGCATATTACATTACAACCATACTATATACCCTTCTCCCTTTTCTTTTTTTTTTTTATCTTTTTCCCTTACATTACATGTATTGTAATTATCAAGCTACTATCTTAACTAATTACGAAAAAGGATCCAACAAATAAGCCAAATGAAAAACCAGATTTAAATGGATGCATATGCATTTGAAAACACAATATGCATGTAGTTACAATATCAATAACCATAACGTATGTTTTTAGCTTAAAGATTCAAGTAAAAAAAGAGACAATAATTAGCTACCCCAGTCATGAATCCTACCATTCAAAGAATAAAGTGATATGGCTAACTGCACATGTTCTATTTGCAACTATTTTAAACAAACTGTATAATGATATGGGAGTAATTTAAAAAACAAAAAGAATAACGACATCAAAATGTAAGGGACAATTGAAGATAAATCCTAACAATTAATTCTATGGAGCGAAATCACTCTTAACCCTCCATGTGGAGGCAGCTAAAGCATTGGATTGTGCATCCACGCATGCTTGCCTTCCCGGCATACAAAATAGAATTGAGGGTCTAACGTATCACGTTGCAATTTTATCTGTGTTATTTTCGTCAAGCCACTAGCTTTTGTATATGTTGGGCTCATCTCCCCTACCCCAAGAAAGGAAAAAAACCCCATTTTCATGTTTTTATTTTCAACAAAGATATTCAAGTTTAAATCTATTTGTACTTTCTTCTGATCACCACACCGATCATAATACTCTTTTCCTTTAAAAATAATAATAAGAAACAGGCTTTTTTTTATTATAAAAAAACAGTTCAAAAATAGTGAGCAAGGAATCCACTTGTGGAAAAATAACTAACAGTCAAACCTGCAGCAGCAACTCTATCCTAAGAGAAATAGAACACAAAACCAGAATTTGCCCGAAAAAACTATACATTAGTTGCTTTCCAATCTCATAAAATAACAAGGAAAGATAGCTCCCGAAACTCCAAAGCTACACAGAAATAGCCCAAATGTGAACCCTAACCCAATAAACAATTGACCTCCTCACCGCACACATTCTCAAAGACCCTCCTATTCCTTTCAAGCCAGAACATTGTCATCATAGCACATCCCAGAACTATACGCCTTATTAATCCAATTTTTAAAAATTAAAAAGGAAAATAATTTATTTTCTTCTTTTCCTTCTCCTTTCTCCTACCCCCTCCCAACCCTAACCCTAACTTTTTATCTTTGCAGGTCATGGCACTACCAGGGTGTGTGTTACCTCAGTCAAATTACTTTTACTTTTAATTTTTATCCACTTAAGTAACAGATTAAAAATTTTAAAAAGGTCAGGATGAAATGGGAAAGTTATGAAAGTTTTACAGAGGGGGCATAATGAGACAAACAATGTGCAAACAGAAGCAATCCACTACTAAAACATACCCATTTCTGTCCTTATTTACCTATTGAAAGAAATATATATTGAAAATAACTTTTATAAAAGTAAAAATAAAAAGAATCGCCCTCGCTTCTCGATTCCCTTTCACCACTTCCATGTCTGGCCCTTTTTCAACTGAGGAGGCTCAACAGTTTTATGTATGCAAATAGAAGCTCCTTCAATATATTACCTAACATATATAATAATGAAAAGTTCCACATGGTATTTGAGAATATGTGTTGATGCAACAAAAACAACTGTGAAAATCACCTTTGTGAAATGCCCTTGGACAATTATCACAGCACAAGAGATCTCCTCCATCACGACACATGGAGCATAGGTCATCATTCTTCTTTGTAGATGACTTCCGATTTCTTGACAGAGATAATGCCAATTCATGGAGAGATACCCCATTGGATGTGTAAATGAATAGGTAACTGCCAAATCAAGCAAATCAAAGTCAAACAATAATTTTTTTTTATAAATAAAATAAATAAAAGAACACATTAACTCAAACCGCCCACAATCTTTCCACCCAAAAATCAGGTAGACAGGCCCATGGAGAACTTGCCAATTCAATCATGATTCATGTCATGTGACAGCTAGAACAAGACCAGGACCAATACACACTGCAAAAGTCCAGGACCAATACACACGACCACAAACTTAGACCCAACAACCCAAAGAATATAACCAAGGACTCACGGCTTGCGACGTGATGCAAAACCAGCATGAGCTTCAAACTGCGATGCGCTGACCTGCCAATTAGACGTAAGAGAATCATATACCTGTCACTAACACCATAAGTGATAACAATTCAGTAGAAAGTCAACATACCACATCATTGCAGCAGCTACAACTAATGCCAGGCCCCTTTTTATAACCGACCAACATTTTCTGCACACAAAAAATCACTACTGAGAAAATAAAATTCCACTTCAATTAGGCAAAACTGCTGTAGATATTTAATTGCAACCTCCCCATGAGAATAATAGGCAACTTCTGTTCCATCTGGCAAAACATCTTCCTCAAAAACCAACTTGTGCAACCGAAGATCCCTTTCAAAAAAATGTCAGACAACAAGCAAATTAAGTGCACGGATTAAGATAAGAAAGAAGCAGCAAATACCAGAGCTCACATCAAGGGAAAAGATAAACATGAGACAGATACAAAACACAAAAGAGAGAGAGAGGTTATATACTTTTTTGTTACACGTCCCTGACTCTTACTTTCTGAGGAGCTACACTTCAATGCGGTATCAGGACACTTTGGTACTGTAACCGGCTTTGGTGAGCTATACTTTGACACAGTATCAGGACACTTTGGTACTGTAACCGGCTTTGGTGAGCTATACTTTGACACAGTATCAGGAAACTTTGGAGCTGGATCCAGCTTCAGTGAACTACAATTTGACATGGTATCAGGCCCCTTCGGAACCGTAACCGGCTTTGGTGATCTACATGCACACCCTCAATTAGAAATCATAGCATATGAATTAAAATACTATTTATGATATTCTTTTGGACTTATATTTGACAGAAGAATAAAAACCTCAATTACACATCACACATAAAAGCATATAATAATGTACATATCACGCATAAAAGTATATAATATGTACATATCACTATATACAAAAGCCTAGATAGCAAAATCTTTTAAAATACTTAAACCTCCCTTATAAAAAAAAATTGTAACTTTCTCTCTGTCAATGTTACATTAAACACATCGGTCATCTTGTAAACATTTTGCATCAACCCATCAGAGGCAGAAAGATTTGTTAGAAAGACAGATAAAATATTACCAAAAGAGCGGGGAAACGAAAGCTTACTCATCACTATGGTTAGCACCTACTGCAGGCGTAGCTTCACCAGACTTTTTTAACTCCATGCATGAACTACAAAGTAGCACTGCTGACCTAGTACCCTCTTCGTGAATAGATTCTACATTTCATCATATGACAAAAGTGTTATGTATATGCAAAATACTCATCAAGAGGAGTTGTAATTATTTATATGGACGTAAAAGCAACCTTTGCAATTGAGACAGATGGTACATTTGTTTATCGATGAGCAACCAACAGCAAGTCTAACAGCTTCTTCCAAAATTCCCAATGGAGAATTTTGGCATACGGTCATGACATCCCGAAGGGTATTGCCATTTTCAAGATATATATAGTCCGGAGGACGTTTATTTGAACTACCCGCATGCAGCTCAAACACCGCAGGTGTAACAACCTATAAATTCGATAAATTGATCTATCAACTCTTCACAGCAACACTGTAAGATTTATGAACTACAAAATAAAATATCGTTAAACAATACTCACTTCAGTTCCTTGGCAAGAATTACAGTGACACAATATGGAAGAACCCGTAATCACTCCCATAAGCCACATATCTCCAGCTCCTCTTACCTAACAAAAAATAAAAAATGAACCACAAGATAAGCCATAGTCTAGCCCAAACCACAAAACACTAATAATATGCACACAATGAAGAAACAAAACCACCAATCGAAACAATACCTTTCTAAGGTACTTGACGGGCTGTCCCTCGAGGATACCGGTATCAAGAAAATCTTTTAATTTAATAAACTTCCTCACCATCTTCGGCATTTTCATCTCAAGTCTTGATTTACTAACAAATGGGCTTTTCTGCATCTCCGAATTTAACTGTTGGGAATCACTTTTCCCGGGTAAATTATTCACTTTCTCCGCCTTCGGCTTCAATGCTGACCGAGTAAACCGCCTCTCCGGCTTTTCAATCACCTCTCCTTCCACCTTATCGCCGCCACTCTCAATCATCTCCAGCAATTCTTCATCCACCAAAGGCTTTTCTGGTCCACTCTTCTTCAATTGCTCCTCCTGAGCCTCATCTTCATTCACCGAATCACCAATGCAACCCGTCTGTGGCTCATCGTCGACTGCCATCTCAACCTCACCGTTCTTCAACTCGTCTTCGTAGACCCTCTCGCTCAGCACAGAGTCATCCACGTGGGTTTTAGGCTCGTCGTCGCTTATGAGGTCCACCACATCGCTTTTGGCGTCCTCTTCGCTCATGGTCTCATCCAAATCCTCCATAACCTTCACATTGTCGCCCTCAACCATCTCCCCACCCGCCAATATATCGTCACCACTCGTCAATTTCTCGTCCCCATCATCCTTCTGCACCTCGTTCGTGGTCGCTTTCTTCAACCTCTTACCATTCTCATTCAGAGAATTACTGCCCCGAGTCCGTCCCAAAGAACCAGAAACTTCAGCCTGGGCCTTCAACGCAAACGCGAACTCACGTTTCAGGCCCGTCCGGACCTTAGACATCACCACAAACTCCTCAGAATCCGTACCGTTCGCCATGCACCGCCTCAGATCAATTCAAAACCCTAGAAATTTACCCCCAATCACTGGCTCAGATTTGTATTCGAAGAACTGCAAATCCAAACCCAGACAAAACCTTTGTTTATATACGTGTGAGGTTAAACTGAAAAGGCTGGAACTTTTTTATATAAAAATATATAAAATTTGAATCTGAAGGAGTTAGGTTTCTGAGAAAGAGATAACAAATTAGGGTTTCGGAGAGAGAGAGATAAGAGACAGATAGAGATTTATTTCTGCGTTTTTGGGAGGAAATAGGAAACGTCGGGTTGTTTTTGAAGAGCCACCACCAGGTATGAATCAAAGAAAGAGAGAGACAAATAGAGAGGGAGAGAAGGAAAAGGAAGAGTCCACCTGTAATTTTCTTCATTGACGAAACTACCCCTGACACCACGATTAATTTTCTAGTTTATATTTTCGAGACTGCGGTCCTCTATGTTTTAATTATTTTCATTTGCAAGCCACCCCCTCCCCCCAATCCGCTTGCAAGTTCCGCTTTTTGTTTACTTTCTCTTGAAGAAAAGTGCATCCAAATCCATTCTAAATAATGTCTTCTTTACCATCAAAAAAATAATGTTTTCTTTGTCTTGTGATCAAAATTGGAAAGGTAATAATTAGGATATAATGTTTTTCTGCATACAAGGATCTATAAGCACATCTTCTAATGTTTTTTCTATGGCTACTACATCTCATATTGAAAATTTAAATAAATAAGCAATTTGGTTAATTGTTAATTACTAGTTGTTCGTATCAAATTTGTTGTGGTCAAGAGTTTGACAATTTTAATTAGCTAGCTTAAAGTCTTATTCGTTATTGACGGAAAAATAAATAGACGCGAGGAAAGGACCAATAGTGCAACGCAAGTCCAAGTTTGAGTACAATAGAACTCAATAACATAAAGGACCAAAGTGTAAATCAGATTATAACTTAGGGATCATTATTATAATTAAACGTAAATAAAAATATGAGAATTTGTTTTTTTACTCCCTATTTTATCATTATTAAAAAACAAGTGTGAAACCGAGAATCCTCAGAAAGGTTCAATATTGTCATAGGACAACCCATATTTACATGGCATGGATGCCATATGTCATTTATCAAAGAAAACATAAGGAAGTCTTAGAAGAGGCAGTCACATGCAACGGCTCACTCAGAAGGGGTGGGACCCATAAGAGGAAGAGTCCACCCGTAATTTTCTTTAATGTCGAAACTACCTTTGACATCACGATGTCTTTCATCATTTATGAGATTTTTATTTTTGAGATTGCAGTCCTCTAGTTTTTGTTTATTTTCATTTGCAACTAATCCACTTGTAACTTACTTTTTTTTTTGGGGCACTTTTTCTTCAAGAAAAATGCATCTAAATTTTATTATAATTTTTTTTTCTTCTAATGATAATTATAAAATGCAATAATTAGGGTATTATGTTTTTTCACATACATGAATCTATGAGTACATCTCTCTCCTTGTCAATTTTTTTATGGCTAATACATCTCATATTTATTATTTAAGTAAAACTATAGAAGAAAGCAATTTGGTTAATCGTAATCATTCAATTACATCATAACGGTTGTTTTATACTAAACTTGTTGCGGTCAAAGAGTTTGATGACTTTAATTAGCTACCTTTAAATAAGAGCATGAGAAGAAAAAAAATTTGAATTTTTTTTGAAATGTCACATGAACTTATACTTAGGGTTTCAATTTGTCACATTAAATACAAATTTACGAGAAATGTCACATTAATTTTTCAAAATACATTATTTTTCATATGACTTTAACACCATCCAATTTTTCATCCATTTTTAAGGGTATTTTAGTGTTTCCATTTTCAAGGATATTTTAAAAATGGAAAAATCATTATATAAAAAATTGTATATCTTTTAAACAATGATCCCGAGCCTTTGCATTTAGGTGTTATGCATTTACCGGCATTTTATTAAATCTAGACCATTCTAATTATCTAATGATCAAAAACATGATCGACCCTTTAACCCACCCCACCGTCGGTAAGCACACCCCACTCATAACTCCTCTCTCCTCACCATCAACAAACATCCCCTTCTTTCTTTCTCTAACTTTCTCTCTTTACTGCACGCAAAATTTGAAATTACAAGGAATGAAATCTATGGTTAGATGTTGCACTTTTATTTCTATCTCATTTGCGTTTTGACGAATTCAGACTTCTCGCCCTCAAGTGATTAATTTACCATCTCTAATATATTGCATAGGGATTTCATTTCGTAAAATCAATAAGCCCTAGGTAGGACAAAGGGAATTCAAGGAGGATTATTAAAATTTCTTAATTCCTAAAAAAAATTAAAGGTAGAAGTAAGAAAATTTAAAGTTTTGGAATTGAAAAGAAAATTTCAGACATGCTCAATGAACACCATAAAAAAATTTATACATGCTCAGAGAGACAGAAAGATAGAGAGAAAAGGGGTGAGAGAGGGGGTCCTATTCGATGTGTTTTAGGGGCAGGTGGGTTGGGGTAAGGGAGGAAGGGAGAGAGAGGTATATTTTTTATTTTCTATTTTTCTTTGAAAATGAAAAGACTAAAATACCCTTAAAATGGATGGAAAATTGGATAATGTTAAAATCATATGACAAATCATGAATTTTGAAAAATTAAAGGGGAGCTTTAGTTTTAAACCATAATATAGTTTACTAATTTAGTAGAAAGAAATACAATTTAGTCTAATTAGCAAAAGGCCAAAAACCAAAATGTAACAAAAATACCATTACAAAATATGAAAATTACAACATATGCCATTTTCAGTATTTAGTTTTAAACCAAAGCTGAAAAACGACATCAAACCAAAACTGAACCAAAACGACATCAACCTTTAACCAAAATTGAATCACAACCCATTCGCGCGACCTTTCAACTTCACCTCCAGAAACCTCTTCAACTTCACCTCCAGAAACCTCCAGACCACCAACGATCATCGAAGACCACCAACCCATTCGCGCGACCATCATCGAAGACCACCAACGATCGAAGCCGATTCTTCATCTCAGTTTCTGGTTTTGGTTTTCTGCATCTCAGTTTCTGGTTTTGGTTTTCTGCAGTTTTCTGCATCGCAGTTTCTGGTTTTGGTTTTCTGCATCTCAGTTTCTGGTTTTGGTTTTTCTGCATCTCAGTTTCTGGTTTTGGTAGAAAGAAATACAATTTGGTTTTTTGCATCTCAGTTTCTAGTAGTTCTACTCTTCTCTTGCCCACCCAATTCCTCATCTGGGTAGCCTTTACTCTTCAAATTGGTGAGGTTGAAGGCAAAGGAAAGAACAAAAATCAAATTGTAATTAAATAAAAACTGCAATACAGTTTCCAGTTTCTAAAAGTCCAAATTTGAGTTCCCTTTCTCTTGGGTAGTTCTACTCTTCTCTTGCCCACCTAATTCCTCATATGGGTAACCTTTACTCTTCAAATTGGTGAGGTTGAAGGCGAAGGAAAGAACAAAAATCAAATTGTAATTAAATAAAAACTGCAATGCAGTTTCCAGTTTCTAAAAGTCCAATTTTGAGTTCCCTTTCTCTTGGGTAGTTCTACTCTTTTCTTGCCCACCCAATTCCTCATCTGGGTAGCATTTACTCTTCAAATTGGTGAGGTTGAAGGCGAAGGAAAGAACAAAAATCAAATTGTAATTAAATAAACATTGCAATGCAGTTTCCAGTTTCTAAAAGTCCAATTTTGAGTTCCCTTTCTCTTGGGTAGTTCTACTCTTCTCTTGTCCACCCAATTCCTCATCTGGGTAGCCTTTACTCTTCAAATTGGTGAGGTTGAAGGCGAAGGAAATAACAAAAATCAAATTGTAATTAAATAAAAACTGCAATGCAGTTTCCAGTTTCTAAAAGTCCAATTTTGAGTTCCCTTTCTCTTGGGTAGTTCTACTCTTCTCTTGCCCACTCAATTCCTTATCTGGGTAGCCTCTACTCTTCAAATTGGTGAGGTTGAAGGCCAAGGAAAGAGCAAAAATCCAATTATAATTACCAAAATTGCAATGTAGTTTCCAAAACTGCAATGTATAACCTGTATAAAATTTCACCTACTGAAAAATAAAGAAATATAATGCTGCAAGCATAAATTGAGATATGTTGCCCTCCATGAATTCAAAGACAAGGGTGTTAGAAATGTGCCCTAAGAGCCAATACATTTGATGTAATCTCCTTAGAATACATTTCGTAAATAAAGGGCAAACTTATTTTGTTATCTATTACATCGTGTAAAGAAACAAATGTCTAGGGTATGCTATATAAGAGATAAAGTAATCTAAAGAAGTTTAGATTCATGAGACCTTTAATCTCTAACTGTAGTACCCCAAAATGTTCCTGATCATAGGTTATCAAATGGGCATTGATAAACCGTCAAGATTAGCACATATTATGTATGCTCAATTGGGAGGATGGTTAGTCTTAAACCATTTGTGTAGTTGACATTAATACAAGTATATGGGTGCTCATTAGTGAATGAGTTCACTGAACGCGATCAATCGTAGTTCTCGTATGGAGTATTTATCTATATGTCAAACGAGAACTCATAGTTGCAATAATGCAAATTAGTCCTTAGACCTGAGGCATCATGGTTGTCTTGTAATGCGTTATTGATCTTTGATAGCTCTTAAAGGCACGTCGTAAAAGATTTGTCTAAAGTGTTGTTGGGATCTCTTAATTCATCATAGGGGCATGTGAATGTACAATAAGGAATCTCTACTTTTGATATAGAAAGAGAATGTTTCAAGATGTGATTCAGCAAATCTTCGGCCGAAGTATTTGAACATGATTTAGAAAGTGTTTTAGTCATGTTCTATTGAATCACATGAGGTTAATCATATTAGGGGTTTGACATTATCAATCCGTACCCTGAAAATATGATTGGAAACATTGTATAAGAGAAGGACCGTATTGCATTGCAATTCCAACTGAATAGGTTCTTTGTCTATTCTGATTAGCTTGGGTAGCCATGATATGTTGCTAGATGTCACTCTTGGCTTGTTGAAGTCCTAGGATTGATTGAGATCAATCCGAATAAAAGAAGAATTAAAAGGGGGTTTTAATTCCAGTTGGTTAGAAAGAGTTCTAATTGTTTTCCCACTGCCTTGCTAAATTAGAACCTAATGGATCGCACACCTTAAATGGTTAACTTTGAGTAATACAAATGAGAATGAGGAAATCAATTTGATTGATTTGATGTGGATGATTTACTACGTGTAAAATGGTATTTGGGCCTCCGTAATGGTTAATGAGAAACCCAAATGGTTGGGTATCAAGCCCAAGGGCTTTATACACTTAAAGATTATGGTTTAAGTGTCATAATGCCCAATTTTGGAAGCCCAATGGGGTTTGTCCGAAAATGCATATGTAGATATGTATGAGAATTGTTTCCATAAGCAAGCTAATAAGCTAATTAACACATAAACACAATCCAACATCAACCAAAGGGGTTTGAGAGATCAAAGAGAGATAAAAGAGAGTTTTCAAGAGTGAAACACTTTCATTTTTCAAAGTGGTTTAGATTGAAACCAATCTTGAGATTCTTGAACTAGCATTCTTGTATTCTCAAGATACTCCTTCTCATCTCAAGGTTCCATTGGTGTCGAGACTTATAGGCCATATCTTTTTGTGGCTCACAAGGAGGAGAAAGATCAAAAAGGAGATCAACAAAGGGAAATCATCAAGAGAAGACCAAAACACAACTTGGTTCATATTATAGCATCAAGGGTAATTAAGACTTATCCTTTTCTCTTGTGCTTTCCTTTATGAAATCATATCAATGTTCATGGCTTAAGATACTTGGAAGAAGTTTTGTTTTTGAATTT
Source organism: Prunus salicina (assembly GCA_020226455.1). Lineage (NCBI taxonomy): Eukaryota > Viridiplantae > Streptophyta > Magnoliopsida > Rosales > Rosaceae > Prunus > Prunus salicina. The sequence continues at coordinate 27,870,465 of CM035342.1, read as the reverse complement.
AAATAACCATCATATTCTTCCGCTGCGATTAATTTGATTAAATGCAAGTTTAATATTCAAATGAACTTCTTAAAAATGTTTTAAATCCAACAAAGGGAAGCCGTGCCATCAACTTCCATGAAAGCTTGTTTCAAATTGACAATATTCGGGTGGTTCTTCAACTGAGACAGAGACTCAACTTCCGCCATTTGGAGAAACTCCTCCCATGAAGTCAACCTCGATACCTCATTCTTTAGTTGCTTAATTGCAACAATCTCACCAGTCACCTTGTGCAAAGCCTTCCATACAACCCCAAAACTTCCTTCACCGAGCGGCTTAAGGAACCAATAATTCTCTATTCAAACTATCTCAAGAAACAACACAGACCAACAAAACTCTCTCTTTGTTACTGGAAACTCAAGAGCTTTCGTCAAATATGGAAATTGACGTTTGCCCAGAAGCAAAATCTAGTTGATTTCCTACTGGCTTGCTCACTCACTCAAGGTAGAAAATAAAAGGTGCCCGGCTATTATTTATAGCCTAAATCTTTCTCAATCCTATAAGGAAAAGGAGTAAATCTTTCTCAATCCTATAAGGAAAAGGAGTTTTCGTAATTGAAGCTGTTCTATTTTACTTGGGCCCAAAGTTTTTCTACGGTCAACATTTTTATTTAGAAGACCTTGGAGTTACCGGTGAAGGCCGAAGGGATGAGCAGCTTGAGAATTCCATCCCAGCCGTAAGTGAAGGCTGTGGTCATCGTTGCTGCGGAGAGAGAGAGAGAGAGAGAGAGAGAGAGAGAGAGAGAGAGAGAGAGAAGAGAGAGAGAGAGAGAGAGAGATAGATAGAGAGATCTAATCTGATAAAAAAGGGAGACTAATAAATATTTTAATAAAAAGGGTATAATTGTCTTTTCAGTGATTAATATAAGGTGGGCCAACGAATCTGAGCCTCCTCTTGGCCTAATCCAAAATACATATTCTTTTATGGGTATTAAAATCCAAACCAAAATACCTAATGTCTCAAATCCAAATTACTAAAGTTAATTATGTCTAATTCCTAATTTTCCTAAATTAAAGTGACATGTCTCTCAACTTTACCAAATCAACCCACACCCCATTCCCACCCAGCCCCCACAAACCTAAAATCATCTTATTTGAACTCTCATAAAGTGGAAATCATTAGTCCTAGTTTTTCTCCTGGATGCTCTTTGTCTTTTTCACTCCTAGGGTTAAAGCTTTCTCTGCATTTTCTTTCACTTTCTCAGGTTATGCGTCTGACTCTACCAAAGGTCCCATTCTTTCATTTTTTTAGCTTGGTGCAAGGCTCTCATCCATCTATGGTTCTATTATGTGCGATTTATTGGGGTTATGTTATTTTGGGTAGGGAATAAGTTGGGGTTGGTGGATGAATGTGCTAGAGGTGATTGGGTGGAGGTGGTTGGGTGAGGAGGTGGCTGGTGGTTGTGTGGTGGTAGGTTTTGTCTAAGGGGAGCGGCTGTAAGGGTTGGTTTGGTTTTTGTGGGCCGAGAAAGATGGGAGATAGGGATTGTTGAAGTGCTTTGATGTGGTAGGTGGGCTCAAGTTGTGTTAGAGTGCAGGAAGGTAGAGAGGTGGTCATGACATCGAAGTAGGGTTGGGTGGAGATGGCTATTGAAGGTGGGGCACGGGGTTGCTGGGCACAGGATGAGCCTCCTGGGTTTTTTTATTTTTAATGTTTAAATTAAATTAATTTGAATTGTTTAAGATGATTTTTTCTTTTATTTATTTATTATTATTATAAATGTTTATATGCTTACATGGAATGTGTTTGTGCAAATAATCTCGCAGGAGAATATTCGTTTCTAGATCCTTCGCCATTTGATTTTCCTTTTCTCTCCTTCTCGATTCCTGTAAAAAAGACCGGAGTAAATTGTAACATCCTACATCGACCAACGGAGAGGGGGTGATGTGCCTTATATGTACATGCCCGCCTCCATCTATCACGAGGCCTTTTGGGAGCTCACTGGCTTCGGAGTCATGTGAACTCTGAAGTTAAGTGAGTTGGGGCTAGAGCAATCCCAAGATGGATGACCCACTGGGAAGTTGCTCGTGAGTTCCCAGAAACAAAACCATGAGGGTAGAGAAGGGGGCCCAAAGCAGGACAATATCGTACTACAACGGAGCCGATCCCTGGATGTGACAATTTGGTATTAGAGCCACTCAGCTATGTGGTGCGAGTGTGCTAACGAGGAAGTCGGGCCCCTAAGGGAGGTGAATTGTAACATCCCACATTGACCAATGGAGAGGGGGTGATGCGCTTTATATGTACATACCCGTCTTCATCTAGCACAATGCATTTTTGGAGCTTACTGGCTTCGGAGTCATGGGAACTCCGAAGTTAAGCGAGTTAGGGGTAGAGCAATCCAATGATAGGTGACCCACTGAGAAGTTGCTCGTGAGTTCCTAGAAACAAAACCGTGAGTGCAGAGAGGGGGGCCCAAAGTGGACAATATCGTGCTATGGTGGAGCCGATCCCGGGATGTGACATAAATAGACCACACTCAGGGGGTGTTGGCCAAAGACCCTCATATGCCTAAGTTAGTTCGAGTGTTTGTAGGAAAACAATAGCTAAAAAAAGGGTATGTAGATGTATGTATGGTGTGAACTGGGCGGCCGGAGTTGTGTGGAGAAAATATGGAGAGTGGAGAGGTTGGCGGCAAGGGTGTTACCGTGGGCTAGAGAGAGAGGGTTAGAGCTTCATATGTTTTTCTCGGGTTTTCCAAGTAGGTTTAGATGTACCTTGATTGATGAATGAAACCATCTATTTATAGGAGCCTCAAAGGCTAGGGTTTCGTAGAGAATAAAACTCTTATTGGAAAGAAGTTTATTCTTTCCCCAAATTGTAAAGATTGAGTCAATTAGGGATTTGATTGGGATCCAAATCTCCTAATTTGATAATGATTATATCTCCTTATTAGGGTAATATCTAAAATAATGATATTATCTTATTAAATAAAGATAATATCCTATAATAAAGATATTATCCCTATTAATTAATTGGCCAAATAAATTGGTTCATTTAATTAATTTAAAGGATATTCTTCTTTTCCACGCGGGGTGCTATAATTGGAGACGAAAATATTTACTCCCACAGAACCCACATAAGCCTAAAGGATGTTAAGGTTGAGGTTGAGGTGGGCTTCACAATTTGCCACGCCACCCTCTCATATTAGTGGGAAAATAGCCTTCTAGGATGAAATGATGAAATGACTCCTGCCACGTCAACAATTTTGATGAAGTTTGGAACAGAGTTGACGGTAGGGGGCAAAATGAAAATGCCCCCTGAAACTTGGGCTTTCTTTCCTAGTTCTTTATATTTTCTTAGGCCCTATATAGCTTGTTTCAGCTCTTGGACTTAGGCCTCTCACATGCCATGTTTAAAAGAAAAGCCATATTTTGCCTAAAATACATCATTTTTAACTTTCAAAGACTTTTACAGAGTTTAAAAGTTTGGAAGTATCCAATTTAGGAGAGGTGTATCCAATCCATACTTATAAAGACTTTTTTTAAATGAGTAACTTTCATATTGTTGACATATTTTTAAACACTTTCATAGAGTTGATAAAAGTCACTAGTAAATTAGCAAGACTTTTGTTATTAAAAATTAGCCTTAAAAGTATACAAAAACAATTCATTTAGGATTTTTAGGTCTAATGGTCCATGAACTTTGACCCAATTCGCATTTTGGTCCATCAATTTCCAAAATCGTTCCCATGGTCTTTCAACTTCAGTTTCGTTAGGACAAATGGTCGTCACCAATTTTGTTATCTTTTCTATTAAATGTAGGGCAAAATGGTATTTTTCTATTAAAAATAAATCTCTCTGTCTTCTCCCTCTATCCCAATTTCTTCCCCAGATTTCTTCTCCCCTCAAACCCAGATTTCTCCTCTCCCTCTATCAGGAACAAGGAAACTTACCCTGCATACTCAAGATTCATATGAGAGGAAGAGAGAGCAAAGAGCGCAATCCACAACCACCCTTCACTCAACGCCCCATCCTCTTCGATTTTCTTTTCCCCCATGACCATCGGCCTCCAACCCCCAAAGAACCCAAAACCCCTCCTCCTCCCCCCTCCCCGATTTCCTTTGTTGTTAAGAGAGCCTTTCTCTAACATCAGAGTGTGTAATATACAAAAATACCAATTTTTTGGCTGGGGAGAAGGTGGGCTGTAGGGGAAGAAATCGGGATAGAGGGAGAGGAAAGAAAGAGAGAGAGAGAGAGAGAGATTTATTTTTATTTTTATTTATTTGGTTTTTTTAAATACAAAAATATCATTTTGCCCCTGCATTTAACAACAAAAGTTAACAAAATTGATGACAGGACTATTTGTCTTAATGAAACTGAAGTTGAAGGACCACAGGAACGATTTTGAAAATTGAGTGATCAAAATGCCAATCGGGTCAAAATTCAAGGACCATTAGACCTAAAAATTCATTCATTTAATAAGTTTTTTAAAAGTCATTAACGTTTTGGACACCTCCATACTTAAACTCTATAAAAATCTTTAGAAGTTTGAATTATATATGAACAAAAACCCATTAACAGATCTATGTTTTTTTAAAAATTGCAAATTGCAAATTCCAAAAGACACCCCCAAACTATGAGTTCATTTGCAAGTTCATACCTTTAGTTTGAGGGTCTTTTGTAGTTTGTCCATTTTTTAAAATTTACAAAACATGTTTTAGGCCAACGACGTCGTTAGTTATATTAAAAGTTAGGTCAGCTCATCTTCTTTTTCCCGCGCTTGCACAGCGCCGATCTCTCTTCTCCTTCTTCCTCTCTCTGTGTCTCGATCTCTCTCCCTCTTCACACGCACCGCCCAGCGCCTCAACTGCGTGTCGACCCCTCTTGCGCACCTCAATGGCAAACCGAGCGGCCAGAGACGCTTCGCTGCATTTCACAAACGTGCGCGCCTTTTAAAACACTGTATAAACCCTATGCTATTTCTAATTTTTCTTCAATCCAAATCAATGGTATTTTGTTTTTAACTTTATATGTGCGTCTTTGTGGTACAGGACTTGGATCAAAGTCTGTTGTGACTGCAATGTGGTGGTGATTATGGATGAAGCTGACTCAGTAGTCAGTGCCAACGGCGGTGAGTTCTGAAAATTTGCTTGCTTGATGTTCATGAGATATTGGTTCTGAAATATGTTTGATGTTAATGAGATATTGGTTCTGAAATTTTTTGTGATTATAGATAGACTTGCTGTTGTTTATAGATAGGTTCTGCAGTTTATGAGATATTGGTTTAGGCTTGATGTTCATGTTGGATTTTGTTGTGATTGCTTGATAGTCTTGATTGATGCTTGCTGTTTCAATCATTGTGCTAAATCTGTTGGGAATTTTATATAGATGGAGGTGCACCAGGAGGTGGAAGAAGGTCTTGCTTCTAATGAGCCACCAATATGAACGCAGATGCATGCTTTTGAATGTTTAGTATGCTGGCAGCCTTTGATGGAATGGAATAATAGAATGTTAATATGTTAGCATGATTTCTGTTACAGCAGGTGGAAAAAAATGTATGCTTTTGAATGTTCATTATGCTGCAAATTACGCAGCCTTTGATGGAATGATATAATGATAGAATGTTAGCAATGATTATGTAAGAGCATGTTGAAAATTGCATGGTTTTGAGTTAGGCACAAACTGGCCTAACCAAACCGAACCACACCGATTACCAATGGTCTGGATTGGTTCAGTTTCCCTTATAGTTTTAGGCAAAACTGAACCAACGGATCGTTTTGGTAGAACAATGAAGCCGGTTCTGTTTTGTTTCCTTTATTGCATTGCACCCTGCCGTGGATGCTCCTCTGCATTTTTCGCCTCGCACTGAAATAAAGGAGCTAGCGTGATTATAGGATATGTCAGATAGTGAAGGATATGACCCGGATGATTATCCAGCAATCAGAGACCCAGACTCAGAAGATGAAGAGAGTGGTTCCTCTGGAAATGAGGTTAGAGTTGTGGAAATATGAAAAAATGTTTAAAGATGTAAAGATGTGACTTACTTTTCCATGCCATGTGATCTCTTATTTTTATTTCAACTATTATACAGCTACACCTAGCCTATAGGTCAGACACTATATAATTTTCATGATTTGGTAGAACAATGAAGCCGGTTTGGCTCTACAAGTTTTCTGTTTTGTCAGTGTGTTAAATTGTTAGCTATAACCATGGCAGGGCGTTCTTAACTCAAGCAACAAGGATCACTTGGCCAATGATCATGGTAATGATGAGGAAAGTGATAGTTCTGAACTTCATGAAGGAGTTGAGGAGAGTGATTCATCTGAAGATGAGGTCTCTTTTCTTTTTGTCTTAAGCAAATTAAATGTGATTTTATATAGTATAGTTACCTGAATGCACTTAAGTGCCTTTTCTCTACTTTTTTCTGTTTTTAATAGGTGGCTCCTCGGAATACAATTGGTGATGTCCCCTTGGAGTGGTATCAGGATGAGAAACATATTGGTATGACATTACAGGGAAGAAGATAAAGAAGAAGGAAAAAGAAGATAAATTGCAATCCTTTTGCTTTTATTTCTAATATGTTGATAGCCATCAATTATAGGATGTTAATACACTGGCGCATAGATAAGCAACCCGGTCTTCCTTCTCCTCTGAACCAAATCAAAAGTATTGACCTCCCATGGGCCAATTATCTAGACTACGACTTGTACCTTGGGAGCTGCTTCAGCCTTCCAAATCATTGTGGGAGGAATCAAAACAAGAAAGAGTGGAATTATCAATCAGCTGTCTTGTATATTTTTGCAATAATTTTATTGTCACCTTTTCTTCTTTTCATTTTGTTTTGAAGGTACAAATAAGTGTATATTTTTTACTCTGGTTTTGTTACTTTTCAGGTGCAAAATTTATGATGATTAAAATGATGAGGATGTAGAACTGACAAAAGAAGATATCAAATCTATAAGTAGATTGCTCGAAGGAAAGGCTCCCCATGGTGACTTTGATCCTTATGCGGTCTGTAGATCAAACTCATCCAGTTGTAATATTTATGATATTCTTCTTGATCATATGACTGTAGTACATGGCTATTTATAAGAACTTTCTTACAAATGAATTCCTCATTTTAAGTTGAAGTGAAATTCCCCATGTTTCAAGTGCAGCCATATGTTGATTGGTTTAAATGGGATGGCTCCAAGCATCCACTGTCAAATGCACCTGATCCCAAGAGACGATTTATTCCTTCAAAATCTGAAAGTAAACTGGTAAGGCATGTTTAATGTATTACTCCTGTTGGGTGTTTTCTTTCTTTTTCCTTTCTTCTGTAGTTTTATTTTCTTTTCAACGCAGCTACAGAGTTAAACAAGTGTACTAGAGTTTGTTCGGATTGGAAAACTTATTATTATTAATTTAACATGGTTTCCTGTTCCATCATCTGCAGTTCTTCTGATGAATCTACAGGTTATAAGATCAAGTTGGCCATTCGCAAGGGTTTGATTAAGCCTAAATAGTCCAAAGAGGTGGAGGAAGAAGAAGAAAGTGTTTATCCCTTGTGGGGAGATGACTCTAATCCAACAGAAAAGAATGACCTTCTATCTTACATTCCTGCACCAAAGCCAAAATTGCCTGGTAATAATTTTCATCCATATTCTGAGGATTGTGAAAAGTCAGATGTAGTGCAATTCCTTTTTTTGGCATGAAGTATCGTGAGACTTGATGGAAAGCTTAAAATTGCTGTTTGCTTTTAGGCCATGGGGAGTCCTTCAATCCTTCTTTGGAATACATCCCAACACAAGAAGAGATCAATTCTTATCAGTTAGCCATGGGGAGTCCTTCAATCCTTCTTTGGAATACATCCCAACACAAGAAGAGATCAATTCTTATCAGTTAATGTACGAGGAAGACCATCCTAAATTTATACCTAAAAGGTAATATTCAGTGTGACTTGAAATTTGGACTAATCGTAATTTGCTACTCTTTCTGATATTACAGCATCTAACAAGCACATTATTATCATATTCATTAGGTTTACATCTATGAGAAGCATCCCTGCATATGAGAATGCTGTTAAGGAATGCTTTGAAAGATGTTTGGATCTATTTGTGCCCCCTAGTCCGGAAAAAACGCGTAAGTGAAAAATCCTGATTGAGGAAAAGATTCCGTAGTGATTATTTGTTCAGATTTTGATGGTTTTGCAAGATATTTCAATTTGTACAATCTACTTATAGTCATATGAGGACAAGGATCAAATTATTCAACTTAATATCGATCCTGAGTCTCTGAAGCCCAAGCTACCAAACCGAAGTGATCTTAAGCCTTACCCTGTATCATGTTATCTTGAGTATAGAGGTCACGAAGATGCAGTTACATCAGTTTCTGTAGAAGCTTCAGGGCAGTGGATTGCATCAGGTGTGGATGACATTCTTAATTCTTTGTTACATTCAGTAACGTAATTGCAGTCGGTAGGTCTCATCATCTGTTCTTCTTACACGTTCATTGGATGGAACTGTGCGTATTTGGGAGTTTGAAACTGGTAGATGTCTAAAACACTACAAGATTGGTGAAGCCGTCAAATATGTAGCGTGGAATCCTAATCCCGAGCATTCTATACTGGCTGTCTCTGCGTAATGCTGCATTTACTTTTGTATTTATTTTTCATTTACATTTGTTTCACTGGGGATCCTGATACCTAACTGCAAATTACTCACTGGTAAATTGTAGGGGCCAAGACGTACTTCTTTTGAACACTGGTTGTGGAAATGAAGAAGTACAGAAAAGGACTAAAGAACTTCTCTCTGTTGAGATGCCTGTGATGACTCCGGTCAGTGTGAGATCGTCATAGCTTTCAATATCATATATCAAATGAATGGTTTCTATCTAACCTTTGTGAAACATGTTTTTCTTGCATAGGCAAAACAGCATCCAGTGTAAACTGGCTTCAAGATGATAAACTTGAGGGAATCAGGTTAAGGCACTCTAAGTCTAAGGTACATTAGCCTTTTCCTTCACCAATTTATTTGTGGTTGTGCAAGTTTATGAGTTTCTTAAGCTGAAGTCAAGATTAGAAGGCTGGTCTTTCTATGAAGAATCTTAACTGCTTTCTTTGTTGGGCTCCTGCAGACTGTGGCTTCAGTAGAATGGCATCGTAAAGTATCTTTCGACAGTGGTGCCAGCGGATATCCTTTTTGCATATATATATACACATATTTTTATATTATATGCTACATTAAGCATGAGACATATGGGTTTGGGTATGTGTTTTTATTTCTTAGACGTGTATGGTTAATGCGTATATTTGTTATTTGCGAATGAGTTATTATTAAATTTCTGATAACAAAACCAAGTTATATCAAATAAGTCATCTCCCTGGATTTTCTTGACTTGGCTTTATGTGAATCAAGAGCTATTTTTATACATAAGCTCTCTAAGAAGTTTACCCAGACACTTTCATTCAAGTTGCAAGGGATTGCAGTTACTTCAGTTTTCCATCTTACACGTTCCTTCTTCTTCATTTCAACAAAGAAGATAATTCGTGTTTATGATATGGTGAAAGAGGGAAAGCTCGTCAGAAAACTTGAGATCGGACTATGTGAAGTCTCCTCTATTGCAGTTCATCCTTCTGGTAGTTCTTTTTATTTATTTTTCATTCATTAAAATTTTGCTAACTATATACAACTGTATGGATTGAGTCCATTCATTATTCTCTTCGTCGTAACAGTTGTGCGTGAACTGTACTCATTTATCTGGGCTGTACTTTATCTAAACCTTACAAAACTCTCAAGTATGTCACACATTTATTTACAAATGATGATGCAAAACAAATAAATGTTCTGTAGGGTCTTTTCTTTTGGTTGTTTGGACAAAACAAATAAATGTTCTGTAGGGTCTTTTTGGTTGTTTGGTTGTTTGCAATCTCTGAAATGGTCTGCATAATTCGTAGATTTCTGGAAGATATTATCTAATAGATAGGTTTAATCAGCTAAAATGACCAATCATTAACAATTAGACAAACACCAAACCAAATATAACACATCAAATTCTATTTGCTTGATTTTTGGACATATAATTGTTTTCTTCTGACATTGTGAAAATTTATCAGGTTGCATCAGAAGGACATCAACAATGTATGTTTCCATTGCTCGTACCCCCTGTTTGCAACCTGCTCTGATGATTGCACTGCATATGTTTTTCATGGCATGGTTTATTCAGATCTTAACCAGAACCCTCTTATTGTTCCATTGGAAATACTCCGAGGTCATTCAAGCACAAATGGGAGAGGTGTGCCCTATAGCTTTCTTCAGTTTGTATTCTGTTGGGTGGTTTAACAAGATGAATAAGTTCGCTCATCATCCTTTCCCTCGCCAAATACGGGGGACATGTTACCATGGTCTTTTTCTGATGGTTATTCCTCCTAATCGAGGAGGAAACTTAAATTGGAAGAGGAGTGGAAGTAGCTCAACTGGCAAGGAAGAGGAGGCAGCCAAAAAAATGCTGCTAGTGCATGTGTAAAAAGTTTACTGAATTCTGGGCATTATATTAAACATACTTTCACCAGCTTGAATGTTTTTGAACGTATGATATGTTCAAGGTCCCTTCTCTACAATGGGGATTTGATAAGATGCGACTAGGAGTTAGTGAATAGAACTTGCAGAGTTGCAGGCCAAATTTATAGTGAACTCAGTTTCTGAGTGTAATTCAAACTTGAAAATTAAAGCTAAATCTTTTATTGACTGCGGTTGTATGCAGGTGTAATGGACTGTAAATTCCATCCAAGGCAGCCATGGTTATTCACTGCTGGTGCTGACTCGGTGGTTAGACTTTTTGCCATTAAGAGGAAAAGAAAGGAAACCGCCTGTACCGGATCATACTGCAAGCTATGGATCTCACTAGTCGGGTCAGAATTTTCCGTGCTCTAAATGTCTAGTTAAATTGTTGTATGTATCATGTGTTTACTGAAATGGTCCAATCAATTTTGATAGCATACAACCAATTATTTTCTGTTATGAGGATCCAATGGAGGAAGCAGCACATAAGACCACCTTTTGGTTTCAAGTTCCTTTTTAAAGAATCCAATCATGAAGAGAGAGAGGGAGAGTTTGTAGGAGAGAAAATGGTGAGAGGGAAGAGTTCTCCTTTTGTGTAAGAACAGATAAGAGTTTTTTCTGTGTATTGCAGAGAGGAAAGTTAGTGAGGAAGAAGAACACATCACATCTAAGGGGATAGATAGACCAATATAGAATAATGTGCAGTAAATAGTTTTTGTACCTTTAGCAGTATGAAGAAGATGGAAGATACAGATTGTTGTGAGAAGAAATAGAATGAAAGATAGAAAGTATTTTAAATGAAATTTATATATGCAAGACCAAGAGTTTAGAGATGTGGGGTATATTCCATCTGAAGAGCTGTTCATATTAAAATTAAAGAGAGCTAATTAAAAGTCTAAACGACTAATAAAAACCAGCACAAATAATTAATACATTGCTTTGAAAAATAAAATTACAGCATCTGCAAAGCTTGATGTACACCAAAGTTGCACCAGCTGCCTGCTGACTTCTGCTACATTAATATAAATATGAAAGAAAAGAAGCAAATACTGAAAAAACCAAAAGCTTTGATACTTACTAACAGATACATTCACCCAAAAGGGTATATATATTAACTAAACCCCACATAATGATACAGAGAAATTCCCAGTTGGGTAAAATGCCAAAGGTTTGAAATTGCCCTGTGCAGGAGAAATTAACAGCTAGCTAGCTAGGCCCTTTAAGAGCAGAAAAACTTGTGTGAAACAGGGATAACATTATTTTGTTATCCCCGGTCAATCACGATATACAAAGTGAAAAAGTTATCACACGTGACATACCGTGATTGGTTGGGGATAGCAAAACAGTGCTATCCCCATTCCACACAAGTGTTTCTCCTTTGAGAGAGGCTGCTGCAGACCTAGCTCAACTTCTCCCATTACAGAAAATCATTACTCTTCTGCTGGAGAGCCATCTCCCACCACCAACCCCGAAACCAACCCCACATGGTGGGGGTGGCACCACTAGTAGTACTAGGGCACTTGAGTGTACCAAAAACTCAACTATATATTTCATCTTAGGGACTATCAAATATTGTTGCTGTGGTTGTGAAAGAGCATGAGAGAAGAGGGTCTCATTTTATATGCAGAGATGGGAATGCGAAAAGTGATTGAGAACTGTTGATTGTTCAGCAACATGGGTTCCTTGAGGATCTTCCAAAGCATATGCGAAGACCAACTCAGATGCTATCATCACTTTCAGTCCTTTTCCTTCTCATTTCCTTTTCATCCTTTGCCTCTATTGCCACCTATTTTTTAATACATAGTAAAATGCTAGAGACACTAAGGGCATGTTTGATTCAACTTGAATTCAACTTTTTAATTTCAAAAATAGAATTTGAGTCCAAAACAAAAAAGTCCTGTTTGGTAGCCCTATTTTAAAAAACCCGAACTCAAGAACAACTAAAAAACATCTCAATTATTAAAAACAAAAAATATCTGTTTTTTTAGTTTTTTTTTCTAACAACCCACAAATTCTCAAAATTTTAAGATTTGATAACAGTTTTCAAGTTGCATACCAAACAAGTTTTTGAATCTTAAAGATAGATTTAAGAACTCCTTATTTTTAAGAAAAATCAAAGTTTTTGAGTTCCCTATTTAAATAGGATATCAAACACCCCCAACCCATTTTCGGACACCAGCTAATATAATAATGTTTTATTTACCGTAAATAAATAAAGTTCATAATAAACTCAGTAAGAAAATAATTGAAGCATCAACACATCAGTTGGTATCCAAAAATTAGTGTAATAAATTCAAGCTGCTCTAAAATATATATAATTATATGATCTCTCTGAAAAAAAAGAATTTTATCATTGCACCCTATAGTTGAGTAACAAGCATCTGGTTATTGGTGTCAGTCCATTGCAATTTGTCTCCATTTTAAGTCAATGAGCATATAAATAAAATAGGTAAAAAGTGTTCGAGGGAAGGATTCTGCCCCCACGTGCCCATTGTGATTGCTAAATTCATGTGTATGTGGGATCCTGAGATGTCATTGAAGAACAAATTTAAATAAAGTTTTCAAATTCATGTGAAAGTCACCCAATTTTTTGTAGGTCAGGCTGATCACGCGGTCTTTTCTTTTCTGTGGGAGAGAAAATTGCTTTATAGAAATCTTAGTGCGCCTCAAGTTTGTTTGATCAAAGTACAAATGTTAAAATAACATTATGTGTAAAGTGTGTCTTGTTGGGTTGTAATTCTTCAAGCCCATAAATACAAGCCCAAAAGCCCAAGAAGAGGCCCATAAGGCAATTGGTGCAAAGGATTTCAAAGTTAGATTGTTAGAGTTAGGGTTCTTGCCTCCCTGAGCAGAAGGTGGCTCCACCCTTGAACAATGCCTAGCTCAAGAGCAAACTATGAAGCCAAGCTAGTGGGACATGGACAAAGTAATAGATTATCAATTTGTTGTGAGAAGTAGTTATGCGGATTAGTTGAAAATAACTCGGAAGAAGGTTTAGAACATTTACCAACTAACTTTTAATTCAGTGGTATCTCTTCACAATGTTGGAAGAGATAAAATTTAGAATCCCCCTCCTATGTCGAAATAAAAAAAGTTACATAATTGGAAGGCAAGAGCTTCAAAACAAGATAAACTCTCAAACCTGGTTTGTAATGTTTTCTATATTGATATTGTGTTCAAGTCTAAAACTATGTCGTTTCATACCTCTATGATATTTTCTTTGAAAACTCGCAGATATTAGCATAAAACCATAAACAAATGTATGACCCCACATAAATAGAACTATAAACAGATCATCCTAATTCCATTCAATCCATAGAATTTAATCTGCTTGCAACATAGTTTGGCTTTGGAATGAGAAAAATCTCCTTTCCTTCTTTCTTTATCAATCAATTCTTTCAATTCAACTATGTGACTGGTGCCTTTCAAAAACTTAAATCCAATGAGCAGCTGCAGCCAATGAAGCAGTCCTCTGTTTGATAACTCTATCCTATATTAATTTTCTTCTTTTTTTCCTTTTTTTTGGGCTCTGATGGGATGGGAATAACAGAACAAAGTGAGCAACTTACAAGAGTGGTTTTAGTATACCTTGGAGGCAAAGCAAGAACCAAGAATAAAATATTATACAATTATTTCACTAATAATAATAATAACAATAAACATGGTTTTGATAGGAACATGATGAATATCTAATCACATACTAATACTAGTGACTTTGAAGCAAATGATATTAAAATGGTACTTTTGCCACCATGCAAGTATATTCCTTTCTTTACTTCTTCTTGTGAGGTCCACTCCACAGTCTTTAGCATATTTTTCTTGGTAGAAAAGTAGTTCAGATGACAGCACAGCCAATGTCTTCAGAATCAGAATACTATGATTTTGCTCTCAACTGTCACAATCACATACATAAAATACTTCTCAAATCTTAATCTTAAGACACCCAGAGCTGAAGAAAAGAACAAACTGGACTGGCAGCCTCAGCCCTTTATCCAGATGTCTTGAGTTTCATGCAAGAAACAAAAAGAGAAAAAGTGTCATGGTGACAGAGAAAAAGAACCTCAAGATTTTTCTTATATCAGCTCATTTGAGAGGTGCACCCACCAAGCAACAAATTTCAGTCCAAAAATTTTGTGCAAAATGCCTACCTCTACATCACAGCCCCCACTAGCACCAAAGTCAAGATCAAATCCAATTAGACTCATTGCCATAGTCTTGCTAGCTTGCATTGTCCTCTTGGGTCTTGTGGTGCTCATCACTTGGCTAATTCTCAAGCCCAAGCGCCTTGTTTACACCATTGAAGATGGCTCAATCCAAAACTTCAACCTAACCAATGACCACCTCTCTGCCAACTTTGATTTTGTCTTAAGAGCCTACAATCCCAACAAGAGAGTTTCCATATACTATGACTCCATTCAAGCCACTGTGAACTACAATGACCAGACACTGGCATTTTCTGGGGTTGATCCCTTCTACCAGCACCATCGAAACGTGACCCGATTCGACGTCAAGTTCACAGCTCATTCCACTGCACTGCCCAGCTCTGTCTCTAACGATCTACAGCTTGAGAAAAGATCAGGCAAGATCCAGTTTGATGTTTGGCTCAAGGCAAGGATTAGGTTTAAGGTTGGAGCATGGAAATCGCGCCATCGCACATTAAGGGTTTCATGTGCTCCGGTGTTGGGGTTTTCAAGGCCTCAGAACTTGAAGAGGACTTACTGTTATGCAGAAATTTGATCAACCCTCTCTCTGCAACTGCATGCATATTTCAATGACCGAATTTTTCTCTGTTGTTTGGGAGTTTTTTTAAATTTTAAATACCATGTTTTTTAGTCACTCTGTTACAACTTACATTGTTTTCTTCATATAATCCTCAACTATATATGTGTGTGTGGTCATTGTTGTTGTGTTAAACTTTTCATTTTTCATGTAATTGTGATATTTATTCATTTATTTATTGTGTAACTAAATCCATATGGATTGATCAGGTATGCTTCAAGTTTTTATTTATTTTATGTTGTACCTTATGGGCTTTGGTTCGAAATAGAAAATATGTGGGCTTCTTTTTTCTTTTTTGTCACTAGTTTCTTTTTTTCTTTTTCTTTTTTGAGCAATTTTTTCACCAGTTTCTTGACACTTGACTCCGAAATTCCAACAATTTAGAAATCATTAAAGACCCAGCAACAATTTTATTAATGGATATTGTCACGTATCAATTGCAAGTGAAGTGTGATGCCCTAATGTTGTATTCAGTATCAAGTTTCAGAACGAATTTGAACAAGTCACCATATATAAAAGGAGCTGGACTGTCTTAATTTGGATGAAGTAAAATTATAACACGGAAACAGTGGCGGTGCTTCAAATTGTATCTCTGTTCAAGTTGGTGGTGGTGCACTCAAGGTGTTTGACATAATATCTTAGCCAAACTATGTCTGTGCAGCTAGCAGTCAGCAGTGCAGCGTGCTATTTTATTTATTTATTTATTTATTTTTAAAGTCATGGTCAAAACAACATCATTTTGAGCTAGAGTAAAAAAGAAAAAGAAAGGAGGTAACCGAATTCATAGGCTTTCAAAAAGGCTTTCATTTTGTGGGCTTTAAACAAGGATCCTTTCTTGAAGCAATTCTTTCCGTGGGTTTTAAACAACAATTCTTTAAACAAGGCAAGCATTTCGTGGGCTTTAAGCAATTCTTTCTTCTTCTTTTCTTTGTTTGATGTTTTCATGATATGAAACATCATCAGCAACAATTGTAGGTTAATTGTAATGCTATTTTTTTTTTATATGACTTATGAATGACACTGGTATTGTTTAAATTATATGTATTTTTTGTTATCATTTTTTTATATATACAGCTTTTAGCCTTTCAAAATTGCACCTCCTTTAAAAACTTCATGAGTCCACCAGTATATAGAAAGGATCTTCTCAATGTAAAGGCTCGAGAACCAAAAATATTTTTTATTTATAGATTTAAACAAATATAATTAAAGTATGGATTAAATTGAAGTTTCTTTTTTTCTTGTGTGCAGGGAACATAAGAATAAACAATTAAACTTTTATCGTCAATGTGGAGTAAAGAATAATGGAAAAATAGTGAAAACTTACAAATGTCTCGAATTCACTAAAACGTTGGTTGAAGAGCTTACCTCACTGCAATTCATGTACCTGGCTTTCTGTATAATTAATGTTTGGTGGGAGTAAGAAGTTTGGGTGTATGAGAATTCTCTGTCAATTTTTTCATTAGGTGTGAAATGTGAACGAAGGTCAACATATGAAATGGTGGAAATCAAGCTTCCATATGAAATGGTTGGGCTAGAACAACTCTAATTAGCTGATATGGTGCTGACGTGGTACGTTTGAACTAATGACAGGTTGTAGAGTTAATTAGGACATCTTGTATTAGTATGTTAAGCTATAATTAGTGCCTTAGTAGTCAAGTCTCTATCGTATAAAAGGCTAACAATTACAACAGCCTCAATTGTAATTATCATTTCTTTGGCATGTTTACTAATTTGGAATCGGAGGATTGTTGATCACTCATGATTAGCAGCAATCATAATACGTATTTATGATTTGGAGTTGACAGGACCTAGAAAAGAGAGGTGATTTGGATTTAAATTTGGGGAAAAATTAGTTACGGGCTTAGGAATTTAGCACTGAACTTTTTACCCTCTTGTAATATTTTTTTCACTGTTAGACTTACTTTTACGTAAAAAAGATTGCCAAATTACGTTTCAATTCTAGTGATTGTGAACTTGATATTATCTTTAGATGGGACTTTGATGCAATCCTTACTTGATGCTAAGTGAGCAAATAATATGAATGAACTCACCTGAACAACCAAAGTGGGACATATATGCATGTTATGTAATAGGACACACGTACTATAAGAGAGTCCCCGAGAGAGAGAGAGGAACGATATTTCCCAACATAATAAGGTCCAGCCCTTTTCCATTAGGCCGATGTTGGGGTCCAAACCCTAAACAGATATCCTGCAAATATGTGACATGCATTGATGTGGCAGTTGTCCCCTCAAAGCAAAGCAAGCCTGACCTTTCCTTTCCATGACCCCTCCACTACATACACATTCAACTAGGGCTCTTTCTGCTTTGTCAGATATTGCTAAGGAAATAAAACATAAAACATTCAAAAGAGAAAGGCCAAATTAAATCGACAAGAAAAAGGGTTTTGAAAGACAGGTAACCTAACACATTGTAAACCATCTCCCTGTCTCTATGTCCTTGGCCATATGCAGATATTAATTGGGAGATCACATTTCTGGGTTATATAGATAGGTAAAGAGAGATTTTAATTATATTTAAAATAAAATAAAAGAATTGAGGAAATAAATAAATACAAAATAAAACACATGCATTTACCTTCACATATAATAATATATACAGAATTCGACTCTCATTCTCTTCATTATTTTGAGGGTTAAGTTATTTTATTTTAGGGTATTTTTACTATTAAGTGTCCTTAATTAGGGTTCCGGGTTCTTCTATTTAAATTACACTTCATTACTAGTTTCTTGTTCCCGTGATATTTCTTTTTATTTCTAATATTGAAATACGGTTGATCATAAAGACTAAAAGAAAACTTTAAAGTAAGCATAAGCATTTTATATGTGAGAAGTGAGTGAGCGGCAGAAGAACGTGAATGCTCACGCAATCTAGGACCCATGCATCATGCATGCAAGCAAAACAAGATGTAGCAAAAGCTGTGGGATTTGGCCTCAAAGCTACTCAAGTAGCCGGGGCCACAGATTAGCTCTTGCAAAAGCAGATTACATGTGGGTTTCATAATGCCTCCCTACTTTTTTTTTTAATTAATCATATAATGTCTACTACTTCAAAGACATAATATGATATTATGTGACCTAAAGGGGATTTTTATTTTCCAATGATAAAATTTAGAATATTCATTTATAACCTAAGAGAAAAATCAAGAATATTCATTCTTTTATATATATATATATATTGGGATAATATAAACATTTTTTTTTGTTGATAGAGGGACCATGTCATTATGCTCATGCGTTAGATTATTCATGAAAAAAGTCATGTTTGTGTTGAAAAATAAAATTTTAAAATGGATCTTTTATATAAAATAATACAGTAACTTCTTTATAAGTGATTAGACACTCTACATCAAACATAATTGGTTGTTCGTTTGAAATATAAGCGATAATCTAAACAACAGGAAAGAATAATTTCCCACACACACCCACACATCTAACCTGAGTCCTCTTGATCATATTAATTTAATATAAAAGTTCCACCCAAGTTTTCTTGAAGACGATCGAGGACCCATTTTGGCCACGTCGTGATTACTCAATTTCATCAAAATTTGGTTGGAGGTTCGAGCTAACCCTAATAATGATTCATTCATTTATTATATTTACAAACCAGTGTCAGCGACATGGTTGGCAACAGTCAAGTCAACACTACAATTTTTTTTAATGGATTTTTAGTCTGATAAATTTTCTTTTGGTCGGAAAAATTTGATAGAAGACCAACACTCAACAGGCAAACAGGCAACAGCCTTTCTCTAATGTGTTAATTAACAGGCTAAAAGGAGTCACTAATTATAGCAATCTCCTTTTGTTATACTAATCAAGAAAGCTTAACTGTACTTGGGCAATTCCATACATCTTAAATATATAAATAAATATTTATATCAGAACCAATCATTGTCGAGCTTGAGCAAGCATGACGAGGAAGAGAAGGGTGGTTGAAAAGGGATTTGAATTCAATGAAGCCTTCAATTGCTTTAGTACTAAGAAGACTCAATCTATCTAATTACCAAAAACCAAGAAGTCACAACTTCTTATACAACTACATAATTCAAGATTTCGACCCACTCATAGATTTCACCAGCCTAATGCACCATCTAAAAGGCATTGTTTTCAGCTTTTATGTACACCATAGGGCCACATACTGAATTCAACTTGGGATCTCTCTTTATAATGAATCAATACTTTACGTTATGAGTAAATGTTACAGACACTAAGGTATTACACCAACTAATCTGACAACGTTTCATTTATTTTATTTCGGAACTCATTATAGACTTCATTTATTATAATACGAACTAGCTAGTAAATTATTAAATAACCTTATTTGTACCTTATTTAGTCACCATATATCTTTCACAAAGGTAAGATTTTCAATTCCATAGAAGATGTAATAAACAATGCAGTGTTGGTAAAGAAACTGTCACTAAATAAACTTCACTGTCATGCTCATGGTCATATATTTTGAGCTCATACTCCATGTCCATTGGTTGCCACATCTTTATCATACAATATTACAAAACATCTAGAATGATATTATATTATAGAAAAATACTATATTATATTATTTGAATATAATATTATTCAATTTCCTGAAAATAAATGTATGGTGAAAAATGTGTCATGCCATACAACATCTCCATCCAAATGGAAGCAAACAGAACACATCACCAATAATTAAATGATAATTTCTTTTTTTTTTAATAATAAAAAAATGACAATTTCTTTTGGCTAATAGAATGGAATGATAAAAGGAGCCCACTTCCGAAATACAACACTGAGATCCTTACAAAAGGAAGCTTGCTAAACGGCGCCGCATCACAAAAGGAGTGAAACCCGAAACGGCGCCGTTTCTATCTCTCAAGCTTGCTCCCCACTTCCCGTTAAATTTAAGATTTGGAAGGTTTCGTAAAATGACCGGTACAAACAGACAGGTGACACGTGGCAGCCCCTGGCGGGCTCCCCCAAAATTTAAGACGTTTGCGTTACGGCAATATTTATGGGGGAAGACTCTCAAAGGTGACGTGTTTCCATTTATTCTTCGGAAAATCGCCGCTCTTCCCTCTCTCTCTCTTTGAAACTTCCATTTTCTCTCTCCTTCTCTATTACTCTGTCTCTGTTACTTTCTACACAGCTAGGGTTTCGTTTCCTTTACTCCCAAATTAAGAGGCAGAGAGCTCACCGGTACGTTTTTTTTAATCTTCGCTTTTTAAATTGCTCAATAACATTGCGGTTCATGTTCTATTCGGTCATTTGTCGTTTTTCTCTTGAGTGATTTGCAATGTCGATTTGAAATTTGATTGAATCTTCATTTACTGGTTGTTTGGTTTCCTGGAAAGGTAGGGAAAATGATGGAAAATAAACCTTTGAATCTCCGGTTATGGTTGTTAGGTGTGGGAAGTCCAAGGTTGACTAAGTCTGAATGTGCTGTTGGGTTGTTTGTGTCTCTGAGGGATAGGGGATTCTGCACCTTAGTTTCTTGTCATTTTGTAAAATTTCTCAGAGACCAAACAGAGGCATTGAGGAGTTGAATAGATTTATGACTCCGGTGGTTTCGGAGTTTTGGACTTTAGCAAGATTGTTTGTTTGTTCAATTTCTGCTTTTTTACGTCTAAGGTATTTAATTGGAATTTTATTTTATGTAAATGGTTTATCTTTCTACAACTTCGTAATAAGTTAAAGCTTTAAAAGGAAAAAATTGTTGATTTTTGTTTCTTATTCTTTTCTGAAATGCAGCGACAAGTGAAGAAAGCAATCACGTCATGGTGAAATTTTTATGGGGTTGGATGATTTAATGCTGGTTAGATTGGATGAGTATGTTTATCATCTTCATGTGGCCATGATGACAGGGATGATAGCTATGACCTTGGCTAATTTCGTCTGAGTTTGATGATCTGATTTTTGAAAGAATCACCTTGTTGTAATTCCTGTAAAGAAATGCGATTTTAATATGCATTTTATACAGACGAGTTTAAGGTCTAATTATTAGTTTGGATCTTGGACAATGGCTATTGCTGGTCTACACAATGTTTCTGTGCTCGAGCCTTCTATCCTTCGAGACTCTCAGTCTCACGCATCTAGACGGATAGGCAATGAAGGAAGGGTAAACACCCGCCCGTCCTCCCTACTACAAATGTGGCGAGAGCTTGAGGATGAGCATGTGGTGAGTCGTGCCCAAGAGAGAATCAGTGAAAGGTTGCTTCAACAAAGAAGTGATAGGTTGATAGATGACATCTCAAGAGCAGATGCTGCTGAAGGCCATGGTAGTGAACACACAGGTGATTTAGAGGATGAGAGTGTGGCGGAGAGTGAGTGCAGATTATGGTCTCAAGGTCAAATTGGGTCATCCAATGAACATGAGAACTGTAGCAATTTTAGCAGTGAGCATTCTGATTTTGGGGAGGTTGAAAGGGGGAGGGTGAGACAAGTTTTCAGGGAATGGATGAATTGTGGTGTGGCTGAGTGTAGTTCAAGTGTTTCTAATATGAGTAATGGTTCAAGGGCAGAATGGCTTGGTGAAACTGAACAGGAGAGGGTCAGAATTGTAAGGGAGTGGGTGCAAATGAACAGCCAGCAGAGAGGTGCTTCTGGTGACAATAGTGGAGAACAGCCTGCTGAAATTGGTAATCAAATTGAACGAGTTCGTGATGGATTGGTTGTTAACCAAACTGAAGGCCGGTCTGAGATCACGCGAAGGGGCATTCGCAAGTTATGCGGTAGACAGGCTCTGCTGGATATGTTAAAGAAGGCTGAGAGGGAAAGGCAAAGAGAACTTCAAGAATTGTTGGAGCAGCAGGCCGTATCACATTTTGCTCACCGCAATCGCATTCAGGTTCATTGTTATCATGCTTTCCACATCTTCAGCTGCTTAGCATAGAGTTACTCTTTGAAAATGGGTTTTGAGTTTGTTATACTTGAGCGTACAATCTCATTTTGGTGAAATTTTTTATGTACGATATTCGATAGTCATTGGATAATGTGAATACCCATAGAGACATCCTTAGCGACAAGAAATCAATATGCTAGTATCATGTTCTAGAAGTGTAATGATGCTTTGTTATGCCTGTGCATTTCTACTGGTTTCTAGGCATAGAAAACTTTTCTTGTTACTAATATGTTAACATGTTTTTTCTTTTTTTGCTTTTCTCTCGCAGTCATTGCTCAGAGGAAGATTCTTACGAAATGGTAGAGTAATTGATAATGAGAGACCCACTTCCATGGCTGAAAATGAACTAGGCTTATTGAGGGGAAGACACACAGTCTCTGGTCTAAGGTAATATTTTCCCTGCTTTAATTAATAAAATGATGTCTTTAATTTTCTTTGCAAAGCTTTGATGCTCTAATTTTTTTTCTTAAGTATTGTGTGACTTTCCATTTTATATACACCTGAGATGTCTTTGTAAGTTTTACGCAATGAATAGGTGGAATTGCATCATCTCGTAATGATGAATTAACCCATCCTTGTGATCCTCTTTTGTCTTCTGTATAATTTGTATCATCTTTACATTTATTGAAGTAAAAATGATTTGGGACACCTCAAGTCTAAGTTTTCTAATTATTCTTCTTCCAAGAGTTGTTGATGCACGATTTTGATAATCATTGAATTTAGCCAAAAAGTGATATACAAAAATGGTATGCAGTAAACCCATTCTTCCAACCCCTTTCTAATCGTGAAAGTGTATTTGGTATAATATGTGTGAGTTTATGGGGCTTGAAGGGTGGTCCACTATAGAAAGATGATTAAGTCTAAATTACAATGGGCAGATTGTAAATTTTATATTTTGATTGTTGGAAAGATGACAAACTATAGCTATTAGCTTGCATTGGCGAGTTTGGTCTATAGTTAAATAAACGGATTAATTCCTTGGTACAATTTTAAGTAGTGGGGTTGTCAAGATGTAGTTATTTGTGTTTCCTTTCTTGATTACTAGTTTTGTAGAATTTGAAGTGTTAAAACAGGATATAAATTACTTTTGACATGGTGAAATTGAGTTTGAGTTCTTTTTGAAAGCCTCTATCACTGTTCCAGTATGATGTTGCCCTGCAATGGACACTCATGTTCATGTATGCATATAGACTTTCACCTTTAGAGCATCTTAATCTTCTAAATTATTATCAATTATAGATTGTGGTCATGCAAATCCATTAACTTTTTTCTTCTTTTATTCTTGAAGCTGTCTGGATTATTTCATTGACTAATACTGAATTAATTTCTTCATTCATTTTTTGTTTCTTATGTAGAAAAATGCTTTTATTTATTTTCTCATTGATATTTGGGCATCTATTCTTTGGAGTAGGGAAGGTTTTTGCTCCAGATTGGATAATACTGCATGTGGTCAAGTAAACAGCAGCCATTCTGAGACATCTTCAAGTGTGTCTAGTGGTAGTAGAAATGGACATGTTGAAGAAGAGAATTTACAAGAGGTACATGGTTTTTTCGAACAATCTGACGCTAATGAAGAGGCAAGTGATGACAGAGGACATGATAGATGTGGAATGTCAAATGGTAGGGGTGATTTAGGTGGCAACACCATTCTGGATATAGATTCACAAGAATCTAATGTTCCTGTGGAAGGTTGGCTGGAAGAAGTTCCAGATAATGTCGTAAGAGACGGGCATTGCTCAACCATGTTTGACATTGTCGAAAGGAGTGAGGGTACTGGTAGTAATATGATTGGGAACTTACAGGCAACCACTGCTGTTGAGCAGCCCCTAGAAACTTCGCAAAATGATGCTGGTGAACACAGTAACGTGAGAGAAGTCATTGATGTATCTAATGAATCTGAGCCAAGTGGGGAGGAAAGTGTAATCTGTGAACAATCTGGTGATACATATAATTTACAAGGCAACATGGTTGGGGATGTAAATGTTCAATGGGGTGTAAATTTTCAAGAATTTACTTCTCAGGTACAACAATGGCAGGATCGAGTTTCAGAAAATGAGGAAGGAGACTGGGAAGAGCCTGTTGCTGAGTATAATGATTTGAGAGAAAATGTTGGTCGAATTACAGTTGGAGATCAGCAGGAAACTGCTGGTTATGAATGGTCCCAAGAGTTGTTGGAGGGGGAGGATAGAGAAAACAGTCATCTTGAAGAAGTTAGTGAAGTGTGGCACGAGGAAAGTGGTTTTCAAGAGGCTGTTCACAGTTGGTTAGAAGAGCCATCTGACCAGGATGCTGATCCAGTCAGACAGATCGATACCTTTTATTTTCCTGATGACGATAATGCTCATAGTACAGAGATAAGGGAACTCCTAAGCAGGTATTAAATTTATTAATTCATGATTATGCTTTGGGCTTCTGAAGGATCAGCTTTTCTCATGGAAATCTTATTAATGTTGCAGGAGAAGGGTTTCTAATCTTCTTAGTAGTGGTTTCCGTCAGAATCTAGATCGACTTATACAATCATATGTGGAAAGACAAGGTCATGCTACCATTGACTGGGAGCTAGATGACACATCACCTTCTCCTGAATCTGCAGAACAGGATCTAGAGCAGACTGGTGGATATCAAAATGAGGGTCAAGTAGATTCTGTTGAGAGTCCTAGTCCTAGTACTGCGCTGCCATCACAGCAAATACCTCCCTCCCCACTTTGGGACCAGGAGTCACACCCTGATAATTGGCCACAGCATGACATGCATCAACGTTTTGGAATTGTAAGTTAACATAATTTTTCTTGCATCTTGCGTTCACATAATTTGATATCAAGTCACTTATATTCTTGACGCCTACCTTTTGGCTTAGTCAATTTACAATTTGCTTACTGATACAGGACTGGGAGATAATTAACGATATGAGGATTGACATGGGTAGGCTACAACAGAGGATGAATAACTTGCAAAGGATGTTAGAAGCCTGCATGGATATGCAACTCGAGTTGCAGCGCTCAATAAGACAAGAAGTTTCTGATGCCCTGAATAGATCATCTGGTTCACAAGGTTTGTCAATAGTTTTGATGCACTTAAGCATATTTTACATAGTTGTTTTTTATGGTGAACTTTTACTCTACACTGACCACCTCTAGGATAGCTTTACTAACTCTGATTGGATAGTTGCAATGAAATTATGTCTGATTGGTTTTTTCTATCAATGGTGTTGCTTCTGCTTTAATGTCTTAGAACTCCATCAGTTTGTTCCCAGCCCACCGTATACAACACGTTACATTTCATTTAAGAAGAAGATTGATGTTTACTTATGGGCCTATGCTGCCCTCCCAAATCTTGGGGTAGGCCTGTAATGTGCTATTTTTGCAATGAAAACATCATTTGACCAAAAACATTCAAAAGATAAAATCCTAACCCGTATGACATAACCACGAAATTAGATTTTGTAAACCCTAATCCTCTCCTTTTAAAACTTTGCAAAGATCATACTAGTTGTTTGTGTTTCCTCTCCTTTTAAAACTTTGCTCCCATCTCCTGCTGTGGATCCCTTGTCATTTTGCCTTATTTGGTTGTTGGTTTGGTGAACAATTCTTTAAAACTTCGGTCCATTACTTGCTTTCCTTAAGTTGACTGTGAGAGGTGTCTGCTTCTGCAGGGTTGTGTGAAGATGGTCTGCTAGAAGATGGCTCTAAATGGGATCATGTAAGGAAAGGAATTTGCTGTGTATGTTGTGATGGAAGCATTGATTCTTTACTGTACAGGTAAAACTCCAAAATGTGCACCTTTGTGATTCGAATTGTTGGATATGTGGAGATTGTAACATCGTTTTTTTTCAATTTCTGTTCATTTCGTCTTGCAGATGTGGGCACATGTGTGCATGTTCAAAATGTGCTACCGAATTGGTTGAGAGTAGCGGAAAGTGTCCGATGTGTAGAGCACCCGCAGTTGAGGTGATCCGTGCTTATTCTGTACTGTAACTTGGACACTAAGTTACTAAGTTAAATTTAACATTTATATAGGCATCATAGGGTTTTGCTCCAATCTCTTTTTCTCTGTTTTTTTGTTGCTGCTTAGGTGCCATAATGTCTTACATATATTGAGTGTACGATTGACACAGAAAATGCTCTCTTTGATTCATTATTCTGATCTAATAAAATAGAACGGAAAGCTAATATACCATAAATTCAGTATTCCCTAAAAGATATCACCCCTTACTTGGTATTTGCATTTGTACCATCTAAGGGTGCAAGTTGGATTGGAAATTTCGATCTGAAAATTTCCCATTTTGGTGAGCTCGAATGAATTCTGAAATCTGAAAATTCCAAAAAAAAAATGGGATTGAAATTGAAATGCATTTCAAGCTTGGATTCGAATCCTTAGCTTTGATTTTCTCTGCCATGATTTGCTTTACTTTTATTCTATATACACCACCTTATTAAAATTTAATCTAAGGGATTTAAAAGTTGACATATCATCCTAAAACAAAAACCCAATTTACTCCTAATTAAAAAAGAAAAAAAACCCTAACACCCAACAAATGGGATAGTTGATATCCAAAAGCTGATTTTTTTTTCTTCTTCTTCACTTCTGTCCTCTTCTCTTTTTTTCTCCTTCTTGCTACACGTTCTGTCCTCTTCTCCTTTTTGCTTCACCTTGCTCCACCATCACAAAGCAATAAGCATCACTACGAAAATCCATTGAAGGCAAAACCATCTTTGACAAACCACGCGCCATAACAAAACCCAACATAAATTATGAATCTCTCTATTTCGTTCTTCATAGCAAAGGAATAAGAAAACCCCCAGAAAATGAAAACCCATGAATTAATGAAAGGACCTTTCTAATATTGGTCAGGTACCCATAATTTAATTCCTCCACCAAAAGCAACAATCTTTATACAAGAAGGATAAAAAAAAGGAGAAGATGACAGAACATGAAGAAGAAAAAGAAAAAGAAAATACTGCTTTTGGACGTTAACTATCCTGTTAGTTGGGTGTCAGGTTTTTATTTTATTATATATATATTTTTATTATTTTTAAAAAAAGTAGGAGTAAATTGACTTTTTGTTTTGGGATGATGTGTCAACTTTTAAATCCCTTAGATTAAATTTTAATGAAGTGGCGTATGGAGAACAAAAGAAAAGCAGATCATGACAGAGAAAATCATAGCAAAGATCCGGATGCGGTCATGTTTAAAATTTTCAACTATTTTCCATAAAAATTCTTTAAAATCTAAGTTTTGAAATTTTCCAAGACTTTTCAAAATTCCGAGTTTTTCAAATCGGAATGGATGTTGAAATTCTAAAACTTTTTGGAAAAAGAACTGAAAAAAATTTTTATTCCGAATTTTTTTGGATTGGAATTGGAATGATTCCGATGCGATCCTTTCGAAAACCAGCCCCATACCATCAACGACCAGAAGAAAATGGTGCAATTACATTAGTTTTTTTAAAGTGGTTGACAGTACATTTTTTGCTAGCTTCCCAATCATAGAAAGTGCTTCTTTAATATTTTTCCATGAAAGATATCGTAAATTTTGATTTAAATAGAAGAAATAGAAAATAGATTAAAACTAAAGGAGGAGAATGTTTTCCTTCACCAAGTACCATGAAAGTTCAAATCTAATACCCGTAAGCAAAGTGTTATGAGTTCAAATTTAACCCAAACCAAAGTGTTATAAAAGTACAAGTGAATGACCTTTTCTACTGAAATGACTCGGTTGGCATGAATATAATTCGGAAGTGTGCTCTAAATCTCAATAGAACTCAGACAATTAATACATCCTGTCCATAGCTGTGGAAAAGTATAATATCAAAATGAGACAAAAAGAGAGAGAGGAGGAATTCATAACCAAAACAGGTGGATCAATATTCACACGCCATCATCTACACATGATTATCCGAACCCTTATACAAAGAAAGAAAGAAGACCAATTTACAAAAAGAAAGTAACATATAAATATACAAACTAAAACGAAATCCTAATTAAGACTCTTGTTTTGGTTAAATCCTAATTAAGACTTGGACTGTCTTCCATTATTATTGGACACGTAGGTTGATACAGCCTTGGTCCCCTCTGCCATGGCATGTCTCCCGAGCTCACCAGGCAAAACCAGCTTCACTGCCCCCTGAATCTCCCTAGACGACAAGGTTTTTCTTGCCGTGTACTTGGTCAGCCTCGCTGCCTCATCCGCCAGCCTCTCAAACATGTCGTTCATCAAATTGTTTAGCACTGTCATGCCCTTGGACGACACTCCCATGCCAGGGTGCACCTGCTTCAAAACCCTATGCACATATATCTTGTACTCTTCTCCTCCACCTCTCTCTCTCCTCTTCCTCTCTTCTCCCTACTTTTCTTGCCTCCTCTTTGGGTCTTCACCTCATCACTTTTGTGCTCTTCTTTCTTTGTTGTTTCTTCTTCCTCTTCTTCTCTCTCATCAGAAGTTGTATTGGTTTCCTTGGAATCTTCCTTTTCTCCTTCTTGGGTCTTGACCTCTTCACTTTTCTGTTCATCTTCTTTCTCATCAGAATTATATTGGTTTCCACTGTATCTTCCTGATCTTCTTTCTTTTCTCCTTCTTCTTCTTCTTCTTCTGCTGCCTCTTTCTCATCAGAAGTGATAGTGGTTTTTGCTTCAGCGTTTTGGCCCTTTAGGATTTGGTTTTCCTCTTCTGTTTGAATGGGGATCCTTCTAGTCTTGAGTGGCTCTGAGATTTCCACGTTTTGGGTTTGATTTTCTTCTTGGGTTTCAATGGAAATAGTCTTGATAGTCTTGACTGGCTTCCGAGTTTGATCACCACTGTCTTCACTCTGCTTCTTCTGCCTTTTGCTTTGAACCACTGATGAGACTTGAACTGTTTCTCTCACAACTTGCTTGGTGGTCTTCACCACCGTCTTCGTTGAGCGCTTCGGGGCCATTTTTGACAGTCGTGGCCCTATATTTGCTTGCAGTAAAGTGGCCTCTTTCCCTCTCAGAAAATGGATTTGAAAATGGAGAGGTGTTGTTTGGATATTAACATATCGATATTGAGTAGATAATACCTGTGTTGTGGGGTTTTACCAAATGTTGACAAGTGGCGGACAGGTGTTGAATGGTTTCTGAACCCAGTGGCTACGTGGGGAGTAAAAGTGGTGGACAGAAGTTATATTGTTTTCACTCTTGGAGCTCTCCTCAACATTCCCAAGTTCCCAAATCTTTCTACTGAACTTTCCAGGACCAGAGAAGATTTTTGCAGTGGGTCCTCCAACATGAAATATATGGGCTGGGCCTAAAATGCTTCCACTGAAAATGAAAGACTTTGAGAATGTTGTTGGGCTTTAATGTGTACGTATGCCCAAACGGTGTTGGGTCCTCGACCCAAATTCTAAACCTTATTTGCGGACCCAAATTTTAAAAACCTTATTTGGGGCAAAAGTGCATAAAAAAACTGTAACGAGGGGTTAGAGTAAGGAGTTTTTAATAGTCGTATGATCAATTACAAAGCTATTATGATACGGTTGAATTAAACCCCACAACACACCCCCTCAAAATTATCCCCTCATTATACAAGCTCCGAAACGTGCAATGATTTGAATTAGAGTAGTGATTTTGAAAGAGTTGGCCTTCATATCAAACGACATCAAATAGGGCTATGCACAAACCCGGATAGACTGCAAAAACAAAAAACTACATACCACTGAACTGAGATACCGAATTACAGAATATGCACAAAACATAATAAATCTCCGTTTAACTATTGCCATATTAAGAAAATAATTAATTTTTTGTTTCTTAAAATCTAGTATATACAAACCATGGAATAATTTGAGAATTTCTAATGGTTTTGTTAGTATTATAGTCACATGGGTTTTTGTTCTTAAATGTATGATTTATTTGGTTTAGAAATAAACAGAGTTGTGTTAGTTTTGAGTTACGCTCAGCGGCTAGTTAAGTAGTTTGAATTAAGATTGTTTAGTATTGGCTTTCTATTAACAATAGGGTTTTTATCACAAATGGTTCCTGAGATTTGCGAAATTATCACGTTTGGTCTTTTATGTTTTTTCGCTAACCTCAAAGACCATTTGTGATAAAAATCCAAATAATATGAATTTGGAATATATTCCAACAAAGTGGAAATTAAATTATACGATACCAAATAATCCTTGACAAAAAAATACTTTACACGTGGACATTGGAAATGACATGATATGAGCACAAGAACTAGAAAACATAACACTGAATATGACACGATATTTTCCAGGTCTCGTATAGATCAGAAATGTGGGATCAAAGTTCATCAGTGTGTTTATGGCCAGTCGAAGATATATTTTGACTTGCTCTCTCTCTCTCAAAAAACAAAGACAATTTAGAGGAAGCCTTTATCTTTTGGAGCTACTCACCTTGCGAAAGACATATGATGAGTCGATTTTATATTATATATTTAATCTCATTCTTAGTATATTTTGGTTAATATTTTGGAAGAATTTTGATACTTTGAATTATATTTCCAATATAGGGCTTTCGACTTCCTCTAGAGCAAAACATAATCAAATGGACGAATTTTGGAGTAATTCCAGTTGGAGGACGTTCGTGAGTCACTTCTCTTGATCGTATCAAAATATCAGACTTTTCCACCAAGCGATGATTTCCTGGCGAATAAATGAAGGAGCGATGTGCAGTGCTGGAATAGTGACATTTTGGGATTGTATTGCGTTTTTGGAGCCCAAGATGACCTTGGATGGGTTCGTGGCCTTCTGGAGAAATGTTCGGAATATTTTTATCTTTAAAACGAGCTATCTTGGACCAGATTTGGAGGAGATTTAAGATCAAAACGTGGCTGGACAGATTGTGGGCAGATTCTCCTAATCCAATTTGGATTTTATTTCCTAGTCTTATTTTATTTTAACTTAGTTTCCTCGTGGGGATTGGGTAGCTAGGTTTTAGGAGGTATTTAAGCTCCTTTTCACAGCAATTTAGACGGAACCCCCTTTTTACTTCTTTTTGGCTTTTGGAGCAATTGCTAGGGTTTTGGATTTTCGCGACTTTCAGGTGTTTTCATTCTTATTCTTCTTAATGATATTTTCTTGGATTTCAATTATGCGTATGCGTAACTAAATCTCTTTTGCTAGGGTGAAGCCTTGAGCCTTAGCATGAATATGTGATTTTTATTTAATTGCTTATGATTGAGTGCATGCATGCTTTGAATTGTTAATCACTGGTTTAAACTATCTGATTGTCTTGATGCCTGATCACCATTAGGACCTTTAGAAAAGTAATTAGATGCAATTTTGGTCGGAAGGTTCCCTAAAATTGATGCTAGCTTCTTGTGATTAATAATTGTAAGTTCACTTAAGGCGAACATCACGCTCTTAAGGGTTGCATGGTTTTTCAAAGGGTTTTCACAAAACTTAATGAGTCTTTCATGTTCAGATTTGATCCGAACGTCCGGACGGGTTGCATGTTAGATATACGTTCTATGTTGGAGGTTCCAAGTAGAATATAAATTAGGAAAACCTAACCTTCAAAGTGGCATGTGCAAATTATAAGTAATTGGTAAAAATTCATAGGATTGCTAGGTGATGGTGGAACCCTAGTGCTTTTATAAATTGATATTCAAAACTTCTTCCTTAAATTGTATTTGTTTTTGTTTAATATTTGTTTTTAGAATCAACCAACCTCATATTCATCCTTCTTTACTTTTAATTTTAGATAGTTAATTAGAAATTGTTTTCACATAAATTGCTAAATAGTCATTGTGGAAAACGACCTTGCATGAGCATCTATACTACAATAGCCTTGTATTCTTGCAAGTATTTTACGTGGTTTTAACCCTGTTTGCGCAGGTACTAAAAATCCTATCAACACACACAGTAGGATCCAAAGCTATATACGTACCTTAGTACCCTTTGCTTATACGTTACTGTTCCAAACTTGTTTTTGGCCAAATTTGATTTTTCCCAAATATATACCACTTCCTTAGCTAAAACAAGGGCCGCATTGCCCTCTTTCCCATTTGGAGCCCTAGTACTATTAGATGTAGTGGTTGCAAAAGTTGGATTGTGTAGCGGGGAACTTCTTCACATGTTTATTACTTGGGGGCCAACAATATATAGATTTTTCAATAATTACACAAGTTTAATATAAATATATAAGTTATTTAATATCAATTTTACATGAAATGCCGGAATTTGGAGAACCACAGCCACTTCCAGTCGAAGTATGGCTCCGAACCAAGTAGTATTGGTGTTTTGGTATTGTTTGAGCCTGGTCGAAATCTGGCTGGATGAGGTCCAAGGTCCCGGAAAGAGGGAAACATGTACAGATCACAAATATGGGATCAAAGTTAATCCTCATGCCTTGAGTGTTTATGGCCACTCGAGGATATATTGACTTGTTGTTGCATCTCTCGCTCTCTTCCAAAAACCAAAGACAAATTAGAGGAAGGCCTTTATCTTTTGGAGCTACCCTAAATGCGAAAGACACAGAGAATTGGATCCAAAGCTATATACCTTGTCACTTCACCCCTTGCTTATACGTTCAAAACTTCTTTTTGGCCAGTACATATAATAGTAAATTTGATTCCCATCAAATAGTACAATTTTCTTAGCTAAAAACAAGGTCGACCCTGCTATTTTCCATTTGGAGATATTGGTTTGGCCGTACTATACAACTTGGATTTAGTGGTTGCAAAAGTTGGATCGTGGAGCAGTGAATTTCTTCACACACATAGCCAAAATAATTGCTCACCTCGTAGCAGTATCAAACTATCACACTCTACTCTATGTGGGAATGGCAGCCTTATTTTCACTGGACGAGATCTTTGGGATATGCAAGAAGTTATTTCCCTTTTTTTTTTTCCAGTGCAAAAAAACATTACAGATTAACTCTCTTGATGTTTAAAATCAAAAGTATATGCATCAAGTCAATTGGTTTTTCCCTAGAATTTAAGTATTGAAGGATTTCTTTATAATTTAGGCCCCATTTATGTGCTTATACGGGAAACTCTTTTTTTATTTTGGCGATTGCATTACTATATATTTACTTTTTTCCAGTGCAAAAAAAATTACAGATGAACTCTTTGGATGTTTACAGTTTACTGACCGAATGGTGAGTTTGATATGAATATATATATAACTCAAGGATGGTGGCTTAGACAAATAAAATATATAGAATTTCACAAATACATGATCTAATCAAATTTTTAATTACAAATTTACTCTAAGATAAACTCATTGATGGATAAGATACAAGAAGAAGGAAAAAAAAAGAACATTGCTGCGAGTTGCTAGTGCTACTGTGCTAGTTATATCTCTAATAAATTGGTAAATCAGAATTTCCTTGCAACTGAAATTTAATGCCACAGATGGTCAAGAGTGGATAGAAAAACCACGAATAAATTAATCAAAATTTGCAGAGAAGAGGAGCATGTATGTTCTTTTAATCAAAAGGAGTATATGTATGTCAGCAACAGCTAGAACAAGAAGCTTGTTTGATGATAAAATGACAAGAACAGAATAAGTCTGACCAGAAAAAAAAAATTAAGAACAAGACAGGAACAGAAGGAAAAAAAACCCTTGAATTTGAATATTTTATTATAATTTTTTTACATAATTTGTAGTCTATCCACTTATTGTAGCCAGTCTAGACCTTGCATCATGATTGATATCTACATATATATCTCAAGGAATTAAGAGGAATAATATAATGAAAAATATACGCTAGCTAGCTAGAAATATCTACCAGAAGGCTCATATACTGGTACATCTCTTCTTAACCCTAGGACTAGGAGATTCAAAGCAAGAGCGAAAGAAGGACTCTACCTCTTCACGCCCGGTGCTTTCGAAGAAATCGAACACTGCTAATTTCCTCTTGCGCACAAAAGCTTGTCCTTTTTTTCTTGGTGTGGTTGGGCAGCTTTGAATGGTAGGTATTTTGTGATCACGAGAGGTCGGTGTTCGACAATCATCCTCTTCCTTTCGAAAAATTGGTTCACTGTTATCATCTTTCTCCTTGAGACCTTGTGGCGGTTGTTGGTGATCATGAAATATTGATAGAACTTGGTGTTGATCTGAAGCTTTAGGATCTTCAGCCATGGAAAGTGGAGTGGAGAGTTTATGGCATGAAATAAAGGACCTAGCTAGTTTGGGGGAAGAGGTTTTGAAAAGGTTGCCATATAATTTGTAGAGAGAGGTGGAGAGAATTTGACAATTTGTTGTGTTGTATCTTATCTTCTAAAAGCTATATCTACTCTCTCGATAGCACCTCCTTGGATTGTATTTTTTTTTGCCTACATAGGCCCGACAGTCTCTCACTCATTTGAAGCTATGAGAGCCTCGTTTTTAGAATATTTCCATATACAACCAAAAATATTGAAACTTCGACTTAGTATACCTCATCACTTTCACTCTCTACTGATATGTATGTAGCCATCACATTTCTACATTAACCTCTATCATATTTGAGACCCATATATCTTGTGTTTAGTACTATCTAGTTATAAACTAATAAAAATTTCTCTTATCTCCAGTTGTGTGGATGTGGATGTGGATGTGCAGTACTTCCGTTCACTTGATCAATGTTTTGATTTTGTTTTTAGTTTTTTTTTTTCTTCTTTCAAGTCCTTGATTCCATTTTCGATAGGTATAGTTTATCACGTCATGGCATGTGAAATTATTGTTTTAGGTTTTAGAGTTGAACTCCCGAGTCTTGAGAACGAAGTGTTTTAACTATTTTTACCCAATTAATTGCAAAGAGAAGAATTAGTACACAGGGCGAATTTTTTAGGGCCCAGGGCATATGTAAAAAATTAAGTCCGTAGATATATAATTTTTTTTTTTCACTTAAGTGCTAGACTCTCTCATTTTTCAATCAAAATTTAACTTATTTGAATTAACTAAAAATTTAACATTCAAGACAAATAAATTATATAAATTCAAATTTCAATATATAAAAATCTAAAATAAGAGGCTACGCTTGATACATCCAAATCTAATGCATAAACAAGATAAATACTTGTAACAATTCAATCATTTCTTTTTCTTTTTTGACTTCCATATTGTTGTTTTTTCAAGAATCATTGCTACTTGAAACAAAAAGTAGTACAAGGAAATCCAATGAAATTTTAATACTTCAAATAATAATAAATAAAGAACAACATAACCTGGAATTTGAGAAATCCCCCCTTCACAATAACAAACTTAAAACTTCCAAATTTGCAATCAATTAGAGCTTAAAAGAATTGAAACACCCCATGTTACTTTAAAAAAAAATATTAAAACAATATATAATAAATAGAATATACCTCTTTATAAATATAAAATAAAAATATTTTGGGCCTAGGGCAATTGCACTGACTCTCCCGGTCCAAGGTTGACACTGTTAGTAGATCAAGAGTTAATTGATAACGTTATTGTAAGGTCCCATAACATATAATCATGTCGTCCATTCATATTATAACGAGTGAATTATGTAGTAATCTGACCGCCTGACTCAAAAATATATCCCATATACATGTAGGTGTTTTCTATAGATTTTGTTTCTAGATTATTTCTTACAATATTGAAGCTGGTTTGTGAGGATGTCAGATATGTATGCAGTATCCTTTTGTCCACAGGGGACCCACATCTTCATCTCTATTCGAATTTCATATAATTTCTCTATCAATGTCTCTCCCTCTCCTCTTGTCTGTATGCACACCAACGTGCTTAGCCGCATTGGATACCTTCTTGGACGTTGGACTCTAATTTTCACCTGACGAGGACATAAGGAATATTTCCTCAGCCTCTTACATATCCCACTGAACAAATAATCAACAGTTCCTTTTTCTTAGTTTACCAAACAATTAAAATATATTACAGGTTGGGTTCCATCATACACCATTCTTAGGTTTTCTGTAGTTCTACAGCCACAATCGTACAAGCTACATATATATGCTCTAGAGTAGTAAGGCCAGGATACTCTCGAGCAATTTCCGTTTTTGTTCTAATTCGCAATTTGTTTTCTTTCTTTTCTGTGAACAAGAATAGTATGATATCATTTATTTACAACATGATAAATGAGAGTTCGGGGTATAATTTATTTTATGTAAATCCCAAGGTCCCGTTTGGTTCATGATAAATGAGGCTCGAGGATGCTTTCCCATATTTAGTAAGTCTAGGTATGGGAAATCGTTGTCTTGCGCATGGGAAGGGGGGGGGGGGGGGGGGAGGGGGGTTTGGTGGGGTGGGGGTGGGAAGTGAAGCCCTCCTCTCCTCTTGGGTTTTGTTCTCCTCCTCATGGGAAAGTTTAGGAAAATGAGCCAACATTAAATTTTTTATGACCATATTATTTTCATTAACAATTTAGAATTACAATATAGCATTGAATGCATTCTTTTTTTATTTGATTTCATAATTGGTAAATTAAACAAACTTTATTTTACATTTCTACACAAACCAAACATGTGAAAGAAAAGAAAGTGGTATTTCTTGATTACTTTCCCATGATTACCAAACATGGGAAAGGAATCTCCATTTTCATCCCTTAGAAAATGACATGGGAAGTGATTTCCCCTCAAATCCTTTCCATGAACCAAACGGGGCCCAAAAGTCAACTGACTAACATGGACATGGTAGAATCAATAAAATAAAATATACAATACTTTCTTTTTTTCTGGAAAAGATTCAATACTTCTTAATGGTTTTTAAATAGCATTTGACAATAGTGTACATAAACTTTTTTTTTTTTTTATGTGAATACCTAATGCCGTTTGGAATTAAAAACTGATACCATATAGTAATTGGCCTAGTTTTGTTATCATGGCTAGAACATTCACAGTAAGGATCTCAGTCACATAAAAACATGTGTGCTACAATTCCAATTACCTTTCCCTTTAATTTAGTATAATAATGCTCCAATAACTCTAGACGTCCCTAGGATCCCCAACCTTTACTCTATATGGCCATATATATAATGAATCTTTTGTCACATTGTTTATTGTTGACCTCAACATCTTTGCAGCCAACTGAGATGATTATTTTGAATGGAATAATCAAGGGCCTATATTTGGGAACAAAGTCGTCTTTCTTTGGTGTGAGTACTCTGCATGGCGTGTCATCTGCCATAATTGTTGACGACCATGAGAGTGAAGAGAGTGATATGGTGGTGTGCGCCTTGGATCTGACTTCGTCAAATAATTTGGGCCAAGTTAGGAATGATTTCTCGGTCGTTGGGTCCTTAGTCTTGGTAACAACGCTACTTGTGGTGCATCAGGTTGGTGTGTTTGAGACTATTGTGCTGGGTGTGGTCGTGCTCAGCTGTCAAATGACTCTCAAGTACTTTTTGAATCAAAATGAAACACAAACTAAAATGAGAGAGAGAGAGAGATGGATCAGATGGTGCTCAAACAAAAAATCTGAAGAACAGAGTTGTTTGTTGATCTATAAAATGGACAATTACAATGATGGTGATCAAGAACTTTGAACAAGCTTCAGAGTTCTTGGTGATATTGCTATGTTAAATCTAGTGAAAGCAAATAAATAACAATTAATATTTATCTATGTCTAGTTTAGGGAATACATTGAACAACATTTCGGCTTGGTTTTTTGTTGTTGAGAGATTGGGTATTTGAAAATAAAAGTTGTTCTACCATTTAAAGGCAAAAGTTGCCGGCTATATGTCGAATCATGGCAATATTTGAATTGCTCATTGGTGGGGTGGGGGTGGGAAGTGAAGCCCTCCTCTCCTCTTGGGTTTTGTTCTCCTCCTCATGGGAAAGTTTAGGAAAATGAGCCAACATTAAATTTTTTATGACCATATTATTTTCATTAACAATTTAGAATTACAATATAGCATTGAATGCATTCTTTTTTTATTTGATTTCATAATTGGTAAATTAAACAAACTTTATTTTACATTCCTACACAAACCAAACATGTGAAAGAAAAGAAAGTGGTATTTCTTGATTACTTTCCCATGATTACCAAACATGGGAAAGGAATCTCCATTTTCATCCCTTAGAAAATGACATGGGAAGTGATTTCCCCTCAAATCCTTTCCATGAACCAAACGGGGCCCAAAAGTCAACTGACTAACATGGACATGGTAGAATCAATAAAATAAAATATACAATACTTTCTTTTTTTCTGGAAAAGATTCAATACTTCTTAAGGGTTTTTAAATAGCATTTGACAATAGTGTACATAAACTTTTTTTTTTTTTTTTTTTATGTGAATACCTAATGCCGTTTGGAATTAAAAACTGATACCATATAGTAATTGGCCTAGTTTTGTTATCATGGCTAGAACATTCACAGTAAGGATCTCAGTCACATAAAAACATGTGTGCTACAATTCCAATTACCTTTCCCTTTAATTTAGTATAATAATGCTCCAATAACTCTAGACGTCCCTAGGATCCCCAACCTTTACTCTATATGGCCATATATATAATGAATCTTTTGTCACATTGTTTATTGTTGACCTCAACATCTTTGCAGCCAACTGAGATGATTATTTTGAATGGAATAATCAAGGGCCTATATTTGGGAACAAAGTCGTCTTTCTTTGGTGTGAGTACTCTGCATGGCGTGTCATCTGCCATAATTGTTGACGACCATGAGAGTGAAGAGAGTGATATGGTGGTGTGCGCCTTGGATCTGACTTCGTCAAATAATTTGGGCCAAGTTAGGAATGATTTCTCGGTCGTTGGGTCCTTAGTCTTGGTAACAACGCTACTTGTGGTGCATCAGGTTGTGTGTTTGAGACTATTGTGCTGGGTGTGGTCGTGCTCAGTTGTCAAATGACTCTCAAATACTTTTTGAATCAAAATGAAACACAAACTAAAATGAGAGAGGGAGAGAGATGGATCAGATGGTGCTCAAACAAAAAATCTGAAGAACAGAGTTGTTTGTTGATCTATAAAATGGACAATTACAATGATGGTGATCAAGAACTTTGAACAAGCTTCAGAGTTCTTGGTGATATGCTATGTTAAATCCTAGAAAAGCAATAAAATTTATCTATGTCTAGTTTAGGGAATACATTGAACAACATTTCGGCTTGGTTTTTTGTTGTTGAGAGATTGGGTATTTGAAAATAAAAGTTGTTCTACCATTTAAAGGCAAAAGTTGCCGGCTTCAGTAGGTGCCGAGACTTGCGGCCACCACCCAAACCTTTTGCTTGAAACACCTCCTACCATCACATCATGCCTCGATCACATGTATTGATGTACTTTCTACATATGCCCTCTTTTCGAGTTCTAAGGCTTTTATTATCTAATCAGCTCAAGTTCCGAGAAGTATGTTAGTATGAAAATTGTATTGGCATTTCCTAAACTCTAGCATAGGTCGGGAATTAGGATGTGAATATCTTTTACTAGAAGTTTTGGTCAACACATTCAATCCTAGATTTTCAAAGTATGACTTGATCGATATGAGAAACTTTTTTTGAGAAAAGATGGTATTTCATACAACAGAAAGGAACAATATTACATGGTAAGAACTAGTAGGTTAACGGCGGCCTCGTTAAAACCTTCTTAGAGAAATAAAATCTCAGGGTAAGAAAGAGTACCGTCCATGCTATTAACTAAACAGAATAGTCAAACAACTTATACGATATAGAAAAAGAATTATAGTTCTTCATACAGAGTCAAAAACGTACTATGGGTATTAGAATAGATCCAACCAATCACCAAACCGCAAAACCATTGAAACACATCCCATCACTACCTAGATACTTTCAAAGAAAGCCTCATATGATCTAAAGAAAGCATCATAGTGTATTGTGAGTGGTTGCCAAGCCCACGAATGTTCCATAGGAGAATTATTAGGGAGATCTTGGAGACCTCTCGAAGCTGGTCTCGTTTGCCTTGTCAACAAAATCCTTAATACAAAAACTATGCTTACCAGAAAAATCCATGCAACTAACAATCAAATGCCCAACACTAGTTTTCGCACGCTTCTGATTCTCGCTTGGTGTCGCATACTTGTCATCCCCTTGAGCAGAAGAGGCGGTGACCATCTTCATAGCGTTAAGATGGAGACCCCTCACCAGAGATTGGCTCCTTGGAAATCAAGAAAGAAAGCCAACGCAGCAACCCCACGGAGAACAAAAGAGCAAAAAAATTGTCATACCTAATTCACCAAGAAGAACCCAAAAAGACAATCAGAGAAGACTGAGAGAGATAGCACAAAGAATGAGTAAAGAAAACTAGAGAAACCCTAGCCGTCAAGGCTCTCCTCGCGTGAACGAGAGAGCGGCCCCTCAATAAGACCGTCTACTTGTATATTATTTTTAGGTAAATCATGACATACATTGTAGGATTCCAGGTAAATCATGACATAATCATGCATTCATTATAGGATTCCTGGCTGGAGTTATTTTCACTCAAGTGCCTTTATGTTAGTCCTGTTTTTAATAGGATTAGATTTGATATCTTGAGATTATTTTCCTGGTTGAACCTTATTTTGATTTAAATTAAAATATTATCTTTCATCTTTGACTTGGAAGGAACGTTGTTCTATTGCTTTCATTGATTCATTTGGATAGATATTGTTTCCTTCTATAACAATTGGTTGTAGTGGAAGCCATCTTTAAGAGTGCATAAGCTGACGAAATTGAACAGGATTCTTAGAGAATCAAATTTAATTAATGGAAAGATATTGATCTCTTGACTTTATGCATTTCTCTTGGAAAAAGGAGAACATGATGTGCTTCTTTGTTTGAAGACACAACTTTTACATATTTTGTTTGAGCATCTAAAATTCCTAAGAAAACTGTTGTGCATAACTTTGAGACAAATCATCAAGTGTTCCATGTTTACTTGGTGATTTATCAAATACTTTCATCATTCATATTGCATTCATTTGAATGTTCGGTGATTCATAAGATTGAAGGCACTAAGACCGTGGTGGCGGTTTTTCTCCGACGAGCTTAAAGCAATCGTGATCAATATTGCGTTCAACATAAGGAGTGTCAAAAGATCATCCCCTGACATAAGTTTAATTATGAATAAGTCAGTAAACATTATCTAGAATGTGTC
This sequence comes from Prunus salicina, assembly GCA_020226455.1. NCBI lineage: Eukaryota > Viridiplantae > Streptophyta > Magnoliopsida > Rosales > Rosaceae > Prunus > Prunus salicina. The sequence goes on along the minus strand of CM035342.1, from coordinate 27,829,275 downwards.
TAGGATAAGTGTATGAGTACTTCTTGTGATCATCGTTCTATAGTAGATTTGTTTTGGACTGAGAAGTCTTGTGGATTTGTTTTACCACGTAAAATAATTCTCTGTGTATTATTTTATGCTTTGCACGTTTCAGGATTGATATTAAAGTTTATTTTTATTTACTGATTATAATTTTAAATTGACATATTCACCCCCCTCTAGACATTCTTAGTGATCCTACATGTAATTTCAAAGTAGCTCGACGTCCCATCATTCCTTATGCTCTGTTGTGTGGCGCTCTTCTCAAGGTACTGCACGTAAAATCCATGCCTCTGTCGGCACTTGTGCTTTTTACTCGGCCGAGGAACAAATGTTGAACTTTGACTTTGGTTAAATCTTTGTCATGTCTGACGGTTTGGGTTGGGCTGCCCCTTAGTGCTTGTGCCGAGATTTTTGCTCAATGAGTCTTGGGCCGAATGGACCTTTAGTCAATTTTAACTTTGGACATGGGTTAGACCTGGGCCGAGTTTGTTGTTTTCATGGTCATGGGCTTCCTAGGTCTGATTTCAAATTTTTCTTTGGGCTTTGATCACTTTTATCTCTAAACCCAAAAAGCTTGGCTCAAATGGGTCTTTGCCATGTCATTTCTCTTTGTGAGGCCAAGAAGAAAAGATTTGGGTAAAGTAATTGCTACCATTCTAAGCTGATGTAATGCAAGACAATAAAGGGGTCGATTATATTAGGCTATATTTCTCGCTGTGTCAATTGGCATCAGAGTTTGGTTGTCATTTATGGAAACTGTTTAGCTTGCTGAATGGAAAATCAACTGTGACATATTTGCACCCATGATAGATGTGTGAAGAAGCTTTTTGGGACACAATGAACGATATGGCTGCATATATGGTGTTTTCTTGATATTAGATGCTGAGGAATTTTCTGGAATCAAGACCTCATCAATTTAATATTGAGTATATTCCTCATTTCACAGGACGTTTCGACATAGAAGTTTTATCAACTAGATCTCGGATGTAGAACAACTCTTTGAGAATATGGTTCACGTTTTAATTGAAGGCTAGTTCAATGGTGGAATCATATATGATATATAGAGAACCAGACAACAACAATGCATGTCATACATTTTTAGGGTCTTGATTGTTTCCTTAAAAACACTTTGGCAGATGCATTCAATAAATTTAGAGGCGAGGATTTGTTTCCTTGTGTTTGGTTCATGCTGCGAATTTTTTTTATAAAGATTACGCTATTATTCCTGTTTTTTATATTTGAGTTTCAGATGATTTTCTTGCTATCTTTTGTACTCTTTTAAGGTGCTTCTATTTTATAGAATATCTACTCCCAAAAAAAAAAGGTCAACTTAAAAGAAATTGGGTCGATATTTTCATGATGGGCCTTTTTAAACATGAGCTTTTAGGGTTGGGTAAGAATTCTATAGTGTTAGGGTCTTCCTACTTTACTGTTGAAATTTTTAAAAAAAATTATGTGGGCGTGATCTGATTACTCTTCACGAGGGCTAAGTTCCATATTGTAAGTTGTCAAATTTGGCTAATCAGTGGTTTTGAAGGGAATTGGTATCTTTTTTATTTTATTTTATTTGTTTTTAAATCGTTTGGTTGATATTTTTGCTCAAAATTACAAATTCACCCTTAAAACTAATGGCAAATTCAAAGAATGTCCAAAATAATATATTAGCTAATTTTTATATAATTTACAGCGCTAATTAAGAACAGAAAAATTATTTGATTAAAAAAAAAGGACAGAAAAATTATGAGGGCAAATTAATATTATTGTAATAGTTTAGGGGGCAAAGTAACAATTTACTCCTTTCCAGGATTGAATTGTATTGTTCAAGCAATAAAAATCATAACCATTCCAATTGGTATTAATAATGTACTAGCCCATTGGCACATGCTCACGCATGTGCCAATTGGTTTTCTTTTTTCTATTTTATTTTCTTTTTATAATTAAGAAAAGATATCATGGGTAGTTATGTTCCATAAAAGTAAGACTTATTATCTGATTTTGTTTTTAATTTTAATTTTTGCAATATGAAGAAATGTGAATTTACCATATTATCCTCATTTAATTAATAATTTCAATTCTTAATGTTTGAATTAACCAAGGATATTTTATGGTATTTTGAATATTTCACCATTCTCTGCCTTTTGCTTTATATATATAGATAACATGTATTTTCAACCACGTATGATGAAATACCACGTATTACGTACATTATTGGCAAAAAAAAAAAGTATTACATACAATACATTCAATAAATAAAAAAGTTATATGACCTGTTTTTTTTATCTGACCACAAAACTTAAAATATTAAAAAAAATAATTTTAAAAAAAAAAAAAAAAAAGCTGAACTGTTTGTTTCTTTATACATATAAAACGGTTCATGTGTATTTGGATGCCATTTACACCTTGCATGTTTCAAATATTAATGCAGCATTATTGCACCCAAAAGCCAACCCAAGCCCAATTTAAAAGTGCTTAAACCCAACTTTAATTCCTTTTTAAACCCCATAAAGACAGCTTCCCCATGTTTAGGACACATGGAGCCTGAGAGGAATGAGCTGGCCAAGCAAGTTCTAGGAAACACTAATTATGTAATTAGGGCCCTAAAGGTGCCCTATGAGGTATGCCTTTCCTTCTCCTTGAATTTGAATTTGAATGATGAGGTGGAGTTGGAGTGTTTTGGTACATGTCTTGTTGCATTCCTTGAGGCAATTGATCTTCTAACTCTTTTGATGGCAATCTTATTTCTATTCCTTCCCTTCTTCCCTCCTCTTCTTCTTTCTTTGCGCTCAAGATAAAGCTTGCTTCTCCATTCTTCTTTAGTCCCACAAGCTAATGTTTAAAGAATGAGATATTGGATTAATTGCTAAGATATTACCATTTTATGATGAGTCAGCATCATCAACTAAATTACAAAATATACCAACATAGTGATTTTGATTTAACAACATGAATTAATTTTCGTTCATGAGATTTGAACACGAGGATGGAGACTGAATGCGAACCATGGTTGTCGATCGGCACATGCCGCCAACATTGTGATTTTGATGCACACTTTAATCACAATGACTTCCCACACAAAATTAAATCAGAAAACTAAAGAGATTGAGATCTAACCTTGCATCCCAATGAACAAAAACGTAAGGGATCCAAGAGACTTCTGGTACATACTTCACAGATATGTGAGCTCCCTTTAACTGCATTTTTAGGCTGAGGCCTCTCATTCAAAAACAGTACTCTCGCACTGTTTATCACATAAGTCTGAACTCCATTGATGTCTAGGACCTTCTGAATCTCAGACACCCTAACAACATCATGATACGACGACCGCCTGATCTGCATTGCAATTTTCACACCCCATAAGGAAAAAAAATTCACACAAAATTAATTATACAAAAAGAAAAAGAAAAAGAAAATCTGGTGGAATTAATTACCTGAATTACTTGGTGATCTTTGTGTCTTGATGATCTGCAGTAAAAGCAAAATGCGCCATTGTTGCAATCTAAGCAGTACATGTTGCATTCGCTTCTGGGGGCATCTTTGTGTGATGGGCAGATAGAGAAGAAGGCTGTTGATAGCAATGATTCAAGCCATGGAGGCACCAACATGGCCGCCTGTTTGGGAGGCAAGAAAATCGAAATGGCGTGAGCCGAGAAAATAATCAAGAGAACAATACTAGGTAGATTTAGCCTTCACTGCTGCATTAACGTTACAAAATATATGAGAGAGAGAGAGAGAGAGAGAGAGAGAGAGAGAGAGAGAGAAAGAAAACAAAAAAGGGTACAAAGGAATTTGAAAGAGAAACATAAGATTTATCAGCAGAACGAAAAAGGACAAAACTAGACATACCATTTGTTAAGGCTTAGCTTGCTTTGCTTTCTCTTGTTTAATGCTTGGATTGAGTCATATCTTGATCATGAGACCAAAGTGGCACGCAGAAAAGGACAAGGTAGCTGTAACGAACGGTTGAGATGAGAGGATGGTGGGTTGGGAGGGAGGGTTTGGACCGTTGGATTTAGAGAGAGAGAGAGAAGGGTTTGTATTATTGTATTAATTGGGGGTTACGGAAACACTTTTGATTGTCTTGAGTTTGCGTCTCTTTGGAGAAGCCCAGAGTCAGCAGGAAAGCGCCAAGAAGAGGTTTGCAAGGTTGCGTTTGGGCGGGGAAGAAGGCTTTTCCAATTTATGAAAGGAAAAGTGGAAACTACGACAAAGCTACATGAATTCCACGTGCAATTAGGAACCAAGTGGCTTTCAGGTTTTCCAATCAGACGAATGCATTTTTATTTTTATTTTTATTTTTGCTTTGTGATTAGATATGTCATATCATAATCATATTGTCAACCAATTATGTCATGTGGGAATTTATTTTTTTTTCCCCCAAAATATTATTTGTTTTGATCCGGACTACTCAGGACCCAGAATGTATGGATCGAATTAATAAAAAAAAGAATTAGTATATTATTTCTTTTTTGTCTTTAGCTATAGAAAAATAATTATGGAATTGATTCTTGTATGATAGTCCAATTTATACATAAGAAAATTCCAATAAAATAAAATAAAAAAAGCTTTTGGGAGAGTGATCGAAACAAAATTGTAGACAGTTTTTATGACTTTAAACTCTTGTATCCGAAACATAATTGATGAGTGCATTGTGCGAGCCTCTGGATTTTCTTTAGCGTTCTTGGACTCAATGTCTCTATATCATAATATCCAGTCGGTGACTATAAGACGTATACATCTTATTGAAATAAATTTTTATAATGTTTTATTTTTGTTGTAGTTCAAATTTGGAGACAATTTAAAGGGATGTAAAGCACTTGTGTCTTCGGCAGGGTTGAAGGGTAAGACCTTCAACAAGAGGGCATGACCTGAAAATGGAAGGGGAAGAAGCAATTGTCAAGACCTTGGCATTGATATGGTGTCAATCGAAGGCTTTCCGATGCTTAAGTCAGCTAAGTAGGAGATTAAGGATAATTTTAACAGAGTAACAATAATGTTTATGATTAATTACCTTTCATTTTGGGAGCTTGTGCCCTTTTATAGACAAAAGAGTGATGGATGTTGGCATAAATTTTCGATGTGGGACTTTGGCAAATTGCTATGGTAATGACATGTGTCCAAATTTGGCGTGGCAGTCTTGGCTTTTGGTGAAGGGCCTTCGTTGCAATCCGGTGTCTTATCGGAGTAGGGTGTTCCTTTTGCACTGTGTTAATCTGTTTTATGCTAATTGCTTCTATAATATGATTTAGTTGCAAAATACATTCTTGATGAGTGGGAGTATTCAATGATCTTCTTTTTTCCATATATTTTGTGAGTTTGCCTTTTCATTATTATGAGGTGTCATGTAAATAATAAATAGAGTTATATTTAAATTAAGATATTATGAGACTTTTATTTAGATAATGATTAAATGGAATAATTTTTACAAGAGGTGGATATCATCCATTATCTCCATGTTTTGGCTAGTAGTTGTCTCTTAATAGGAGAGTCAGTTGTAAAGCAACTTGTATAAAAGGCTTGGTCTCTACTCTCATATTCACACGTTCATATTCTGTATGCTTGTCCTATTGAAAGCCTTGATATTTTGGAATACTGAGAGGAGAAGATCATCTTGTATATCTGATTATGGCTAATTCAAGTAAGTCTTATCTCTAATCGTTCTATTGTTTAATTGTCAAATTTGTGTTAAGGTGTGGTTTGAGTGCTAAATTGTTTCAAGATTGTTTTGCATACAGTAAATACTTACATGGTCTCCTATTACTCTAGGGTTCTTGAGACTTGTATTAATCAGGAAATTAACTAATAGCCATTCTATATGGATTGAAATAACTTAACCTAACCTAATATAATAAGGATTGTTATGGAGTTTCTTGATGGGAAAAACTTCTAGGCAAATGCATATGAATACAAGTGTCCATGCTCAACCGATCAATGTAACTTACATTAAAGTATTCACTCCATCTAAAATAAGTGTGTAAGGAATTAGATTAAGGAGAAGTGCTCTAGTATGTTCTTGATATTTCAACAACTCTAATGGAAGACCAAAAAGTACATGTTCTACTTATGTGCAGCCAATATAGTTTACATGTTATGCTTGCAGAGGTGGATTGTTGCCCCATTGCCAACTCCTAGTATGCTTTGGTGTTTGAGGGCCAAGGAACATCATAAAGCCTGCTTATGAGCCTGCTTTATATCTCTTCGAGAAAAAGATCAAAAAAAATATTATGGGCTTGAGCCATCCTTTGAGGCTAGGTTTGGGCCCCCATGAAAGTCTCCAAAGCAAGCCCACATATGATTAAAACGAATTTAAGTCAAATATTTTAGCTAACCACTAAACAACTCCTGTGCTGGCACAACCTGTAAAGTGGAGGGCATTTTCAACATATATATAACTCTATGATGAGAGAGACTCATCATATTTCACTTCACATTATCTGTACCCTACGTGGACAGCTTACTCGACGGAGTGCACAAGGACTCAAGTAGGACCATGTGTTTGTTTGAACACCAATATAAACAGCAATAGTTAGAAATTTAATTATGTCAATAATTAGCATCTTCTCTGTCATTTATTTATTTATTATTATCTTCCTTCCCATTTCAGGGAAATCCTCCAAGGAAAACACCAATCCTCATTTGGGAAATGGTTGCATTACGGTTGTATATAGATTCTCTTTTTATTTGTCTCTCACAACATACATGTGAATCTCACCACATAATAATGAATTATACGTCTCTATAGTAAAAGAAACATTACATATATAACTGATACATACAATAATTTTATAGCAGGTTTTGCTTAAACCTGTTGGTTTTCGAAATTGACACCTTCCCAAGTCACCGAAATTTTGTTCGCCTCTCCCTTAATATTCCTATTGAGGGCAACTTGAAATTCCACGATAGTTTCATTTACCTAAAGGAGTAGTCCGAAAGGTCCATGTGCCGTAGCCAAATTTCTGTGGTTGTTGCACTAGCGATGTTTCACCATACAATTTTCCTGAGTGGAAATTAGCTGTGATTATAAAACCTGCCCAGGCATGCGAGTGTGCTTCTCATATATAAATGTGGTTCAACATGAAATGCACCAATGTACATTATCCAAATTCCAATAAATGAGCTAGCTGTTGTTGGATATGCATATGCAGCCCTTATGGATTTTTAAACCTTCTGGTTATTTTTCCCTTTATTTAGTTCAATTTGTCAAGAACATTGAGCTGACACGTTTCCAAGGAAAATAGATGTCAATTTGATTGAGACTTCCTATTTTAAAAATGTCATCCATCTTACAATTCGCAGCTACCAAAACGTGTTGGTGAAAACTTTGTGATTACCAAAACGTGTGTGCACTAAAAGTTTCCTCTTATATAGAAAGGAAAGAAAGGATACTGCTTGCCTCATTCCTTGTAAGGAGATATTTATGATTCGTGTAAATTACAGTTTAATATACATACAAAATAATTAATTAAAAACACACACAAAATAATTTCTACACACATATTACACTGCTTTTGCCAAGAATATAAGAGCTCCTATTTACATAAGAAAAAGGGAAATATAACACGAAATGTTAATATGTACAATCTTCTTTTAAATGGATTTGGGGTCCCACGATAAATTTAGATATAATTGCAATATCTTTCTTCACTTAGAAATAAAACCAAAACTGCCTTCTTGCAATATCTATAACAGTTCCTCGGTTTTCTTTCTTTTCTTTTTTCTTCTTTTGTGCAAGAAAAAAAAATAAAAAATTCGGTATAAGTCCAAAATTGAAAATAGAATTTGGATGCCATCCTCGTAGTTGTTGTTGTTGATACAAGTCCCTTGACTTTTGTGCCACGTATGATTACATTCCTTTTTTATTTTTTTTTTATATTTACATATTATTTTTTTCATTTTAAAATTACTTAATTATTCCCATTAAGTAATTTAGGGACTTTCACCAACAAGTCAATGGAGCCAAATTCTTTTCCCATTAAGCCCTCCAACTTCTCTAAGAAGTCATCTATCACATACCCTATGACTCTTCTATAATCGGCATTGTGAGTTTCATTCGAAACCAAAATCCTTGTTTGATTGATTTTCTAACTGGTTATTTATCAAGTTGCTTATAATTTGCAAGGTGAGGTATGCAAAGCGATAAGGTTGGATATTGGGTCTTTGTGGTTGTAATTCTTTTGGGTTGAATGGCTTATAGGTCGGGGCTTCTATTTGATTGGCAAAAAGCGATAAGGTTGACTGGAATGTTTGAAAAGGCTTACACCAAATACTACAATTCCATGTATGTTGGTTGTTTGTGATATGTCTTTATTTACCTAGTATTTAGGTATATTATCTTATATTTACCTAGTATGAGGTACATTATCTTATATATTTACCTGATGTTTAGGTATATTATCTTATATTTACCTAGTAATTAGGTACATTATCTTATATTTACCTAATAATTAGGTATATTATCTCATATTTACCTTGTAATGAGGTAAATATTTGTTGGGAAGACATCATCAATAATACTCCTACTTTCATTGTTTTATATGAACTTTTTTTTATTTGTCCATATGCTTGAATCCTCACAAATCAACCTTATGGATAGGTACAGTTTTATGTTCGTGCTTTCATTGGATAAGATCACGGTAAAATAGAAATAGTATAAATTAACGATTATATATTGAGATTTATATAATTTCTAGCAAAATGGCCTCAATATAAATATGTGAAAATATTCAAATATATATCCAAATTTGTATAGGCAGTGGTGGAGCTAGACTTCAAGAGGAGGAGGGGCCCTGCACTGTAACGGAGAGGGGAAGCATGATTTCTCTTCCAGAAAAAGAGGCATAATAGGCGAGAAAATAGGGGGAAAGAACTTGGGAGGGAAATCATGGTCCTTAATTAGGTGGCCTTCCCTCTAGTCATAGGCCAAAAATTGTTGTTTATACCGCGGTTATTGACTATATACAGGTCTGGTAAGGATTTAGGCCTAATAGTTTCCTCATTCACTAAAGAATGTTGAAAGAATATGTTTCTAAGTGTTGAATTAGTCAATGGTAGTCATTACGACATAACTTTCCGATATTTTGAAAAATATCTCAAGTTCGATTTTCCCCTTTGCATTGAAAATAAAAAAAGGATAACGATACTGAATTATCATCTTATAAACAGAAGAGAGGTTATGCAAAGAGGTCCCTCCTCCACTACAACTTTCTTCGTTTGAGATACAAAGTATTTTTATTATATTAGCAACTAGCTATTGACTTGCACTCCAAGTCAAAGTTACCTTCCGGGTTCAACTTCAACCAAGATCAAGAAAGAGACCGTTTACGTTATGGAAGATCAAATCCGGTTGTAGCATTCTCAAGGTTGGGTCATTATCAGGTGCTCTATAAATAGTAAGATTAAGCTAATCAAAATGACTCACCTAACCAAAAATAATTTCAGTGTGTTCATGATTTTGTAATAGCATTTTTTGTAGTGACTAGTGAGTGATTCTCTCGGTTTCGAAGATTTGTCAAAATTTTATTTAAGCTTTCTAGAGGAAGAGAACTAAAAGTTCTTAGTCAATTTAACCCATGGAAAGAGCCTGCACCAAGTTTTTCAAGTTTGGTAGTGGAACGGAACGGATAAGATTAGATAAGAATGTTGAGCCTACAGATTTTGAGGGCTTGACAGATATTGAGCAAAAGAGTGTAACGTTTTTCATATTGTAATTGAGAAGACACGTATATTCCCTTTTAAGCAATCATGTAAATAAGTGTTGGGCTTCAATGGTTCAGATTTTTTTTTAGCACAAGCGATAGTCTAAATTAGAGGGGAGGGGGTTTTTCACACACACAACTGATGTCATGGGGTTCGAACTTAAGACTTTCGTTCTATAAGTCAAGGTCATTTTCTACTGGATTAGACCATGTTGGCTCAATAGCTAAGATTTGAATTTTGGTAAAAGGAGAGGAAAAGGAGGACAGAAAAACGAGTGAATCCTCCTCCGTGATTAATATTCTACTACAGAAAAACGAGTGAATCCTCCTCCGTGATTAATATCCATGCATATTTTGTTTATTTTGTTTATTTATTTTATGATAAGGAAAGAAATCTACAATTTGATTTTATTATTAGTTGACCGTTTCCAAATCAATTTTGAAACTAAAATAATGATATAAACAATACGTGACTCATCAAATTAATACTGTTGTTTCCTTTGTTATTTCTGTTGCACACAGAGACAAAGTAAGCTTCAGTTTCACAATCCTCCGTCTGTGCATATATAAACCTCCTCCTTTTTACTTCATGTTAAACATTTGCAGCTGGAGAAGTTGGTGTCCAGTCTTTGCTCTCAGAATGGAGAAGCGCACTCTAAGTCTTGTTCTCTCTCTTCTCCTTTTCATACCACTTTTCCATGGAGGCACAACAGAAGCTGCAGGAACCCAAGATGGATCAGAAGAGTGGGGTTATGTTGAAGTCAGACCAAGTAAGCAATTCAGGCATAGAAATTTTTCTTCTGTTTTTGTGTTTTGGCAGAAATGTGAGTGTTCATGGATTTCTTGGTTCTTTTTTTACACAGAAGCCCACATGTTCTGGTGGCTTTACAGAAGTCCTAACAGAGTTGAAGATCCTTCCAAGCCATGGCCAATCATTCTCTGGCTTCAGGGTGGACCTGTGAGTATATATATATTTATCAAATGATACTAAAATCAAAGAATGAGAAAAACCCAGAAATTTTGTACCCTTTTTTTATAGTCTTATAGAAATATTTAATCTTGCTCTTTGAACAAAAACTAGGGAGCTTCAGGAGTTGGGATTGGGAATTTTGAAGAGATTGGGCCATTGGACACCAATTTGAACCCAAGAAACTCAACATGGTTGCAGAAAGCAGATCTTTTGTTTGTTGTAAGCCAGCCAAAAAAACTTCAAACTCTGTTTTCTGTTTATTTTTATTTTTTCTGGGACGGGACCAACCAGATTTCAATTACATGAATTTCCATTTCTTTTGTTCTTTTGGGATGATTTAGGACAACCCAGTTGGAGCTGGATTCAGTTTTGTGGAGGACAAATCTCTGTTTGTGAAAAATGATTTGGAGGCAGCCACTGACTTGACCATATTGTTGGAGGATATATTCAACAGAAATGAGAGCCTCCAAAAGAGTCCTCTGTTTATTGTGGCAGAGTCTTATGGAGGAAAATTTGCAGTCACTCTTGGACTTTCAGCTCTCAAAGCCATTGAAGCAGGAAAACTAAAACTCAGACTTGGAGGTAATTATAATTAACCAATTCTTGGTCTAATTAAAAATACCAGGTTCCAAAAACATGTAATTCTGAATTATTATTATTATTATTATTTTTGGTTCTGTTTGTAGGAGTGGCATTAGGAGATAGTTGGATCTCCCCGGAAGATTTTGTGGTACGTTTTTACAGTTCAACTGCTTTGACCCAATAATTTAATTTCTGCATTATGAGGATTTGCACTGTTTAATTTCCAAAATTTCAATTCTGGGTAATTAAATTAATTATGATTAGTACGATTTTCTGCATTTTGCAGCTTTCATGGGGTAGTCTGCTCAAAGACGTCTCAAGGCTTGATGACAATGGGTTGAAGGAAGCAAACAGGTCTATTAATTGTTGTCACATTTTGCACTACACGCATAATAATTGGTATGAGAATTAAGATGATGGATTTAAGAGATTTTCAGAAGTCTAAAAAACCCTTTTTTAATGATACAGTGTGGCTCAAAGGATTAAGCAGCAGATTCAGAATGGTCAACTTGTGGAGGCAACCAATTCATGGAGTGAACTTGAGCAAACCATTTCCTCTAACAGCAATTATGTGGTATATAATATATATTGGTTAATTTTCATATTATTATATACAGTCCTGATCTCTTGGACTACAGGGATCCAAGAGATTTGTGGTCACTCACCGTTAGATGTAAATTCAACGGTTCACTCACTCTTGCACTCCTTTTAAGAAACTTTTTTGAATCATTGGATTAATATCCTACGGTGGGTGACCACAATCTCTTGGACTCCTGTGGTCCAAGAGATCGGGGTATTTTTAATATAAGAGGTAATCTAAACTAGAAGGGGGAGTGGGGGAACGGGAATTTCTCACACACACACACACTACCAAGATATCATGGGAGTTTGACCTAAGATCATTGGTGTACAAGTTAGGATGCAAGACCACATTGGCATTAATTTAGTAAATATTTTTTACTTCAATTTAATTACAATTAACATTTTGTGATTATTTTTTTTCTTTTGGCTTTGGGGTATTTGCAGGACTTCTATAATTTTATGTTGGATTCAGGAATGGATCCAGTTTCATCCTTGGCAACCATTGAAGTATCAAAAGGAATTGCCCTTGAGAAATATTCAAGATATCTCAGTTCCTTGAGGTCTTCATCATCAGCAGGTGGTGGTGATGGTGATGGTGATCTTGATACTTTGTTAAACGGGGTCATTAAAAAGAAGCTTAAGATAATCCCAGATAATGTGGCGTGAGTTCGACCCTTTTTTATTATTTTTTTGGTATTCGTTTTAGTTTTCAGTCTTCAAAAAATTTATAACTTTATTTGAAAATGATGCACATTTTGTGTGTGTACAGATGGGGAGGGCAGTACGACTATGTCTTCGCAGCAATGGCAGGGGATTTTATGAAACCAAGGATTAATGAGGTACTGATTTTGCCTGTCCCAAAAAGCAAAATTATTGTACATATAGCTTATATTATAAATAATTTATCTCTCGCAATATACACGTGTTTTACGCAATAAAATTCACATGTATGTTACAAGAGACTGTTGATTATATAACTGACGCATATACAAATTCATCCCATAATTTTGTAGATGGTATATTTACACGTTAGGAAATTAAATTTTTGTAAGTATTAGATTTCGGTTGTTAGAAAGTCATTTTCTTGTAACCGAAAAAAGAAAAAGTCACTTCCTCGCAAATTCAGCCCCAACAAGGGAGTACAAGATTCTGATTTACTTTTCATCACTTTTGTCTTCTAGGCATTCGATGGAGAAATCGAAGTTTTTTCTTTCTTTCTAATTATTATTATTTTCCTAATTCCGAGGACCTTTTCTGCAAAAAAAATTAAATTTGTCTTCACTCTACGATATTTCTGATTTTGAGTCAACTTTTAATTTTTATTTTGTGGCTTGGACAGGTTGATGAACTCCTTGCTAAGGGGGTCAATGTGACAATATACAATGGGCAAGTAAGATTTCTCCAATCCTTTTTAAGATTACTTTCTTTTTATACAGCAATAGGCAATAGAAAACGGATGTATTCCTTATGGAATACTCTACCTTATGTATCCTAATCTTTAAGGTTACTACCTAAATTAAAAATAATAATAACAGTAATTAAGATATTGATTAATGTACATCTCACAGTAGTAACATATTTATGCCATACATATCGTGAACGTTTGCCTTAAGGACCTCTATGTACCCAAAAGAAATGCTTTCGACAATTTTACACCAGCTATTTATATTTTAATTATAGTAGGAATTGGGTATAATTTGTAATGACACCATTTGGTTGGTAAATGTTGTAGGTTGATGTCATATGTGCAACCAAGGGGACTGAAGCATGGGTTGCAAAGCTCAAGTAAAAACCTCTCTCTCTCTCTCTCTCTCTCTCTCTCATGTTGGTTTATTTGTGTGTTAAATTGATTTTCCATTTGCTTTTTCAGATGGGAAGGACTTCAAAATTATTTGAGCAAGAGTAGAAGCCCTCTCTACTGTGGCAAGGATAGAGTCACCAGAGGGTTCACTAGGTCTTACAAAAACCTACACTTCTATTGGATTCTTGGAGCAGGACATTTTGTAAGTGAAAACTATCCACCAGCACATAAAAATAACTTTTTCTCTGTCTTATCAGTGTCATGTCTTATCATCGATACCTATTATGAACATCATCGCATCATAGTCACACTTGCCCAACTTAGGAAAAGTGAAAGAACGATCATTATTTTGGGAAGATAAATTATTATTCATGTTTTTTTTTTCTTTTGGGGTAAATAAAAGATGAGTAAATAATGCTATAAAAATATTGTGCATACCTCAACATAAGATGTAATAATCCAAGAGAGAAAAAAAGAAGAAGAGATTTGATTTCTCTTCCTTGAAGATGAGATGCATGCATATCTATAAGATCATAGATAAGATGCCATTTTCATTGTCATTTGGCTAAGGCTTTAAGATGAAGATCGATTCAAAAGATATGCCATGGCACATGTGAATGTGAAAAACTTCACTTTTGCTTAAATATATCAATATTATTTATAATGAAAGCAAATTTGAGTGTAGCAACTGATTTGGCCATGTGCTGCATTAATCATTTGAGTGTGCCCTTATGTTGGTGTACCAATAATTTTAGATTTATGTATTGTCAAACTCCTCAAATCTCATAACAATTCATAGAATTTTTTTATTTATAAATTGTGTAGAAGGGACCTCATTATTATGACGAGTACTATGCAAAAGGACAGTGCTTGTCGTTTACTCTAGAAAGAGATACTCCTTATAAATCACGGTTTAACACATGTGTAAAAATAATTAATAAAAAACACAGAGAAAAACTTCTACACATATGTCATATTGTCATTGGCAAGAATTTAGGAATTCCTACTTACAGTGAAGAAGGGAATGAATTATTTTCCTATACAAAATCACTTGTTGAGATTTCAACTTAGCTAAATTGATGAAGCCACCAGGGCATGATGGAGACAGAGCATGTTAAATGCAACTCTTTAAAGAAAAAGCCCAACATACTGGCCAGCATCAATTAGCTTTGTAACTCTGATGCTTCCACATGAGAGTGATATCTATAAACCACAGACTAAAACGACAAGCCAAGAGAAACAAAAAAGTACCAGACAACACAAGCAACCACAAATTACCCATTAATACCCAGTGAGGTTTAAGGGTGGAAATACCCAAATAATAATGTGTACTCAAATAACACTTCCATGCAAAAATGACTTTTTTTTCTCATAAGGATATTTTTATTTTCTTCAAAATAAGTAATTTTCATTTTGTCATTTTTAAATCATTTCATAGTTCTTACTCCAAAACAAAAACAGTTGTGTTAACATCACACAATCAATACGTAAAGTTAACAAAGATCAAAGTGAAACTCATAATGAATTAGGCACTCAATTATAATTTTAATCGACTAGCATCAATCGTGTGTGAGCGCATAATTCACACTACCACTACTCAATCAAACAGAAAAAATGTAACACACTTGAAAGCAAAAACAGAATTTGGTTTTGGAGGTGTGGGGAAATGGATATCATTATCTCTTCCTTGCATAGTGACAATGGAGTTGAAACATTAAATAAAGGAAGTGGAAGAAATAGGACCCTATCTATCCTATTCCTATTCGTATTAATGGACTGACAGTCCATGCAATCAGCCGAGAAGTCTGTCTGACCAGTCAGTAGTATTGCACCACTCGTGTGTGTTTGGAAGACAAACTGACAGACTCTGACCTGCTCTGCTCAGAGACCATTTAGTTTTTTTTTCTTAATTTATTTTTTGCTGAGTTCTAAGAGTTTTTAAGTGTTGTGATTTTCACTCACTTGGGTAATTTAATTGAATATAATTTACAGGTACCTGTGGATCAGCCCTGCATTGCATTAAACATGGTGGCTGACATTACACAATCACCTGCTGCTTCTTCTACGTAGCAAAGAAAAGAAAAGATAACCACAGTAATTTGACAGACAGACAGAGACACTACTGTGTGTGTACAACAAGACTGAGCTTCACTACTAGATTAAGCAACAAGAAAGAAACAAAGGATCAGCAGAGGTAGGGTCAACAAGCAAAACTAATAACCATGTGGGGCACACACAAGCAAATGATACAAAGGGATAAAAAAAACTGCAAAGGGCAGGGTTTTAGATATTTTTAGTTTTCAGAGGAGGCTGGTGCAGTTTTTATTTTTTTAATTTTTTATCTTTTTAATTTTCCATTTTTTAATTGGTATATGGTTGAACATTTACTCTGATTAGTTGTTTGATTCAAAACAAAAGTGTCTCCTTATTTCATTGAGTTATTAATTATGTTCAACCCTCATCAGAAAATAAGATTTATAGTTCATTATCATATAAATTTCTTAGGAATGAACTTCTTGGGAAACTTCTTGGTTTTTTTTAAAAAAAAAAAAAAAAATCTCAGATAAGGTTTCTACCCATTTAGTTTGCGAATTGAACTAATTGGAAATGAACTTCCTATGTCTAATCCCATGAGATAGGAATGAAGGATGTTCATTCCCATGTTCGGAAATGTTAGGAAATGGGGATCAGGAAATGTCATTTTATCACATTCCCATATTTAGTTTATGCAATATTAGAAATGCAAAATTATTTAGTTTTCCAATAATACCCTCAACTTTTTTTTAAAATTAAAAAGAAATAAATACAAAGTTTTTGGAAGGGTAAAACATGGTATTTTAAAAATAGAACGAGGGTAAGTTAGTCATAAAAATTTACATTAAATGCTTTCCCAGGTGGGAAGTCCATGCTACATGGGAAGTCCATACTCATGAGTTCATAATTGCATTCCCAATAATGCACTTACCAAACATGAGAATGCAATTTCAAACCCAAGAGAATGCAGTTTCAAACCATTCCCAACTCCTAAACCTTCATCCAAGTGGGCACAAATCTAATAGACTATTTGTAGTTGATTATCGTTAGTTTAGACTTTAGATTTGTTTTTAAAAACAGTGTCCTTTTTATTTGTTTTCTTTGTTTTCTTTGTTTTTAGACTTTAAATCCACATCTTCAAATTATGCAGTTGATGACAAGAGGGAGCAAATCATTGATATGGTTTGACAACATGGCCTTGCTGTGGACATGTAATTTCTTGGGCCTGTGTTACCAAGAAGTAGGGTGACATAACCTTTTTTATAATCATTTTTTCAGTTCCACACCCCTCCCTTCTCTCTCCTTGCTTTTCCTATGTAATTACCACCTATAATTGATCACTCTCCCTTCTCTCTTCTTTTTAAAATTCTTGTTAATCATTAGGTAGACATCAATAGTATTTTCATATTCTCCTATTGTCCTTGAATAGGCTCATTAGGTATAATCACTTCTTGGTTCACGGAAATGAATTGATGAGAAATCAATCTCCATGGAGTTTCCCATGGGAAGGGAAATCAAATATTCCTTTCCATAAACACTAGAAAAATAATTGGAAAATATCACTTTATTTCATTTATCATGTTTGTTCTCATGTTTGTTTAGTGTAGGGATTGTAAATATATTTTATTTAGTTTTCCAATTATATCCCTAAATCAGAAAGCATATTAAAAAGTGTAATTCATGTTTGTCATGGTATTTTAATTGTTAATAGTGGTACATTGGTCAAAAAAAGTTATAATTAATGCTTGTCTTGGTTTTCCATGAGGAGGGAAATCATTTCCCAAGCTGGATGGAGAATTAAAATTTCCCATGTGCCATGAAATCATTTCCTAAACATGAACTTACCAAACAAGAGAAATCAAATAATTTCTCATTTCCAAGCCCCTTTTTTCATGAACCAGACGCAACCTTTGATCAAATATGAATAATGTATCTTTGCCTTTGCAAGGGTACGGGGATCAGGGGAGAGAGAGAGAGAGAGAGAGAGAGATTTTCAGAGACTGGATCGAAATTTATACCAATATCGATTCTACAGAGCAAATTCAAAAGCATGTGCTCAAAAGTAGGTAACTAGTTTGAAAGTAAGCCTATGATTCCAATTGTATTTTCTTTTCTCTTGATATATCTCCATTATCTCAAGACTCAAGTGATCCAAAAAATACATTTAATCGTCCCTACAAGGGATGGCAATAGATTACACAAACTGAGACACGAGGAGATATACAACCTGGATCAACATTTACAGTGCATCATGAAGAAAAATTAAAATATACATAGCTCATTGAAAAAATTAAGTGCAAACGTGAAGGTGACAAGCAACAAGTGTGAGGTTCTATATGATTAAAACCTACCACAGTGATCCAAAGTTACATGCTCATTCAATCTTTTCCAGCACTTCCAATCTGGTTTTTCTCTTCCAACCTTTCATAGAGGCAACAAGGTTGACCAACCCAACAATTTGATTTTTTGTGTATTCCTGCAAAGGAAAAGAAAAATATTCATAATGTAAGATAATATGTGTCCAAAGCCAGAATATGTCCGCAGAAATGAAATTTCTTACCGGGTGAGCACGTGCCCAGTGCACATATTCCGTTTCTGGAAGATAGTATGCCTGATCAAGAGTAGAAAGAGAGTGACAGTTAGTCTGCAACCCCCATTGGCACAAAAAATTTCTACTTGTTTATCTCCATAATTTAATCGACATCATTCCATATGATCTTAAATACGCAATCTAGGGTTGAGCTTACCTTGATGAAGGCTTCAACAATTTGTAAGTGGGGCTTCACGTTCATGGAGACAAAATGTTGGAGGCCATTGATCAAAACCTGAAACGCATAAAGGAGTCCTGAAGTATATTAAGCTGCAAAAGGGGAGAGAATTGAAATGCACAAATCCTGCCAAAGTTGAAAAAGAACCTGAAGATCTAATGACATGAGAGCCCGCCCTTCATCCGTACACCTCTTGACACGTGAGAGGCCTTCAATGAGAGTCTGGGAAACAATTTTAAGCCCACATTCTAAGAGGAGGTCTTGAACCTACATGTACAGTATCAAATCAAATTTTTATCCTTAAAATACACGCCTACTTTAGACCAGATAATTAATGCCCATAGGCCAAACAAGTGGTGATTCATTACAATAAAGAGATACAAATTTAATATTTGGCAGTTCTGTCATGTCACAAAGCTCAGACCATTATATACAATGTATCCCTGACTTATTATCTTTTTCCTGGGAAAAAAAGGAACTTTAGATACAGCAGAATGGCATAACAGAACCAAATATTTCACAACTTCCGGCAGAGAAACAATCAAGTCATCCCATTAACCATCCAAACCCATTCCACACTGCCCGACTCCAATTAATAAAATAATAGACATCCATACCAGCATGACACAATGAGCAAATGGTATTAACATATATTGCACAAAAGTCAACATCTCATACTTGACCAAAAAAACCATCTCATGTAACAGCTATAAAAGTTGGCCATAACCATATAGGAAAAGAGGAGCAATTTCTCAATTTTCTTCTGGTAGCTCCTAGAAAATTTAATTTAACTGCCAATTATTACCTCCTTGCGAATTCCCCCATGAGCAAGCCTTGTTTTATAGTGCTTAAATTCTCCCAACAACAAGTCAACATACCTATTGAAAGCAACAATTCATGTCAGAACACTTAATAATTATCATATGGTACTAGAGAGAGAACATGAAGAAGATAGGCATTCCAGCAAGAATCTGTCACAAATTTGAAACTCTTGCACATACAAATGGACAGCCAACAGAGTCAAGGACTGACAAGGAAAGAGGTACAGTGTATTCAACCTAAATTGTAAGGCTAAAATAATTTATGGTCAGTGAAAATATTCTCAGACTTCTGAATTTGTAGGAAATGATATATTTAAGCAAGCACCCAAACTCAACATGTCACAAAAATAATTAACTAGAATGCCATAAATAAAATCAAGACCTTCAGAAACATAAGATCCGATATTGAAGAGCCATTAGCATCATTGAAGTTTGATTATCATCCAAGATCTAAATTGCAACCACAGAACCATTATTTACAAACACGTAATCCTCATTTAGCATACACATAGATGTTTGATATGTAAAGAACTAGCTGACCCAAAGAAGGCATAACATGCATAAATAACAAATCTGAAAGATCAATGTCAACAGCATGCTACAAGATCACAAAAATGGAAACTTCAAATAAATATAAGATAACATCTAAAGAAACTAACCCATTATGCTCTAGTCCAAGCTCTTTTACTTCCCATTTTGCATTGGCAATCCGATCAACATAACTGCAGAATATGGTTATCCATAAGAGACTTTATGGTAAATAACATAGATAATCCACCTCCATTACCAAAGACTAAATAATAATAAAACATAGATAATAGCCCAGAATATGCTAAACCCGAACGAATATATTACTTGCAAACATATCATAATGGGAGTAAATATATGACAGAGTTTCTCAATATTGCGCTATTGTTGATCAAAATGGAAACTTCAACTTTTTTTCTTTCTTTGTTTTGTGTTTGTTTCCATCATATAATTACAACTAGGACTTTATCTTCACATGGTGAAAAGACAAAGTAGAGACCAAGAGAAAAGGGAAATTTGTATTTATAAAAAGATGTTTTCAATTTATCTACAGAAAGGAACACCAATTGGTAAAAAAAAACCCAACCTAGCCATGAATTATCTGGTCTTACCCATTAATATGGAGCAGTTGTCTTGCTGTTGTCCTATGAATGTGCTCTATAAGATCCGGTACAGCATCTACCTGATTGTCATCAAGAAAATTAATGGTTTGTCAAAACATTTCATTCCTTAACTGAAAAACAAAAAACAAAAACACAAAAGATAGAAAAACATAGCCGGTAGCCATAGAGCCTGTGCTGGTAATATCTCATAGTGCAGGTATAGTGTACTCCTCACAGCACTCTTTGGAGAAGGCATAAGAGGCTTATGCCTCGCAAACCTTTTTTCTGTGTCCCCAGCGCAAACGATGTCGTTACGCATGGGGTCTTTGAAAATTTTGAAAAACAGAGAAATAGGAGGCAGAATTGTCTCCTTTTATTGGCTTTTTACATAGGGATTGCAATTTAAGTTGGATGATCTTGTTGAATATCGTAAGTTTTATGAATGATTATTATGCTTGAATGGCAATCAATGTCTTTCTTTAAATTATATTATTAACTACACAAGCATGTCTAGTACAAAAAGAAAATACAAATGTTAAATGGGCATCAACCTGTTCTAGGTGCATAGTATCCATAAGTATCCAGCAAGTGTGCACATGCTTTTGTATTCCAAAATGTGTCTTTTAATTTGGCTTCATTTTATGACTGTAAAAAGTGCATTGGCAAGTTTCTAAGCAGCACCAGTTTGCAATCCAAATACAACTCCCTCGTAGAATCATCCATATCACATAGATATTAACTTATGAGAATCAATGGTGATATGAATCATTTCATACTTATATTACATATTCTTAGCCAAATGCTCATTGAATCATCAAGTATGGCAAGTTAAACTAAGATCACATCACATCATTTCAACAAGTCGCCAAACCACCATGAAAACTCCTGAAAAATTCCAACAGATAATAACAAAGTAACCTACCAGATGCACATAGAAGTCTTCAACTACAGCACCATTATTCTGAAGAAGCATTGTCTGGAGATGAGCCTTGGATCTATGCAACATTCGAGCAACAAGTGAGATGGTGTCAGCACCTGCGCATCTTTCCTGCAACACAATGGTAGTGCAACTTAAAGCACATTTACATTGCATATGAACTTCAATCCTAATTAAGGTAATGAGACTATTGAACTTCTGGTAACTTCCATGCCATCACGGAATAGCATAATAGAAAATTAAATAAGGAATTTCATTAGATTACAAAATTATATAGCAAAAACGGCAATATTACAAAGCTCCAAATGAGATTTTAAAAAGAATAACTAGATTTAAGATTTCCGAACAGCATTGTAAGTGAAACGTCTTGTATGAGTGTAGCACCACGACCCATTTATGTTCTGTAGACCATATGGTAAACTGGAAATCCGTGTTCCAGAAAGTGGACGGCAACTTTTTAACTTTAGGGCATGTAAATAAATGGAAAAGTAAAGCACATCAAACTCAAAAAGTTGGAATAAAGAGTTACGGGTTATTTTTCTATCTAAAAGATGCTCGATGAGGACCATAAGATTTTTAAGGAATACCTTGAGACCGAAGGATGTTCCTGGTGTGTTACCAAAGTTTGTACTGGGAGGACTCATAGGTGTTATGTCTGTGTGTGCAAATGCTGAATTCAAAGATGTGGGTGAAGATGATGGGGCCCTTATCCACTGGTCACAGTCCTGTTGTATTCTGGACAACGCTGTCTTCAGCCGATCTGTGTATGATAATATTTTCCAGTGCGCATCACAAAGTGAAAGTAGCTGTAATCTACATATCTAAACTAATGCTTTGCCATAGGACAATGCAAACAAATAACTGAAAGCTAGAAAAGCAGTAGAGGATCAGATAAAGACGACAATGCAGTATGAAGCAAATATAAAAAAATTCACTTACAATTAATAGGGTCAGGTGAGCCTTTTCCACCTGAATTGCTGTTTTGCTGAGCAAATGTTTCAAATACAAAATGAAAAAATACCTCAAACAACTGGCATATCCCCTGCAACAATATACTGAATC
Organism: Prunus salicina; assembly: GCA_020226455.1. Lineage (NCBI taxonomy): Eukaryota > Viridiplantae > Streptophyta > Magnoliopsida > Rosales > Rosaceae > Prunus > Prunus salicina. The sequence goes on along the minus strand of CM035342.1, from coordinate 27,806,875 downwards.
AGGAAAATACACTCATCATAGGTATTTATCAATAAGCACAAGAAGGGAAGGAAAAAAAAGACAGAAGAGAGAAAAAAGGTACACATAAAGTAGAAGATACCTTGAAGAACTCAACGTTAACTATTTCTAATTTCTGCATAAGCCTGGCATATTTATCCATTGACCTGATACGTAAAAGAACATATAGATCAACTGATTATGCATCCATTGAAAATAACATAATTCAGGCTTTTGTATCCGAAAGAGCTAAAAACTATACAGTAGTAAAGAGCATTTCACCTTAGAAGACAAATAGATGATCCAGTTTGGGCTATTATATCTCCATCATTATAATGTGAGGATTGATTTCTCAGGAGTTTGGGTTTGGAAATTCGACTTGGGAGTTGACTATCCTCATCAATAAAGTCTGCAAGAAGATCTTCATTTTCTTCTTCCAGAACAGAATTAGCACCATTTGAATGACTTCCATCACTCTTTCGTGGAGAGACCTTATCACCAAGCCTTTCACTAAAATTTCCATCAATTTCACCAGAAATGGCACCATTCCATTTAAGACCTTCTTTGGAAGTATGTGTCAGCTTTAGCAAAAATGGGTTTCCATTTCTAAGCCAATTAGAGAACCCGCTTTTCTTCACACCAGTATCAACCAATTTGGTAGGCTTGTCAGAATGTAGAACCCTGGCATTAGTAGAGTTACCATCAGATGGAACAATTAGAGGTGCTCCATCACCAAGTAGCCCAGGAAATGTAATTTCTTGTACCGTATCTGGTGGCATTATCAACCAAATTTCTTTTTCCAACACCATTTTAAGCGCCTGAAAAAAAAAAAGTGTCAATTGCCATTATAGGTAAGTGCATCTGGACCGTGTTGTGCGGAGTATAACACATTTGAATTGTACACAACAGGGGAACACATGTGATTTGACAACCATGGTTGAGCACCAGTGATACACATGCCAACTAAATAGTGTTTTATCTTTAATGTGATGTACATGTTTTGGACAAGTAAAGGAATATGGAATATGGATTAAAATATTATTGTATGAATGGAACAAACACGCATGTGAAAGCTTTGTGGTTGTCCACAACTCTAATTTGGTCATAAGTTCATAACAATCTATAATTTCTTAACCAGTAAGCAGTCCCTTCTATAAATAATTAGATAGAACATAAAAAAGGAACAAGAAGAAGATATCAACCATCACATGGCATAGCAAGTATTTGAAGGGCAAAGCCTCTGAAGTTAACTTACATATATATTCTGCCGATGAAAAGCTACAAAATAATTTTCACAAACTGCCTTTAACTTCTGCCTGAAGTCAGTCGCTTCAAATCCACAAAATGCTTCTCCAGCCAAGATGAAGACACTCAGATCTTCATAGTTTTTCAAGAATTGGTGTATACTAGCAGAAGAAACTGAAGCAGAAGAAAGCAAGACTGATACACGAGTAGTTGTAAGTTGCCAAAGATTTTTGCGTCCCCTCTGAAGGGTTTGTGAAACAAATGCTGTGGCATCTTTCCGCAGTTGGTACCATGGGGATCCACTTGTTGATGCTGCACTGTCATCCTTCCTAGCCTCATCAACTAAATCGCCAGAACTAGTACACATCGAAGATGTGTTTCCAGTAGACTCAACTGAAGAGCTGGTATTTGTAGATTCCTCTATATAAGATGAATCGTGCATTATATCTACAGATTCCAAGAGAGAGCCATTAACTTTTTGGGAAGAGCAAGGAGACAAAATTTGCTGAACCCCTCCTGGAGTCTGAGAGATATCAGTTTCCTTATGCGTCATGCTTGAAGTTCTACTTGCTGCATCCTAGAACAAAGAAAAACAGGTTTTTCTAGTATCCAGAAGAAAAGTAGTAACAGACAAAAATAAGTTGATCTATTGTATAATTGATACATTAATACATTTGAGTGAAAATTCCAATACATTTTTTCAGTCATAACTGAGAAGGAAAACAGAAAATGATTAGACAGTACTGTATATTTAAAAACTTTCTGAAGGAAAGGTTAAGTTGTAAACAAGGGGTTTAAAAATACAATCAGATATACTCAACTAGCCAATGGTATAACCTAGAGGAAGTACCAACTAATATTATTCAAAATTTTGGAAAAATAACAAACAGTACATGTAATAAATGACCAAATATATAACCAAAAAATGAATAAATTACCAAAACATATAAATAAGAATATGAACATGTTAAAACGGTGAATCGAAGTGTACCTTATTACCCAGCTGAAATCCCATGATTTCATGATATGAACACATCAACTTGAATAGGATAGCTAGCGTATTTAACAAACACTGCCTAAACTTAGGCTCAGGTATCTGAAGGCATAGATCACTGTAGGTAAGTCTGGAATCAAATAGAAATGCATTAGCAAGCATACCAGAAGTAGAGTTCTGTTACATTATGATACAAGCACTGGTAGATACAGAAAAACGTACCGACTATTTTGCATGTGAACTCCCTTATCCTGCAAAGATGAATTAGTCATCTAAGTTTAAACATCCTCTAACAATAAAGCTCTAAAATAAACACCACAAACCTTACCATCTATTTATAAAAAAAATAAGAAACACAACTTTTATAGAGAAAATAAAAATAGGTATTCTCTTTAAGCCAAACAAATCTACGATAAACTGCACAAACAAAACAATCAAACCAATGTACCCCCAATAAAATATAGATCAAACTAAACGGACTGTTTCTAAAAAAAATTTGACAAAGAAGCCCACAAGGATATGCCAAAAATACTCCACCCCCAAAAGAAAATCCATCTCATTCTTATCTTCAGAAATTGTATTGTTTCTTTCTATCCAAAAAAACTGCCAAAACTGCACAGCGCCTCAAAGTACTGACCTTCTTATTTGCACTAGCCCCTAAAAACTCCTCCACCAACAAGGAATAACAACCTCTATCCAAAGCACATATAATACAAATTCGAAGCACTTGCAACGGCCTTGCTCAAGGTTTAAGGGTGAAAGAGCAATGCAGAAAAATGAGCATCCCTAGGCTATAGAGCAATGAGGGGATGTGCAGGTACTTGGTCTTCTTATTTGGAACACATCGCAACATTATTAGACTTGCCCCAGATGAATCTACCTTGAGGCTTTGCCTTGAAATTACAACAAATAATTTCGCATCAGACTAGGTCCAAGCCTGTGTTGTTAAAAGCTCTCATGGATCGGGCCAATACCCAGCCTCTGACAAGGCCATCAGAATTGCTACTGGTCTGGGCTTTGTAAAATTAGGGCCATTACATCTAGCAACATTTAAGTCATCAGCCCAAGTATCTCTCTTGAGCTGGGTAAGTTATCCTCTATTCTGCTCCCCACAACCAACAATCTCGAGGTACAGTCCCTCTCCCAACGTTTCTAATTCTTGTGCCTGTATAAGTACTTACTAACTTTTCCTCAGCAAAGTATTACCCCTTCATTAAGTAGGCCCTCTGGGTCTACCAATCCTTCTATCCCTTTTCTAATCTTCATTTCTTACTTCCCAACTTAATAGTTGGCATAGCAGACAAATCTGTGCAGATTGCAGAAAAGTTTTAAGAACAAACAAGGACAACATTGAACCCTCGTGTTACAACAGGCTTTAAGGAGAGATCTGCTGATTTCTGCTCCAAGACAATATCTTCACAACCCCCATACAAATTTTTCTGTTTGTCACCCTGTAGGATACAGGCGCCCTAATCATTTTTTGGCTCCCAAGTGTACCCCTTCAACCCTGTTCTTCATCTTCTACCTTTGCAATGATAAGACTGAACTTTCATGCTACCCACAATTCCCCCAAGACCAGACTTAACTGTGATTTTGAAATGCCCAGCTATATCAAGAGAACCTGGATTGAATGCAGGCTCCCTTCAACCCTGCAACCCTTCTACCTGAATCCAGCCACCCTAGCTCGATATGTTGCTTGGCTCGAGTTAATCTTAAGAACCCATTTTTGTAAACCCAACATCAGAAAGCCTTCCATAGCCACCTGTTACTGCAGCGTCCCTAGAGTTGTTACCAAAGAACAATGCCTTATCTGAAACTCCTCTGTGTCCTAATTGCATACCCCTAGACTTCTCTAATACCTATTCATCAACTTATCCCAGTACAAAGTTTGATGTTTCCACACTATAGGGGGCAAATACAAAACAAAATTTCTAAGAAATAAATCCACAATTATGTGGAGTCATCTTTATGTTTGTTACCCTAGCACTTCAGTACCTATGTACATGTACTATTCTACTGATACGTTATAACTATATCAGCACACCTCTTGCACAATATTCTTCAATATAGAGTGGGTTTCTGAGAGAACTTCCTGCATAAAGAAACTTTGTATCTTCTCAGCAAGACCAGAGATATCCCCAATTAGTGCATAAGCATCAACCACCTGTTCAGCATTTGAAAACTGTATCAAGTCAACATAAAAATTGCATAAAACTGAAACAGTGTAATACAATGGATCCCTCAACTAAAACTTTTCCTTGAACAAAAAGAGAAAAATGATGATTTTCAAAATACTAGTGCGTTTGTGCATGCTCGGTAATTGGCCATAGATTTGCAAGGTGTACCTACATTAACTAGAAAGCTCCAGTACTAGCTTGAGCAATATAGCCACTTATGTTTAATGATGCTATTCTTTGCACATCTCTCTTAACCCATTCAGTCCATTGGAGATTTGACCTTTCTTATGGATGTTTAAATTTGTTGATAGCTTTCATTTTATTTCTGTTTGCTGTCTTCCATATTAGTCCTAGTTTAGCCTTTTCTTTTTTCCAATTAAATTAGGGAACTGTTATTGGCACTCCAAAAAGTCATCATGCACTCCCCCATCATAAAAACACAAGGTATAAATTGCACTTGGGAGTGCAGGATTTGCTTTACTTCACTACATGATTTGATCAGACAGGTTGTTTCTCAATTCAGATGTTAAATGGAACAAAGCAAAGGAAACTCAGACTGACTGAGCAGAACATAGGGTGAGAGCAAAAATACTACGTTCCCTGACTGGAGCAGAACATAAAATAAAGGGAAAGAAGTTTCTAAAGTACATGACTAGTTGATCCATCCCTCTTGTATAAGTGATATTGTACTGATCTCCTAAAATACGATGAAGAGAGTAGATATTTTTATCGAAAACCGAACCATGGGATCGCTATTATCTACGATGTATCATATCATCATTGCATAAGGGACAATGATGACTTAAAAGGATATATAAGTTATGAGGACTATCAACGTAAAATAAGCACAGTTTCATGTAAAGATACTCGAGTAGAAATTCAAAACTTCATCTATGCAGCATTTGAAAGAAATTAATGATCCAGTTCACAGAAAAAAACCACTGACAGTTATATAGCCCTCCTCTTCGAACTCCTGGCACACTCCTAGCAACAATGAATCCAGCTTTTGAAGAGTTTTTCCCAGCCAAACCTGCATCCATGTTATGAAAAAAATAAAATGCTAAGTCTTTTTTTTTATTTTTATAATGAGAAACAAAATTTTATTAGAGAAACACAAAAACACAGAACAACGCTCAATGAACAAGAGGTCCACCAACAAAATGTTACAACTCTCATAAAGAACAAATTGCACCCCTCACATTGTAAGACAACTCTAGAAACTCCATACAGTAGCTCCCCAATCTAATAAAATTACAGAAAATGAGAGATCCCTAAAATCCAGAGAAAGATAAGTGCATAAGGATGCCAGAACCTGACTTTTCCCCAAAAGACTATAATTCTTAAAAATTCACCTATTTCTCTCCAACCAAATTACCCAAGAACCAGCTAGTCCTGCAAAATTTCACAAAAATTCTTGCCCCCTTCCACCATCAAAATAAATGAATTTCACAAAGAATGTTTGAGGGTGACTAAGGGATAACCCAATTAACCCTGCCACCTCAACCAACTGCCACCACATCCCCCAAGCATATGAACAATGCAAGAACAAGTGAGTTCCAGATTCCGCCTCTTTTTATGCACAAAATGCTAAGCATGATAAACTTTGTTGGTTTACCACTATTCCCAGAAACTTAACCTGTAGTGATGTGGCCGACGATTATTTTAAATTTTAACATGCCCTTCCCATGTGGGTTCGCACTGAGGTTGCAAATTATATTGGGAATTTGGGAGGTTGCAATACCTGTCTATCCAGCACTAGAGCCAAGCACATATTCAAATTATATTGGGAGGTTGCAATTACAAGGATTCGCACTGAGGATCTCCTGCTCTAGTATCAAAATACAGTTTGTTTGGTTTGTATGCTAATCTAATTGATTCTAATCAAGTAGCCTCTCAATGGGGAAATAGGTAAGCCATAAACTAAAGACTCTTTTAAACCCTAGTAAAAAATATTGGCATCAGAAAAGTTCAGTATCAGCAGTGAAGATGACATACTGCTTAATAAAAACCTTAAACTATTTAAATATACAGAAAAGTAATGCAACATTATTGAATCTGTTGACCAAAAATGCTTCTTAATAGTAATTCAATACTTACCTCTACACCACGACTCATCTCTTGTACTGCAGAAAGTTCTGAAAAACTATCTAACAGCTGTAAATACTCAGACAGGACTTGAAAGGCCTGAAAACGTGAGGGGCATTTAAGCAAATACCTTAGGAGCGCCACTTAATTAAGAAGATTATATATTTAACATGAAAATGAAACTGGAAACTTGCAGCACATATACCCTAAACTGCAACCAGAACAGATATATACACCCACCTTGCAGTAATTTCCTTCCTCAACAAGATTCTCAAGTTCTGCTTGCATTTCTGATGCATGACGAAGCTCAGTTAACACAGGAAGCATGTCCTGCATTTCAGATGAAACCATATCCATCGGGTTATGCTCATGCAATGAAAACTACTTGCGCGAAGTGACTATGATGCAAGGTTTTTAAAACTATCCAATATTGCCGAAATATCCATAAAATGGGGTTGACGATACGCGAAAGGGGACGAAGCAATATCTTTCCAGGATTCTCTGAAAGACATTTCGGCAACATCGATAGTTTCAGTAAAATTAAAAATCGGTGTTTCAGTACAATATCCAACAAAATTGGGAAAACCAGAAAGCTAAAGTCAAATAAAAGATTGTTACTGCTACCATGCATAAAGTAAGGAAAATACCAGAAGAGCTTGTTTCTTTTTGGAATTGGAATTCACGATGAGATCCCTAGAAACCTCATTCCTTGATGAGGTAAGATGACGTCGTCCATTCTGCACATACGATTACGAAAACTGTAAATAAAAATCCAAATCAAACATATAAAAGGAGTTATATTGAATAATCACTATGGAAAATTCAGATTCACCGCATTCCATATCACACATCCTGTAAGGACTTACCATGCAGATGACATTTGCAACTTTCAAGTCTTTCTCCAATTCCCTGACTAAATGCATCCCCTTCACTGGCCAAAAGTAAGTATCAACATCTCATTTGAAACTGAAATATTCTGTAATTAAACTTCGGTGATAAACTATGTTGAGCCCACCAAGTAGCCCCAGGTCAACAGAGAGTGCAACCAATAAATCAATAAAAAGACACTTCCTTAAATATACTTCAATAAATTGCAGAACAGGTTTAGAGATTCTAATTAATGCTTACCCATAACTTCGTGATGTTCCATAACATTGCGGGATAAACGTTCTGCTACTCTATCCAGTTGTGCTAATCTAAGAGTGGCCTATAAGGAAAATTTTAGATGGTAGAAAATATTGTTAAACCAAAAAGTTGAAAGAACCTCACCAATAGAATTGAATATTACACATCAACTAATCATGCCACAATAATTCAAACATAGACAATAACTATTCTATAATCACAAAAGATGTGGGCAGCATTGTACGTATTACAATTACCTAGACAAGGACACGCAAATGTACAAGCTCGATTAAAAAAAAGTGAAAACACCATCAAAAGCAAGACAATTATATTGGAATGCTCTTGATGTAACAGAGGAAGTATGATTATCAGAGAAAAATGAAAGGCTATGCATGAACAGATCCTAAAAAAGGTCAATACACATGTCACTTCTGCCACAAGCTATATCACGAGGCTCATTTACTTCATCAAACCTAAGTAACGAATCAGACAATATTACAGAATGAAGTCATCACCAAGCACATAAGCCTAACAAAAGCATTGGTTGGTTCAAAACCTTGATAATTAGCAGAAAGAAATTGGTTAAAATCATCAAACAGGTTACTTTTGCCATTTGAGCATGGAGGAGCAAACTAACTGCAAATGGAGGCAGTCAATCGGTTATGTATATGTAACTAACACCAACATGTGAAAATAATTTCCCAAATGACTTTGGCATCACATGCATACTACTTTGCCGCAAAATGACAAATGATTAAACCTTCTCAAACAAGATTGAAACAAGGATTTCAAGAAAATGCGCTCACTTTATGCAGAAATTTAGACAATAATGAAACCATTTAACAAAATGTTGATAAACTAATTGACCTAGTGCAAACAAAATATTGGAATTATACATTGGAACCTGAAAAACACATTTAGCTTCCATACATGCTGAACAAAATGAAGAAACTGAAATTTGTTAATTAGGGGGGAGATTGATAAACTGGAAAAATACCTGTCTCTCAAAATAAGTCAGTTCATTTTCTTCAGATGGAATATGCTCCAGAATATGTCTAACTGGATCAAAATCCTGCATACAGGTAATAACAAAAGCCTTTTAGACAGACAATTCAAAACTTAATCCACATAGAAACAGTAACTACTTAGGTAAACAATCAGTCAAGAAGTGGAGCTTAATCAAGTTTATTACAGTGCAAAAGAATGGAGATGAAAACTACCAAAGAAGATATAATAAAACAGTAGATGCTCTCAATGAGTAGCATGAATTTCCATAAAAATGTTTCCTTCATTTTGTTTGTACCCTAACTGACTTCTAAGGTGTATGGACAGAGAAAGGGTCATAATAACAAGGAGAAAAAGAGAATGGAGTGGCAGAATTATGATAAAATTAATTTCTTTACCACACATCATATATGTGCAGATTTAAGGCAATTACAAGTCCAGAATTCCAAATTTTACATGTGGAGAACACATATTTGGACTACGAATCATTTTTAATGTTGGAGATAGCAAATCCAAGTTGTCATGCATATCAATGATTTGCTCCCTCTTGTCATCAACTGCATAATGTTAAGGAAACAGCTTCTTACGCCACTATAACATGACTAAACTTATTATTTAAAAAATGAAAATGTATGATTGTCAGCATCATCAAGGAGAGTAGTAAATCAATCAAACATGTGAAGAAGTTCCAGCAATATAAATCTCATGAAGGCTAGCCTCCTTATTGACACCAATGTTTTATAAGTGAAAAACTTTAACAGGAACTTAATTAGCATTTGTCTTATTGTGGTTGTTAAGAAAATTTGTCTGTTACACGAAAGAGATCACATTAGCAACCTTTCTGCTATTTGAAGCATGTCAATGACTTAGAAAAAAACTAAAGTATCCTAACATTAAAGGACAGTACACGTCATAAGCACTCCTACATTGAAACCATATTGACATAAGTAGCACCTCTTCATAAAATTCTTCCTCTATCTCCTCCACTACTGGACCTTGCGGTGTGCTTCCATATATTGAGCTCAGTTCTTGAGAGCTTGATGAGAGACCAAACCTTTGGTGTGGAGGCAGTCCGGCAATAGCACGAGCAACAGCTGCAGCAGCCGCAGCTCGGGCAGGAACCTGTTCGAGAAGATAAACAACACACGAATCAAAACAACGCTTTTCTTTCCAATACTATCAGTTCATTTATGACAGAAAACAAATGGTAGGGTTGTACCAAGCAGCTATATTTCGCAGCGAACACAACCATTTTCTTTCTTTTTCAACAATGAATTAACTACAACTGTCAGATTAAGAAGCATTGCTCTTAAAATGTTACTCATTTAACTTAAACCTCTGCTTGATTGCCACAAAACCACAATTAAAATTACAATAAACTATTATTAGTATGTAAAGCAATCCATGCACTTGGATTAAGCATTGTCAGATTAAAATACCTAATTACATAATTTGAACTCATTTTTAGTCCGAAATAATCAAAATGCATCAAACCAAACACGAAACACATCGAATTGCAGTGCAGCAAAGCTGCATTATGAGCAAAACTTGAAATTCAATCACCTCGGGGCGATCAGAAGCAGAAGGAAGAAGGCCAAGCGATCTGGCAGACCTAACGGAGCTCAGAATTTTCTCGCCGACCTTAGACAAATCCATCTCACCACCTTGGAACAACAAAAAGGGGACCAAGAACAAAACCCCAGGACTCTCCAAGCCCTCGCTCAAATCGCCATTGAACAAAAACGGATTTCCCAAAACGCTGCCGAAGGGAAACAGATTCTGCTGCATTTCAAATGGAACCTCCAAGATCAAGCGCTGCGAAACCCATTTCAGGAAGGAACTGCGTTTGGGTCTTTGGATCTGATTTCAGTGTTTCTGTTTCGTTTGCTTTTCGTTTTCGGGATCGGGGGGGTCTGAGTGTGAGTCTGCGACTCTGGGTCTGGTAGAATTTTCGTTGCTTTTGTAGACTTGGGAGTTCTTACTCTCTCAGGTCTCAACTATTTTGATTTGATTAGCACGCGTTACACTTAAAACTTGTACAGTCGTAAATAAAGTTTAAAATATCTTTTTTTGACAAAGAGAGATTAACTAATAACTATCATCTATATCATAAATACCTATTAATCTATACCCTTAATTACCATTCATTTTAAACTAATTAAGCTCTTTTGTTTATATCAATGGCCTTCTTGTTAGAGCATCCACGGTGGGGGGTGTATTTTTTGGGGTGTAAAGTCACTTTTATATTCTCTTTACACCTCCGGGATTTGGAAATGTGGTTTTTGCTCCAATTGGGAAAATATAAATCTAAAGATGTATAATTGATTTTGCTCACTTTTGTCATTTTTCTCACTTTTTCTCATGTAGGCCCACCTGCAAAGGATGTAAAAAACGATGCACATGGGCATCTAAATTTGCATCTCATGGTTGTGATGCAAATTTACAATCGTTTACACCTCCCATTGCAAGTGATTCGATCACAAATGGTGTATATTTAACATACACTTCATTATATAACCCCCATTGGAGATGCTCTAAGGATAACAATTTTCTTCAATCCCATATAGCTCTGCAAGACTTCCCTTTAATGGGGCACCAATGAAGATAGCACCCAATTTATACCAACTCCATCACTTGTTTAAGCTTGTATATGTGAGAACTTTCAAGTTTAAATTTATGTTTGTGCATTTTTATTTTAATAATCTAATTGTACGATTGTATATATGTTGCATCATGTCTGTTATTGCGCTTTATATGTACTACATTACAATACATAATCATTTTCTCCAATCCATGCTAACACACACCCAACTTGTACCCTCATCGTCACCCGTTGAAGTTTGTATATGTATCAATACACATGTATGATGAATAATCTTCTAGTTAATTTTCAAGTTGTCAGGTTTAGAATTAAGTATTCATTTATATCCAAAATTATTAGTAAGTTTAATTAATATCATATCACATTAGTAACTCTAAGTAATATTTAGATATTTTAGTTTAGTTAATACCCAAATGTCTTGGTTCCCATATATACCCAACTAAATAACAACTTTAACCCTACTTCTTTTTCTTTTCGGTGAACCATAATCGTTTTTCTTGTTGCACTTCCGTTTTTCTCTTTTTTCCACATATTTCTTACCCTTTCTCTTCCTCTATATCTTTGCATATATTTATTTCTTCTGCCTCTTCCTCTATTCTTCATATATTTATCTTCTTTGAATTTTTTTCTTCACCTCTTCATTCTTTCATTCTTTCATGTGAATAATGTCTGCCCTTACTTGTCCTTGTCCTTTGCCATGGCACCATGGGTGGAAGTGCTCTAAGGCATAGAGTGCATGAGTACTTCTCTTACCTACCGGCATTATAACCCCCTTAGGCCCCATTTGGTGGGCTGCACTGGACTGGTTAAGATTGTGCTTGAAGTGTTGGACTGGTTTGGCTTGGATTGGATTAGACTTTTAATAACTTGTTTTGTACATTAAGTTGGGCTAGATTGCACTGGACTAAAGTCCAGTCCATTGTTTGGTACAAGTATGGACTGGACTACATTGGACTTCAAACAAAATTTATTTTAATGTTTATTAAAATTATTTAATATCAGAAATAATTAAATTAATAAAAAAAACATGTACACAAAATTAAAAATAAGAAATCACATGAAGATATTATAAAAATAGTCCTAAAATTCACAAAAATACATTCAAATATACTGCCTTTGTTGGTATCACCGTCTTCACCAATCTCCACTCTTGAAGCCATTGAAGTTTCAAATGATTCTGCAATTTTCTTAAAGCCAGTCCCTTTGCTATCTCCTTTCACTCTTCAAATTCAAATCCAAAAATAGCAAAAGTCAAAGAAAACCAATATGAAATCAGTAAAAGTGATTCGAACCAGATCTTCAAAATTTGATCTTCACTTGAAATCCATTCCCAATAGAACTATGAATCGAAACCCAACAATACAATCTGAAGGCCAAATAAGAAAAGAACAAAAACTGGTGATTAGGATGGAGCTATGAAGAAAATCAAAATTGGTGATTAGGATGACCCAAAACAAAAAAAAACAAAAAAATTGAAACAAAAAGAAAAAAATCGACAGTATGAAGCTACGAAGAAAATCAACAAAGCAAAAAACAAAAACATTACTTCAAAAGCAAAACCCATCCAACAACCAAGTAAGAAGATCATATTTCTGGTTATGATCAGAGGTTTGACTGAACATTTTCAAAAGAAGAAAAACACAAACGAAACCAAGATGTGAATGAGTTTCAGATCTGGAAAGCGTGAGATGAAAGAAGATGAGAGAGGAGATATGGGAGAGCATAGATTCGTACCGTTCTTCTCTTTTGATTTTTGCTTCAATTTCAATCACAAAGCCTGCGAAGTTGACGCGCAAAGTCGACAAGGCTCAGTCACAAAGCCTGAGAAGAGAAGCTTCGTTCTAAACCCATGTCTACCGATGGGTTCTGTAGCCCCCCTTATTCTGGATTGGTGTCCAATTACCATATCCAATCCATGATGTATTTTAAACTCACCAAACAATAGACTGGACTCATATCCATTTTAATTGGATATATCCAGTCCAGTCCAGCCCACCAAACATGACCTTAGAGTATTTCCACTTATCCCCTTTTGAGGCTCCAAATACAACCTTTACCAAGAAAAAATTGTCATGGCAAGAAGTGGGCCCCATGAAATTGGGCAAGTCCAAATGCCAAAATTGAATGGGCTATTGCCTAAGCAAGTTGACATCAATGGCCAATTTAAATATTAAAAAATTGAAAAAAAAACCAAAAAATTTAGAATTTTTTTTTCTATAAATACCTAGCCATTTTTTTCACTTCTCACAACAAAATCTATACAAATTCCTCTCCTCATATCTCATGTGAATAGTGATAATTCTTGAGTTACCATGACAATGGGTGAGAATGCATCAAAAAAATTTGCTAGGACATGTACTATTCATGTGAATCAGTCCCGATCTCTTGGACTACAGGAGTCCAAGAAATTGTGGTCACCCACCATTGGATATTAATCCAATGGTTCAAAAAAAGTTTCTTAAAATGAGTGCAAGAGTGAGTGAACCATTGAATTTACATCCAACGGTGAGTGACCACAAATCTCTTGGACCCTTGTAGTCCAAGAGATCAAGACTGTCATGTGAATAGTGTAATTGAGTTTTTATCAAAAATAGCCAAAATTTACCCCATACTTTCATAAATGTCTATTTTGATAAAAACTTTCAAAAATAGCAAAAAACTCATGTAAATAGACTCAAATGCCCTCAAAACTCAAACCCACATAAACTTAAAAAGCAAAACCCTATTCTAACAATTGTTTGGCAGACCTCTACCCTTCGTGTGTGCATCAGATTCATAAGGAGACAAGCACACCAAGTTACTTGCGGCAGGACTCCTCATTGTAAAGCTTCAAATATTTGAATTCTTTTGGTGACTACGCATCATTGTTGCACACTCTTGGTTGCCAAACAATAATTAAAGTTATAGTTGTTGATTTTATTTATGGATTTTGTAAATAAACATTCAAGTAAAGGGAATTAAATTTTACTAGTGAGAAAAAAAATAAAAGAATCAACAAGCGGAAATTTTAAAAGGAGATTTTATTTTATTATTATTTTTTTTTTGTAGTTGCATAGTTCTTCACTTTGTAGCCGGAGGAGGATCCACATAGGAGCAAGGGTGGTCAATTGACCTTTGCAACCTCTGAAATCCTCCATTAGAGCAGCCAAACTTGACCATCGCAAAGTGTTCGACGAAATGCCCCAGAGGGGCAACCTGTGTGTAGCTGGGTGGGAATATAAGTGCTGGGCTTTCGAGATTGGGAGATGGAGAGGAGGGATGAGAACAGGCACGGACCTTAGTACAGCCTCACCTGGGCTACAACCCGAGGGCTTTTATTTTTTCTCAGCTTAAATTAACATTTAGCCCGACTGCAAGAAGAAAGAGCAAAGAGATGGAGCATACGGAGAGAGAAGAAAGAAAAGAAGAAGAAAGGAAGAAGGAAAAAGAATAAAGAAATAGGGAGAGGTGGAGAGAGAGAGAGAGAGAGAGAGAGAGAGAGAGAGAGAGAGAGAGAGAGAGAGAGAGAGAACAAGGAAAAAAGAACAAAAAAAGAGAGGGAGAGAGATGAGAAAATATAATAAAAAAAAGAGAGGGGGAAGATATGTGTTGGGATGAGGTGTTTTTATTTTGTCAGGTGCACTGCCCAACAAAATGTGATGTTTTTATTTTATTATTACTTTGTTTTTTTAACTTCAATTCCTTGTAAATATCTTTTTTTATTTTTTATTTCTTTGCTTCCCTTGAATCCCTTCCAAATATTTCAACAATATTATCAATAATTTCAACATTTTTACTGTTTCAAATGTCGTATAATAACAAAAAGTTCTAAATATGATGAAAAAAATATACTGAAAAAAGAGAGCTTATGTAAGATAAAAATATAACAACAAGGGCTTATAATTTACCCAAAATTTTTTTAGCCATCCCTGTGGGTTACCTCTAGTTTTTAGTTCCTACAATCAATTGTCCAGCCTAAAAATCTACAAAAACCAACCAAAATCCACAAAACCGCACCAAATTTTCTTACTACATTTTCTCTCGATCTAAACATAGCTCCGCCAACACAGACATGGATGCAAGGAGCTGCACTTGTAAGACGTTGACCCTTGTAAGCAATATTTTAGGATCCGCCACTATTTGTAGCTATACTTTCTTCGTTGGTCTGATACCTTGCCTTCGGTTTGTTGTATTATGGGTGCCCTTGTGTTATTGCAGGACTTTCTTTGTTTGTAATTGTTTGGGGGATACCCCTTCTATTGGCTCCTTCAGCCGTTGTTTTGCTCCATGTAGCTTTGGTTTTCTTAAATGATTTCAATTTTAAAATAAACTATTTGGAATATCCTCTTCAGATGTTGAGTTTCTTTTGCTTGTTAGGTTTATGTGGGTTTAAGTTTTAAGGGCATTTGAGTCTATTTACATGAGTTTTTGGCTATTTTTGAAGGTTTTTATCAAAATGGACATTTATGAAAGTATAGGGTAAATTTTGGCTATTTTTGATAAAAACTCATAGTAAGGCCTTACCTTTCCTTGCATTTTGTATGGTAAATGGATGGAAGTCCTCTTATAAAGTTAATTTGTTTTTAAATTCAATTATGTCGTTTATGATCATTTTATTTAAGAATAAAATTTAAATATAAATTCATTAAAGGATTATGTTAACTTATGAAAAGTTGGGTTTATTATTCCCTTCATTATTGATTCTTCGCAAAATGACCCATAAAGTCAGCAAGTGACAGGTCAAAACTAACACAACGAGTCGACCCCAACCCAAGTGAAAAGTCACATTCTATACACGTGGCGCTCATGCTGCATTCGTCACTCTTTTTGTCGCCTTGTAAATAACTCACCAATCGTCGTTAAACAGGAAAGACCCCAAATTATAAAAAAAATTAAAAAATAAAAACACAAAGAAAGCTCAAACCAAACAGATCTCTCCCTCAACTTTCAACTCTGAAACTCAAATCATTCTTCTCTCTGAGACGACGAACATCCACGAGAAGAGCTGACGAGGTATATAACAATGGCTCCAATTCCGCCAGATAACGGCGTAGAAGGAGACGATGAGAGAGAGGAAGAGGGCGAAGAAGAAGAAGAGGAAGAAGAGGAAGAAGAGGAAGAGGAAGAGGAAGAGGAGGAGGAGGAGGAGGAGCCGAGGCTAAAGTACCAGCGAATGGGAGGCAGCATTCCTACGCTGTTGACGAGCGATGTGGCTACGTGTATCGCCGTCGCGGAACGAATGATCGCGCTCGGAACTCACGGGGGCACCGTTCATATTCTCGATTTTCTCGGGAATCAGGTGAGGGACTGAGCTTGGCTTCAATTCAGTTTTTTATCTTCTGAATTAGTCGTTGTTGGAATCATTGTATTGAAGGTTATGTTAGTGCCATTCGTGGGATTTGAGTTTGTTTTGGATCAAAATGGAGCTGGCTGGATCTGGTTTTTCTTGATAATTTTAAATTTTTTGCGGGTTTATTGGAAAATTGGGTTTAAGAGCTTGAACCCAGTGGAGTTTAGTTCAGGGATGGTCCATGGGGGTTTTCAATTGCTCAAATGGAAACAAAAAATAGAAAAGGAAAGCCCTTTTAGTATAATTTCATTTTATTAATTATATGCAGTATTGTAAAGTGGTTTATTTTGATTTTGCTGTACTTTTATTGCCTGCCCAATCAAACTACGAAAAAAATAAAAATCTTAATCAAGTGTTTCTGTGCCAATTCAATTTTCAGCTCTGTTGAACTTACACTCCATGTATGATGATTGAATTCTACTTCTCCTAAAACCTTAAAATCAAAAACATTTATTTTTTGATTGGGAAATTACCTCTGCGTTAGGCTAGAGATGCAACGTTTAACCTCGACAAGCAATGTAGGTTGTTTGTGATATTAGTAGGTGGTTTACCGATATGATTTCTTTGCGATGTTTGTAGTTAATTTTCGAATTTGCATTTCATATAGGCTGCTGCCATTAGTAAATCCTTTACTTATCTGGTTGTTACGTGTTGCATTATCACGTTTGTTAATTCTTTTAGACATAGATAGAGTCCGTGCGACAATATAGGCATACAGTAAGTGTAAGGCTAGTATGCTTACGAATTACGTTTATATACAATAGATGAGACGTGTTCCTTGGAGATGTTTGAATTTGCTCTAAGTTAGAGAACCTTGTTGTGCAGCAAGTGCAGCAATCAACACCATGATTTTAGAGAATATATAATGTCCACTGAAAACAGAATTAATTGCGCACGAGTTTTCATGTTCATATGTGTGACAGTATAATTGGTACCACTTTAAATCAATTAATAGTCTTTTTTCTGCTTCCTAAGAAAAGAGTAGTAATCTAGTACTCTACTACTCTATGGTTATGTGGTTTACAGAAAAATTAACATATTTTTATCAATTCATTAACTTGTAGGATCAGTGACCTTTTTTTTTCCATCTCATATCATATTAAGGTTGAAAGATTGTTGCATTTGGCCCCTGATTTATCATTGAAGACAATATCATGTACTTGATTGGCTTCGTTGCAGGTTAAGGAATTCCCTGCTCATACTGCTGCAGTGAATGATCTTAGCTTTGACATAGAAGGTGAATATATAGGAAGCTGTTCAGACGATGGGTCTGTTGTAATAAACAGCCTTTTCACTGATGAGAAAATGAGGTTTGAGTATCATCGCCCAATGAAGGCTATTGCTTTGGATCCAGATTATGCAAAAAAATCTTCTAGGAGATTTGCAGCTGGTGGGTTAGCTGGTCATTTATATTATAATACAAAAAGATGGCTGGGCTTCAGAGATCAGGTTTGTACTAAGCTAATATTATTGCATGTCAAAAAGAATTTTCCCAGTATGCTTTCTAATTTCTTAAAGCAAATATGTCTTTCTAGGTTTTGCATTCTGGTGAAGGTCCTATACATGCAGTGAAGTGGAGAACAAGTCTCATTGCTTGGGCTAATGATGCAGGTGTGAAAGTATACGATACTGCAAATGATCAGCGTATAACATTCATTGAAAGACCTCGAGGAAGCCCACGACCTGAACTTTTGCTCCCTCACCTAGTTTGGCAGGTTAGTGAAAGAGTATAGTATTTACAGGCACATGTAGTACATAGGTGGACCACGCTTTAATAATTTTTGACCTGGTGCATGGGAGTGAACTTACATATGGTGCACTTGGAGCTTTGAGTCTTAGAGTTGTGTGATTTGGCAGAATGAAATCAGGGTTGAAACTTGAAAGATTAAGGGCCTGCTGGTAGTGCTTTCTTAGGAAGTGCTTTTACTCAGTTGCTCTTGAGCTGGAAGAAATTTTGTTAGAAGCACATGAATTCTTTTATTAAAAGCCAAGTGCTTCTTGTAAATGTGCTTGGAAGCTGTCATGTGCTGCTCCATAAAGAACTAAGCTGTGCTTCTATAACCCAGAAGCAGTTTTAATATTTTTGCAAATCGCTACCAGAAGTTCTTTTAATTATTTGTGAGCGCTTTTATCATTTGTAAAAGCATTTCCAAAGAGGTCCTAAATTTAAAGCGTAGAAGGGACGTTATAGAAGATTGCTGGAATTCAGGAGCAGCAGGTAATTTTGAGATTGTAAATGCTGTTTCAAGGGGCAGTGGAGGGATAAAGGTAGTAGCAAAATTTACGGTTTTAGGATTTTAATTTGGGAAGGAACGGAGAAACGATTGGGAGGAATTAGAATGTCAAATATCATAGGTATCTAATAGTTCTTTAACAGCTGAAGTAAAACCTAAGAAAAGCCAGTCAAACCTCTCACAACTCTTTGAAAAAAAAAAAAAAAAATTAGACTTGGCGTGACTACATATGGGAAATTGTCAAATTTAGACACTGTTTATTCTTGGCGCAAATAAAGCAGTGGATCATTTGTTGCTTCATTGTCGAGCGGCTTTGTCTTTATGGCCATGGCTGCTCAAGGAGACAAGTTTACATTGGTCTATTTTGGTGTCATGTAATGCACTTTTATGTGAGAACTTTAAATTTTTTCGGGGAAGGAGAATGGGTGTAGCTCTGGGGAGATGTGCTATGATGAAATTTTTTTGGGTTATATGGTTTGAAAGGAATAGGAGGGTTTTTGAGAATGTGCCTGGTGAGGTGGTGGAGTGCTTATAGGACAGTTCGACTTTGGGCTTCTTTTTGGGCATGGTTTGCTTTGGAGTATAGAGACCTGTCATTTTCTGTTGTTTTATCATAGGAAAAGCAGCTACTTTGTAGTTTTTTTTTTGGGCATTTCTCTGGTCTTTGTTGTATCTATCTTAGGGTAGAGTTGTTGGTTGCAGGTTTCGTGTGTAATCCTTTTTAGGAGTGGACTCCTTGTACACTATTCTTGTACTTTTGTTCCTTTTTCAATGAAAATTTTGTCTCCCATAAAGAACTAATATAATGAGAGTTTCTGCACGGGAAAAATGTGATATTCCATTTCTACACCTGCACATTATAACGCTATGATTTTACAATTAATGACTCTAAAAACTGATTTAACCTAGAATATTTAGCACATCATCCTCATAACTATATAAGATTAATTTTTCAATATGGAAAATGGCAGCCAAACCTTCTTTCCTAGTTTGCATCTCTATTTCTTAGTCCCTTAAATAAAGTAGTTATGGTGTTGTTTTCATGGGTTTCTCACTGTCCTTCATTACATTCAGGACGACACATTGTTGGTCATTGGCTGGGGAACATCAATCAAAATAACGTCGATAAAAACAAATCAGTCTAGAGCAGCCAATGGGACAGTTAAGCATGTCTCGATGTCAATGTCTAATATGAACCAGGTGGATATCGTGGCATCCTTTCAGACCAGCTATTTCATTTCTGGGATTGCTCCTTTTGGTGACTCTTTGGTCGTTCTAGCCTATATCCCTGGTGAAGAAGACGGGGAGAAGGAATTTAGTAGCTCTGTTCCATCACGGCAGGTATTTTATTTCCCCTCCGTTTGTTTTGCATTTTTTTTTTGTGAGGGGCGGGGGTGGGGGGTGGTGGGGAGACATTGTAAAGTTGCTGGAAGTGTGATTTCTCCTTGAAGGTGGCTCATTATGCTTTACGAAAATGTGTATTGACCCTTTTTGTTTAATGTTTTATACCCACTTATTCACATTTATACAATTTATCACATTTATGAGCCAGCCAACGGGTTGGACTGGATTAGACACTTTGCTGTGTACGCATTTTTGGAACCTATTGTTTAAGATCAAACTTTGTTTAATTTCTTGGTGGAAATTCCTTTTTTTTGTTTGTGGGTTTTAACTTATTTTCCTGATATCCCTTTTTCACCTTATTTAGCTTCCATAATTTTTTGCTGACTTATTTGTGTGTGTTTTTGGTGCTTATAAGAGCATCTCCAAGGGAGATGTCAAATACCAAACATCAAATTTAAATTTGATGGCTGATGTGGCAATTTGACATCTTACACAGCTTTGCACTCCACCCGATATGTCAAATTAAATTATTATTTTATTATATTTTAGTGTTGATTTGTTTTTAATTAAAAAGAAAAGAAAAGAAATAATAATAAAATATTCATTTGACATCTTGCTTTTGGGATGTCAAAAATAACATCTCAACCTCTAGCCTTCATTCCACATCAGCTTTGACATATCGGTTGGAGTGATGTGAGATGTTATTTATAACCGTTAAATGTCTATATGGCACTTTTGACACATCGGTTGGAGATGCTCTAATAAAGGGCTTTTTAGATTTAGGTTATTGGTAGATGTTTTTTATTAGCTTATCCAATGACTTTTGAACCTTTAAATTAAGCAGAAAAGTCGGACACTATATAGGTTAAATAAAAAAACAAAAAATTACAAACATACCATTTTTTAAAACAACTTTAAAATACCATACTTTCATTATACATGTCCATTTTTCATGAAAATTATATTTATGGAAAGCTTTTGTTGCGATCTATCAACCGCAACCCATTACTACACAATTATGTTAGCAAAAACTGAATTACCATACATGTCTCACAGATACGTTATCTTGAAGCTAAAACATTCACTTTTTCTTTGATCATGATAATGTTTGTACGTCACAGATGTTATCACATGTAATTCACTCCTTCTCATCATGATAATGCATAGTCTTACTAATACATTGTCATTATGCAATTTAATTCATTTTCACATCAGGATAATGTGTTCCTACCGATACATTGTCATTTATGTTGGTGCTTTAAGTTTTTTGTGTGCTTATTGGAAAGTTGAGTTTAAGGGTTTGAACCAAGTGGCATTTAGTACAGGGATGGTCCATGGGGGTTTTCAATGGAAACAGAAGAGAGAAAAAGAAAGCCCTTTTAGTATAATTCATTTTATTAATTAGATGCAGTATTATGAAGTGGTTTCTTTTGATTTTGCTGTACTTTTATTGTCTGCCCAATCAAAAGGAAACTCTGTTATTGTTTCTAATTATAATTTATTTGAAGCAGGGAAATGCACAGAGACCAGAAGTACGTATTGTAACATGGAATAATGATGAGCTTTCAACAGATGCTTTACCTGTACATGGCTTTGAGCATTACAAAGCAAAGGACTATTCCCTTGCTCATGCTCCTTTCTCAGGTTAACATACTTTAATTTTGAAGTTCATGGTCTAAAAAAGCAGAATAATTACATCTATATAGCTGTAAAACCCTTTAGTTTGAATTTAGGTAGCAGCTATGCTGGTGGTCAGTGGTCTGAAGGTGATGAACCACTGTACTATATTGTATCCCCAAAGGATGTCGTCATTGCAAAACCCAGGTCAGTGCTGTATTTTTTTATTTGTGCTTGTCTATAGAGTAAATTATGTATGAAGATTTGAAGTACATACAGTAAATAGTCTCCATCTACTCTCAAGATCCATAGTGATCAATTCATCTCTGTGTCATAAGTAAATTTTTGGTGCTTGTGACCTGGAATGATGTCGTATTACTGTCTCATCTATATAAAAGTTTTGGTTTAAGAACATAGTTAGTACAAAAAAGGAAGGTATCTGTCTTTTTTTTTTTTTTTCAATTTCAGGAATATGCCGAGACTGAAAACTAAAACAATAAAATGAAGGAGCTACACAGAGCATCATTTAAGCCAAAACAATAGAGCAGCCAACCCCTTAAACTACCAAACTGAAGCCATCATGTAAAAGTTATTCTTGAGTTAAACTATCCAAAGAAATCAGAAACTCACCTCTTTTTTAGCCCAATAGTCTGCTGAAAGAATTAACTTCCCTATAGATATGAGAAAATTTAACCCTTATCTTAGACAAAAAGAATTGGAGTTCCGGCCAGAAACACCAAAGTTTCCAGCAGAGATAAAGAATCAGATACAATAGCATGAAAGGACCAATCCCTAAAATCTGAGGAAACTGAAGCCCATAAGGATTGAGCTAAATCATAAACTCTTGTTCTTCTAGATTACTATTTTATATTTTGTACATCCATCCTTGAATTGTTGCCTTCTTATGTTGACACCTGACTCAAGGATGATTCAGGGAAGGAGCTTAGTTGGGTGATTAATTAGCACCGTAAATCTTTACCATACTTGTATAGTGATAGTGTTAATTTGTCTTTAAGATTAATTGAATAAGAAGTTGAGGGGGTACTTAAGTGGAGGAGTACATGTCGAGTTTTATGCAACTGTAGAATATTTATAAAGTTAAGCGGGATGTCGTTAACTTGATCAAGACATGAATGCATATATTCTTTTCAGGGATGCTGAAGATCATATTGCTTGGCTTCTTCAACATGGTTGGCATGAAAAAGCTTTGGCTGCTGTTGAAGCAGGGCAGGGACGGAGTGAACTTCTTGATGAGGCATGAATTCGTTCGTTCTCATATCACAGTATAGAAAAGATGATAATGTGTCTATGTTGTGTGCTTATGCATTCCAGCAGCTCTTTTCTTCCTCAAGTTACACATTTTTCACCCCTCTGGCTAACATCGTGTAGTATCATTGTTTATTAGATTTAAGTACACTTAAATCAGTTGGGTCATATGAATATAGATCATTTAATTTCTTATGCACTTTGGTTTTATGAGTTTTTTCTTTTTTATGCTAGGAGGCTTTATGAGATTATGAACCATAGGCAAAACCATTATAATCATCCTCGTGTGAAACATATCTTAATGCTTGAAAGTTTGACAGCATGGCCTTCACAAGGATTATATTGCCCTTTCGATCAGAAAAAAGGACTATATTGCCTCTAAATTTTAGGAAATGCAAGATGTTCATTGAATAATTAGAAACTAATCTTCACTTCTACAACTCCAGATATTAAAAGAATATTTGTATGTTCTCTTAGAGAAAGTTTCGTTCACATTTTATTTTTAATTTATTGGGTGGGTTAAATACAGAATAAATATAACCAAGGAAACATGGAAAGACTTTCTAAGATTTATGTACCTTGCGTGCACATAATGACCAAAGTAATATAGCGAACAAAGTTTTTGGAGTGGCTTGAAGCACCATGGCTTATATTTTATTGCTTTTCTCTCTTCCCTTGTAAATTTTTTGGATGTTGCTTTGATGGCTCTTTAGTATTGCTGTTGCACGTGCATGTGTTAGCTTTATTTACATAGTGTTATTCTGTAATTGATGAATTTATTTCACTTGTACTTGCACTGTTAAAATCCATGTAATTTAGTTGATTTAATTGCACAGTTTGTTCAATTTTTTCTCCTCTCTGTAGGTTGGTTCTAGATACCTTGATCATTTGATTGTGGAAAGAAAATATGCTGAAGCCGCATCTTTGTGTCCCAAATTGTTGAGACGATCTGCTTCAGCATGGGAAAGGTACTAATTACCATTCTATATAACCCGTTTTTTACAATGTTCCCAGTAAATAATTGGCTAGTGTCATTCAATTCTTCAAAATAACTGGCAGTGGACTATGCTTACAGATGGGTTTTCCACTTTGCTCATCTGCGTCAGCTTCCAGTATTAGTCCCATATATACCAACAGAAAACCCAAAACTACGTGATACTGCTTATGAGGTTTGTGAGGACAATTTTCCATTACCTCTGTGAACTGCTAAAGTTGTGTCACACTTTTTTATTTATTTGCCAACTGCAGAATCATATGTTATCTTGTTTGTCTCTGTCTCTGTCTCTGTCTCTCTTGGTGCTGTTAGGTTGCTCTGGTAGCGCTGGCTACAAATCCATCTTTTCATACGGAGCTCTTGTCAACTGTTAAATCTTGGCCACCGGTGATTTATTCTTCATTGCCTGTTATCTCAGCGATAGAACCTCAGCTGAATACATCGTCCATGACAGATGCTCTTAAGGAGGTCAGTCAGAAATTATCGATACGGAATATGAATTTTGAATATTATGATAATTTTGATTTTGTTAGACACCCCTTTTCTTTTTTAGGCTCTAGCAGAGTTGTACGTGATTGATGGGCAATATGAAAAAGCATTTTCACTATATGCTGATGTAAGTGTTCTTGATGCATATTTATGCCATTTATTCACAAAGCACTTCTACAATTATAATCTGTAACAGAATATCAACATCTTTATAGAATTTTTGTGAAAGTCGATATCTAATTGGTTAAATTTTCTTTTATTCTTTTTCTATTTCCAGCTTTTGAAGCCAGACATATTTTCCTTCATCGAAAAGCACAATTTATATGATTCCATTCGGGAAAAGGTATGGTGAATAAGATCACAACTTATATATTGTAAGTTGGAACTTATTGTTCCTGTATTTACTGTTATAGTTGTTTGTTAACAATAAACAGAAGAAATTTGTGTTTAAAAAATTTATCTGGGTTTTCTTGCTTCAATTTTCCAAATGTTTATGGATTTTGCATTGATTTTCTAGAGGCCACCTTCACAATTTCAGAACAAAATTTGGCCCTGGTATCAATAGCAACATAATAATTTTCTATCTAACATTGAAAACTTGCAATGTAGATAACTCATCAGGAGATGAATTATCAACTTTGTCACTCTTTTAATTTTCTATCATGTTGTCTCATGCTAATTTCTATTGTGGATAATTGTCGCTTGTGCGCTTGTAGGTTGTCCAACTGATGATGCTAGATTGCAAGCAGGCAGTTCCTTTGTTGATTCAAAACAAGGATTTAATTACTCCATCTGAAGTGGTCAAACAACTTTTGAATGCAAGTGACAAGTGTGATTCCAGATATTTCTTGCATGCATATTTGCATTCACTATTTGAAGCAAACCCTCATGCTGGAAAGGATTTTCATGATATGCAGGTATTGTGGAAGCTGAAATAATTTATTTGTTCATGTGATTATACCGGTTTCTGTATGTGTGATGAAGCTACTTATATAATTATTGCCTTAACTCCGTTAACGGTTTCTGTGTGATATACTTGAGTTGTTCTAGATATAAGTTGTTACGTCTGTTAAATATTCTATATATCTTATTAAGACGAGGACAAAATTGAGTTCAGGGTAGACAAATGAAATACTTGCACTCGCACATTTGTAATCAACTGGGTCTCTGGGATCTTTTGGAAACTCTTGCAGCCTCCTGGATATTGTATTAAAATTTTCTCTTTATAAGTTTACTAGATTCATGAATGCATGATACATGCCTTTTCATTTCCCTCTCTTTTGGTTGAAGAAAAAGAGTGCTTTCTCATGCAATTTGAACACTTGGGATTTGTGATAAACAAGATTATGCAGGGGTTCACATGGAATAGCAGATGCAGCTTTTCTTGTTTTCAGATATCTTATTCTTTTCTACCTTCTTTTTGGTACTCCTAGGTACTATGAGTTTTATGAATTGATTTCATACATTTTCCTGCCTCTTCTGTCTCATCTTCTTCAGACGCCTATTACGTGCACTTCCTACAAAGGCGGCCCTCCACCTCGTTATGCGTAAACTGATCACTAACTCACCTAAATCCTAATGCATCTAAAATGTGGTTATTATATCTTCAATCACTTGTGGCTGGATCTGACCTGCCATTATGTTGCCCTCAAGTATTTTCCAAGTTCTTCAAGAAACAACTGGGTTTGCTGTTTAGGAGTGGATCTTTATATTACTGTCTTGCTTTCATCGTTTCAATTTGCAATGAATGAAACTGAAGTTGCAGATCTTTGTTATTGCTTAAAAAAATGTATTAGGTACTATATAGTTTGCAACAGTGGTTTGTTTTTAAGAGGCTTCCTTAAGATATCTATTTCAATTATTACATGCCTTGCTTAGAATGTATTGTGTGAGGTTGTACTCTTTTCTTTCTTGTGCAATAGCTTGTGTTAGGTTATCACAATAGTTTGTGCTGTTTGGTGAAGTTTAATCTATGTGTTTTCTTTTATGCACGTTGTTTAACACTTGTGCTGTCGTTTGTTTACTGTGGTAGGTAGAGCTTTATGCAGACTACGATTCAAAGATGCTACTTCCTTTTCTTCGTAGTAGTCAACATTACAAACTTGAGAAGGTTTGAACAGTTAATAATGATCAATTAGGATAAACTTAATGTTTTTCAATGAATTGATTTTTTAATATACTTCACAGGCATATGAAATTTGTATTGGAAGAGGCCTTTTAAGGGAGCAAGTCTTCATTCTTGGAAGAATGGGAAATGCGAAACAAGCCCTTTCTGTAATCATAAATAATCTTGGGGATATTGAAGAGGTACCTAATGTCCTCTTAATGTGGAAGAGGATTTTCTTTCAACAGATTGCTTCAGTTATTCCTTTGGGGTTATTTTTATCTCTTTACTGTGAAATGTGGGGGTGATAACGATGTATGTTATGGCCGTGTACAGGCTGTGGAGTTTGTAAGTATGCAACATGATGATGAACTTTGGGAAGAATTAGTTCAGCAGTGTCTTCATAAACCTGAAATGGTATTTGTTCTCCCTAGTCTGCAGATCTAGTGTTTATCTATGTCGTGGTAATTGGATATATCTACTTGTCCTCTTCAAGTTCCTCTAAAATTTCGTCCACTAATTGACAGGTAGGCGTGCTATTGGAGCACACAGTTGGAAATCTAGATCCTCTATATATAGTGAATATGGTTCCTAATGGGTTGGAGATTCCTAGGTCAGTTTGATCAGAATGTTGTGGTGTTCGTTTTAATGCTACTTTCTTATATTCCTATTTCTATTAATTAATAGAATTCTTTGGTTTCCTATAATTCCTAGCATATATGACTGTTGGCATTTTAAGAATGAAACTTACAGGATTCTTTGTAATGTTTGTTGACATCCGTTCTGGTGGTAAAATCTTGTGCCTTGCATGCATAATCATAGCATTAATTATGTTATATTTTTTTTTTTAGTTAGAAGTCCTGACCTGTTTTTTACTCATGCTCGCCCTCATGTGTAGATGTCCTCTAGATGGAAGAAAAGAGTAGCTTCTTTAGATTAGATAAATAAATACACACACACATAGACAGAGATCCTTTTCTTGTCTTTAGATTGCTTGATTTTCAATGTCATCCATATATGTATATCACAGGTCCAAGAACTACCATGTTTTCTTTTTATATGGCAGTGAAAGTCAAACGATACATTTTAAAAAAGTTGTTCAGCTTGTGCCATGACAAGGAGAATCCATATCAGATAGGCATAAATAAAGATGTTTGGTGCAACATATGCATGCATTATGTATGCATTAAACGGGCATCCATATGCCCACACACCCACACACCCACACACATATTGCACATATGGAAGCAATATCTTTGTGTTATACGTCTTAGTGTATAGGAAGCTCATATGGATACGTATATGCATATTTTCGTATGTGCTTATGTATACACATCTGTGTTGTATATATGCTGGAACTTGCTATACTCTAACATAACATAACCTGGATATTTGTCAGTGATAAATACGAAGGTTCTGGAGTAGTCTTTATAGAAGTATTTGTATTGACCTTGTGCAATTTTCGGTTTCAGGCTTAGGGATCGCCTAGTGAAAATCATCACCAATTATAGGACTGAAACATCTCTAAGACATGGGTGCAATGATATCCTTAAGGTACTCCTGTCTTCCAATTAAATTTGTTAGATTTGAATAGAGCGCAGTGTAAAAATTCTGAGACTGGGTGTAATTGGGAAACAGGCTGACATTGTCAACCTCTTGGTCAAATACTACAAAGAGGCAATACATGGAATTTACTTGAGCAATGAAGAAGACGAGGCACGGACGAAAAGGAATGATAGTAGGGCTTCTCAGGTGATTGAGAAATCACCAGGTGTGAGAAGTATGGAGGTTAAATCAAAACCTAGGGGTGGTGCAAGGTGTTGCATGTGTTTCGATCCCTTTTCTATACAAAGCCTTAATGTCATCGTTTTCTTTTGCTGTCATGCTTATCACATGACTTGTCTTATGGATTCCACCTATACTAGTGGAATAAAAGGGAGTGGGGCCACTTCCAGTGACAGAGTAGCAGATAATGAGTATGATGATAGTGTAGTGGAAGAAGATGATGATGATACCCAATCGGGTGACTCTCGTATGCGTTGTATCTTATGTACTACTGCTGCTAGTCGAGTTAAGTGATGGTGTGCTTGATGGTGCTTTCAATGTTGCATGCTCATTATTAATTTTTTTTTTGGGTTCCAAGTTTTTGTGTGCGCATGCAAGTGTGCGGCTTCTATTTATCTTTTCTTTTGTTGTGCTTGTGGTGTCAATTCTTGTATCATAGTTATACATATTTATTGTGTAAAGCGGCTTTTATTCCTTGGTGAGTTATGAGGATTGTTGCCATCAGGCCTAGTTTCTTCAGTGCACATTGCAGATTTGTTGGAGTTGATGTGTACGCTGTAGTAGTAGATAGGGTTTTGAGTGGAGTCAGACGAACAATAAATTTCAGTATTTTCTTTGTTGTCATAATTGATTGAATTTTCTCTCTTCCTTGGAACAATTCAGAGTTTTCTCATCTTGTTGAAATTTGTTTATTTTAATATGGATCTTGGATGTTCTATTTGATATGGATCGATCAGAGCTTACTGATAGAACGCAAAGCCAGGTGGATATTGGTATTTTAAAAGGATGCTTATTATCAAAAAAATTAACTCAAATACAATTTTTGTTTTTTGTTTGCCAAAGTTAGGAAAGGCTTCAAGCCTGAGACCACTCATCTTCAAGTCAAGGTCTTTCAATTGGGCTAGATTTTGTTGGCATCTCAAATACAATAGAATAGAATCCGTCTGTTTTTGACCGATTTAAACATGATATGACATTATAAATGACACATTTTTCTTGGATCAATAAACATCACACGACTTATGTTTGCTTGTCTCCTGGTTGTTTACTGCATATGAGGATTAGGTTATTTCCAACACTCAATGCCATCCATATTTGGTACTGCACAATTGCAAATCAGTTCCTTGGTTCTATTTGAAAATTCTAATTCTCGTTCCATAAGCTTGAAAACTCCACCTTCAGGGTA
This sequence comes from Prunus salicina, assembly GCA_020226455.1. Lineage (NCBI taxonomy): Eukaryota > Viridiplantae > Streptophyta > Magnoliopsida > Rosales > Rosaceae > Prunus > Prunus salicina. The sequence goes on along the minus strand of CM035342.1, from coordinate 27,777,297 downwards.
AGAAACGTAAAACCAAAGCAAATGTCATGACTGGCATCATTCACTGAAATTTGGATGGTCGTCAAAACTTGTACTTGAACAAATTAGAAACCGAAAGAGAACAGAAGAAATTTATAAAGTCATCCTACTTGTGAGATGATAAAACATGCGTATTCCAGTCATCCATTATATATATAAAGAGTATATGGATGTGCAAAAGTATACAAAAGTATATAAGGTTATACATGTACACATTGTGTTTTTTTTTTTTTTTGGTGAAATGGGGGGGAAAAACCCCAAACAAACGAGACAAACTAACCAACAAAAATCAACCGGGGCCTAGACACCCCTAACAAATCATCCACCAAAGAAGTCCCAATCCAACTTGGAGCCTCATCAAACATGCATATACCAAGATCTAAGTTATAACTCCAAGCAGCCAGTCGATGCAACATTGTTTTTCTCCCTAAAAATATGATGCAGGCTGCAATTCTCAAGCTGCTGCATTAACTGCCAACAACCAGAGACCAGAGATGCAAGAGGGTGCAAAGTAAGAGAATCATGCCGTTGAACAAGCTGGATAGCAACAGCCGAATCCATCTCAACGATAAGGTTATTAAATCCTTTCGCAACAGCCATCCTCAGACCAAAGAACAGACCCCATAATTCAGCCTCTAGAATTGCCCTTTACCCAAATTAACAGCAAACCCACTACACCAATCACCAGAAACATCACGCAACACACCTCCAGCACCAATATGGCCAGAAGCAACTTTCCTAGAGCCATCAACATTCAGTTTAAAGACCCCAGCAGGAGGAGGTTCCCAAGCAAACCAAGCTTCAACCTTCGCACACTTGGTAGAAGAAACATTAGAAGTTTTAAACCATTCCTTCACAGCAACAATAATAATTTGTATGGAGTCAAAAGCCAACTCTTCATCACCATGAAACACATAGTGATTCCTCCATTTCCATATATACCAACATGTGAAAACAAAGACCAAATTCCAAGGAATACCATCAGCCCAAACACTCTTCGACATCAAATTTACGCTAAGCCAAGGTTGAAAATCCATAGTAAAAAATCTAGCACTTTGACTAGAATTGAGAAGAGCATTCCACACCTTCTTAGCCTTAACACAATCACGAAGAATATGGAGTATAGACTCCATAGGCCAATGACACGATCCACAAGAAGCATCCAAAGATAGCTGTCTTCTAACTCTTTGCTCATTAGAAAGAATTTTTCCTTGAAAAACAAGCCAAAAGAAAATATGCAGCTTGGGAGGAATCCTCAACTTCCACAAAAACGTCCAAGCAACATCAGAGCAAGTAGAGCCCTCAAAAACCATATTATAAGCAGATTTTACAGAGAAAATCCCATTGGAGGAAAACTTCCAAATTTGAGCATCCTGTATCCCACTATTAAACCCCACAGGACAGCTAATAACTCTTTGGACCAGCTCTTCAGGTAAAGCAGCCCTTAGTTTCTCCATATCCCACCAACCATCTTTGTAAAAACTGGAAATAACAGAATCTGGGTCACAAATATGCACACCACTATCATTTTGGTTTAAAGGAGCATAAAAAACCCAATTATCCTTCCAAAACTTAACAGTACCACCATCCCCAATTCTCCATAACATACCCTTCCTTAAAAGAGCAGCACCATGAAGCACACCTCTCCATGTAGAAGAACAATCCTGCCTAAAAATCACAGAATCATCAAGAATAGAATGGCCTTTAAGGTATTTAGCCTTATAAATCTTTGCCCACAAGCCTTCATCCTTAATATGCAACCTCCAACCAATCTTGGCTAACAACGCTTGATTCATAGCCCCAGTTTTTTTAAAGCCCAAACCCCCTTTACTCTTAGGCCTGCAAACAAGATCCCACTGACAAAGATGGACCCTGCTCCTTTTCTCACTCCCACCCCAAAAAAAATTTCGATTTAATTTATCAATTGCATCACACACACTAGTAGGCAGTTTAGCAGTTTGCATTGCATAAACAGGCACAGCCGAAGTAACAGATTGAATAAGGGTAGCTCTACCAGCTAGAGAAAGAAATTGACCCTTCCAGGCAGCAAGTCTTTTATGCACTTTGTCAATTAAGTTACTATAAGTCCTTTTATCAATTCGAGAATGCAATAGAGGCATACCCAGGTACCTTCCAAGATCTTCAGTTAGAGGAGAGCCACAAATACAACTGATTTCCTTAGCTATTTCCTTACAGGTGTTAGGAGAACAAAATATAGCAGATTTATCAAAATTTATGTTTGACCAGAGGCTTGACAAAAAACCTCCAAGCAATTCTTCAAAACTCTAGCTTGATTAGAGGTAGCTTCAGCAAACAAAACTAGGTCATCAGCAAAAAAAAGGTGCGAGACAGCAGGGCCAGCTTGGGAGGACTTAACAGGTCTCCATTTACCCATTCGAACATCCTCAAAAATAATATGGGACAACTTTTCAATACACAACACAAACAAGTATGGAGACAAAGGGTCCCCTTGTCTAATACCACTCTTAGGTTGGAAAGACTCAGTGAGCTCTCCATTGATACATATTTGATACTTCACAGTAGAAACACAACTCATGATCAACTTAATTAGATTGAGAGGCAGACCCAACTCCACAAGCACATGCTCAATAAAATTCCAATTTAGGCGGTCATAAGCCTTAGAAAGATCAATTTTCCAAGCCATGAAACCTTTTTTACCCTTAGACAATTTAAACTTATGCATCAATTCTTGAGCAATAAGAATATTATCAGTAATATGTCTACCAGGGACAAAACTAACCTGATTAGGGCTTATGAGATTGGGCAAGATAGTTCTGAGCCTGGCAACAATAACCTTGGATATCACTTTATACAAAGTAGAACACAGGCTGATAGGGCGAAACTGCACCATTGACAAAGGACTTTCCACCTTAGGCACTAGAGTAATAAGAGTCATATTAAGCTTCTCAGGAATTGTACACTCATGAAAAGCCTTAAGCACCATCTGAAAGATATCTTCACCACAATGATTCCACTGGCTCTGATAAAAACATGCAGGAAAACCATCTATCCCGGGGGCTTTTAGCCCTCCAATATTAAACAGACTAGCTTTAACTTCCTCCAAAGCAACTGGTCTATTTAAAAGCCTCAAATCAGCCACATCTATGCCAGGAAACAAATTAGGAAAACCAATCTCAGAGTCCACCACATGATCATTAGAAAACAGGTCTGAAAAATAAGTCACAGCTAAAGCTTTAATTCCCACTGCATCCTCAACCCAATCACCAGCAATATTCTTAAGTCTTTCAATCTTGTTTCTCCTCCTTCTAATAATAGTTGTAAGATGGAAAAACTTTGTATTTCTATCACCCTTCTGCAACCAATTAACCCTGGATTTTTGCCTCCAAAAAACAGCTTCTTGTTCAAGAACATCATTAAACTCCTTAACTAACTCAGGTTCCAAATTACTAAGGAAACGATTTGGACCCATACACAAATATTTTTGGATACCATCAATGCGAGCCAAGAACCTATTCTTCCTTTGTCTTAGATGACCAAACACTTGAATATTCCATTGCTTCAAAGGAGCAATAAAAGCATAAGACTTCTCTAGAGCAGATCCAATAACAGACCCCAAGAAGCATCAAAAACATCCTGAAATTTCTCATGTTGGAGCCACATAGCTTCAAACCTGAAAGGTCTGGAAAGGGGGGAAGAAATAAAACAAGAAGCCAAGCAGATTTTGATGGGACTATGATCTGATTTAGTCCTCGGGAGATGTCTCACAGTTGCATCAGCAAAAAACCTTCGCCAACTCAAATTACAAATAGCTCTGTCCAGCCTTTCAAAAACTTTTTTATTAGTCCAAGTGTATTTGGATCCATAAAAACCCAAATCTACCATATCATGGTTGTCAAACCAGGTTTTAAACCCTCTTAATCTGCATAAAGAAACTCCTCCTAACTTATCTTCGAACCTCAACATCTCATTAAAATCTCCAGCAATTAGCCAAGGCATATTATGATTAGCTCCAACAAAGGAAAGATAATCCCATAATTTCTGCCGCTTAGCAATACAAGGATGAGCATACACTGCAGTAAACATCCAGGGAGTTTGACCAGGACAACAGACACAAGCAGAAATAGATTGAGCTGAGGTACCAACAATATCAACTGTGACTTTACTAGCATTCCGTAATAACCACAAGCCACCAGAGAAACCACTAGCATCCACAATTTCATAATTGGAAAACCCCAAAGATTTAACCACATCAATAGCCTTCCCACCACTGATTCTAGGCTCACAAATGAACAGAATATCCATATGATGAGTACGACTCAAATTCATCACAGTAGTCTTAAACTTAGTGCACGCAGCACCTCGAGCATTCCAACTAATAATATTCATAAAAAATATGCTAAAAGATAAACAATCACTAAGGGTAAACCCTTTACTTAAGCATCAAAAGCCATACCTTCAACCGTGTTAAAGGTAGTACTAGTCAAATTTCCACCAGAAGTGCTAGTTTGGCCCTCAACCAAATCCATCTTCGCAACTTGCCCCAGCTGGTCAATCCCTCTAGGCACAAGACCATTATCATCATCATACTCCGAAGCATCCTCATGAAGATTAGTATCCTCATCATGAAATTCCGAATGTGTTGTTATATTTGGAGGTTGATGCCAAAAAATATAAACCCCTTTCTCTTGATGAATCTGCTGACCATCACCCCAACTCTCCAAATGCTCAGTGACAGCACTAAGAGTAGAAGGCTTCCTACCACCAACAACTTGATTACAAGAATGTCGAGAAGCCCCCATTGTAAACTTATTAGAAGAACCCAAACTCTTATCCATTACCTTACTATTAAAGACTTTCTGCACATTTTTATTGGAGATATCATTCAGAACAGGCCTAGAACCCGATTTAGCATGTTTAGACTTAGTCCAAACTTTCTTACCAACTTCCTCCACTGATTTAAAAATAGGGACACCCCCCGTCGGAACTTGGCTAACATTATCGGGCCCACTTATGTCAAAATCTTCACCAATCTCATTAAGAGCATCAAAACGAGACCCTTTGTTCCTTCCACCAGAACCTTGCCCAGGAACATCCTTATGAATAGTTTTTGGTCGCCTTCTAGATTGCACATTCATCCAAGGGCCTCGCAAGCTATCCTCAGCCATCTTCACAGTTTCTGTAACCCCAACAGAGTCATGATTCATAGGGCCCACTCCTGCACCTTGAGCTTTCCCAGCCTCATCGGACAAATTCACAGATTTCAGAGTACAACTCTCCCTTTTGTGACCATAACACCCACATAGATAGCAAATATCAGGTAATCCCTCATATTCAATATTGTACCAGTTCTGATTTATTTGCACAAAGGCATCAAGGGGTTTAGTTAGATCCAACTCCACACCTAAATGAGCAAACTTACCCCTATTTTGCGACGTAGTCAACGAATCAATTTTCAGCAATTTACCAAGAAGGTTGCCAATCCTCTTAAGAGACCAAACATCAAAACATTCAAGCTGCATGGCAGATACTCGAATCCAAACAGCCATTCTTGTGATGTGTGCAGTAGAAGGGCAGAACCCAGGCCGCCATTGTTGTATGGTTAAGTATTGCCCCGCAATCATCCAAGGCCCTCCAATCAACACAAAATTTAAGTCCTCTTCCAGATCAAATCTCACAACAAAATAATCATTCACCAAGTCAATAAGCTTCCACCCTCCCACCAAACTCCATTTCTGAGCTAAGCAATCATGAAGATAGTTATAAGTATGAGAGCGACCAAGGAGCTTAACGATCAAAGCATTTTTCCAAGGTTCACAAAATCGAGCCATAGCACGATCAGAGAACTGTATACTAGGCCCACGCTCACCACGAGAAATGAACACATCATCCTCATCATTCAAACCCTCATAATCAGTATCCAAGCAGTTAATATCAATCCCCACATTTTTGGTCATATTAACTTTATTCATCAATTTATCACGAAAGCTATGAATACCAGGTAAGAAATTAGGCATCATATTACCATTAGATTCATTCACCAGATCAGCCGTCGGCCTAGAAGTATGCTCAGACTCTGGCATCAGATCCATCTTAGTTGCTTGCATCAACCCCTGCATCGAAATGGGATTGGAACCCGACTCCACATCGTACTCAGAATCGCAATCCGCAGCAGCCCGAACCCTCTTCGTCACACGAGAAAGCTTGGGAAAGACACCAGGGGATCCTTCCTCCATGGGCAATTGAAATTCAGGGAGACTCACACTTAGAAACAATAGATTGGCGGCCGGAAACCACCGCAGCGGCAGTTCCCAGCAAGAAGAGTCGCGAAGGTTCCGTACCACTCGGTGCTCTCACTTTGGAGAGAAAAACGAAACTTTCTTTTACACATTGTGTTTTTCAGTTCGTTCTTAATGTGGGAAACTCTCACCTTCTCACGAATGTCTCACATGCGTTAATGTATGTATAGAAAAATAATATACGAACTCTGAGAGCATCTCCAACCAACCAGACAGATGGCATGGCAAACGGTAACAATTGAAGCTGCTTGGAGATCCAAACGAGTTGTCATTGCTGACATAAAAAAGAGGGCTAGAGCAAAGACGTCAAAATTGATGCCAACATACCGAGGCGTTATTTCCTTGTTTTGAATCTTTTATTTCCATTGGCCCACTTAGCTTTAATTACTAATACTGTTTGTTGTCTTTGATTGGTGCCATCGGATTTTTTTTATTCTTTTGGCCTCACCAGCTTTATTGTTTTTTAAACCTATGGAAAAATAATAGTAAAATCTTAGTATTTTTCAACATTTCGGGTGGAGTATAAAGTTATGCAACATGTCAAATAGCCACATCAATCATCAAATTCAAATTAGGTGTTTTGTATTTGTCATCTCCATTGAAGATGCTCTTAGGTATCTTTTTCTTAGTGCTAGTTTGTCATTGCTTATTTGAGGTGATAAGTGATTTTTTAAAAATTTTGAGAAGCTCAACCCGTTTGGTAAACTGTGAGAAAATCACTTATTGTTAAAAATTGCTGTGAGAGAAAGCTATAAGGGAAAGCAGCTAATGAGGTGCTTTCATTTTCTGATTATTTAGGAATCAGTTTCGAAGAGGTGCTGGATTTAATGATTATGCGGCAATCATTTTCTGATTATGCATAAAATTAATACCAACAACACTTTTAACAAAAAATTTACCAAACGCCAAACTGCTTTCTCTCACAGCTGATTTCTCTCACAGCAAATCTGACAGCGATTATTATCACAGTACAGCAATGCCAAACTGGCCCTTAGTCGGTTTTGTAGGAAAAAATTCTGTTCACTTTGATATCACATGGAATAGGTTTTGGCATATCTCTCCTAGCCTTCAAATTCATGTAGGATTTGACTGCTCAGTTGGAGTAATTTTAACTTTTCATTTTTGTCATTTCATGTCCACATGGCAATTTGACATATCGGTTGGAGATGCTCTTAGAATATATACAAGAAAAGTGACCTATATACGGGTTAGACTTAAATACACATTAGTCTTATCTATTGGCATATGACGGGGCCATAAATCATAAAGGCACAAAATTACAACTATTATGTAGGGAAAGGTTGTATTCATGAGTTAGCCAATGCATATAATTTCAAACTCAACCTTGTTTTTTGATAGACAAAAACTAGCAACATTGATATTTACCTAAAAGAATACCGTTTTGGCCAACTGGGTCTAGCCCATGGAAAAAAGGCTTTAACTTGCATACCAATGGTCTTAGAGCATCTACAATGGGCTCCCTAAATCACATTCTTAGACAAATTTTAGGGAGGAATTGGAAAAATGTAATTCCAACCATGCTCCCTATCCACCTCCAAAAATAAGGAGACTTCTAAGAGCTCCTAAATCTAAAAAGAGAGAAAGGACTCCTAGTGGCTCCCTGTAATTTAATGCTGCTTTATTTTATGAGTATTTTAAACCTTTAATTAATGCTAACTGTAATTGGTACTTAGGTGACGAGGGGTAAATTTAATCACATAAACAAGACACAACAACACAGCAATCTTCACACACTTTAAACCTTGACCAAATACACATATGACTAGTCAACTGCTAGTCATGAACAACCACAATGAAGAGAACACACAGAACATGCCACAAAGTACCTGCAACCCTAGAAGATTACTAGTGACAACCTAGGCACTCAAAAGGACCCGTCAATCTAGGCATCCCCTGTGCTAGCAACAACTAACAGATAAAGATGACTAGTCAACTACCAAGAACACAAACCCAGAAAAAATACAGATATGCAAAACAGATTTTGTTCACCCAAAAACCCACCATTGGGAAAAACTGGGAGTCATTAACCGACCAGGCACTCCACTAAGTAGAAAAAGATTCTTACAAAGGAAACACAACCAAGCTCAAGAAGCACCTAGATCTATTTAGGAATATGAGCAATACCTCCTTTGTGCAATCTTCTTCTCCAACTTAGCAAAACTTGAAGCTCAGTTCTTCACGGCAATGGCAGCTCCTTCTCCAGCTCGTTCATCCCATGGCACTAGCTTGCAAGCTCCAATACAGACCGAAACCAATATTTGGATTCAAAGGAGAATGACCAATTTCTTCAAGAAACCATACTCTTGAAGAAATCAGTCTTGAATCTAACCTAGATATAAATGAGAGATGATTTAAGTAATTAGATGCAGATTCGGGTTTCAAAAGCAGTTTTTCAAAAAGAAATCAATTGGAAAAACTCATAGATGAAATATTTGGATCTCTCTTGAGGAAGAAGAAGAGAAAGAAAGCAAGCCAATCTTTCCAAAACTTCCACGCAAAAGAGACAGCCGCCAAATGACCAAAATCGTAGCCTTTACAGACCAAAAAATTCCTTAGGTCAGAAACCCACATGGCAGCAGAGAGAGAGAAAGAAGAATAAGACAAAACAGTTTGTTATCCAGCTGGAAATCCTACAGAGCAAGGATGACTAGTCATATGAGAAATGGATGACTAGTCATCTTTTTATGAAGACTGTTTAATGTAATGATATGCAATGCTCAATACCTTTGTCAACTTGCTTGTGCCTCCATAGAGCAGAGATTAGAGAAGAACACCAAGAAAAAGTTTTCCTTAATCTAGACTTGAGCTTGATAAATTACAATACACATCCTATTACAAAGTTGTCAAGGGAAGCCAAAAGAAAATAGCAAAAACCATACATTAACACTAACTAATTTATATATATATATATATTATAGAGATGGACCAATTAAAATAGAGTTATAGCATTTATAACTCCCTAAACTAGAGAGTATGATTGGAGTTAAACGTTTATAAAGAGCTCATAAAATAGCTTATATATATATTTAGCAAAGTTTTAACTAAAAAATAGAGAGTATGATTGTAGCTCTTACTCTTAGGTTCAAACCCCTATGATACCTTTGGAGTGTGTGAAATCTCCTTTCTTCTTATAGTTTCAACTATCGCTTATATTTATAAATAAAAGAAAATAAACCTATTTTGCATAGAAAAAATAAATCAAATTAAGAATCTAAAACCCATTCAATTAACAATACACATATTTGTTTGATTTAAAATTCAACATGAAAGTAACTAGGAACCTTTTTTTTTTTCCTTGACAATGATATAGAACCCTGATCGGTGCATAATTACATATCTTTTTATACCCTTCTAACTTATGATTTGGTTATGTTTTTGAGTTAAACTTGTGCTTTTAATAAGTTTTGTGTATGTTTCAATGTAATAAGGTTGAGACTCATTACATGCATTTTGAAGACAATTTAGCTTAAAACAGTGTTTGCAGATCATTCAATTTCACGGATTAACCTGTACTTGCTCAAGAAGAACCAGATAATGAGTCATACATCATTGGAAAGATACGGAAGTCTAGTTTCCGTAGCATTTTACGGTTCATGATTCGGAGTCTTCTAGAGGAAGTTATACATGATTTAGTAGATCAAGGTCAAAATTCGGCAGCATCTGCGTTACTGGGCCATAAATGACATTTGAAGGTCTTTCCGATTTTTCCTTGAGTTGGGCTGCATATGCTTGGAAAGATAAGACAAAGGGCTTGAAGATCCATATTTTTCCAGAATTTTATGAATGTATTAACAAGCCCAAAACGAACCCAAAAGAAGAGTGCAATGCATTGTCATGCATGACATATGCATGATGAAATGCACTATCTAGTGGGAATTGTTGGTGAAGTGCACTATCTTGTGGGAAGCTTAGGTGAAGCATATTCAAGTCTTATAATTGAAGTGGGAGTTGCAACACTAAGTTTAAAGAAAGAAAAATTGTTTTCAAATGTAATGGTGTGTTAGGTGAAGTTGATGAAGTGAGTGGAAAGCAATATTTAATTTAGATTTTCAACTTCCTTAGGCCTATAAATAGTGAGGTTTCCCAAGCTTGTAAACACACCCCCAAGGGGGGGAGCTCTCAAACACTTCTCTAGAGCTCCCCCTCCCTTCTCTCCCTCAAATTCTCTTAGTTTTCCTTTCTAGTTCTCAATTGTTGTAATAAAATTCTTTTGCTAAATGTTTCTTTGAGTTTTTCTAAGTTCTTAAACTTTCCATTGTAATGTAAATTATTTTCTTTAGCAATTCAAGTTTGAATAGTTTCCAAGTTTCAATTATGGTTTTTGTTCTTATTCATTATGCTTATAAGTTAATATGCTAGTTTGAATGATTGATCACCATTAAGGCTTACATGTTAGCTATCTTGGTTTGAATTAAGAGTAGACACCATGCTTTAATTCGAATTGAACTATGAATAGGAAGAGTATGTATGGACATTCGACAACAGGGATTAGATACATACTTGATTGTTTAAAATGTTCTTCTATGCTTAATGGGTTCCTAATGCTTAATTTAGGTTAGACAACAAATGATCAAGTTAGGGAATTAGGAACACAAGGTTAGGACCAGACACCATGGCTTAATCATACTTTAGCTAGAATCAATCCGTTAATCTAAATTGAACTTGGGAACTTATTCGCTTGAGTTAATTTATTTTCTTTCTTTCTTTCTTGTTTGATTTATTTTCTTTCTCTTTTTCATTTCTGTTTTGTACAGGGAATTGAATTAAATCAATCTATCATCAATCCTCGTGGGATCGACCTCGCACTTACATATGCTAAACTACCAACGGCTCGTGCACTTGCGAGTATCACAAGTTGAGGATGCAGCTGAATCTATTTTGGTGCAGCTGAATCGACGCAACAAACCCAAATTTTTTGTTTTGTTCTTGTCTTTTCTTAAGAGGTAATTTCGGTTTGGTATCTCGAAGTTGTACCCTTAAGGCATGTTTGTTCACACACTTTCTGTTGGCGCTTAAAACTAACATATAGAAATAAAGCTAACTTACAGTTGATGTGGAAGGTTTGGACCCGAGAAGCCTTCGGTTTGTGGTGTCTTCCCACGAGGGGTAATGCCAAATTTTGCCTGGGGAGAGAAACGGCAGGTGAAGCCTAAGACACCAGTGTGGTGCCGGCCGAAGGTCCTCTGATGCCAAAGTTAGTAACTAAGAGCGATTCTACTGACAGAGTGAAAGCACAAGTCAAGTAAAAAGTCTTACCTCTTGGCTGGGCCAAAGGGCTCTATTTATAGAGAGCATTTATGATGCTCTTAGTACTTAGTTTCGATGTGGGACTCATGGGAGTGTCTTCAGCGGCCGACGCGTGCCCTGACAGGTTATGGCGGGAGTTCCGAGGTGATCTGTCAGAATCGGTCGAATGTGTTGACTAGTCGCTCGACATCATCTGCCGAAGGTTGGTGTCTTTTGTCAGTTTGTAGGCACTCCACGATTTGACCAATATGAATCGATGGAGCATGTCGATCGAAGTTTCGGCATGGCTCACAGAGCTGGTCCGGGCCGTGTAGATTTTGCCACATGTTAAGACGTGAGTGAGGGGTCAGATATGGTACAAACACTTTCAATTTTAACAATGCAGTACCCTAGTATTGAAAATTTGTTGCAATATGGTTTTGTCGTTAAATTGACTGTTAAAAAATCTGTTAAGTGCTAACGTGGTGCATATGAGACCCAATTTTTTGTTTAATTAAAATAAAATACTATTAAAAACTATAATTAAATTTAATAAATAATTATTCAATATTAAAAAGCTAAAAAAGCCAATGAAAAAAAAAATCATCGTACTCTTACTTTCTCTGGGCAAAAATCTGTCACTAAAACCCTCCCTCTCACGACACTACCCAACTTCTCCTCCATGCCCACTACCCAAATCTACCCTTCTCTCTTACACTGAGTCTGAAGCGGCCATGGAAATAGATAGGGTCTAGCCAGCTTTAGCCAGCCGCATCCATGCTCCTCACTCTCCTCGACGACCATTGCCGAACCGTAACATCGGCCCCACTAAAGAAAGTAATAGTGAAACGACCCGACCCCCCGACCCAAATTCCACTTTGGAATTCGGGTCGAGTCGTTTCAAATAGAGCGATGGATTTGGGTGTGGGGAGGAGCTGGGCAACTGCAATAAAGTTTGAGCCATTGAGTTTTTCCCAGAGAGAGAGATGTTTGTGCCTAATAAATCACGGCCGTGAGAAGAGGCTTTTTCTCGGCCGTGACATCTGTTCACCAAGTGAAACGGCAGCGTTTTATCAAAGTACCTTACGCCCCTAAAGAAACACAAGGCAAATACAAAGGCAAGGTTTTCTCGGCCTCTCGACCATAGCCTCACAGGCCGAGGCCGAGGACCATGCAAAACATGGCCGGAGATATTGTGGTCAGAAAGCCACATGGCTTCTGGGCCCCACGCCCCATTTAATGAAGTATTGCCTCTGTCCGTCACAGCAAATCCACTAGGGCATGAAGCATTTAATGCATGAGGGCAGAAGGGAAGTGATTGAAGTCAGGATTTGGTAATCAGAGTGGTTAGGTACAAACATTCTCGTAAATGTTCTTATAACTGGCGGTCTCTTCACCAACCACTAAATCAGAGCATTTAATGCGTTCCCACGGTCAGAGGTGCAGAACCCACGATCAGGGCGGTGTCCGAGATTTGCCGAGATTTATGGGGGTCACACCACCATGCTTCACGATCCCAAATGCTGATCAGACCCAGCCATGCTTGCCCTAATTAGACTCCACCATGCAGGTCCTGTCAAAGCCTCGATTGTCCCTCCAGGACCCCTACTATAAATACCAAACTCAAGACCACGCTCAAGAGGTCCAACACCAAAACCAAAAGCCTCCCACGGAGACGGAGCAACTTATTTTTCTGTCACGCACTTTCAATACCTTTACATGCTTTCCTAGGAGTAGTGATAGATTGTAAGAAAATCCATTCATCAATATATCATACGACCCTTAATTTCTCAAGGCGCCGGAGCACCATCCTTGTTATCGCCTCACTCACCCCATATATCATAAGACCGTCGCTCCTTGAGCAACGCGCCGGAGCACCGCCCAAAATCCACTACCTACACCACCATTAAACGGCCTTGTAGCTCAGGCCGTGAACCTGACGGCCGAGACCAGTTCCTTTCTCGGCCACAATCGTTTGATTAAGAAGTCCAAGTTCAAACAGGCGCATCATTTAAACTTCTCCTACCCAAAACCTATCAAACCCTCGACGCACGGTAGACCGTGCTGGCACGCCCGCGCACAAGCCGCACCGCATCTAAAAGTAGGACTCCCGTGTTCGCGCACATCCCATCGGCCCAGAGATCCAGGCCGTGAGATTTGCGACGCCAACAAGAGAGAGAGAGAGAGAGAGAGAGAGAGAGAGAGAGAGAGAGAGAGAGAGAGAATGATAGAGCGATAGTTCAAATTTTTTTTTTTTTTTTGCCTAACATCAAAAGACTCCCTGTAGTTTTAGGGTCATTCTCAATATGGGCCTCGGGTTTCAATTTCATCATTTTACACCCCATAACCAATTTAAACCTTCAGTTAAGTTGACTGTTTGGTCAGACGTTAAATGTTGACATGTTTATTGTGGAGCCTACCCACTAACTAACCAGTCCCTAAAAAAATTTATATCAAATGATAGAATAACTTTTTTTTTCAAAAAAAAAAAAAAAACTTAAATAAAACCCAGCCCCTCCCTTGCCTAATAAACCTAGTGCCCATATTCACCCCCTCTTGCCCCACACCAACCCCAACCTCTAACCCTCTTAATGTCCTCTCTCTCTCTCTCTCTCTGGCGTCGGCTGGCGATCGCGACGCTCTTCTCCTTTTCCACGAACCTGGAGATGATCTTCCTCATGCTCTCGAAATCGAAGAGCCTCTCGCCTTTGTAGGTGAATGACACCACCATGAGATCGTCGAAGGTCACGTGCTCCAATATTGCTGAGATCTGCTTCTCCAGCTCGATCTTGCACGCGCTCGAGGTCTTGATAAAGGTCGCAGATCTGAGAAGGCAGCATAGGAAGTTTATTGGCAACGCCGCTTTCTTAGATGCAAGAGCGGAGCCAGAAAATTCATCAAGGAGGGTCAACCTCAAATAATAAAATCATCGCAAAACAAAATAAATTTATCTAATAACACAAAGTCTTTAGTAATAACTCATATATGTCATTCCAATACATTCATAATCATTCATCTCTTGAAATATTTTTATAATCAGTTCATTATCAATAATATCAAATTTCAGAATTAAGATAATAAAGAAATCATATAACCATTTATTTTCTTAATTTGAGATAATAAAGAAATCATAAATAAAAAAGTGGTTTTGGGTTAATAATTCTTAAGTTATTAAAAATAGAGAGAGAGAGAGAGAGAGAGAGAGAGAGAGAGAGAGAGAGAGAGAGAGAGAGAGAGAGAGAGAGAGAGAGAGAGAGAGAGAGAGAGAGAGAGAGAGAGAGAGAGAGAGAGAGCTGGGAACTTCAGTCAGAAGGGTCAAAATTTAAGAATGAATTATAAACAAAGAGTTATGTAGAAAACTTCAGAAGGGTCAGTTGACCCTTGTGGGCCTTCATTGGCTCCGCCAGTGCTTAGATGGCAAGAGAGAAACGATCGCTTCCAGAAGCTCGAGTTGCCGGATTCAGAGATCGGAGTCGTCCAAAACAGCTGAGTTCGCGCTGTTATCGGAGTGGTCTCAGACGAGATCTCGAAGCTATTTCTCGGCGTACGTTATGTGGCTACGATTAACGATTTCGCTCCACGCAGCTTCATCGCAGTGATAAATTTGTCGAAGAATTCAATGTCCAAAATCGCTAGAGAACTTGGTTGGGTTTTGGGCAGGGGAGGGGCTGGGTTTTTTTAAGCTTTTTTTTTTAATTAAAAAAATAATGTTATTTCATTTTATATAAATAAAAAAAATTTAGGAACTGGTTGGTTAGTAGGTGGGTTCCACAATAGACACGTCAGCATTTAATTTCTAACCAAACGGTTAACTTAATTGAAGGTTTAAATTGGTAAAATTTGAAAATTATGGGATGTAAAATGATGAAATTAAAACTTGGTAGCCCATATTGAGAATGACCCCAAATCTTAAGGGGGTCTTTTAATGTCAACCTTTTTTTTTGCTTTTTCGGTTTTTTAAATTTAAAATTTATTTATTAAATTTAATTATAGTTCTTTAATAATATCTTATTTCAATTAAACAAAAAAGTGGGTCTCACATGCACCACGTCAGCACTTAACATATTTTTTAACAGTCAATTTAATGACAAAACCACATTGCAACAAATTTTCAGTACTGGGATACTGCATTATTAAAATTGAAAGTCCATAGATAAAGAAAGTCCATAGACAAACATGTCTTAAGAGTACATCTTCATGATACCAAACTGAAATTAACCCTTTTTTAAAGTAATGATATGTTGCTCATTTTTTCTTTTTGCTTAGTTTGGAAACTCTATTTCTTATTAACGATCGATCTAATATTACTAATATATCTAGACTGGAAAATTTACATAAATTGGAAAAGCATGTTTACACAATTATCTAATTCCATCATAGGGAATTATTCATTAGATTATGATAGTAGGCCATTGATCAAACAAACATGATTTTCCCGGCTTAGTTGCACATCGATTATGTTAGGACAAACTCTATTTTCATATTAATATTTTAGGTGGGTGTCCTCAATAGTTCGGAGAAGCGCTAAAATTTCCTCTTTACTTTTAAAGTTCTTTGCTGAATTCCTGTCCAAAATCATATATGCAAGGACTATCATCATTGACTATTCCCACTTTATCTTTTCTTTTTGTGCTTCAATTTTAATTTATTTTCTTAAAGGGCTTTTTGTGCTTTTAATTTTTTTTTTTTAAATACAGACGATAGTCTAAATTGATATAAGGATTCGAACTAAGATCACTGGTGTGGAAGTCAAGACCATTTTTTACTGAACTAGACCAGTTGGATTTTGTGCTTTTATTAAGTTAATGAATGAGTAGATGGTTTCTGATTTTTTGTAATTAAGTACTTTTATCTGTAGCTGGCCATTATAAAGTCAATACAATATATGCCATAATCTCTTCTATTCTTTGAGCTCTCATAGTATATATAGCCATATGACTGCTCAGAATATCAGGTCAGAAAACACACAACTGAAACCTTGCCATGAACCCACTTATATCTTTACTTCAATGCCTTCTAATTACAATTTCTCTATTTATCACTTCCCCAGTTTCTGCTTCACCCTTAAACATCCCAAGGCTGAGTCCAACTGGAAGAACATTTGAACATGGAAATTATTTTGCAGACGGCCAACCCAAAGCTTTGTCTAACTTTGATCCAAACGATTTTGAAACCTTTTATTACAAACAAACACTTGACCATTTCAACTATAGGCCTGATAGCTTCTCCACTTTTCAACAAAGATATTTGATCAATTCCAAGTATTGGGGCAGCTCCAATGTTAGTGCACCAATATTGGCTTACTTGGGCGCAGAAGAACCAATTGATGATGATCTTTCTATTATTGGATTTCTCAGAGAAAACGCCAATCAGTTACAAGCTCTCCAGATATTTATAGAGGTATGTATGGAGAGAAATTCGTGTCGACGTATAGGGCTACTTGTGTGCAGTAAATTGTTCTCTTGCCAGATCAATTAAAGTATTAATCTGAACTGTTGATCAAGTGAGTTCTTATATATATATATGCTACTTTCTCTGAGACTTTTATTTTTCTCCTTAATAAGCACCGGTACTATGGGAAGTCCATCCCATTCGGATCAAGGGAGGAAGCATTTCAGAATGCAAGCACTCTTGGGTACTTCAACTCAGCCCAGGCAATAGCAGATTATGCAGAGATCCTCATACATGTAAAGAAACAACTCCGCGCCGAACATTCTCCGGTGATTGTTATTGGTGGATCATATGGTGGAAGTAGGTGTCTGCTAATTAGTAATTAAGTTTAAGTAATTTTGTGACCATGTTTTTAGCTCTCCGTTTTGATTTTCTATTTTCCTTTTTACACAGTGCTTGCTTCTTGGTTTCGGCTAAAATATCCCCATGTCGCTCTAGGAGCTCTTGCCTCATCAGCTCCAATCCTTTACTTTGATAACATTGTCCCACCAGAAAAGGGATATTATTCCATTGCTACCAAGGATTTTCGAGTAATTTCTTTTTCTTTGTCTACATCTTAACATCAATATATATTATGTAAATTGATTAGTATTTTTAGTAAAGAAAAACCTTTAATATTTATGATTAAAGGGCATGCTTGCGTGTGCAGGAAGTCAGTGAGACTTGCTACCAAACGATTAAAAAGTCGTGGTCTGAAATTGATGAGATTGCTTCTCAGCCTCAAGGCCTCTCAGTTCTTAGCAGAAAGTTTCAGACTTGCAGGTAGCTTGTCGGTAGCCTTGAAATTTCATGTTATAGGATTTACATAATAACCTCAAAAGCTAAGCTAAGTAGATGGATATTCTGATGATTCTCTTATTTATTTTTTTGTGTTCTTGTCATTTTGATATTGGCATTTACATAATAATTCTAGAGTGCTGCTATTTCCACCATCCTGTCCTATTTTCCCACCCACCTTATCTTCCCACTCACCATATAAATTTAAAAAAACACAATCCTATCTTTCCACCCACCATTATTCCTAAAATATCCTTTAATTATTAATTCTATTTTTGATTTTCTTTTTTCTCATTCTTTCTTCTCTTCCTTCTCCCCTCCCCTCCCCCGACTATTCAATGCTCATTCAATCTTCCACCATGAAGCAAGTTGGTTCCTTCATCTTCGAAAAATCTTGAGAGGTTGGTTTTTTTTTTCTTTTTTCCAAATTGAAATGTCTCTTTCTGTTCTTTAAAATTTCAGCGTTGTAGTTGGGTGGGTGGCTGCTGAATTTTTGCTTCTTTTTTTTTTTCCCCACACAAACTTGAACAACTCACTTGCCTAGTAATCCACCATGAAAGCAACATGTTTGAAGCAAAGAGCCCATACTTATAGAATGAAAGTATCGTTCAAAAAAAGCAAATATTGTTTATGTATATGTAATATAATGGGAACATAGATTGCCAATTACTTTTATGAAGATTCAAAATTTACCTTCCAACTAGTGAAGTGGATGAGATGAGATTGAAAGGCAATAGAGGAGGTTGTGGCGGCTGCCTCAAGAGTGCAAAACAAAAATGAATGGGCTTGTGACGTGATATACGTGCGTTAGGGTTTATTTATTTATTATTATTTATTTTGCAATTTTCCTTTTTTTTTTTTCAGTTTTTTTAATTCTTCATGGGTGAAACATGTTTTTTTTTTCACCAAAGTCCTTAGAAGTCATTTTACAAAAGGGTAAATTTATCTATGAAATTTTGAAGATAAGGTGAGTGGGGAAATAGGACAGGTGGGTGGAAATAACAGCACTCTAATTCTATTGATTTTGTCATTATTCTTTTGTTTTCTTCTCATTTAAATGTTGGGATCTACGATAACAATTTAATCCTAACGATTAATCTGTCATTACTCTCTTTTGTTCTTGTCATTAACATAACGAGAGTTAATTCTGATGATTAATTGGAGGTACTACAGTAAATAAGCGAATCCTAATGATTTATCTGCCATTCTCTTTTGTTTACATCTTGGGATATTTACATAACGATAGTTAATTCTAGTTACTAATTTGTCATTACCCTTTTGTTTTCTTGTCATATTTACATGGTGGGATATTTGCATAAATAAAAACAAAAGTTTTCCTGTTTTCTTGTTTTTTAGTAGGTTGTTGACGTCGTCTGTGCTTAAGGACTACTTGATGCTAATGTATACTGGGGCCGCTCAATACAATCGCCCACCAAGATATCCAGTTACTGTTGTCTGTGGTGGCATTGATGGAGCTTCTCATGGAAATGATACTCTAAGCAAAATATTTGCTGGTGTTGTTGCTTACAGAGGAAACAAGTCATGCTATGTTAACGCACCCAAAAATAAATCTGAAACAGATGTAGGGTGGAGATGGCAGGTAACTATCTATTTATTAATGTAATTATCTTGTTATATTTTCTTAATTGATCAATTAGAACTAACATAATAAGGAGTAATAACAATGATCACATTACAAGACCAAAACTCATAGTTCAAAATTTAAGTTCGATTCCAGATAACTATTTGGTAAAGGATATATATTAATATATACATTTGATCAACTAGCTAGATTTTTTTTTATCAAGGAGAGGAAATTCGAACTTGAGATCTCTTTTTAGATCGGAAAGATAAATACCACTAGAAAAAATATAGTTAAGAATTAAATTTTGCTTTTATATGTATTTCTCTTTCAAATGTTAAAAAATATCTCAAAATTCGAATCCTTATTCTTCAATTATTATCTTTCTTTCTAAGGTTGCACATGTGCTACGTGCCCACCCAAATATATGTGGTGCATGTTTTGGAGGATAAATATTATTGATGCTGATTGTTGCTTTGATGAATGAAAAATATCTAGCTTTATAATGAGGTCCACATTCATTAATATGCACGCATGCTGATTGTTACTTCCGAAAAAATCTGGCTATGTAATCATTCAAAGAGTTGCCTTCACGATTCAGGGACTTTTCTTTTGTACAAAGTCAGATTTATAAACTTCAATATATATATATATATATATATTTAACATACACAACCAAGATGTCATGTTGTTCGAATCTGAGACCTATAATTTATAAATGAATGCCTTTTTTCACTAGACTAAATCCCGCGATGAGAAATAAGTATCTCTTCATTAGATCACATTATTGGTAAATTCATTGCCCACTTTGTTATATTGCCAAAATATTATTGTCATTTATGAGTGCTTAGATTTCAATTGACGTTGACCTATTTAGACATGTAGTGACATGGTGATACCCATAGGCATCAGCAACGACAGCATGTTTCCAGCTTACCAATTCGATCTAAAAGACTACATCGAATCGTGCAAGGCACAGTATGGCGTCCCTCCTCGGCCTCATTGGGCCACTACTTACTTTGGAGGCCATGTATGTATCAAAAATCTTCAGACCTTCATTTCAGTATGTAGTTTTTAATGCTAACAAATTTTATTCCGAACAGGATATAAAACTGGCTCTCTCCAGGTTCGCTAGCAACATCATTTTCTCCAATGGGCTAAGAGACCCTTACAGTAGTGGAGGGTAAGCATAAAAAAATGACTACACAAACCAAATTCAAATTGTTATTATTTTGATAAACAACATATTTCAAGTTTTCTCCACCAAGTTTAACAGTTTGTAATATTTCTTATCATACAGGGTGTTGGAGAACATATCAGACACGGTCGTTGCGGTCTATACAAAAAATGGTACATAATGAGACACTTCAAATAAGTTATATTTGAGAAATTTTTTGATACGGCAGGCCGTATATATTTGAGAAATTTTTTTTAATAGGGCTGACCTTCTACTGAAGGGGACTATATATGTGAAATTAATTAAATTTATTTTACAGGGTCTCATTGCTTGGATATAGTTGGTGCAAATACTACTGATCCAGACTGGTTGGTGAATCAGCGGAAAGTTGAGGTGAAGATTATTAAAGGATGGTTGGCCAAGTATTATGTCGAGCTGCAGGCATATTCAAATAATAAATCGATACCACTTCAAACAATTAAAACCGTGGAAGGAACACATTAGGGCAATCCAGGTTACAAGTTTTTCTGTGTCATCCCAGAAAATTCCTTAGTTTCTCTAGTATCAATGTCATCCCAAAGTTTCTATTGTTTAGAACGTATTAAATCAAATTTTCGGCTTGAATGTGACTGTTCTTATAGTATTGTTTTGTTTTTTAATAATAAAAAATATTTTTTTATTTTTTCTCAAAATCTTACGTAGTAACATCAAGCGAACTAAGAGCATTTCCAACAACCTCTTCAAAAGCTTTGGGATACCAAAATAGGCGAGTCACAATATCAAAAGCCTTTGCAACAGCCTCTTCAACCTCAATCATCAAAACTGCAACTTTTTTCTTTCTCTTCAAAACTAGTAAGTTGATTTTCGCTCTTCAAAACATTTATTAAATTTTTGAACAACAAAATGTCTTGGAAAAAAGTCACCAAATAGCAGCTAATAGCCATGTTCAATCATTTGCCCAACACTTCAAAGATTTTCATCTAAGCCTGACACAATCATCACCTCCTGTATATATCTAGGGCCATCCTTTAGCTCAATTACACGTGTCCCATTTCCCGAAGCTTGAACTAATTCCCATGTTCCCATCTTCACCTTGCACTTCAAGCTCTTATCAATGTTAGAGAGCAGTGATTTGTGAGATGTCATGTGATTAATGCACCCACTATCAACATACCAAACACCAAAGTCAGTTGGTTTTGAAAGTGAGTGAGAGGCATAAAACATGTTGGTTGTCTCTGATGCTTGATTCTCTGCAAAATGTGGTTTGTTATGTATATTGCTAGAGCAATTTCTAGCAATATGACCAAACTTGCTGCATCGGTGACACTTGACTTTATCCTTGAACCAACATTCACCGTAATGCAACTTGTTACAGTGCTTACAGGTTCCTTTGTTCTTATCATTCTTGTTAGACTGATCTCTCCTCCAGTTTTCATTCTTCCAGTTTTGCTTTCCACCTGAATTGGGTTTATCCTCCCACTTCTTTCGGTTATTCTTCCAATTCTTCTTGGACTGACCACTACCTGAAGAGGATGAGGAACTGGCTCCCTTCACACTCATACTAGCAAACGCCTTCTCAATAGTATTCTCAGAGTGCCTCTCAAACCTTTGCTCGAACGCTTTCAGGGTTGCCACAACTTCCTACACTTCTATTGCATCCAAATCCTTGGTATGTTCAATGACCGTGCAAACAGGGTTATAAGTCTTAGTAAGACTTATCAACAATTTATGCACTATTCTGTTCTTAGACAACCCTCCATCATAGTTTTTAATTTGAGCACCCATGCTCTTCATTTCATTTATCAATTCAAACTGTCTAGTCAAATAAGCAGATAGAGATCATCTTCGCGCATACGAGTATACTCAAAATCTCTTCTCAAACCTTGTAATTTGATTGACCTTACACAATCATCTCCTCTGTATTCTTGTTGTTACATATTTCGGGCTCTTTTTGCAGTCACTTCGTTGGAAATTCTGGGAAAGAGCTCATTTGAAACAGCTCCTTGGATGAGATCCAGTGCTTTTGCATATAGCTTCCGAAGCTCAGACAATGCCGACTTGTCTGATATCTCTGAAACTGTAAAAGTAAATCAGTAAAACCAATTTACACATCAACATCACACACGCACACAACTATGATGTCATGGGAGTTTGGACCTGAAACCTCTTATCTGTAAGTCAATGTCCTTTTTCACTGAGCTAACCACCATTGGCATTTCTTTTATTATCTTAAAATTGATAAAAGGGCCCAAAGAATTTTAGGTCAACACCTCATTGGACTTGCAAAAATGTCCATATCTAAGTGCAAGACTATCCAAAAGTATGTAGTTGTCCATGTCCACATCGTGTTTTGGGGTTCTTAATGGGGGAAGCGCTCAATCGCTTTAAGACCATGACACAAGTGGCTCACGTTGAAAGACTATATTCTTAGGATACATAGAATATATGCTTTTAGATATTTTTCTTGTAAGTCCATTTGCAGGCACAATTTATAGTCATCATGAGTCATGAAATTTGGTATCACATGGACTAGGTTTGAGCGCGAATTATCTATATGGACAAAATACACAGGCCTAGAGTCACTGAATCCTAATAGGTGATGGGTTAGGGAAAACTACTTGTACCATGACACAAGTGGCTCACGTTGAAAGACTATATTCTTAGGATATATAGAATATATGCTTTTAGATATTTTTCTTGTAAGTCCATTTGCAGGCACAATTTATAGTCATCATGAGTCATGAAATTTGGTATCACATGGACTAGGTTTGAGCGCGAATTATCTATATGGACAAAATACACAGGCCTAGAGTCACTGAATCCTAATAGGTGATGGGTTAGGGAAAACTACTTGCACAAATTACAAGTTGTCTTTGTAGCGAATTGTTTGTACTCATAAGCTACTTAGTCATTGCAGACCATGACATAAATTTGTTTTACTAATCGCAATATATACGCTAATTATCTTAAATATAGTGGTATTTATCTTCTTAGTGTTAATAGGTTCAAATTTGAATTCCAGTTCGCTCGATCATTCCCAACAACAAAAACTTTCAATGTTTTCAAGTTCAACTTTGTCTTTTGATATAGAAAAAATAACCAAATTGATATCTAACTAAAAGAATTATTTAGAAAAACAAAACCAATTAAAAATCTAAAACATATTTAACAGTACATATATTTGACTCGAAATTGAACATGAAGTTGAAACAACTAGGCATTTTTTCTTTTACCCAACTTTGCTTCCCAACTTACCATGAGTATTTTCGCACTGGGTTTTACACATTGTTCTTTTTTTAATGTAATGGTGTGTTATACCTTATCATGTGCTCAGTTGGGATAGTAGTATTTTGGTTTTCTTTTTCTTTCTAAATTTGTGAACTCTCTTTTGAAAATTATATGCTATCACTAGATTGGAAGTAATAGTTCCGGAGAACTAGCAAGAAATTATACCCGGCCGGTTCATTTAATTTTGATTATTAGTTACATTAAAGATTTTTTCAATAGTTCCATCAACCATTATTATTTCGTTTTCATTGGCATTGCAAGAGGTTTTCAGATTTTATTAAACCAAAAACAAATGAAGACGAATGCGGGGTGGAGAGAGAGAAGAGATATTGAAGGTTGAAAGAAGTTGAGATTTTATTCCGAAACTAATTGGTAATGGGAGAATAACCGAAGTCGTAAACTATGATTGTTATTTTAATTTTCACTTTTGATCCAACAAATAGGTCACGCAAAAATATAGGCTATACAAACTCATCCATTCTTCTTGCATATTTTTCTTCATTTTTTGGGGAAAAAAGGGGGTGCAGAGAGGTGAGGACAAACCAGTAACCGCGAGACACCTGGGTGTGGTATAATACAACAAGTGCGGCAGTACCACCTTCAAACCTCTCGAGGGGCAATTTGGTCAATGCGGGAATTCTACACGCGGGGCATCGGCGTTTCTTTGTTTAACCGCACGGGGGAAACACCGGGTAAAGACCCCTAACTTTTTTACCCGATATATCAACCGGGTTTGGGTTTAGGGTTTAAGCATCGCGTGTATTTCCCAGCCCCACACCCCCAAGTTAAAGCGGACATCCCTCCGCATCCAATATAAAGGGCGAAAAACTTCTTGTAGCAGTCGATGTGGGAGATTTTGGCTGCGAATATCTCAGGAGAACAAACCAGCTACCCCACAAAGGTTCCTTTCATTAAACGAAGTGCCCATATAGGAATGTTTAATTGCCTAATTAACTAGAAGCATACACGATTAATAAATGTTCTAGATGGATATTTGATACTATAAATATTCTGAAGAAAATGTAGCTAGTCCACTCGTTGAAATTTTTTTGATTCCATTCTTGACAATATATTTGACGATAATACAAAAATGCCAGACAAATTGTCTAATGTCTAGATTGGAAATTAATTACATCAATTGGATGTTTAATTAGATAACTATTTAATTATATAATGATTTGTAGGCAATTGACCCTTTTTAAAAAATAAAAATTTCCTCCCATAAGTTAATCCTAGAATATTCGAACATTATTTAAAAAAATGATTGCGATATACCTTTTCTGTGTAGTTGCTTTGATTGGGTCAAGTTATTATATTCAGATCACCTTTGTTGTTGCTTTCAACTTATACATTAATTAACTGACTAACTAACCGACAAGTGTATATCCTTTTAAAGTTACTATTTCTTTAAAATAATCTTACTCCTCATTGACTGGAGTGTAGTATGGAAGTTATGCAACTGTTTAAAAGATTTTAGGTCTCAATTTGTTTTGGGTTAGATGCTCACATTTTAATATGTAAAATGATTTATATGGTAGGCTCAATAGCCCTATATGCTCCCACGTCACCGGATAAGAATTATCTACATATTAAGCACAAAAAATGCTAAACATAAAGAAAATGTCTCACATTAAACGATAAAAACATTGCAATAATGATATCTTGAGTTTTTCCACCAATTCATTTTAAGTTAAATGCTCACATTCTGATATAACCAAACATGACAACCAAAACAAGCTTCAACACTCTGGTTTTCATGTTTGGCTTGTTGGGAGGACACTGGAGGTGGTGTTACATAATAACCTCAAAAGCTAAGCTAAGTAGATGGATATTCTGATGATTCTCTTATTTATTTTTTTGTGTTCTTGTCATTTTGATATTGGCATTTACATAATAATTCTAGAGTGCTGCTATTTCCACCATCCTGTCCTATTTTCCCACCCACCTTATCTTCCCACTCACCATATAAATTTAAAAAAACACAATCTTATCTTTCCACCCACCATTATTCCTAAAATATCCTTTAATTATTAATTCTTTTTTTTTTTTCTTTTTTCTCATTCTTTCTTCTCTTCCTTCTCCCCTCCCCTCCCCCGACTATTCAATGCTCATTCAATCTTCCACCATGAAGCAAGTTGGTTCCTTCATCTTCGAAAAATCTTGAGAGGTTGGTTTTTTTTTTTTTTTTTTTTCCAAATTGAAAGATCTCTTTCTGTTCTTTAAAATTTCAGCGTTGTAGTTGGGTGGGTGGCTGTTGAGTTTTTGCTTCTTCTTTTTTTTCCCATACAAACTTGAACAACTCACTTGCCTAGTAATCCACCATGAAAGCAACATGTTTGAAGCAAAGAGCCCATACTTATAGAATGAAAGTATCGTTCAAAAAAAGCAAATACTGTTTATGTATATGTAATATAATGGGAACATAGATTGCCAATTACTTTTATGAAGATTCAAAATTTACCTTCTAACTAGTGAAGTGGATGAGATGAGATTGAGAAGGCAATAGAGGAGGTTGTGGCGGCTGCCTCAAGAGTGCAAAACAAAAATGAATGGGCTTGTGACGTGATATACGTGCATTAGGGTTTATTTATTTATTTATTTATTATTATTTATTTTGCAATTTTCCTTTTTTTTTCCTTTAGTTTTTTTAATTCTTAATGGGTGAAACATATTTTTTTTTTCCCCAAAGTCCTTAGAAGTCATTTTACAATGGGGTAAATTTATCTATGAAATTTTGAAGATAAGGTGAGTGGGGAAATAGGACAGATGGGTGGAAATAACAGCACTCTAATTCTATTGATTTTGTCATTATTCTTTCGTTTTCTTCTCATAGGATCTACGTAACAATTTAATCCTAACGATTAATCTGTCATTACTCTCTTTTGTTCTTGTCATTAACATAACGAGAGTTAATTCTGATGATTAATTGGAGGTACTACAGTAAATAAGCGAATCCTAATGATTTATCTGCCATTCCTCTTTTGTTTACATCTTGGGATATTTACATAACGATAGTTAATTCTAGTTACTAATTTGTCATTACCCTTTTGTTTTCTTGTCATATTTACATGGTGGGATATTTGCATAAATAAAAACAAAAGTTTTCCTGTTTTCTTGTTTTTTAGTAGGTTGTTGACGTCGTCTGTGCTGAAGGACTACTTGATGCTAATGTATACTGGGGCCGCTCAATACAATCGCCCACCAAGATATCCAGTTACTGTTGTCTGTGGTGGCATTGATGGAGCTTCTCATGGAAATGATACTCTAAGCAAAATATATTTGCTGGTGTTGTTGCTTACAGAGGAAACAAGTCATGCTATGTTAACGCACCCAAAAATAAATCTGAAACAGATGTAGGGTGGAGATGGCAGGTAACTATCTATTTATTAATGTAATTATCTTGTTATATTTTCTTAATTGATCAATTAGAACTAACATAATAAGGAGTAATAACAATGATCACATTACAAGACCAGAACTTATAGTTCAAAATTTAAGTTCGACTCCAGATAACTATTTGGTAAAGGATATATACATTTGATCAACTAGCTAGATTTTTTTTATCAAGGAGAAGAAATTTGAACTTGAGATCTCTTTTAATATCAGAAAGATGAATACCACTAGAAAAAATATAGTTAAGAATTAGATTTTGCTTTTATGTGTATTTCTCTTTCAAATGTTAAAAGATATCTCAAAGTTGGAATCCTCATTCTTCAATTATTATCTTTCTTTCTAAGGTTGCACATGTGCTACGTGCCCACCCAAATATATGTGGTGCATGTTTTGGAGGATAAATATTCTTGATGCTGATTGTTACTTTGATGAATGAAAAATATCCAGCTTTATAATGAGGTCCACATTCATTAATATGCACGCATGATAGGTTGCTTCTGAAAAAATCTGGCTAAGTAATCATTCAAAGAGTTGCCTTTCACGATTCAGGGACTTTTCTTTTGTGCGAAGTCAGATTTATAAACTTCAATATATATATACAGAGAGCTTCCATTGAGGGATCCCTCAAATAAGCTTATTTGAGGGACACCCCTTGTAGGCCTCACTCTGGATTGTATTTCACTAATCCAAACCGTCTATTTTGTAGATACTCATTCAAAGATCATTTCTACAAAAAATTACTTGAATCCGATATCATTTGACCACTCATTTGAGTTATTGAAATTTTAGTACTTTCTTGAATAACCGTGTTCATTGATTTTGTAAGACACAATTGGATGTCGAAACGGTTTCCGATTTGTCTAATTTTTTGTAAGGATGATCTATGAATGAAGACCTAAAAAATAGATGTTAAATATATATATATATTTAACATACACAACGAAGATGTCATGTTGTTCGAATCTGAGACCTATGATTTATAAATGAATGCCTTTTTTCACTAGACTAACCCCGCGATGAGAAATAAGTATCTCTTCATTAGATCACATTATTGGTAAATTCATTGCCCACTTTGTTATATTGCCAAAATATTATTGTCATTTATGAGTGCTTAGATTTCAATTGACGTTGACCTATTTAGACATGTAGTGACATGGCCATAGGCATCAGCAACGACAGCATGTTTCCAGCTTACCAATTCGATCTAAAAGACTCCATCGAATCGTGCAAGGCACAGTATGGCGTCCCTCCTCGGCCTCATTGGGCCACTACTTACTTTGGAGGCCATGTATGTATCAAAAATCTTCAGACCTTCATTTCAGTATGTAGTTTTTAATGCTAACAAATTTTATTCCGAACAGGATATAAAACTGGCTCTCTCCAGGTTCGCTAGCAACATCATTTTCTCCAATGGGCTAAGAGACCCTTACAGTAGTGGAGGGTAAGCATAAAAAAATGACTACACAAACCAAATTCAAATTGTTATTATTTTGATAAACAACATATTTCAAGTTTTCTCCACCAAGTTTAACAGTTTGTAATATTTCTTATCACACAGGGTGTTGGAGAACATATCAGACACGGTCGTTGCAGTCTATACAAAAAATAGTACATAATGAGACACTTCAAATAAGTTATATTTGAGAAATTTTTTGATACAACAGGCTGTATATATTTGAGAAATTTTTTTTTATAGGGTTGACCTTCTACTGAAGGGGACTATAAATGTGAAATTAATTAAATTTATTTTACAGGGTCTCATTGCTTGGATATAGTTGGTGCAAATACTACTGATCCAGACTGGTTGGTGAATCAGCGGAAAGTTGAGGTGAAGATTATTAAAGGATGGTTGGCCAAGTATTATGCCGAGCTGCAGACATATTCAAATAATAAATCGATACCACTTCAAACAATTAAAACCGTGGAAGGAACACATTAGGGCAATCCAGGTTACAAGTTTTTCTGTGTCATCCCGGAAAATTCCTTAGTTTCTCTAGTATCAATGTCATCCCAAAGTTTCTATTGCTTAGAACGTATTAAATCAAATTTTCGGCTTGAATGTGACTGCTCTTATAGTATTGTTTTGTTTTTAATAATAAAAAATCTTTTTTTTTTCCTCAAAATCTTACGTAGTAACATCAAGCGAACCAAGAGCATTTCCAACAACCTCTTCAAAAGCTTTAAGATACCAAAATAGGCGAGTCACAATATCAAAAGCCTTTCCAACAGCCTCTTCAACCTCAATCATCAAAACTGTAACCTTTTTCTTTCTCTTCAAAACTAGTAAGTTGATTTTGGCTCTTCAAAACATTTATTAAATTTTGGAACAACAACATGTCTGGGAATAAAGTCACCAAATAGCAGCTAATAGCCATGTTCAATCATTTGCCCAACACTTAAACGATTTTCATCTAAACCTGACACAATCATCACCTCTTGTATATATCTACGACCATTCTTTAGCTCAATTACACATGTCCCATTTCCCGAAGCTTGAACTAATTCTCATGTTCCCATCTTCACTTGCACTTCAAGCTCCTATCAATGTTAGAGAGCTAATTTACACATCAACATCACACACGCACGCAACTATGATGCCATGGGGGTTTGAACCTGAGACTTCTGATATGTAAGTTAATGTCCTTTTTCACTGGGCTAGCCACCATTGACATTTCTTTTATTATCTTAAAATTGATAAAAGGGGCTGAAAGAATTTTAGGTCAACACCTCATTGGACGTGCAAAAATGTCCATATCTAAGTGCAAGATTATCCAAAAGTATGCAGTTGTCCATGTCCACATTGTGTTTTGGGGTTCTTAATGGGGGAAGCACTCAATCACTTTAGGACCATGACACACAAATGGCTCACGTTGAAAGACATATAACATCTTAGGATATATAGAATATATGCTTTTAGATATTTTTCTTGTAAGTCCATAAGCTACTTAGTCATTGCAGACCATGACATAAATTTGTTTTACTAATCGCAATATATACGCTAATTATCTTAAATATAGTGGTATTTATTTTCTTAGTGTTAATAGGTTCAAGTTTGAATTTCAGTTCGCTCAATCATTCCCAACAACAAAAACTTTCAATGTTTTCAAGTTCAACTTTGTCTTTTGATATAGAAAAAATAACCAAATTGATATCTAACTAAAAGAATTATTTAGAAAAACAAAACCAATTAAAAATCTAAACCATATTTAACAGTACATATATTTGACTCGAAATTGAACATGAAGTTGAAACAACTAGGCATTTTTTCTTTTACCCAACTTTGCTTCCCAACTTACCATGAGTATTTTCGCACTGGGTTTTACACATTGTTCTTTTTTTAATGTAATGTTGTGTTATACCTTATCATCTGCTCATTTCAGTTGGGATAGTGGTATTTTGGTTTTCTTTTTCTTTCTAAATTTGTGAACTCTCTTTTGAAAATTATATGCTATCACTAGATTGGAAGTAATAGTTCCGGAGAACTAGCAAGAAATTATACCCGGCCGGTTCATTTAATTTTGATTATTAGTTACATTTAAGATTTTTTCAATAGTTCCATCAACCATTATTATTTGGTTGCCATTGGCATTGCAAGAGATTTTCAGATTTTATTAAACCAAAAACAAATGAAGAGGAATGCGGGGTGGAGAGAGAGAAGAGATATTGAAGGTTGAAAGAAGTTGAGGTTTCATTCCGAAACTAATTGGTAATGGGAGAATAACCAAAGTCCTAAACTATGATTGTTATTTTAATTTTCACTTTTGATCCAACAAATAGGTCACGCAAAAATATAGGCTGTACAAACTCGTCCATTCTTCTTGCATATTTTTCTTCATTTTGGGAAAAAGGGGGGGTGCACGAGAGGTGAGGACAAACAAGTAACCGCGAGACACCTGGGTGTGGTATAATACAACAAGTGCGGCAGTACCACCTTCAAACCTCTCGAGGGGCAATTTGGTCAACGCGGGAATTCTACACGCGGGGCATCGGCGTTTCTTTGTTTAACCGCACGGGGGAAACACCGGATAAAGACCCCTAACTTTTTTACCCGATATATCAACCGGGTTTGGGTTTAGGGTTTAAGCATCGCGTGTATTTCCCAGCCACACACCCCCAAGTTAAAGCGGATGTCTCTCCGCATCCAATATAAAGGGCGAAAAAGTTCTTGTAGCAGTCGATGTGGGACATTTCGGCTGCGAATATCTCAGGAGAACAAACCAGCTACCCCACAAAGGTTCCTTCAGCAAACGAAGTGCCCATATAGGAATGTTTAATTGCCTAATTAACTAGAAGCATACACGATTAATAAATGTTCTAGATGGATATCTGATACTATAAATATTCTGAAGAAAATGTAGCTAGTCCACTCGTTGAAATTTTTTTGGTTCCATTCTTGACAATATATTTGACGATAATACAAAAATGCCAAACAAACTGTCTAATGTCTAGACTGGAAATTAATTACATCAATTGGATGTTTAATTAGATAACTATTTAATTATATAATGATTTGTAGGCAATTAACCCCAAATTTTTTATTTTTTTTTTCCCTCCCATAAGTTAATCCTAGAATATTCGAACATTATTTAAAAAAATGATTGCGATATACCTTTTCTGTGTAGTTGCTTTGATTGGGTCAAGTTATTATATTCAGATAACCTTTGTTGTTGCTTTCAACTTATACATTAATTAACTGACTAACTAACCGACAAGTATGTCCTTTTAAAGTTACTATTTCTTTAAAATAATCTTACTCCTCATTGACTGGAGTGTAGTATGGAAGCTATGCAACTGTTTAAAAGATTTTAGGTCTCAATTTGTTTTGAGTTAGATGCTCGCATTTTAATATGTAAAATGATTTATATAGTAGGCTCAATAACCCTATATGGTCCCACGTCACCGGATAAGAATTATCTACCTATTAATCACAAAAAATGCTAAACATAAAGAAACGTATCGAAAATGTCTCACATTAAACGATAAAAACATTGCAATAATGATATCTTGAGTTTCTCCACCAATTCATTTTAAATTAAATGCTCACATTCTGATATAACCAAACATGACAACCAAAACAAGCTTCAACACTCTGGTTTTCATGTTTGGCTTGTTGGGAGGACACTAGAGGTGGTGTTATTTATCTTTACAATTTTTCTAATGGATTTTAGCTCATTGTTTGACTTGTTTTGTCTTGTACATAAATGCTTATAATTAGTTTGAGGAACTTCTAGAGTTCCTACAGAATTCTTTATTCGTAGATTGTAATTGTATTTGATCAATAATATAGAGTATTGTTAAACGAATCCTAAAATTAATTAAGTTTACCTTATAAGTTATAATCTAAGTACACCATAATATTTAAATTAAAATATAAAATTAACTAAGTACACCTTATTTAACTACCAAAAATACCCTTAGTACACCCAAATACACCAATTCACCTCTCCGGTATAAGTTTTTTCAATGCCCCATTTTCTTTTTCTTGGCCTCCTTCTATATTGAAAGCTGACTGAACCTAATGCAAAACATATATCAGTGTTCACAATTTGAAGATTCTTCTGCTTTTGAATTGCTAGCAATACCAGGAAAACATCTAAGCAGTAACTAAGGACGGACATTAATTCCCCAATTAAAAAGCTTTATCATGTATGAAACAGTCAAAGATCATTCAAGTAAATTAAGTCTATTACCCAGAAATCCAACACTGAAAATGAACAAGTTGAATGGACAAAATCCTGAGCATGCATTTAGTAACTTGCTACACAAAAAATGAACAAAAATCCAGAACTCCCTTGAAGCCATGACAACCCAAGAACACCCTGCATATACAATTTACATAAAAAAATGTATTTAAAAAAAGAGAAAAAAAAAATCAAACTTTAGTCCATCCCTAATTCTGATTTGAACTTGAAGTTGGATTGGAAATACAGAAGGGACCCTATAAACTTGGAAACTATCCTAAAGAAGATTCCTGACGATTTCCAAGAGATGTAATAACTTCATTTCCGGTGATTTTTAAAAACTAATGATTTGGCAAATCATGACTTTTGAAGAATGCAAAAAAATTCTGAAATAGATGGTTCTAATCATTTGATTAGGGTTGAATATGGTGAATATGGTGTACTTATTAAAATTACATTTGTTTCACAATTCAATATACCCTTTTTGGTCATTTTCTATTAGGGTAAATTAGTAATTCAATAAATAGTTTGGTAATATGGTATACTCAGTTAATTTTAAGTTTGTTTAGCAGCACTCATAATATATTGTTAGCTTTTATAATATAAAAAATATTAAAATTAAAATGATATTAATTTTGTGGATTCTTGAAAATTTCTTCCTAAAATCCAGACTTCTAACGAGGAAACTAATTTCTACAATAATTCGCAATTTCTTGTTCTCAAAAGAGAGTTACATCAACGGACTTGACTCTAATTTCCCATGTGATTCCATGGACTATCATTAACTTTTCCCTTCTTGCATACAAGTTTTTTTTCTTCTTCCATTTTCTTTGCTTTTTATATTTTTTATACAAGCGATATTCCACATTGGAAAATACTTCCCTCCTTACTAGGTAAGTAGAAGCTATTATATTCTTGCCAATAGCAGTATGACATATGTGCATAAATTTTTCTTTTTGTGTTTTTGATGAATTATTTTTGCATATGTGTTAAACTGTGATTCGCAGGAAGAGAGAGGATCTCCTCACCAGTAAGAAGACAAGTAGTATCCTTCTACTTTAATCTAATCTAAACTATGGGGAGATGGATTCGAACTCAAGTGCAGACTATATGAAGCACATCCGTTCTAGCTAACTTAGCTAAACTCATCTAAGCTTTCTTTCCTTTTATTAAATTGTAAACAGAGTGATTATTTTTATAATTAAATATTGTTGCCAGTAAGGCCACCGATTTTCGCCGGCCATCAGAAATATTCTCTTCTATTCTTGTTGACCAAAATAAAATAATAATTCTCTTCCATTCTTTGATATCTCATTGTTTATATATAACCGTTGTTAGTTCCAGCTCTGAAAACACACAACTCATACTCTCCAATAGCATTTTGCTACAAAATTAACCGACTCATGTCTTTACTTCAATGCCTTGTGCTAATTGTTTCTCTCTCTATCAAAACCTCAGTTTCTTCTGCACACCTGAATATCCCACGGCTGAGTCCAAATGGAGGGACATTTTTACGCGGAAATTATTTTGCACACGACCAGCAGAAAACTATGTCTGCTGCTGATCCAATTAATGATTTTGAAACATTTTATTATAACCAAACACTTGACCATTTCAACTTTAGGCCTGATAGTTTCAGTACTTTTCAACAAAGATATTTGATCAATTTCAAGCATTGGGGTGGCTCCAATGTTAGTGCACCAATATTTGCTTACCTTGGCGAAGAAGAAGCAATTGATGATGATCTCTCTATTATTGGCTTTCTCAGTGAGAACGCCCATCAGTTCCAAGCCCTCCAGATATTTATAGAGGTATGTATATCGCATACCGATAGACGTAAATATCTCTATATATAGGGAAATGTTCTCTTGCCAGATAAACGCTGATTAGGGTGAATTCTTATATGTTACTTAGTTTTGAGACTTTTATTTTTCTCATTCTAGCACCGGTACTATGGGAAATCGGTCCCATTCGGATCAAGGGAAGAGGCATTTCAAAATGCAGACACTCTTGGGTACTTCAACTCAGCCCAAGCACTAGCAGATTATGCAGAGGTCCTCATTCACGTAAAGAAGAAACTCCATGCTCAGCATTCTCCGGTGATTGTTATCGGGGCATCGTATGGTGGAAGTGAGTGATTCCATACCCATCTCTGCAAATACGATTGATTAATTAAGTATCCAGAAAGTTTTTGTCCATGTTTCTAATTATTTATCCTTTCTCATTTTGTATTTTTGATGCAGTGCTTGCTTCATGGTTTCGGCTAAAGTACCCTCATGTTGCTCTAGGAGCTCTAGCCTCATCAGCTCCAATTCTTTACTTTGATAACATTGTTCCCCCCGAGGATGGATATTATTCAATTGTTACCAAAGATTTTAGGGTAATATATTTCCCTTTTGTTCACCCGTTTGTCTTAGCATCAATATTTTATTTAATTAAAAAAACTCTTAATTACTATTTATTGGCATGCACACGTGTAGGAAGCGAGTGAGACTTGCTACCAAACTATAAAGAAGTCGTGGTCTGAAATTGATGCAATTGCTTCTCAGCCTGAAGGCCTCTCATTTCTTAGTGAGAAATTTCACACTTGCGGGTAGGTGCTCACAGAGCTAGCCTTTCCATTATGGGATGATGATTATCATAATCTTAACAGCTAGATAATTCTGATGATTATAGGAGTTATTCTACTTAATCAAGAAATTCCACGCTTGAACGTAGCCCTCTCGATTCTTTATTTTTTTTTTTAATTTGTCATTTTCATGTTGGCATTTAAACAATTATAGTAGTTAATTCTAATGTTTAAGTCTTTTCTCTTTTGTTTTATTGTCATTTACATAATAACAAGAGTTAATTCTAAAGATTAATCTGTCATTACTCTTTCGTTTGCTTGTTACGTAGGATATTTATAGATAATGATGAGAGTTAGGGTATAAAAAAAAATAACGAGAGTTAATTCTGACTATTATTGTCACTACCCTTTTCTTTTTTAGGCCCTTGAACAAATCGTCCGAGCTGAAGAACTACTTGGATAATTTGTATTGTGGCGCAGCTCAATACAATAGGCCACCAAGATATCCAGTCACTGTTGTTTGTGGGGGCATTGATGGAGCTTCTGGAAATGATACTCTTACTAAAATATTTGCCGGCGTTGTTGCATTTAGTGGAAACAGGTCATGCTATGTTAATCAACCCAGAAATTTAACTGAAACAGATATGGGCTGGAGTTGGCAGGTAACTTGTCACCTTATTCATAATTATTGATATGAATAATTATGATCTACTTAAAAAGTATTAACAATGGTCACGATGACAATTACCAACTTATTTAATTTAAGTTCAACCTTATATATCATTATATAAACAATTGTGTTCCATAAAATGGAATATATTCCTTTATCCAACAAAGTTGGGGATACGTAACTTTACGCATGCGCAACTTTGTATAAACCAACCCGAATACATGATGCATATATATGTTTTGAAGAGTGTATGTTCTTGATGTTGATTGTGGGAACGGTCCACTTGATAACATCTAGTTGAGATCACATTGAGTTGCACACATGCTAGCTAGGTTGCTTACAAGTTACATATGACTTTTCCATGGTTATTAAGTCACTTCTTTTATACATGTTGCTTGAAATTTGTTGCAATATCTACAAGCCAAGTTTTATATATCGAGATATATATATATATATATATATATATATATACTATATAACTCATCACCTATATTTCAAAATAACTAAAATAGAAATTCAATAAACTTAAAAATATATATAATTAGTATTTTTCCAAACAGAAATTCAACATATATAATATAAATGAAAACTACGTACTTTCTTTCTTTGACAAATAGTATTTTTCCAAATAATGTTTTATTAAATGGTTGAACAGCAAATAAATTGTATGCCACGTCCGTTATATCATGTGGAATACACATGCTTTTATTAAAATATTCTTACATAATCTTATAAAATCCTTTTGACCAAAAATAATAAAAGATGTTGTAGAAATCCTACTCATTTCCCAACTGTATTTCTCCTCAACTCTCTAATATGAGAGGGTTCGATCCCTAAGTAAATAGTTAGCAAAAAGTTCTTGAGATGAACCTCGAAACTTCGAGGGCAATTTATTGAAAGCTTTAACTAATACAATAAGGCCTAACCCTAATTTAGAATGTCAAATACAAGGCCGTCTTGAATAAAATCAGAGAGCACCTCTGACCAAAGAGTCATTATTAAAAGCAATCCCCTCATAATTTAATTTTTAATAGCTAACACTAGAGCAAAATAGACGTAAGGAAATTGAAAACTGTAGTGGTGGCTTGTAGCTTCAGCGTTTGTGACCATTTACCCCCACCTAAGGCCAAAGTTCTAAATAATCACTCCTCCCATTTGGTCACCTTTGAGACCATATTTAATTGATGCACAATAAGTGAGAGTAATTAATTAACAAGATACATCGAGTCGTACCAATTAGTGATTAGTTTAGTGATATTTCTCTTCACACATATTCAGAATATATACATATCTGATAGTTTTTTTTTTTTTTCTGAAATCAAACAAAAAATAAAATAAAATGTAGCTTTATTAAATCACACCTTATAATGTGGTGATGACTAATAATTTGTAGTGTATTTAGACATGTAGTGACATGGTGATTCCGATGGAGTCCGTCAGCAACGACAGCATGTTTCCAGCTTACCAATTCGACCTAAAAGACTACATCAAATCCTGCAAGGCACAGTATGGCGTCCCTCCTCGGCCTCATTGGGCCACTACGTACTTTGGAGGCCATGTATGTATCAATCAATTATCTTAAAAAATGATATCACTCTTCTTTTTTCTTCTTCTTCATATTTGAAAACTAATGCTAGCAAAAATTAATTGTGATGCCAAACAGGATATAAAACTAGCACTTGAAAGGTTCGCTAGCAACATTATTTTCTCCAATGGGCTAAGAGATCCTTACAGTAGTGGCGGGTAAGCATATGAACATGAATAAACAACTTACGTTATGTTTACTTGACCAAGTTTAACAGTTTGTTTAATTCTTATCGCAGAGTGCTGGAGGACATATCAGACACCGTCGTTGCCGTCCATGCAAAGAATGGTACCTTCCAAATTCACTATTTTCACAAGGGCTAAATCCGAAAACAAAATGTGACATTTCAAATATGTTGCATTTGAGAGAGTTTTCTCGGGGCAGCTCGTATACATTCTCACACTATCGTTACATATTACCCAAAAAAAAAACATAATTAATAGTCATTGACATTCGTAACAAATGATAAGGTGGCTAAAAACATTATTGGTGCCTAATAGCTAACAATCACGGTTATTTGTATACACCTTGTGCTATTAGACATTAATAGTGTCTTTACTCACCTCTTCGGATATCAATGACTACAATGTTGTTTTCTTGTACGTAAGGAAAAAAACCCAAAAAGATAGAGATATCAAATAATTTTTTATATATTATAATATGAAATTAAATTGTATTTTGCAGGGTCTCATTGCTTGGATGTCCTTAATGCAAACAACATTACTGATCCAGACTGGTTAGTAAATCAGCGGAAAATTGAGGTGAAGATCATTAAACGTTGGATAGCCAAGTACTATGCCGACCTTCAGGCATTTAAAAAATAGATAAGATGTCTCATGGAAACTTGATTAGGGCAAAGATCCTTTGCTAAAGACAATTAAGGGTGGGCTTGCAGACCAAAAGTTGTTAATAAGTTGCATGTAATTTTGCATTTAATTAGGTCAATTATCACCACACCACATGTGTTCTCTCTCTCTCTCTCTCTCTCTCTCTCTCTCTCTCTCTGGGATGCCCTCAAACTTTGTCTCTAGTATCAATGCCATATCCCATAAGTTTCTGTTGTCTTCTTATTCTTTTACAAGAAATATTCTTTTCTCAAAATCTTACCTAGATTTCTAAACATTCCCACTAAAACATAAACACCCTCAAATGGAATATATGATCAATATCATATGGAGGAGACAATAATTTTGGCATAATATTCTTTAGAATTATTCCTTTATTACCCTTGAAGCACTTTCGTACAAGGACTCCACTCTACCAAATTTTCTATATGGCTGATACTTCATACAGGAATATAGAAATGGTTACTATTTTCGCCAAATGCAACCACCAACTGATCTTCAACAAGAAACCCGTCATTATTTATGCTTTAGATATTATCAAAGACACGGTTTTATTGAGAGCTAAGCCGGAGCCTTTTCTCATGGAAGAAAATTTGAAACTAAACAATATTGATGGCAATATTCTGAACAACCCAGCCTATATCTCCATTTGATTCGAAGACTTAAATTTATCTAACGGTTACAAGGCCATATATTCTTTTTGCAATTAATATTCTCAGTCAATATGCATCAGCCACGCCAACCACATATGAAAGTTGCTACACGTTTATGAGACTTATAGTTGTATCCTATTGCCATTCCATAATGAATTACAGTTATGAGACTTATAGTTGTCCCATGACAAAAAGATCAACCACCTGCTATTGTGTGTTTCTTGGTACAAGTACAGTTTCATGGAAAACAAAAGAAAAAGCCCATTGTCTCTAGATCTTCTTCAGAAGTCAGCCAAGTATAGGGTCATGGCTGTAGCCACTTGTGAGGTGCAATGGGTATGATATCTTTTACCAAACTTTGGTATATCACATTATTTTCCCAGATTCTTTACTGCGACAACAAAGCTGCCATGTACATAGCAACAAATCTGATTTATCATGAACTAAACCACACACATCGAAATCAATTGCCATGTTGTTCATGAGAAAATTCAAGATGGTTCATTACGTACTGCATTGATTTCTTCCAAAGATCAGATTGGAGATATGTTTACAAAGGCATTGGGCAAGGAAGCTTTCCTACAATTAAAAGGAAAGTTGAATCTATTGGATATACATGCTCCAACTTGAGGGGGTGTTTAAATCAAGCTTTAATTGAAGGATGACTTTTGATTGAACTGGGAGCTGTATAATGACTATTATGGAGTGCCAATAACGGTTCCGAAAGTTGTACTAGTCTAAAGATCTTTGTCAGAAGGATGGGATCGACTAGGATGTCCCTCTTAAAGAAAATTAAACAATTGCTTAAATAATTTGAACAGTGCACCTTAGTGACTTAATGATGTGTTTACTAATCAGAAATTGGAATTCGAATCAGGAATTGAATTCCAATTATGAGGATTCATGTGTTTACTTATATCAATGAATTAAAAGGTAAGTGAGGCCCACACAAAATTAGGAATTGAATTCCTGATTTTGGAGAAATTCAATTCTTTGGTGAGAGGTAATATTCTTTTTTTTTTTTTTTTTTTTTGTCAAGGCAAACTCCCCTCATTAAATATGCAAAAACATTACAAGAGTTTGAAGGTTGAATAACATAGGTAGAAGCATAAGACATAGGCCCAAAAGATTACAAAACAGAATTTTAATACAAGCAAGGCCCGCATACAAGGTTTCAAACCAAAACAACCCTAAAACTGAAAAACAAGTTGCAGCCGCACCGTCCACAGCAAAGCAGCCAAACCACCATTGCAAGTCCACACCACCAAGAGAGAGTCTCTGGTAACATGGTGAACCAAAAGTACGAAAGGAAGATGGGGGTGAAGAAGCCACCTGCGCAAAATGCTCTCCCATAATTCTAATTCATGATGAATTAATCTATTAGGAATTCATATCTTTTACCTATTATATCCTCACACAATTTTAAAATTTCCAAATTTTCCATCTACTTTAACCCAATAATGAGGATATTTTGGTAATTAGTACCACTCCTACCTCAATTCCATATCGTTTAGTAAACAACTTCAATAGGAATCCGGAATCTACTCTCCTCAATTCATATGGTTTAGTAAACAACTTCAATAGGAATTCAGAATATAATTCTCCTCAATCCAACTCCTCCTCAATTCAATTCCTCCTAATCCGATTATGGATTGGTAAACATGACATAAGTGAAACTTGAAAATTTTGTATTGGGTGCACATGTCAAATTGATGGGTGCAAATAATAAAAAAGCATTGCTAACCATGCACCCATAGCCCATTATCATACAAGCCTATTACTTTCAGCAGAGCCGTGGCTTCCATTATCATACAAGCCCATCACTTTAAGCTGAACCTTGGCCCAAAGCCACGGCTCTGCAAATCACACCATCGTCTGCTTGCTTACACGCTCGGAGAACTGACGAAATTAAGAACTGCCAATTTGCCAAATTCGTCAAACAGAAAAAACCCTGCAATCTTTGTATTTGATTTAGGGTTTTTCACAGTGAGATAGAATGAAGCGAGTTACCCGATCTTCTATATATGCTTCTCAAATATTGAGGCCCAAGGAGAACAAGGAGCTGTATCTTCTTCCACCTTCCCAGCATTTCTTAGCTCAAAGAAGCTCCAATCGCTTCTTCGACATTTACCAGGTACCCCCGTCTTTTATTTCATCCCACTGTGCCTCGTTTGAATGCGCAGCGAGTCAAATTTGCAATTTTTTCCAAATTAGCCAAAACCCAGTGTTGTTAATGGAAATTAGGTCAAACCCATTTGATTGCAGCTTGGAAACAAAGAAGCTATAAAGAAAGAGCGTGCCCGGCTGTAAGTTTTTGTGCCACTTTATGTGTCTTTTATTTGTGTGTGTGTGTGTTTTTGGGGCATGTGTCAATATTAATGCATTGTTGCTGTGATTTAGGGCAGTGCAGATGAGTTGAATAGGGGGTATTTTGCTGATATGTCAGAGCTTAAGAAGCATGGTGGGAAGGTAAGGAAACACTGCAATCAACCCATTGAAAATTTGTTATTTTAATGTCATTTTGCATCCGTAGTTCATTTTTGGGTTTCAATGGATTGGTACATTGTCGTGTAGAAGGGGATGCTTTCCTTTTGTCTTTTCAGAATTAGGAATTGAGATGATAAGTAGTACTAACTTATAGTAATATTCTAGTCTCTATGAGGAAGCATTATACTCTTGGTGCACTAAAAAGGATGTTTCTTTTTCTTTATAAGTTTGAACTATAAACTTTAAGTTTCTGTGCAGATTTCTGTTGCAAATAAAATCTTAATTCCTGCAACCGCAGCTGTTAAGTTTCCTGACTTAGAAGTGAACTACTCTGATGGCAAAATATCAAAGCTGCCCATTGGCTCCAATGGAAATGGAAATGTGGCAGCTGCCAACAAAGCGGAAATCCCCAAGGCATCTTTAGTTTGCCTTTCATTTCGAGCAAGCTCCCAGGTATTTTAATTTAGTTATCATTATAGTAATTTTATACACTTTGAAATGTGCAACCCGTCCTGAATTATTTACAATGTTTGACGATTCTTAAAGATGAGTTATGCATTCTTATTGTTCATTTTATAATGTGTATGTATGGGAAGTGTCTATCAAAGAGAATTTGGCCAGTAGGACTATGAGGAGAGAAGGGAAAGAGGAGGATAGATTTATATTTTATGTAGATTTGACTTACTTATGCTCTTTTGAACATGAAGATTAAAACTGTATGAATTTTGAGAAAGTTCTCCAATAATAACAAGGACAGCAAGATGTATCTAGAAATTGAAATGCAAGTTTTCTGTCCTCAATGATTGGAAACTGGCTACGGTGTCCAGTAAAACCATCGAGCGGTGGCAATGCACACCTCCGAAATTTGAATTTGCATTTTTAAGCCTTATAACATAAAATGTACTTTTAAGGGTGACAGATAAGATCAACCACTCAGGTTTGTTTAAGTTTAGTTTAGAGAGTGAAATGCAGTTGATGGTTAATGTAAAACTTGGTGAGCAGACTAGAGCTGGATTTTGTTTAGAAATGTAGAAAGATTTGTCTAGTCCCAGTCTGACCCATTTCATGGAGTTATAGAACAATTGCCAAAAATGCATTTGAGTCATCCTTGTGCAGAGTTATAGGGGAAACCACTAGAGCTGCCTTGTAACCATTGATATCCAATTTATTTATTACATGTTGAAATGTGTGTATGTTGTTTACTATTGTCAGAGTGTTGTCATTTTTCAATTGCCTGTTAATCTCCAATCTAGGTAATATTCAAGCTAGATAACAACGTTGTTGTAGGCATTGTGATTTTTACATGGATGTATTATGTTTGGTTTTTCCTGTGGACTGTATATGGACAGTTAAACTTGTTATGTTACTGCTTCAGCCCTTGTGGTTTTCTGTTACCATTGTTCCTGCAAAATAAAGTTCTTTGTCCTTGACAGGGAATGATTCATTCTTGGAGTGCTCCTTTTCTTGATGCTTTTAGTGGTTCAAAGGATGTTCAATTATATGAGGTACAAGTGGTTTATATAGATTGTCATCATTGATTCAATTTTCTGCATTCTCTGTTGTAATTATTTACCCACTTTTTTTCCCTCTTAACACTACTTGCATTCTGTAAGTTTAGATAACTCTTTCTGTGCAAAGTTTGATGAACAGTGTGAAGTAAACCTTATTAACGTGGGTTCATTTAATGGCAGGGTTGACTATAAATTATGTCTTTAAAGTGTTTTTATAACAGCATGCATTTCTTCACTTGAATTTTTCCAGATAAGCATTGTTCCTGTTATATGTATA
This sequence comes from Prunus salicina, assembly GCA_020226455.1. Lineage (NCBI taxonomy): Eukaryota > Viridiplantae > Streptophyta > Magnoliopsida > Rosales > Rosaceae > Prunus > Prunus salicina. The sequence continues at coordinate 27,733,808 of CM035342.1, read as the reverse complement.
TAACATGAAGGTTATCATTATTGTGGCCTTTGTATTGTCTTGCTCATTCTCTTTTTTATGTTTGTTAAATGTGGGACTGGCATGCACTCTCCACCCCTTCCCCCTGCGTGTGGGGGGAAATAAGTGACATTTCTTTTTTTCTTTTATGGGGACATTAGGAGGAGCAAGGTCTCTTGTCCACAATCTTGTTTGGGAATGTATTTTTGCCTATAGTTATTGCTTCTCAACTAAATGGTAGCTTATGCACATGGCATACTTTGTGTGTGTGTGGGTGTGTTGTTGGAGAATTGGTTATCAGAAGCTTAAGGCACATAAACCTTCTTCTTTTTTCTCATGTTATTCAATAATACATCCATTAAAAATTCCTTTAACCATTATCACAAGTATCGTACATATAACTTATTAATGAAGCTTTCTTCAGGTGTCATTAATAGACTCGTGGTTCTTATGTCGGAGTCCAATTAAGAAGTTGCTGCTCAGGATTATGAGGAAATCTAAGCATGATGAAAGTAATGAACCCAAAAGGCAGATCGTATATTCGTTTGGTGACCACTACTACTTCAGAAAAGAACTTAAAATACTGAACCTTCTGACCGGGTACAAAAGCTCTCTATTGCCATTGAATTTTATGGTTCTGTGAATTGTTGGCTATAGTATAATTCTCTTGACAAGCTATATTTTGTTCATGTTACCACTTTATAGGTATATATTCCTGCTCGATAAATTTGGTAGAATAAGATGGCAAGGGTCTGGATGGGCTATGGAAGAGGAGTCGTCATCCCTATTATCTTGCGCAAAACTGCTCTTGGAAGATAAATGAGGCAGTTGAGTCTCTCTACATACATCTTCAGGTGATACACGAGTTCCAAATTCAAGAATGCTAGACTGTAGCATTTTACCTCATCTCTTATGTGTATTTTGTGTTTAGTTTTAATATATATACTCACATTTGGCTATTGAATGCAATTTTGTTTCTTCTTTAGATCAACTGCCTTTTGTTTTTCGGCTACAAATTTGTTTAACTTATTAGAATCAAATAATAGTCACTTTGTCACAGGAACTCTGACATGCATTCCCAGGGCCTATCGTTTTAATTGAGTTGCTTTATTAGAGTCAGTTTGTGGGTTGGGTCAAAACCAACATTGGCTGGGATTCAACTCCTAATTCGGGAAGCGTTAATAGTTTGACTAGCTTTTATAAGGGAAACTTGATAAAGGATTTTAAAGAGCTTCTCCCGTGAAGAGATGTAAATTTGGAGGCGTAAAGTAAAGCCCCATTTACATCTCCTGTGATGTAAATGTGATTTTTACTCTAATAAGTAGATATAAATCCGAATATATAAATTACTTCAAGAGAAACTCCTATCGAAGTTCACTATGAATCTTTGGGTACCTATCATGAGATTTATGGGCACTATCTAATAGTAAGAAGTATAAAAAAAGAAATTATTTCTTATTTTCTTGTATTAATACGTTATTGTGCTAACTTTTTGTGTCTTTTGTTATGTTACATTTTTTTTCCAAACAAATCGACCTAAATATTAAAATTTCAACAACATTCCGGAAATAACATTGTAGGTGTTTAGTTTTGATTTTTTAGGACCATTGGGTAATTATGGAAGTATATTGAAAAAAATAATAGGACTAGGTGGATTTTTTTAGGTAAATTTTGAGAACTTTTTGCTATTTTTTGGTTTGTAAAAGTCAATGAATCCAACCCTTGGATCTTGGGGAGAGTCAACCGTTGCAAGCACTTAGTGCGTTCTGACCCGGCGACCGTTGCAAGCACTTAGTGCGTTCTGACCCGGCGACCGTTGCAAGCACTTAGTGTGTTCTGACCCGGCGACCGTTGCAAGCATCACTTAGTGCGCTCTAACGCGTTGACCATTGGAAGCAACACTTAGTGTGCTCTAACATCTCGACCGTTGCAAGCAGCACTTAGTGTGTTGAGTCAAGCTGTGAGTCCCGCGGAGCAACATCTAGCGGGCATCTAGACCTCTACTCCCATCTTTATCTTCCTGTAATGTTGTGGAGTTCACTTGGAGAAGATATAAAAATGGGTGTTAAAGCCCATCTTTTTCCCATCTTAGGCGATTTTCACGCATTTACATCCCTATACATCTCCCTATTGCAACCATTTCTAGTCACTCTAGCTCTAATGGTGTGTTTGCTAATCAGGAATTAGAATTCTCATCAGGAATTGAATTCCACCTATGGAAGATTTATGTGTTTACTTTATATCAAGGAATTGAAAAGTAAGTGGGGCCCACACAAAATTAGGAATTGAATTCTTGATTTTGGAGGAATTCAATTCTTTGGTGGGAAGTGGTATTATAATTCCTGGAGAACTAATCCATTATGAATTCATCTTTTTTATCCATTATATCCTCACACAATTTTAAAAATTCCAAATTTGTCATATACTTTAACCCAACAACAAGGACATTTTAGTAATTAGTACCACTTCTACCATAATTCCATATGGTTTAGTAAACAACTTCAATAGGAATCCGAAATCTAACTCCCCTCAATCCATATGGTTTAGTAAACAACTTTAATAAGAATTTGGAATCTAATTCTCCTCAATCCAACTCCTCCTAATCCAATTACGAATTAGTAAACATGCATTTACACCCCTCTTTACACTTGAGCAGAGCACGGAAGATGCTTTAACAATTGTGTCGTGTATGTGAATGCGTGCAACCTTTAAAGAAATAGCAACGCACCACATGGCCAACAGCTTGGAGTTGAACATGTTTTGAATTTAGTTTGACTGTATGATAATATTATGTTGGAAATTAAATTGAGAATAGACAAAAAATTTGGCTTTGAAGCGAGTTACTACATTTTTCTTAAAGTGATATTTCTTCCTCACTCAATAGAGTTTGCTAATAGGTTCCACACAAATCACTTTCAGGATAATACGAAGATTGGAATTATTAAGTTTAGCACAAACTGAAATTCCCTTTGAATTTCTACAAGGAAATTGTATGATATATTGAGAAGAAGAGTTAGAGAGAGATTAATTTATGTTGTGTTTAGAAGTCCCACGTTGTATTCGAGTGAGTGTCAAAAGTACCCATTTGATTTTGGTGAAGAGGTGTCAAAGCACTCTTTCAGTGGACAGTGTTGGGCCTGAGGGTGGGCAAGGAGGGCGACCTTGCATTTGTAGGGCCCCAAATTATATATATTATATATGTACTAAGTTGAAGAATATGATTTTAGAGGAGAATAATTTCAATAGTTTGGCATTTGGAAGCCCCAAATATGATTACAAGTGTTTTTGAAGAGTCCAAATGAAAATTATGTAATATACGAACATCAATTGCATGTATATAAGTATTTAATTGCCAAAAAGTACTTATTTGCTAAAAGTAGTAATCAATGAAAGAAAGCCAATAGGGACAAGAAATTCTTTTATTTATCCAAAAATTCTTGTTAATAGATTATTTAGCAAGGAAATATGAAATAATGCAAATTATTTGTATCCTCATTCTTGATTATTTTCTTATTGGGGCAATGATTATATAACCAATACGGAGCCGTGTTTATTTATCCAAATTGTATTTAATTGCATTTTTTTTTCCATGTTAGTTTATTATATTCAGGAGAATGAAAAAGAAATGAGCCACATTTTTATTTTTAGCCTAGGGCCACCCAAAAGTTAGGGCCGGTCCTATCGATGGACAGATGCCTCCTATTGAATTAAACTGTCAATACCCAAATTGTTCACAACTGTTGGGATGCTTTTCAAAGGATAACTCTATTTCACAATGCACCCACCGACTCATCACTAATATATGCAATCAGTCATATATCTATTCATATATATATATATATATATATATATTGAAATCTCTAACAATTCCTTCCTATATAAACTGGAAATATCATTCTCTCATTGAAACCAATAATAAACATATATTACAATACCAACAATTCTCATCCAAATTGTAATATACTTCAAACACTTCAATAAAATCATCCTTATATGTTCATGTATACAAGAAGGTATCTTTCGATTTTAACCTTCAATTAGTGTAAGTATTTCAAGTATTTGACGGAGACAGTGGTGGCCTTTCCATACCTTAAATCGTGTGTCCACTTGTCAAAACCGGATTATACCACACACATGATCACAATAAAATTTCCATGTAAAAAATTCTGAATTGAGTAAGCACCATTATGGTCGTGTGCTACTTCCTGGTTTCATAAATAATTACAAAAGAAACACCCAAAAAACTCTTTTTAGAAGCAGCACCACTTCTTATATTTATATAGGTAAGGTTACTCATGATATGTCCTTGTTATTGAGGACATGAAAAACAATTATATCCCACTAAGAGTTTAATAAACTCATCCTCTCTATCATAGTAGTATACACTGAGCATCCTGGAATAGGGTATATAAATTTATTCAGTGCTTATTCAAATCACTTTAAGATTGTTGGAAATTAAATTGGCAGTAGATAGAAATTTTGGCTTTGAGGCACATTACTATGTTTTCCTTAAAGTGATATTTGCCCCCACTCAATAGAGTTTGCTAATGGATTCCAAACAAATCACTTCCAGGATACAACAAAGATTGGAATTATTGAGTTTAGCAAAAACTAAAATTCCCTTAGAATTTCTACAAGGAAATTGTATGATATATTGAGAAAATGAGTTAGAGAGAGATTGATTTCTATTGTGTTTAGAAGTCCCACGTTGTGGGGTTTTTATAGATTTGAGTGAGTGTCAAAAAGTACCCATTTGATTTTGGTGAAGAGGTGCCAAAACACTCTTTCGGTGGATAGATGCCTCCTATTGAATATGACTGTCAATACCCAAAATTCACAACTGTTTGGGGATACTTTTCAAAAGATAACTCTGTTTTACAATGCACCCACTGACTCATCACTAATATATGCAATCAGTCATATATCTATTCATATATAAATTTTGAAATCTCTAACATATTGTACGTAGTCAAATGATTGTTGTTCTCTTTTACTTAACGTGATAGGTTACCAAGATAATGTTTCACTCTCTTTTGCCTACTTCACACACATAAAGTGAAGCTTAAGAAACTTTTGAATTGAAGTTGGAACATTCTTCCCATGACTAGACTTGTAATTTGTAATAATGTCATTCAATCTTCAAATTATCTAACATAATATAATTTTAAAAAAGTATCATAAACAAGGTTGCAAGTGTATAAGGGAATATTTGTTATAGTTGATACATTTTCCTTAAAAATAAAGGCAATATTATACAATATAATTTTCTATTTATTTAATTTTGTCAAATTAAATTGAGATTATTTTGAGTCAATGAATTGAATTTTATAAAAAAAAAAATTATCAAATAGAAACTTCATTAGATATACTTCAACGATATCAATCCCAAGAGAGCAACAAACTAACATGTTAAAAGCAAAACTAATGCGGACAAAAGCCGCACTAAAATTACTAGCCCACATTACCACAATTAACCATAAGCCCAAACAAAGCCCACAAACTCAACATAACCAAAACCCTTAAAAAGCGTCGTCGCAGCCACACCCACCATCACTTCCGTAACAGATCTGGGGAAAATATGATTTCCAGTGATCTACTTGCTCATAAGAGCGAACAAATAAACGAAAAACAACAACCTTGTTAAAGAACAATTGGGTGATTTGCAGCAACCTCAGTCAAAGACGATGTAGAATCAAATTTAAAGAACATGAGTGACATTAGGGAGTGGATTTTGGGAGCAGGATTTGATTGAGAAAATAAACTAAAAGGGGTGATGGGGAACTTCAATCTAACTATGGCTCAGAAGAAACTACCACAATGGGCTTTTATTCAAAACACTCTAGTAGACTTATTCACTAACCTAAAATGAAAAGACAAGAAGAGAAAGGGCAGGGGGGCTAATGGAGGGCCAGTGACGCCTCTTCCTCCTCTCTCCTTTGTGGAGTTTTCCTTTAGGACTCACAAAAGGAGAGAACGGCTAGGGTTTCTTGGAAGTCCAAAACATTCTCTGTTTAATAGTACTTTGATATACCTTATAATTCAATTGAATGTAATTGAGTTAAGTGATACTTAAAGTGAAAAATAAGTGTTATAATGTATGAAGATTTTTTTTAATAATAATAAATAAAAATTTGGAGATTTAGGATGGATTTGGGAGGTAACCCCTCAATAGCGACGGGAATGGGGACAAGGATGAGTATGTGTATTCCCTAAAAATTCTTATAGGGGATGGTGGCGGGAACGGGTGTCAGAGCCGGTCCATTAGATATTAGGCCCTATGCGAAGAAAACTAATGAGGCACTATATGTATAAGTAAAATAATAATTTTTCAAATTTTAAATTTCATAAATCATAAATTAAACCGAAATCATTATGTGGCATCAATTACATTAGAACCCACAAATAGAATTAAAATCATCCTTGGTCTATTTTCACATACTCACATTCACTCAATTTTCTTTTACATACAAAAAAACTACACCCAGCAAAATGAAGCAAAGATGCATATGATGGCTAATTCCAAATGCAACACAAAATTTCTAAATTCTAAAATATGTGAGAGAGAGAGAGAGAGAGAGAGAGAGAGAGAGAGAGAGAGAGAGAGAGGTGTGGTGGAGAGTAGAGATGCATAGCATGCCTTTTGCCTTGCCAAAGAGTAAAGAAGAAGCTTTTGGACGGAAGAGTCAAGAAGAAGTTGGGAAGAAGTGAATTTGGGGCCAAATGAAAGAAAAGCGATTTGGGAATAGCAAGGAGAGACGCTGCACCCACGCACAACTCACAAGTTTTTTTAAAATTTATTAATGCTTGGAACAAAAATCTACCCATTAGGAACATAAAATAATATTTTGGAATAAAAATTTGCTTTGAACAAAAAGTAGTAGAAAATATATAGTATAATGTTGGGCTTTTAAAAACATTTGGAGGCCCCTAAATTTTGGGGGCCCTGTGCGGTCGCATAGCCCGCACATGCCATGGGCCGACTGATTCAACACTATTTCACGACGTTCTTCAGAAACTGTCATTTCTCTCCCTAACGGCGGGAAAATTGTCTCAAAATGTAGGAAAATAAACTCACCATCATTATCAATTCAAACTGACTGGATTGGATAATGTGGGAGTTGTGCTCGTAAGCGTCTTGACAAGAGACAAATATGTGACCATTTTAGTAGGCACATTCAAATGGTCCCCTTGAATTATTTCGGGAAAGAGGGCTCAAAGTCAATTTTTGACTGAGATGATCTTATGACAGCTTTTATTTGTGAGCATTCTTTGTAATGATATTTGTTGGACAAGACAATATTTTGAGTCTTTAAATGATGTCCTTACAAATTTATAAAAATCTTATGTATCATTGTGGAACATGGATTGCCAAGATAGTCATGCCACAACATAAAAGTTATCCGGTCAATGAACTTCTGGTTCATGATATCATAATCTTCAACTACTTTAATAGTTGTGTAATATTGGGGCCTCATGAACTTTTGGTTCATGACATCATAAACTTCAACTACTTTAATAGTTGTGTAATATTGGGGCCTCATGAACTTTTGGTTCATGACATCATAAACTTCATACCCACAAAAGAAAGTAGGAAGTTTCTTTAATAGAAGCCTCTGGTTGTCAATATTGGGGCGGTAATACAAAACATTACCATTGTAAAACGAAATTAACTAATAACCCAACATAAATAAAATAAAATAAAATAAAATGAGTAAAGTGGTATAAACGAGGAATAAAATAAATAAATTAAAGACTATGAAATTACAAGATAATCCAATATTAATGTGGATTCAATATGTAGATAAAACTACAAGTTAAGAATTGGATTTCCAACCAATTCAGGTGCATAGAGGCACAAATAAGTAATGAACTTCAAGTTCATATATAGTATAAGATCCATGAAAAACTATGAACTTCAGGTTCATATCAATATATATTCGAAACTTCAAGTTCGAATACGTAGATCTAAATAAATTGAATTAATAGTTGTGCTTTGAACTTCATACTCAAATTGATGTATATGCACTCGAAACTTCTAGTTCGGGTTCTTGACATATATAGGCCGTATGGAATTCTGATTTTGATTAATACAAAATTGAGGAGTTTCATGTCTTTATGTGCTCTTTAAATTCGTGGAACTTCCCACCCTCAATTATTTGGAATCAAAGAACTTCAGGTTCTGATTCAATCAAAAGAACTCTAGGTCCTAATCTAGTTATATGATGAGGATCGAGGAACTTCCAGCCCTGATCTTTTGTATAATACAAACTCATCATAATAATTAAGATCATACTTAAAATTAAATAAACAAACAAATAAAAAAAAAACATGGCATTATATAACAAGAGTAAGAATTTTTTTTCCTTAAACGAGCATGATGAAGCCTGATGGTGAGTACAAAGAAACTCTATACCATGTGATGACTCTAGCTCCTATAAGAAGAAAGAAAATTCAAAAAAAGAAAACATACCAAGAGCAATGTCATGCTGATAACGTGTTATAAAACTAAAGGGAGAAAATGTAGAAAGAAGTGATATGCTAAAGATAAAGTTTCACCATGTTTATTCTTTCCCTAATCTTTGGTAGAACCACCAATTTATAGGTTTACAAGATAGGAGATTGAATATCATCATTTACAATATACATATAGGTTACAAGTACTAATTACAAATACTTAGTGCATAGGTTACATAAAATCCAACGGTGGAATACTAAGAGGTATGGTGGTCATCCACCAACTCATGCATTTACAACAGAAATAACATTGTAGGTGTTTAGTTTTGATTTTCTAGGACCATTGGGTAATTATGGGAGTATATTGAAAAATAATAATAGGACTAGGTGGATTTTTTTAGGTAAATTTTAAGAACTTTTTGCTATTTTTTTGGTTTGTAAAAGTCAATGAATCCAACCCTTGGATCTTGGGGAGAGTCAACCGTTGCAAGCGCTTAGTGCGTTCTAACACGTCGACCTTTGCAAGCATCACTTAGTGCGCTCTAACGCATCGACCGTTGGAAGCAACACTCAGTGTGCTCTAACGCGTTGACCGTTGGAAGCAACACTTAGTGCGCTCTAACATGTCGACCGTTGCAAGCAGCACTTAGTGCGTTGAGTCAAGCTGTGAGACCCGCGGAGCAACATCTAGCTGGCATCTAGATCTCCACTCCCTTCTTTATCTTCCTTTAATGTTGTGGAGTTCACTTGGAGCAGATATAAAAATGGGTGTAAAAGCCCATATTTTTCCCATCTTAGGTGATTTTCACGAATTTACATCCCTATACATCTCCCTATTGCAGCCATTTCTGGTCACGCTAGCTCTAATGGTGTGTTTACTAATCAGGAATTAGAATTTTCATCAGGAATTGAATTCCACCTATGGAAGATTCATGCGTTTATTTCACATCAAGGAATTGAAAAGTAAGTGGGGCCCACACAAAATTAATTTTGGAGGAATTCAATTCTTGGGTGGGAGGTGTTCTAATTCTTGGAGAAATAACCCATTAGGAATTCATCTTTTTTACCCATTATATCCTCACACAATTTTTAAAATTCCAAATTTTGTCATCTACTTTAACCCAACAACGATGATATTTTAGTAATTAGTACCACTCCCACCCCAATTCCCTATGATTTGGTAAACAACTTTAATAGGAATCCAAAATCTAACTCCCCTCAATTCATATAGTTTAGTAAACAACTTCAATAGGAATCTGGAATCTGATTATCCTCAATCCAACTCCTCCTCAATTCAACTCCTCATAATCCAATTACGGATTAGTAAACATGCCATAAATGTAATTTACACCGCTCTTTACACTTGAGCAGAGCACAGAAGATGAATAAACAATTGTGTCTTGTATGTGACTGCGTGAACCTTTAAAGAAATAGCAACGCAACACATGGCCAACATCTTGGAGTTGAACATGTTTTGAATTAGTTTGACTGTATGATAATATTATGTTGGAAATTAAATTGAGAATAGACAGAAAATTTGGCTTTGAGGCACATTACTACATTTTTCTTAAAGTGATCTTCTTAGAAGCGGCACCACTTCATATATTTATATAGGTGAGGTTACTCATGATATGTCCTTGTTATTGAGGACATGAAAAACAATTATATCTCACTAAGAGTTTAATAAACTTATTCTCTCTAGCAGTATGCACTGAGCATCCTGGAATAGGGTATATAAATTTATTCAGTGTTTATTCCAATCACTTTAAGATTGTTGGAAATTAAATTGATTGTAGACAAAAAATTTGGCTTTGAGGCACGTTACTACATTTTCCTTAAAGTGATATTTGCCCCCACTCAATAGAGTTTGCTAATAGGTTCCAGACAAATCATTTCCAGGATACAACAAAGATTGGAATTATTGAGTTTAGCAAAAACTGAAATTCCCTTAGAATTTCTACAAGGAAATTGTATGATATATTGAGAAAATGAGTTAGAGAGAGATTGATTTCTGTTGTGTTTAGAAGTCCCACGTTGTGGGGTTTTTATAGATTTGAGTGAGTGTCAAAAAGTACCCATTTGATTTTGGTGAAGAGGTGCCAAAACACTCTTTCGGTGGATAGATGCCTCCTATTGAATATGACTGTCAATACCTAAAATTCACAACTGTTTGGGGGATACTTTTCAAAAGATAACTCTATTTCACAATGCACCCACTGACTCATCACTAATATATGCAATGAGTCATATATCTATTCATATATAAATTTTGAAATCTCTAACATGTTGTATGTAGTCAAATGATTGTTGTTCTCTTTTACTTAACATGATAGGTTACCAAGATAGTGTTTCACTCTCTTTTGCCTACTTCACACACATAAAGTGAAGCTTAAGAAACTTTTGAATTGAAATTGGAACATTCTTCCCATGACTAGACATGATAATAATCGTATATAAATGTGATTGCGAAAGCGTTTAAATCCCACTCGCAACTAATCTTATCACATCTATTTTTACATAAATAGGGGCACTCTATTGAACCGACTTGTAAATTATAATAATGTCATTCAATGGAATGAAAAAAGTGATCGATTTGTCCAAATACTAACTAAAAAGAAAGAAAAAGAAAAAGAGAGGTTGCTCGCAAGAACTTTCGATCCGGGTAAAATTGGTCCCCTCCAAAAGATATATTCTACGCTTTGATTTATATGGTAAAGTAGACAATAGGTCCCACATTATTCTGATTTTCTTCAACTCTTGTAAAGAAAACAGAGGTCACAAAGCCAACGCGTTTTCTGGCATCATAGAACCCACGTCATCCTAGTCTCATCGAACCCGCTAGGAAACATACAGTATTTCGTCGTTAGGTTAATTTTGAACTCTACTTCTCCCCAGTCTTTATTATCTATTTTAAAATTGAGATGCTAATCCAAACGTTCACTGTCAAAACCGAAGGAAAACGACAAATGGTTTGAGGGCAAAATTACTAGAAAGGCCTTATAAATTGGGTTGATAAGGTTTAGCTCACTCTGAAATTGAAGATTGACGATGAAAGTAGGGCTAGGGCTGGTTGAAAGATTTTGAGCGCTCTTTGGAAATTTAAGTTAGAATCTTCAAATTATCTAACATAATATAATTTTTAAAAAGTATCATAAATTGCTGCCATAAACAAGATTGCAAGTGTATAAGGGAATATTTGTTATAGTTGATACATTTTCCTTAAAAATGAAGGCAATATTATACAATATAATTTGATATTTATTTATATTGGTCAAATTTAATTGAGATTATTTTGAGTCAATGAATTGAATTATATATATATTTTTATCAAATAGAAACTTCATTAGATAAATTTCTACGATACAATCAAAGACATCTAAAATACTAATCCTAAGAGGGTAACAAACGAACATGCTAAAAGCAAAACTAAGGCGGACAAAAGCCATACTAAAACTATTAGCCCACATTATCACAATTAATCATAAGCCCAAACAAAGCCCACAAGCCCAACATAACCAAAATCTTAAAACAACCCATGAACCTAGACGAACCCTATCACCATCACATGAAGAAGCGCCGTCGCGGCCATACACACCATTGCATCCGTAACAAATATGAGGAAAATATGATTTCCAATGATTTACTTGCTCATAAGAGCGAACAAATAAACAAAAACAACAACCTTGTCAAAGAACAATTGAGTGATTTGCAGCAACCTCCATCAAAGACGATGCAGAATAAGATTTAGAGAACATGAGTGGCATTAGGGAGTGGATTGTGGGAGCAGGATTTGATTGAGAACATAGACTAAAATGGGCGATGGGGAACTTCAATCTAACCATGGCTCAGAAGAAACCATCACAATGGGCTTTTATTCAAAACGCTCCAGTGGACTTATTCACTAACCTAAAAGGAAAAAACAAGAAGAGAAGAGGGGAATGAGGGGCAGTGACGCTTCTTCCTCTTCCCCCCTCTATGGAGTTTTCCTTTAGGACTCACAGAGGGAGAGAACAACTAGGGTTTCTTGGAAGTCCAAAACATTCCCTGTTTAATAGTACTTTGATATACCTTATAATTCAATTGAATGTAATTGAGCTAAGTGATACTTAGAGTGAAAGATAAGTGTTATAATGTATGAAGAATAATTTTTTTAATAAAAAAATATAAAAATCGGAGATTTGGGATGAATTTGGGAGGTAGCCCCTCAACAGCGATGGGAATGGGGACAAGGACGAATTTGTGTATTCCCTAAAAATTCTTATAGGGAATGGTGGCGGGGAGGGGTGTGCAAATGGAAAGTGGGAACAGGGATAATATTAACATACCCGATCTCGAACCAGCCCTTTGCCATCCCTAAACTCAAACGAACCCTAATATTATTGGATTATACTAGGAACCTTGATTAACAAGATGTTAATTTAAAAAAAATACAGGACAAGAGGTTTGGTATGCTTGTGGGCGCTGACTGTCGAACTTTTCCATGCAGTAGTGGAAAAGCTTTGATTTTACAGCTCAAATACCTCCCTTAAGTCCGAACTTCTGGGGCCCACCACCCACTTTGCATTTTACCACCAGTCATCAGCTTGGCTCACACACCCTCTCCTCTTCTCCCCCTCTCTAAGCTGCTTACTCGCTAAGGTTTGGATTTATCCACAACATGCTAGTCCACACTAACGCAATGCGTATACCATATCCCACCGCCACGCGTCCCAAAAGATCACGTTCGTAATTTCTCCGGAATGTTAACCAATAGGATCTCGAAACGTGTCCTTGATGTTTAGACTCATCTTAATTGTAATTTCATTTTATATCAGCACAGTACACTTGTTCACTTTTCCTTTTTACGTGTAAAAATAGGCAGCGAGTATCCGATCCCTTGCATCACGTGCCCACGCACAAGCTTGTGGGGTCCGCATGAGCCCAAACCGTCAGGGCAAGGCGATGTTTTGCACATGACCGAGTCTGTACGGACGTGGGTCCCGCCACGATCGTGGATAAATTCGTCTCGAGGTCATTTTAGATGAACCAAATAATCCGGTGCGAGGGGTTCAGGAAAACAATACCAAATATATCATCGGACGGCGGGAAATGTCGTTTCAAATTCAATGATATGCGCAAATCAGCCTTTTTTTTTCTGGAATATTTATCAGATCACCGGTGCTTTAATTAAGTTTTGTAATTATAGGCTTTTTTTGTGTGATAAACACATTAAATGAAAAAGAATAATGAGCAGTCATTGATATAAAAAACTGGAGGGATGACTGCACAAAAAGAGAAAAGAATAAATAAGGAATGCAATTTACTTGGAAGAAGGAATGACTCCTTGCCTTCTATTTAAGAATAAAAACAAGTCTAGTTGTATTTAAAAGATAGTAAGAAAATCATCCGAAACTCGAATATAAAAGGCAGAGACAATAACGTAAAGGATTTTATTTTCTACTTCGAGTTGAATTGTAACCCATGTCGTATAAAGAGGAACTTGAGAGTTAGGTTAAATAATATTTAATACAATGGGGCATTAAATTGGGTTTCCAACCCAAATTTTAAAATTTTTAAACTAATCACAAGATGAGGACAAAATGTTTGGTTTGGTGTATGGTAAACCAACTCCGCAGTGCCATGCCGCCATGCAGGGAAATTGGTCTGCGCTCAGAGTTCAAATGCCTCCTTTTGTCAAAACAGTTGGGTCCCACAAGTTTCGGATTTTATCCACGACGTGCTAGCTCACGATGCTTATGCAAGCACCATTTTTCAAATTTTGTTTCCAGAATTTTCAAATAATTTCTTTTTATTTTTCGGCTTTTTCGGATTCTCTTTTCCCCTCTGCACAGTTCAGTTTTTTCTTTTACGTGTAAAACCGACAGAAAGCGTCCGGTCCCAAAGACTGTCCGGACGAGGATCCCTACGCAAAGAATAAAATGAAGAAGCTCCTGTTATGTAGCTCATATTTTTGGATACGATACCAAATGTGCAACAACAACGACGAAAGCAATGGCAAGGTGTAAACCGTAAAAAGTATCTGCTACTGCAAAAAGATGTAGTGCGACGACATGATCGCGGCTGGGATCGTCGTCGTTGCGGGATTTGTGGGGCCGGCGAAGCAGGCCTACGAGGTTTCAGTGGTCCTTTACGTTTGGAATGATTTCCTACCGATGTTTCGTTTTTTAATCGAAAATCGTTTCAATTGCCAATGTCGCTACAAGTATTTATTTCTTACAGCTATCTCTGCCATAAAGTTAACGTAGTTATGGGTTACTTAATCATGATAATAAAAGTTATGCCAATTGCCCTTTTTATTTGTATTAAATTCCATATGCAATTATCATTTCTTTTTTACATCAGGTAAATATATAGATATTCACAAATATAAATAATAAAAAACTGAAAAGAAAGAAAAAAGAAGGTGGGTGGACTGAAGTGGGGAGTAAAAAGAGGAATGTGGGTGGAATGGGGGAGTAACTTTCTCTATATAATTACTCAGGTGGATTTTTTTTTTTAAGGGTTAAGTACTTTTTTTATCACTAGGTTTTACATGAAAATTCAATTTGTTCAATGTGAAAAATTATTTGTCAAATTGGTCATTATGTTTCCCAAAGTTTACAATTTATAGACATTTTCTTATCTTTCATTAATTGCAGTTTTTGTGTTTTATTTTTTTAGGAAGCACGTTCAATATTATTCCTCTAACTCGACGAGTTGGGGTAAGGTTTAACAAATTTGGGGAAATCTTGGGTTGTTCTCTTTGTTAGTTTTTTTGTGCAATGTGTTTCATGTTTTGTCATTTTTAGCATATTTTCTTATGTTTTTGTTTCCTACTTCGAGTTGCATTGTAACCCAAGTCATTTAAGGTATAAATAGGACTTGGCGCTAGGGTAAACAATCTAGAAGACAATGAGGCATCACATTAGGTTTGAGTAAGGGTGTAAGAAAAATAAAGAGCTAGGGTTTTGCATAAGAGGATTTTATTCTAAACCAAAGTTGTTCCTATTCGTCATAGTTCATTGATAACAAGGTCTTGAGTGTGTGTTAAGTACATTATGGACTTCATATCGTAAATTGAATAATAACTTAGAAAACTTATATTGAACTGTTGAAAATGAAAAGAACTTTGAGAGCAAGATGACACTATCACTGAATGGTTAATGGATTTCACATTTTGGTATTAAAAATTAATATAGGCGGTTTTGTTGCTTTATGTGGTTTCCAAATAAATGAAACCAGACGAAAATGCTCAGACTGGTTTGGTTTCACTGGTGTGAACAGATTAAGCGGTTTCTTATCCACCTACCTCAAAATTTATTACGAGTCTACCTACCCCTTCCGTCAGGCGATTGATAGACACGCGCGCAACAGATTCATACACCATTATCTTAAATTGGTATTATATATTGTTTAGGTTAAAAACCTTAAAAAGTAAATAAAAATCTAATTTCACAAATGTCATTATTATATTACGAAAACCAAATATTTATAATTTGTCAAGAAATGCAATTCCTTCCCATAAACCTAGGTAAAAAGAGTTAACCTAAAAAAATGAAATCCTAATTATAAATTCGAGATTTAAGTCATCCACATAAATATTGGAAAAATATTAGTACACACTTGCAACCCTTTCTTTGCATTTCTCAACTAAAATATAACCGTCGTCTCTCGACTTATCTTAAAAGCTAAACAGGCAATGCATAAAATTTTTCTTTTGCCGGAAAAATGCTAAAATCAGTAGCACCATTTCAAAGTAAATTTAAACAGAAAATATGACAAGGCTTTTATTATTATTATTAGCAGCCAAAGCGTCTTCACTCCCAATAAAACAATGCCCGAACATTTGCCTAATAACACGGTGGGTCCTCTCTAAGCATGGTCTCGGAAATGCGGGGAGGGCATAATCGGCATTTCCTAAAACGAGAAATTAGCCGTCTTCATCCCACGCCTTACTTAGCACGTCTTCGTTTTCTTTGCTATATAATAACATGCATACATACATACACCCACTCTCCCTCTCACACTAAAGTTCTCTCTTCACTTCACCCCACAGCCCCACTCTCTCTCACCTTATTTTCTCTCTCTAGAATCCAGAACGACAAGAGACTTGATGTCTCAACGTGGCCGAGGCCGAGGCCGCCATTACGACCAGTCGTCTGGCTCCGACGCCCCGTCGTTTCATCGCGGCGGAGGTGGCGGAAGACGCGGTAGAGGACGAGACGGCGGTGCGCCACCGTCGTTTCCGTCCGAATCGGGTCCCAGCCAGCGCGGCCGAGGTAGAGCTGGCGGTTCTGGCGTCGTCGCTCCGGCGCCGGTTCAAGCTTACGCTCCTCCACCGCCGTCTCAAACTCACGCTCCTCAACCGCCGGCTCAAGCTTACGCTCCTCCTCCGCCGGCTACGGTTCAGGCTTCGTCCAGTTCTTCCCCTCCGTCTCCACTGATAGCTGAGATGGAGCAGAAGCTAACATTGACGACACCTCCACCGTCGTCGTCCAAGGCCATTAGAGTTCCGGCGAGGCCAGGATTTGGGACGTTTGGGACCCGGATTCAAGTGAGGGCAAACCACTTCTTGGTGGAGGTGAAGGAGAGAGATCTCCATCACTACGATGTAAGCCTCTTTGTTATTAATTTCTATTTGCTTATTGATAAGTTTTCCCTTTTAATATTTCTGAGTTGATCTCTCTCATGTCCATTTTGGACTCTTCCTTGTTGTTTTGCATATGCTTTTATTTTTTTAGGTGTATTTTGTTTATTCCTTTTTGTTTCTGTAAAAGTTATTTTATATTTCCATTTAAATTTTGCTCTGCTGTAGTTGTCAGCTTGACCGAGAATGGTGTTTTGCGACCCAAAATTTGTTTGATGTTCTCAAAACTCTCTTTCGGAAGCAAAATACCGACTAGCAAACGACTATTTCATATTTTTCTACAAAATTTCTTTCATTTTCCCCTTTTTTTCTCCACTGTTGTAAATTTGACTCGTAAAGGCGTTTTGATGTTTCGTAAACGACTTTTCTTGGTCAAAATACTGAATAGCAAACAAAAGCTAATCCAGAACCTTCTTTTCCGGTAAATTGTCTGTTATATTTTCCTTTTGTTTTTAATTGAACGGAAATGTGTTTTAGAAATATTTTTATATTTGAATGTTACTGAAACATTTGCTTGTATCAAATTTCTTTCATATTTCATCTACTTTACTCTTGTGCTTTAGGAGGTTTTTTTTAATCTTCCCGTACCACATTTCTGAGTCAGATTACTGAATATCAAAACTCCTTTCATCGGAAGTGTCGTTGAAATAGGTTGCTATTCAGTATTTTGACTCAGAAAGGTGTTGTGGGAATATCGGAAATGTTTTGGTATTTTCTGAGTGACAGTAATAAGAAACTTTGTTTTAGAGAGTTCTTTTTATCTCCAGAAAACTCAAATTGTTTTGAGATTTAATGTTCTGGCTTATTTTTTTGGGTCTGTTTCACAAGATTATTATTTGTTCTTTGTTTTGTGGTTATGGGTGGGGTTGTCTTGACAATTTCATTTGGTGGCTTTAGGTGTCAATTACCCCTGAAGTTACTTCAAAAAGGACCAACAGAGATGTGATTAAACAGCTTGTTCATTTGTACAAAGATTCACATTTGGGAAAGAGAACCCCAGCTTATGATGGTATGAAAAGCATTTACACAGCAGGGCCATTGCCATTTGTCTCTAAAGAATTTGTGGTGAAGTTGGGCGAGAGAGATGGTCGTGATGGGTCTTCTGGTTCCAAAAGGTATTTTCGGATGAGAGTTTAGTGTGTCATGTTTGTTTCCTTTTTGGATTTTTTATAGTTGCCTGTTCTCTGAATATTTTTATGTTGCGTTTGAATGACTTTCTTACAGAAAGGACAGGGAGTTTAAGGTGGCTGTAAAATTGGCCAACAAACCCGACCTTCATCAGTTACAACAGTTCTTAAAGAGTAGCCAATATGAGTCGCCTCAAGAAGCCATACAAGTTCTTGATGTTGTTCTTAGGGCCGCACCATCTGACAAGTATTAGTTTCTGTTTGTTAGAAAGAGCATACGATTTCTTATGTCCTTGTATTAATCATTTCCTAACTTGTGATAGTTTGAATGTTGTATTTTCTATCATAGGTACACTGTCATTGGGAGGTCTTTCTTTGCCACTGAGCTTGGGCCGAAAGGAGAACTTGGTGATGGTATCGAATATTGGAGAGGATTTTACCAGAGTTTAAGGCCAGCACAATTTGGGCTTTCCCTGAATATAGGTTTTGCATTCACCTAATTGCCGCTGTTTTGAGAATCATGCTAAGCCAAGTAACAAAAATGCCTTGCCTAATACTTTAATTCATATGTTGCAGATGTATCGGCCAGATCTTTTTATGAACCCATTCTGGTGACTGAATTTGTTAAAAAACATTTTAACTACAGGGATCTGTCCAGGCCTTTGTTTGATCGTGATCGTTTGAAGGTATTTACAATTCTCTTTCGGTCCGTGGTATGCGGTTTTTAAAAGCAAATTGCGAAGGAGTAGAGTAATATAAATAAGAGACTCTGTTAATTGAACAGTTTTCAAATTATTTTCTAATTTTCTGAACAAGTAAAAGTTGGTCATAATATTTTTATGTGCAGCTGCTAGCATTTGGGCTCAATGGGTTGAGAAACTACATCTAATTTTAGCATGCAATCAGTTGCTTATAATGCATTGTCTTCAAGGCCCCTTATTGCAATATTTTTGTTGTGGTATTCTTCTACTTACAGGTGAAAAAAGCCTTGAAGGGGGTTAAGGTTGCACTTGCTTACAGGGATAATAGGAGTTATAGGATCACTGGAGTGTCCACAGAACCACTGAGCCAATTAACGTGAGTCTTGTAATAATTTATGCTTGTAGTTTGCATGTGTATATTTAAATATGTACAGCTTGATAAATAACTTAATATTCAACCTTGCAATTTAGGTTTACGTTGGAAGACAACAAAACCAAAACTTCAGTAGTTCAATATTATCGTGAGAAATACAATATTATACTGAGAATTGTGGCTATGCCTGCTTTACAAGCTGGGAGCGATTCGAAACCTGTTTATTTACCTATGGAGGTACCTTTCTTGATCTTTTAAGCATTTATTTTCCAGTTTGATTCTCTTCTAAGCGTACTAGTATTTAGGACATGATCGATTAATTTTCCTTTCTGGCAGCTTTGTTCAATCGTTGCTGGGCAACGATACACGAGGAAGCTCAATGAAAGACAAGTCACAGCCTTACTAAGAGCAACTTGTCAACGTCCTCATGAGCGGGAGAGGAACATAAAGCAGGTTTAGCTGTGCTTTTTAATCTTGACAATGAATGTATTTCTTTTCTTAATCTACATTGAGTTTTTATCTTGTTTCTTGGAATCATGTTAGTGCATTTATGCAGATGGTTAAGCAAAGTAATTTTAATGGGGATCAACTGATCAAAGATGAATTTGGGATGCAAGTAAGAGAAGATATGGCTTTAGTTGATGCTCGAGTTTTGCCCCCTCCATTGGTAATGATTTGTCTCCATTTTTATTCAGGCACTGCAAGCGTCATTGAACTTGTTTTCAACTAATGTTTGTATTGAATGGCACAGCTAAAATACCATGACCAAGGTCGTGAAACGAAGGAAACTCCACGGATGGGGCAATGGAACATGATTAATAAGGTGAGATAGTGGGTTTTTTTTATTCCTTAGATGAAGCTGCTGGTGAATTGTGCATCTGTCGAACTTTAATGCCTATGTGTTATAACTTATATGATGTGTTTTTTTCTTATTGTCAAATCTTCAGTTTGGGTTTGATGGTAAGAAATCAAAGATTTCTGGAAAGTGGTTTTGTAGCATTAGGAGGAATTCATATAAGATATGTTAATTTAGACAGTAAATAATTAAAATAACGTGTTTCTGGCTGTTCTTTGATTGTGGGGCTGCATCAAAAGTAAAGGAAGTTTTTGTTACTCACTTTTTCTTCATTGTATGCTGGTTTTGTAGAAAATGGTAAATGGTGGAAAAGTGGATTTCTGGGCATTTGTCAATTTCTCGGGATTGAGACAAGATTTTAACTTCCGATTCTGTGATGATTTGGTCAATATGTGCGGTAGCAAGGGCGTGGTATGACTTTAATTCTTATTTCTTTCCATTCCTGCCTTGAAATATTTGTTTGTCAATTTTCTAACGATATTATCTTCCTAGGATTTCCATGCCGAACCTTTACTTCCCATAGCATCAGCCAATCCTAGGCAGATTGAGAAGGTGCTCAAAGATATTCATAGGGAGTCTACTCAGAGACTTGAAGAAATTGGTCATAAGGGGAAGCATCTTCAGCTGTTGATTATCATTTTGCCTGATGTCACTGGGTCTTATGGTGAGAATCAAACCAGGACCAAAACGCTGTCTTTACTTGCAAGAAAACTTATTTTTTATATATGATTTCTTATACCCCCCCCCCCCCCCCCCCCCCCCCTTTTTTTTTATAGGAATGGTTAAGCGAATATGTGAAACTGAGCTTGGAATTGTGTCTCAGTGCTGTCAGCCTAGGGCAGCATCCAAGCTTAGTAAACAATATCTTGAAAATTTAGCCCTTAAGATAAATGTGAAGGTTTGTTCTTTATCTTTTGTGTTTCATGTTTCTCACTGTTTTCTTTGGGCATGCAATTTTTGACGCGTGGAATTTTATAATTTTGTAGGTTGGTGGAAGAAATACTGTTCTAAATGATGCCATTTCCCGGAGGATTCCTCTGGTTACTGATATCCCCACAATTATCATTGGTGCGGATGTTACTCATCCAGCGCCTGGGGAGGACAGTAGCCCGTCAATTGCAGCGGTAAGTTCTGTATTCAACTCTACTTTTTATGAAAACTTCTTGTGTGTTAACCTGTTAGTTTATTCCAACAGGTCGTGGCCTCCATGGATTGGCCAGAGGTCAGTAAGTACCGAGGAATTGTTTCTGCACAGGCTCACCGTGAGGAAATAATCCAAGATCTGTATAGTTTATATCAGGATCCTCAGAAGGGTTTGGTTCATGGAGGAATGATCAGGTGTATATCAGGAAATAATCTGAGATCTGTATAATTTATATCCAAGATCTGCACATGCACCTTTTAACTGGCTGATAGTGAGGGCATTTTCTCATCATGCTTATTGTCATTATGTTAGGGAGCATTTCAGAGCATTTCGAAGATCAACTGGCCGAAAACCAGAGAGAATTATCTTCTACAGGTAAATTGTGCATATGTTAACTTCAATGCATGTGTCTAAACTTCTGTAATGTGTGTGTGTGTGTGTGTGTGTTTTTTTTTTTCCTTTCACGGGTGTGAAATCTTCAATATGTGTTTGAGGGTAACAAAAGCAAGATTTCTGCAATTGAAGTGGTTTTGCAGCATTATGAGGAATTCATTTTGACATGTTGACTTTATAGTGAACAATTAAAATAATGTGTTTACTGGTTCAGTGATATGTGATGCGGCATCTGAAGTTTAATATTTTTTTTGTATTTTTTTTGGACAGAGATGGAGTTAGTGAAGGTCAGTTTAGTCAAGTTCTGCTCTATGAAATGGATGCTATAAGAAAGGTATGTTGATTACTAGAATTCTACTATCATTTGTGGGGTTGGGCAGATTGATTGAAATTTAAGATTTTAGAACATAATAGAATATCAAATTCTTGAGAATGACTTTATTTAATATGTTTCACTATTTTTCCAGGCTTGTGCTTCCTTGGAGGAGGGATATATGCCACCAGTTACTTTTGTAGTGGTGCAGAAAAGACATCATACTCGCCTGTTCCCTGCTGATCATAACAGACGTGATCAAATGGATAGGAGTGGCAATATTCAACCAGGTTTCAATTATTTTTGGTTCATTGTCATCAAATAAATACGATCTTTTTTCCTCTTGGAGCGCTAATTGTTTTTACCTTGTCTAGGCACTGTTGTTGACACCAAGATTTGCCACCCTACAGAGTTTGATTTTTTTCTCAACAGTCATGCTGGAATTCAGGTACTTTGTGTTGTTGACTTAAACATGCTAGTTGCATTTTGGTTGTAGGTTCCTTGACCGGTTTTGAGGATTTATTTTGGTCCCATGCTCTTCTGTTTTGGTATATAATTTCAACCGTCTTGTCTATTATGTGTGTAGGGTACTAGCCGGCCAGCGCACTACCATGTGCTGTTTGACGAGAACAGGTTCACTGCTGATCAATTGCAAAGTCTAACGAATAATTTATGCTACACGTGAGTTTACAATGATTTCAATTCTTGTTTTGTTTTGCACTTGTGTTGCACATTTTGAAAATAGTATTTTGTTTGTTGACTTTACAAGTTTATGCTTTGTGACTTTTCAGGTATGCAAGGTGTACCCGCTCGGTTTCAATAGGTACAGACTTGTGTTAATTTTTTTTTGTTCTCTTTCATTTTCCGAAGCAAATGCTTTTGCCTATTGCTCTCCACTGGTGTTTATGATGATTTTACGTGCAGTTCCGCCTGCTTATTATGCTCATCTTGCTGCATTCCGAGCACGATACTACATTGAGGGAGAATATTCTGATGTGGCCTCCACAACAGCAGGTTCCACAAGTGGGGGCGGAGGTGGCGGCAGTGTGCTGATTCGAGCCCTTCCTCAGATCAAAGAAAATGTTAAAGATGTCATGTTTTATTGCTGATACGGGAGAGAATTACTTTGGTGGTGGTAAAGCTGGTGTGGCTTTTGGGCGATTGCGTTTTGTTAGGCCCCTTTTTGGTATATTACATCTTTACAGAGTGAATATATGATGGCCCTGTGATTTTGTGGATCAGGCCTTTTATCCTTACTTTTTTGGAGCTGCTGGATATGGCTCGGTTTCAATAGATACAACCACCAGTTTCTGTAATTGGATATGAATTTGTTCATATTTTAGTAGGCAGTAGGCGAGGCAACAGTTTTTGGATTTTGAGAATTGAGTTATATCCTTATAATACTCGTCCAGTGGCCTTTTTCAAACAGATTTGGCTAAAACGAAGCCCATTGCATGAATTGGATCTTGGTAGATTTTGTAATTTACAAAAAGTTAAAAGATTCTTTGTTATATTGTAAATAAGCTTTGGGTGTACTTTTAAAGATCATTTTATTTATGTTTTTTGATTATTTATAATTTGGGTTTCTATATTGGGTATAATAGTGAAATTTCCTTTGGATTTAATCCAAAACAACTCTTTTTAGGTATAACTGCTTGTACTTTATTGAAGAATTTCAGATCAATCTCATTGAGAATTGGTCATTCGGTGCATTGACCTCTTTCTAATTTTAAAAATAATACAACAAAAATTTCACAAAAAAAGAGTCCCTTGAACATACGCATAGTGTGTAAGCCCAAGACCTTGCACATTCACAAGAAAAGAAAGTCTCATCCCATGCACACACGCATAATGACATTTTCACCCAAACCAGTTACCTAGTAGCTTGGTCACGGTCTTTGTATGGGAGAAGGCAAAATCGTCATAAACAGATTGAAAATCTGGCCTTCCCTTTGCTATAAATTCAAACGCTGCCTTTCATTCCAAATCTCACCTCTTTCTTTCTTCCTCCGGTTTTTCTCTCCCAACTTAAAACATCAAGCCGCGGTAGACGAACAGCCTGATGTTCTTTGATTACTCCGACTCCCGCTCAGTCTCATGCTCTTCCACTGTGCACTGCATGGCTTCCTTCAGGTGTTGGAGCCTAAGGTTGAGCCGGAAATCGGAGTAATTGCAATCTCTTTCAATGGAGTTCTATGCATAAAATAGTTGGTCAACTCTCGAGTGCGTGAGTGTTTGGATAAAGAGTTTCAAACATATATAATTGTTCGACTTATCTATTTGGTTGATGGGATTCAATCTTGTGCTGTGCACATATATAATCACGTCCTAGTGTTATAATTTTCTGTTAATTTATTCTCTCTCTCTCTTCTCTCTCTCTCTCTCTCTCTCTCTCTCTCTCTCTCCTTTGATCTTATTATGGAGTTTAGAATTATGCCTTACTTTGTGCCTTGGGCATTTTGTTTGCTTAGGGCTTTGGTTGGTGCGGCTATTGTTTAGGCCTTATGCTAAGTATGGATCAATAAATGTTAATGGTATTACCGTGCCTTATACTCTTTTCGACTAATTCAAAAAAGTATAAAGTCCAGCTCTCTCCAATCCTTACTTACTGAAAGAGCTTGGCTGAGCTCATAGATCCAAGTGTCACCGAAACCTAACCGAGAGCACGCGCACGGAGGAGACCAACCTATAAATACTGACTGAACTTATTAAATTGTAACAATCCAACATATATTGTCTTACAAATCCCCCATTTAGAATCTCAACATTTAGAAGAGTGAGATTCGTAAAGACTGGTTTTGACTCAATATCAATCCAAACAAATCCAGTCCAGGCAAACCACTGAACCACTTTAAGTCCCATCAAATTTTGGAAGTTTCCATTTCCAATTTGCCAAGCCGGCTACTCTCTTAGGATTTTAAAGTCCCTCAAATTCCATGTTGAAGTTACAGCCCAATTAATACACGACACAAAGCAAGTTTTGTATAAACTAATAATATCGCATTAAACCAATTACATGTAAATGTAATTTACAACGTGTTAACAGGGCAATGTGTAATTCTACTCGAACTCGGAACACTCAGAAAGAGAGAACCTGCAAACCTATTGCAACTGAACAGCCAAAGGGGGCTATGAAAATTATAGCATTAGGTCTTGCCGGTTGCTATAAATATAAACCAGCAAGAGACTACATATACAACGGAAAAAAAGAAGAAAAGAATGGTAACCCCATATATCTTCAAGTTTATGCTATAAAAACAGGAAGTTTCCTTGCAGAGATATGATGAGCACAAGAAAAGCCACTATGCTTGCCGGTATCAGATCGTAGGGATCGAGATGCAACGAACTGCTGTCACTTATCTGTCCTGCATTGACATATTCACTTTTTCCGGTTCTACTTGTTGCAGAGACGTTAACGGACATTGAACCTAAAACGATAATGCACCGTATCAAAGTTAGTGTTAGCATAATCTAAAAGCTTGGACAGTGGATAGCAGACAACCAATGATTGCATAAAATTGCTTTCCGGCAGGATTACTGAAACTTACAGTCATAGTTAGCCCATCCAATTCGTTGACCACCCAAATCATAAACAATGATTTTGTCCTTTAGCACAAGGTCTGGCAAAAGGAAGATTGAAATAATGTTAACGTTTATGCATAAATAAGGGCAAGGATTTTAGGGTGGAGAAAGTGGGAGAAAAAGAGAGAGAGTTGTACCAAATATGATGACAGTGTAGGTGAAAAGAATGTATTAAAAATTCTCATGCACAATGATTTCTACTCTAATGTATGTCCACTGACAAAGCTCATGACATAATGGAATATCAACCTTGAAAGGAACTGTCTAGAGCCTACAAAACTAATTAGTCAATACAAAGTTTCCAATTTGGCGTCTATACCTCCTAAAATTGTTATTCCTGAACCTTGAAGTTTCTGAAGGCCAATGCACCATCTTGCAGCACCATTCTGTAATAATAAAATTAGCCATCTCAGCTAAAGATTCAGACAGCAAGACTACAGTTGTACAAGGTGATAAAGAAAGAATAAGCATGTATAATTAGAAAACCATTTCCCCTTTCCAATAAATACCAGTGCTAAACGCTCCCAGTGGGGGCAACCATTAATGCAGCAAGTAGTAAAGAAAAATTCGCAGGATGAATACTAAGGAATAGTCAAGGCAGACATATATGCAATCGTAGAATCAATCATAAGGCCTCTTCAATAAAAGAAGCAGATGCATTTCACTCCAACTCAACAGCATTTTGTGTGAAAACAAATGTCCAAGCAAGTGCTTAGAAACTGAAAATAACTAAACAGAAAACTTACAACAGATCCCTGCTGTATAAGGTAGTCCTGAGGTCTCAGAATCATGGATGCGGCACCAGCAAAGTTTAAACTAACTTGAGGAAATATATCACTGACACTGAACAACAAATAAGCATACATTTTAGTGTAAAATCACTGCAAAAGAGAAAGCACTGAAGGAAGAAAGAATGGAGAAAACAAATCCAGAAAGTTAACCTGGAGGTAATTAAATAACACTGGTTTCCGTTTGAAACAACAGGGTGCACGGATTGTGAAACAGAAGCAGTAATCTACACGATAAGAAAAATATATATAATTCAAGATACTTCTAACTTATGCTTACCCAAATTTTCTGAAACTTAAAACTCAGTCTCATTGCCAGAAAGGTTGACTAGATAGACATGTCAAAGAGCATGAAGTTTTCATTTATTTCACTTGAAGCATCAGAATTATGGTCTAAACAGACTAATTATGACTAGGAAATCACACAAGTCATAACTAAGACTTACAGCACTGATAAAAGGATCATAAGCTTCAGATGCAAGGTATGCCAAAGTTGTACCAGAATCAACTATGGTTCCTCGATTACTTGATGTTGCAAACACTGATGGATCAATTTGTAATATTTGCCCATTGACAGAAATGCTCTGCAGATTCAAATTATAATGAGGCCTGAAATATTTAATGTCCAAATGATTAGTCAAAACAGAGCAGTGAGGTTTATATGATCTAAATCTCATGGATTCTAGTAGAAAACAAAAACAAAATAAAAATTTCCTAACATTGAACCTATTTGAATTGAACTACAAGTTAATAAGTTTGTAGAGAAGTATTATGTCCAATGGCTAGTTAACTTGTCAAGGATTCCAAATGGTCAAGTGACCTTCCATTTTAATGTCATATTCAAGGCTCTTTCTTTTCATACCTAAACAATCTTCTGAAGGTAGTTTCTTTGTGTTTCCATAATTGTTAGGTTTCAGTTGAACTATAATTTACTATAACAGGGGGATTTACATTTGATTCCTTGACGATAGTGAAACTAACAGAAGGCCAGAAAATAGTATTGGGTTCAGGGTAACATTGTAAGATGTGCAGTGTAATCATAATATAAAGGAACGTACTGTGATGGGACGAGCGGGCTATAGACTATATTTGGTTCCACAATCTCGCCGATAACCAATATACCTCCACCACCATCATCTCCCCTCAAGCAGTGGGAGAAGACGTTTGGTGCTGCACCCTGTGAAGCCAATTGAGAGATGACAGACATACCCTGTTGGCCAAACCCAAAGATCCCATCAACTGCTCTATCTGACTTTGTCAAATCACCAGTCTGCAAGGTGCTACACCTGTTTTTACCATCCTAGAGAATGACTTTCAAGATTCAAGCAAAATGTACAAAGAGTATAAATCAATTATTTAACTTGGAAAGATTAGTTATAACTCACCCAAAGACAATGGAAGCTGAAGCATTTTGTGTTACAGAACCCTCAAGAATCGTCTCAAGGTGCAACAAGTCTGATACATAATAGCCTGATGTCCCACTGCCATCTCCATACTGGAATGTGTATGAACACTGGTTACTCTGAGTGGAACAATCCGAATCTGATGATTGAATGCCAAGACTGCATCTTCGATCCGAACAAGAAATGAATTGTGATGTTGATGAGCTTTGAGGATCAAACAAATTGAGCTCAATCTGTAAGAATTACAAGCAACCCTTTTGAAAATCGTAGCAACACATGGCTCCTAAGCTTTCACAAACTCAGAGAGACTGAAACTATAAATGGAATTTTGAGAGCAAGCAAATGTGATTTTACCTGGAGTCCACTTGTTTCAGGGCAACCGTTGCAGGAACCACAACTGACCCACAGAACATCACTTCCGGTATCAATCTGCACATAATAATCTCTCGGAGGAGATCCCAATTGCAGTTTTGTATAATAGAGCCTGTAAAAGAGGAACAAATCCCAGGAAAGGCAACAGAATTAGTAAGAATCCTCCAAACGTTAAAATGATAGATACCCACTACTGCTGCAACAGTAAACTTGAAACTGAACAGAAGCCAAAGCAAATCCAAAGCTAGGAACTTGCAGAAAATGAGCATAAAACTTGTAGAAATTTTAAAGAAACAAATGAAGAAAGATAAGATACTTAACAATAAATCACAGAAGGGAACTAATTACAAGCAAAGAACCCAACATAAAAACGGAAACCAGTATCCACAAAACCAAATCAAAACCCATATATCCTTCACAACCAAACAAGACAATTAAATGAAAAGAAGCCAGAAACGCACAAATAAAAGAAAATCCATCTCACAAAACCATTAAAAAAAAAAAGAAGCACAGAAGGTGTCAAATTACCCAACGCGGAACGGATCGAAGGTTCCCCGAACAGGTAAATCAACGATACCATTAGAGGACTGAAGCATTCTTCCATGCCTGGCTCTGTCCCGAGCTCTGAGTTGACTCAACTCCACTCGGAGGCTATTAGGAAAAGCTCTCTCGAGGCTGAGGGCGGCCGGGAAACTACAGAGCACCACAGCCGCCGACATCAGAATTGCGCCGGCGATTAGAATTCCGAAGGGAAAGCCCATTTTCGCTTGTCTGGGTCAGAATCAGACCAAAAAACCAATGACAACAATTATGGAAATAACAACAAAAGATTCAAAAGCTCAGAGCTTCCAAGAGCAGGCAAGGCTTGTGTTGTTTTCTTAAACACTAATGTAGATAGAGGCAAGCATCTCTGTTGTGGGTTTTGAAGAATAAGGAAAGACAAGAGTCTTCTTCTTCTTCAGAGGGAGAGAGAGAGAGAGATGGTAATTGAGGAAAGCCTGAAACAATAAGTTTCAAAATTGCGGCAATGGATTACGTTACCTTCCTCTATATTATTAATTTAATTTGTTTATCTTTTTACTTTTGCTTTTATTATTTTTATTATTTAACTTTCATCATTCTTTATTCTTTTACTTCTGAAAGTACAAATGTTTGGGTATGCGCTGTGACAAGTGGGATCTTCGATGCGGTTTCCTGTTTGGTGAGCTACAAAATCATGCGCGTAAGCCCTCTGTCTTTCTTTCTTAATTCAACCTGAGTTTTATGGATGCTGATTGTTATGGAAGAAGATGATGAAGTTAGTGATATCAGCAATGCCACCTAAACTTTATATGCTTGTTCTCATTTGTCACCTCAAGTTAGTGATATCAGAAAAGTCTGCATGCACATTTTGTTTGAAGAATCACAAGCGAAGCACATGCACATTTTCAGATGAAAAAATAGATGAGTTTAATCGTAGATGAGACATTGCAACAAGATTTTAGTTGCAACAAGAACTCCAAATACTGATAATGATGAAGCCTTTTTATTTGCACTTTTCCATTTTGTCACTCTACCACTATGGTTTGAATCAATGCATTATTGAGTACAAGGAGTACAACCCATGAAAATGAAAATAAAAAAATAAATTGACTTTTTTTGCTGACCGTACGATTTCATTTTCTTCAACCTTTCTTGGGACATCCCTCCTCTGTGGTTGAATAAGAGGGCCCAATGCCTACTATTTGCCCCCAAAAGAGCCGAAATCTTCCAATTCAACTATCTTTTTTAAATGCCCGTATAGCCCCTATCTTTGATTTCAACTTTAGCAGAAACCAATGCACAATTATTTCTTCTTTTTTGCTAAAAGAAATGCACAATTATTTCACGTTTTCCTTTACCTGGTCGGTTTTTAAAGCTAAAGTAGTCCACGTTTAGCAGTCTCTCTTTTATTATATACTTGTTTAAGACAAAGCAGGTTAACCTTTTTCTAAATGACTAAGATACCCCCATATACTTTTTGGTAAGGGGTATTGCTTTCTTCATTTTTCTTAATTTGAAAGCCATCCACTTCTGTTTTCCAATACTTTTTTTTAATTATTGGTAAGGATTAGTTGATTATTAGATTCAATTAAAATTGAATTATATACTTTACAATCCAATATAGTTTAGATTGGAATTTTTTTAGCGGATTCACATACTTTCACAATCATAAAGTAGAACTAGTCAACTTGGATATGCCACTTATACTTTATCTGAATTTGAATTTTTCTTCTCGTAATTTAGATTAAATTAAAGTAAAATATTACTTGTATAAAAAAAAAAAAAATTCCTGATAAATTTACAATGAAATAAGAAATATAATTTTGAAAAAATAGATAAAAAAACATTGTTTTCAATTGAATCGATAGAATGAGGTCAGATGAAGAAAGTAAGTTGAAACACTCTTACTACTTTTCTGCTTTATCAGCAGTGAGACACTTGGACATTTTTTTTTGGTCGGCAACTTGGCAACGTCGCAGCCGCATTAGGAACAGAAACTGCAAATTGCCACGTACCGCAACATGACTTCAAACCAATATCCGAGTCAAAGACTTCACCTAAAAGAAAAAGAAAAAGAAAATAAAAATGATGAGACATATCAATTATTTTTTAAAAGAGATTTTATCTATTATTTTAAATAATAAGACATATAAATTTTTTTATAAAAAAATAATTTTCTATAGAAAACAAATATATACTAATCATGGCATAAGATTTTTTTTTGGGAGATTTACTATTATACCCAATATAGGATATAAAAAAATCTTATATAAAATGGATTTCAGAAACACACACCCAAAGCCCATTTATAACATAACAAAAATGCTTTTAACTTTTTTTTTAAATTACAAAACTGTCATTGATTTCTTAAAACAAACCCAACCCAAAAACCTCATAAAAAGCCTCAAATACTCAATAGGGTATCAAAGTAATTTAATAATTAAAATTAAATTCAATAGGGCAAGTTGTCATTTTGGGGGTGTTTTTTTTAGTTTGTTTATAGAAATTAAATAGTGTATGGTTTATTTGTAGTTTTAGTGTTAAAAATGGGTATATGACTAAATAAATTTTTTTTCTTTTTCTTTTTGTTGAATGTGAATATTAATGTTTACATATTCCCTTGACCAATTAAAGAGCTACTCATAAGTGCACGCCTCTAAATCTAGAAACAAAAGAAGCCACCATAGTATCAATTATATGAAGAAGTGATAATGATAAGTTGTAAAGTTGGAGTTTATACAACTTTGTTAATGTCGACTGATTAAAATTTATTAGATTAATCAAATAGTTAATATATTTTTTTAAACGTATATAAATACATTGATACCTTTTTTTTTTTGGAGTAAATAGCAATAGTATTTTATTGACATGAGGATAAGCAATAAGTTACAAAAATTGGACTAGTTATGTTGTCGAGGATTAGGTGAGTGTCTCTACACTTATGGGCTTGGTCGTCTGTCTAATTGGATAGACTTGAGTTGCATTTTGGTCCCTCAACTAAATTATTTGTTCAAATGATCTACCAATCTTTATTAATTGACGAATTGGTCATACTATTACATTTTCTAAAGGAAGTAACCCAAAAAAAAAAAAAAAAAACTAGCCCACCAACCTCTCTCCCCCAACCTCTTTCTCTCTTTGTCCCCTCTCTTCCTTTATCTCCCCTCCCACATCAGTTCCCTAAATAGAGAATTTCTGGTCACCATCTCCATCAAAACCGTCGCAACAGTTTGCTCAGATCCCTTGGAGATTGATGTTTGTTTTCATCTGCTGGTACATTTGGAAGTAGGGGAATGATTTTATCTTTAATGATGAAGCAGCCTTGCCTTTTTAACTCTCGTGAATCGATCATGTATGCGTCTAAGATTGGGTAAAGACTACTACTAATATTCATACTGGAATTGGTAAGGTTCAGATTATGTTAGCTTGGACTCCTCATGATATTGGGGTTCTTAAGCTAAACGCGGATGGGTCTCATAGAGGCAGCACAGGAACCATTGGTGCTGGATGGGTTATCAGAGATTATTTGGGACATTGGATTGCTGGATTTTCTGTCATATTATTCTTAACAAACACACACTCCACCGCATGAAATATAAGTTACATGGACTGATTCTTCGAATGCAAGCACTTGTGATTTAGCTAAACCAAAGATACTGTTTATTTAATCTTTCTTTATTTGGTCAAAGTTTATTTAATCTTCGATTAATTCCATTTTATATTGTTCTTTGGAGACAACAACCAACAAATGTACTGTCACGTTGTCACAGCCCAAAAACAGAAAATAAAGACCAATATGCCAACCAAGAAATAAAGAAGGAAGCTTCCTCACATTGATCACATCTAACCTTTATTTAGTGAAACATATTTTAAGCACAAATTGGAAAGCAAAGAAAATGCCCGACTGACTGAGGGGAAGAAGGGAGAAGATATTTCATATGAAAACGCCCGCGAAAACTCACACCTAAATTCCAAACCAAATTAAATCGCATCCAGCAAATTTCCAGTTACAACATTGTGTGTAAGCTTTTTCTTTGTGTTTCCAAAAATTTGGTCCAAGATACCTCATAGCCAAAGTGTAAGTAGTCGCTAAATTAATCAAACAAAAGTATAATTCGAAAATTTGTAATCAGTAAGAATATATATATATATATATATATATATATATTATATATATACAGAAATTCTTCTATCCAGACGTTGTTATCGTGCAGACGCCATGTATTTTCTACTATCCCTCCCTACTTTCCGAGCTATGAGATAAACTTCAGAAAAGTAAAGGATACTTAAATATTACTGAACTGAAAATAACATTTGTTTTCTTTTTATCAGGAGCAGGAAAACAGCTGCTTTTGGCTCTCATTGACGGCTTCAAGAAGCTCTCACTTTGAAGTTGAAAGGGTCATTTTTTTCTGTGATGATTCCCAGCCTCCAAGTTATTGTTTTAAGCATTTGTTAGTTCAGTTTATTTGTGTGACAAAGCAAAACTGTTAGATACACAAGTTAGAATTTCATATATCACTTTGAGTATTCTAGTATTTACTTCATTTTTTCCCTCCAAAGGATTCAAATATTGTTCAGTTAATTCTTATCTTCATCATTGTTGTTCACATTTCATTATAAAAAAACCATGCTCAGTGGCACATCATTAAACTTTTGTTCAATGCAATTGATAGAGGCGATTGACATTTTACAGATTACAGGTTACAAACACACTTCCTGGAAGCAGCGAGTCAATCAAGTAACTACTCTTGTGTTTAATGGGGGCAACAGCTTCTCAGAGCACCTACCCTGCAGGAACTAGCAAAACCATGAGTGTGAAGGAGACTTGTTTGATTTGCTTCGAAGACACTCCTATTGCTCGAATGTTTTCAATTGGTACTTTCCATCACAAATATTGCTTGTCTTGTATGAAACGTCATGTGGAAGTAAATTTGCAAAGCGGGATCGTGGCACAATGCCCTCATAAAGACCGTAAATGTGAAGTGAATATTAAAACCTGTAAAAAATTATTGTCACCTAAACTTGCCGACGTTATGATCAAACGAATCAAGGAATCTTCTATTCCTGCTACGGAGAAAGTGTACTGCGCACTTCTGCATTGATGTCCGAAAAGGAGGTCTTGCAACATACGAAGAGTTCTTTTGCTATTGTGGGAGGCAGGAAGTGCATGAAATTCCATCAGTTATTTTGTATCAATTGCAAGGTTCCTTGGCACTATGATATGAACTGATTACCAAAGATCAGAAACCTATTCCCTCGCAGAAGGGCAATTGCTAAAGTCGCTTGCCATGAAGAAACTATGGCGCCAGTGTTCCAAGTGCAAACATATGGTTGAACTTGATAGTGGCTGCTACCACATCACTTGCAGGTGCTTTACTCTCCTCCCACTTCAATTTGATTAATCTTTCGGTTTCTTCTGTTCTGCTTTAGTCCCTTTTTATTATTATTATTTATAAACTTAGCAAAGTTTTATAGGGAAGAATGAATAAGAAAATGGCAATTAAAATAGACACTTATGAAAACAAGATGATTGGGTGAAGTACCTATGATTTCTTGTGCGAGAATAGTGATCTTGTGTTACCATTCAGCCATCAGAAGAGGAAAAAGGTTATTCCAGTCACTCATCTCAACCCTTTCAATAGAGTCTCCAATAAACCCAATAACATACCCAAAATTCGCAATTTGTTAAGTTTTCTCTCGATTGGTTTATGTCAACCCTAGGCGAGAGAACACTGACATTGTAACACTGTTAAATTGCCTATTTAAATTCAAAAGTATTGTAGGAATCCCTCAAGTTGTGAGAACCCCCCATACCTTGTAATTTAAACTATCGTTTGTATTAAAAAATGAATACCATAAGTAGGAAACACATTAAAAGCAAGGTAGGTTTAACCGAATCACCTTAGAAGCAAGGTACATAAGAATCCACTGTTACAAAACATTGCTTGCTTCTTTGGTTTCACTCTTTTTTTTTCTCTTACCCTTGTTCTTTTTTTTTTTCTGGACGCTGGTACATTTTCACACTCTGTATCACTACTCCTTGTTGTTTGTCTCATGTCTGCATTGTCTTTGTAGATGTGGACATCAGTTTTGCTATACTTGCGGAGCTGAATGGAAGAACAAGAAAGCAACATGATGAGCATTACATAATAAGCTTAGACAGCAACATGCTCCTGCCAATTGCAACCTGTAATTTCATCACTTACAGAATTATCACTAATTGTATGATGTTCCTAGAACTTCTAGGGAGTGCTACTTTTATGAATTCTTATTTCGTAATTGTTCTCTTAGACTGACTCCCGTGGGAACCATCAAAGTTCCAACTGAAAATGTTTTCTTTCAAGGTTTAACTTGCAGCTGCTATTGTCTTACAAACTAGTATGATGAACACTGGGTTCCCCGGATCAAAGAGAAATAATATGTGGATTTCTAT
Source organism: Prunus salicina (assembly GCA_020226455.1). Classification (NCBI taxonomy): domain Eukaryota; kingdom Viridiplantae; phylum Streptophyta; class Magnoliopsida; order Rosales; family Rosaceae; genus Prunus; species Prunus salicina. Next base: position 27,698,721 of record CM035342.1, on the reverse strand, counting down.
CCAACTGAGGATAGTGTCTTTGTGGAAGTCGTGTTTTGCTTTCTTTTTCATTTATCTATTTTTTCTAGTGAACTTCCTTTTTAATTTATTGATACCCTCAAATGACATGTCTCAAGAAATACTTACCTATATCGGAGTGTATTTGGAAGTCCCTCGCGATGCTCTCAACCTAGATGGGATCTGCTGGGTTGTGGTTTTCAGCTTAGGCAACAATATCACAGGGTTTAATAAAATTGAATGTGAGTGTTTGATGTAGAATCTGACCACATGAAATGAAAGGAATAGAAATGAACTAGAAAACAGAGTTCACATGGCTAAAATACAATTGTGCTACATATTATATTGGGCACGAACCACTGTATTACTTGTCAATTGTACATCTCTGTAAAGGAGGCAAACTGCAGCATTTAAGTTGAATGAATCTGGGACGACGAACCTGTACCGAAAGCGTATGATAATGTATTCAGAAATCATTCATATGCAACTTTGGAAACGTTCACACTTTTTCTTCTTCTTGTTATTAAGGTATGAAACAATGAAAAATCGAAAAAGTTGTTAATAATCTCTCAGCCTATATTTAGTTTTGTAGGTTTTGTAAGGCATTGCAAACATGTTTGAGTTAACATATCGGAACACTAGAGTTCCTTGGAAGTCTTTATAAGACTTACTCTTGGAAATAGAATAGTTTGTATTGACTATGCAAGTGGCCCAATTGAGTGGCTTGTGGGTATGGCCATTGGTTAAATATTAATGCCTAATTGGGTTGGGTCAATAGTTAATTAATATATTTAATTAATCAAAAGATGGGCATTGGGGCTCTTGGGCTCTATGATTTAAATTAAAAGAGTAGTTAGCCTTTACCTGAGTCTCTATTGTCCCCTTTTAATTTTTTTACTTTTCCAGAGTTATTACCTGTATAAAGAATTTAGCACTTTCACGTTTTATACTCTATTATACACGTATATATGTATTTTTGAATAATACATTCGTGTTCTATACACGTGTCACGTTTTTAAAAAAAGGAAATGTGGAATAGTCATATTGTACATGTACATACGTATTTCTAATATTTAATACACGTATTTTTTTATAAAATTTGCAATAAGACACACAAAATTCACATATTATACAAATAATTCTCACATACTATTGAATAAGAATAATACATGTTATAAAAATTATATTACAATATTATATAGTGGCCGATTAATATATACTTTGGATATGTTGAAATTAGCAAATTAATATGTATAAAATACAAACTAATGCAATTAGGAGGGTCCTTTTTTCTTTATTACTTTTTAAATTAAATAGTATAGCCGGGTGGCTATACCTTTTGAATATAATGTATTTAAATAGTATAGCCGGGCGGCTATACTACGATTTTTTATATAAAAAAAACTAATTTATATGCCTAGTCAGACTGTGTTATATCTAAAATGTTGACGAATGTTCATATCTATCACTCTAGTTGTTGCTAGCACAGGGAATGCCTAGATTGACGGGTCCTTCTGAGTGCCTAGGTTGTCACGTAGTTATCTTCTAAGCTTGTAGGGATTTGAATATTATATATGTTGTGCATCTGTGTTATGCTTATATGTTCATAGGTCTATGATTAGTTATTGACTAGTCATATTGTCTCCACGTTTATTTGATCATTATTGTCATACATCTTTCCATTGAGGTTTTAATTTACCCCCTTCACATAAGTACCAATTCGAGAGAGAGAGAGAGAGAGAGAGAGAGAGAGAGAGAGAGAGAGAGAGAGAGAGAGAGAGAGAGAGAGCGACAAGACATACAAAGAGCTCGAGTGGTTGGCATGTGTGTTTTTTAAATTTTGTTGAGCATAACTTGCGTGTAAGCCCAAGCCCAACAAAAGCCAAAAGTTTTTATTTTTTATTTAATTATTTGTACTATATATTATATATATTATTTTTTTAATATCACCGGTCCAATTCGGTTAAACAAGTGGTTTTAAATATTGCAAACTACACCGAACCATATACCCAAAATCCCAAAATCTTGTTACATAGAGAAAAAAAAAAAAAAAGACTGTCCACATTGCAAACAATTGTCATCAGAAGTCCAAAATTGTAGTCATCAGGAATAGCCATGAACACAGACCAACCCTTATGTGGTGGCTGAGGCAAAATTACACAACGGGAATAATATCATTTACTTTCTCTTCTAACGTATTTAAAGAGTCTACTAAGCATATACTGTTCCTTTGTCCCTAGGCCCAAGCAGTTTGGATTGGTTCACCTTTAAACCATAAGGTGATGTCCAAAGATTTACCACAATTGGGAACTGGCTGTCTAGTTTGATGGTTATGCTCAGTGTGGTGAAGAAGGATAGAGAGTGGGCTTTGTCTCTTATGAGATTTTTGCTTTGGGAAAGGCTCGTTGCTCATTTGTGTTCAATGGTTAATTATGTGATTGATCCCCACCGTCTATTACAAAATGGGGTGTCAACTGCTATGAAGTATACCCAGGCTAATTCTCCTATAAATGATCGGGAAGCGGTGGCTTTGGTTGATGAGGGAGAGGCTTCTTCTTGGCAACCCCCAAAACTTGGCTACTTAAAACTTAATATTGATGAGGCCTGGGTGAAAGAGAGAAGGAAGGCTGGCCTTGGTGCGATGATAAGAAATGAGATGGGCATTCTATGCGGTGAGGTGAATGCTCCTGCATCTGCAAGCTCTGCCCTCATTGCGGAAGCTGAAGCTGCAATTTGTGGTTTGCAACTTTCTAGTCAGCTCTATACATAGGTGTCGATCGAAGGGTGACACTAAGAGCTTTAACAGGGTAGTTTAACACAGGTCATGCATGAGGTGAGTCCCTCTAGAATATACCAAGAACAAAATCGATTGAACAATTTTGACGTTTGAATGCTGGTTGTTATAAAACATAACTATTAATTCGTATTTCTACATTTCAGTGCACTTTTTGTGCAAGTATTTGTACACTTGTCTGTACATGTTGTTTATGCAATTTTGTATTGAGTGTTTATGCACATTCTATGCAAGTGTTTACAGTTTTTATGTAAGTTTGATAAGGTAAATGTGGAATAGGTTGACGGTTGCCGCGGCCAGCAAATGTTGAATTAGTTGCGAGAGGAAAATGGGATTCGGTGCAAGTGAGATCAAACTAGATGTAAATATAATTACAGATAATTTAGAAAGAAAACTAAAATTTATGTGGCGTAAGGAGTATTGTATTGAAATTAAAACATATATAAGCTAAAGTCTATGTACAATTTGTACACAAGAAATTAATTATGCAAGCAACATTAGTTTTCTTTTGAAGAAAAGTATTGTCCTGATAGCCGACTTGACGTTTTCTCAAATAAGCACTTGATCGAGCATTTTCTTTTGAATTTTTAATAGGATCTATAAAGAATTTATACACTAGTATCTTGTTCTAAATTCATTTCAACTTAAAACAAACTAGATGCCTTAAGCAGCAAATATTTCGGTCAAGGCTCAACATCTATTTATTTTAGTTTTTATTTTTATTTATAACGTTTTTATTTAGAAGAAATTACATTTATAATTTAGCCGTAAAGGGCACTGATAACAAGGACTAATACAAACACATGAAGGATACATCAACAACATCTAGATAATAAGGTATCCCTCCAACCATATCCACAACCGGCCAATGCACCTCCACCGCATAAAGTCAACAAACTTAGATAAACGAGGCACGCCAACAACATCAAGTAAAATTAAAACTAAACCCTCACAAAGAAAGACAACTAACTCATAATGAGTGTTGCAACTTATTCTGACTCAAAAAAAGTCAAACAAAAAGTTTAAACATGAAAAACAACTCGCACAACCACTATGGAGGAACCATTGTACTTTATCCATCCTTGGGATTCAAATTTGATACACAAATTTGGTAGCCCTACCATTATTGTTCCCACATCTTCGGATTTTCTTCTTACTAATTGCGGACCTCTTGAGAAAACTTTTGAACCAATGCGTCGATAGTTTTGAGTGTCTTTCCAGTCCGTTGTCGTAATCAATATAGTTAATACCAAATCGAACAGTATATCCTTCGCTCCATTCAAAGTTGTCTAGCAAAGACCATGCAAAGTATCCCTGCACATTAGCACCCTCCCTACAAACACCCCAAAAAAAGAACATAATTGGTTCAGTGTAGTGATTAAATAACCGAAATGTAGGAAGACCAAAACATATATAGCCTTAATTAATTTGTTGACAAAAACATACTTAATTGCTGCTTGGAGGTAACAGAGGTGGCGATAGTAGTAGTCAATTCTATTAGCATCATCAAGGGCTTGCTCAAGTGATAATTTGGGATTATTGAACTCATCCATGCCTGCAATATAATGCAGTATCAAATGCATACAATTTTGTTTAACCAAAGAAAACATGTACATTTAGTTTTAAGTTTAGAGATTACAACACTTCACTTTATTTTACACCATTATACATATATGTGAAACATTGATGATGCAATTAATTAATGTTTAAAAATATTAATTACCATTCTCAGTAATGTACATAATTGGATCATTATACTTTTCCTTTGTGTAGAGTACGAGATCGTAAAGTCCTTTTGGGTAAACATATAACCAATCTGAAGCAGCCTGCAACCCCATTTGAAGATTAGCGAGACTTTTAGGACTTTATGTGTATATGGAAGACAAAATATATGCATAGGTATTAATTCTCAAAATCCCAATAACTTAAGCTAATAATTTATTACGTACCCGTGGACCAATGGGGACCCCATTAAGATCAGCTGCTACAACATAAATGAATATGAACATTAGGATCTAATTATTAGGAGAACTACATTAATTTCTTGAAAATTTCAAATTGTACTCACTTGTAACATTAACATGAACATCTGTTAGGTAGCTTGGAGGTGTAGTTACAGAATAATCCTTAGGATAAGCGCTTGCATATCTAGCAGAGTAGTAGTTTACTCCAATATAGTCATATGACCCACTCAGTGACTTGGATTGTTCTTCCGTGAAATTCGGTAACCGTGCACCAAGAATAGATCGCATGGTCTGTGGGTAGTCACCTCTTGTCAATGGGTCCATAAACCTATGAAAATTCCAAACGTGAACTTATAACATTATATAAAGTACCACGGGCTACCTAACTAAGTTATAATTCAAAAATAAAGCATTTCAATGAGTTGATATATAAATTAATAAGACACTTACCATCCATACATAAAATCCAAAGCTTGAAATGCAGCGTCTTTATCTTGTTGTGACTCCGAAGCGGGCTCAAACCAATGTGATACAACTGTTATTCCTATGACACCATTTTGACATGCCTGCTCCAGAATGATAAGTAATTGTTTTTTTTTTCATTTAGAGCCAAAATATATATATATATATATATATATTATTACAACCATTGTTTATCTCAATGTAAAAAGTATTCCCACTGATATTGTTACATAATACTAGTTACTAGTTGGACCCCAATGTTCTGAAAGAAAAAAAAAGACTAATGAAAGTACCTGATATTTTTCCCTGTACAATTTTACAGCAGCTGCATGAGCAAGGAGTAGATTGTGTGTCACCAAATATGGTTCAGTACCCGAATCTCCACCAAGGCAGTTTGAGTTATACCAATCAGAGCATCGTCCTGGTGCATGGATCCCGATTGTGTAACCATGGTTACTAATGGTATATGGCTCATTAAGTGTGGTCCAATGCTTTACTCGATCACCAAATTCCTTATAACAAAGATCTGCGTATGCCTTAAAGTCATCGCTGCATGTACACATTTAAAAATGTATTTATTGTATATAATAGTATTTATATAATTAAGTGATCAATATTATACAAAGGATGGCATTTGTCCACTTACACAATACGAGGGCTTAACAAACCGCCATATTCATCTACTAAGGCTTGGGGAACATCCCAGTGGAAGAGTGTCACTAATGGCTCTATACCTATATATAGCATGACAAGTAAAGGAAAATTAAAAGTTTGATTAAAAAACTGCAGGTACTGTTATATTAGGAGGATTTTATGAGATTGGGAGCTGTATCACCATTGCGTAGGAGTTCATTGGTGAGATTATTGTAGTATTCGATTCCTTTCTTGTTAATTCCACCACTTAGTTTTCCATCTAATAATAATTAAAACAAAACAAGAAAAATATAAGCCAATACCTATCATGAAATAGGAATTAAATTGAATAAAAGATGTTAAACGTTAAAGCGATTGGTCGCAATAATATATGTGGATGCGGATGATCAACTTACTTGGTAACAATCTGGACCATGAGATAGAGAACCTATAAGCATCCAACCCCATATCCTTCATAATTGCCACATCTTCCTATAATGACACAAAAGATGTACATAATCATATAAAAAAAGAAAGCTAAAAATTAAGTATATCATCTTTAATGTCGTGTTCAAATTCAAATATAGAAGGTCTACATAATACAATTACGTGATTTTCAAACCTTATAACGGTGATATTGATCAATAGCAACATCTCCATTGCTACCATCAGTTATCTTTTCTGCAATTAATCAAATGTAATTTTAGTTATAAATAAAGATACAAAGTAATTTAGCTATCTGGATATTTAAACAGGGGAATTAACGCTAGCAACCTTCACCCTAACCATCTTGCTTGGAACTTCTCATTTCTTCTCATGCGATGTATTATTCCTCTTAATTACATTTTTGAATGATACATTAATACATTAAAAAAATTGAGTTTTATTTTCCATGATTACTCTTATTCAATTTTTTACAACTTTCTAACTATCTTCTTTGATCTAGGGGAGTTGTCAGATCTTTGCTGGGTAAGGTCATATAGTTTCTACGCAGTTCCCATTGAGCACTTTGTAAGTGAAGAACAACTAATTTCCATGAAATGAAGCATTGGCTTGTTTATACGTTGTTTATAGCTTTTGAAATGAAGTAACTGATCATCAATTTAGTCACCTAAAAAAATAGAAAATAGAAGATTTGTTAACTAATTGATTGTTCGATTCAACAGACCTGGATGCTCATGGGTGAAGTTATCCCATACGCTTGGTCCTCTACCGTCTATGTTTGCAGCACCTTCTAACTGAAATGCACATACATATATATATATATATAAAACACGATTTACAATATTCATAAATCAGACATGCTCCCAGAATGCACTGACTTGGTAAGCTGCTGTAGCTGCGCCAAATGTGAACCCCGGAATAAGAGTATCGAAATGGGTCCTGTTGAGAGTTGCACAAACAACGGGTGGATCTGTCCTGGCAGCATTGGTATTTGCCAATGCAAAGCCAAGGAGAAGCAGCACCACACACAAGAGCAAAGAGCGGAATTGCAATGCCATAACTGAGTGGAGGGTTTTTGATGATCGAGCTAGGTGTGCTCTTCCTGCTCTATTGCATGGGGTTTATATAGAGGGAGTACGTAACTTCTACACGTGAAAATAATAATTCAAAAGCATTTTTATTTCTTTTTTGTAAAGCCAAGCGGGCTTTAAAGCTAAAGTACGGGGACAGACACAGAAAAGTTGGGACCTTCTTTTTTTCCCTTTTTTCTATACTACTGTATAGAAAAGCAATCTAAAGATTCCATTGGGACCACCTTCAGAGTCTGGTTTTGCTCCCGTGCCCTAACCTCTGGTTTTGGAAAGAAAATCGAATTGCACCCTTCTCCATTAATGTTTTCTATCCTATCTCCATCAATTGGCGTTAATTGCTCAAAACAAATTTCTCTCTCATGGAAACTCTTGCTCATCTTTATGGTCGAACTCTTCCTCATTGGTTCCTTAGTATTTCTCTCTCAAAAAAAAAAACTATTTCTCTCTCATTGTTAATTGATCTTCCATGCAAAATAGACCTAAGATTGTTGAGAGTGTGAATCTCACTCATTGCCAATTAGTTTTGAGTTGAAATACTCATGTTCTAATTGAGTATATCATAACGTATTATGATCGAGAACCATAATAAAATGACTGATTTTGAGCTTAATTAGGTAACTTGCTGAGTTGGATCCTAGTCATTGGGTTTTATTTAGAAAAAAAAAAAAACAGGATTTTATTCAAACAAAAATAAAGAGCTGGTTTGTAGTTGAGGAAAAATGACTTTAAAGGGGTCAAGCTAAATTTACTAATGGTGTGAAAGTTATTTTGAGAAGCTGTTCATCACCAAACTTATCAACAACTGATTCTGATATGGAAAGAAAAGAGATTGTGGAAAATAATGATAAAGGAAGAAGAAGAAGAAGAAGAAGAAGAAGAAGAAGAAGAAGGGAAGTTGCTGGTTCGATGTTAGATTCTTTAGGGAATAATCAAGTATTGTTATATATTATTATTCTTCTTCTAAGTGTGAGGAAATTGGTAATCATCTTCGTAAATGAACTTGTAAATTAACACAAGTACGCAATAGTCTAAAGAAAGATTTAAGATTGTGGACTAAAAGGATATATACATCAAGGTATTAAGTTTTTTCTGAATTGGACACCCATGTTTTTTTTGTTCTTCGTCCAACAGCCATTACTTATAGTGCACCTTCTATAAAGATTTCATATATAATAAAATACGACGTCGTCTTTATATTTAACTCTCGGGATTATGAGAATGGTCTTGGCATTATTCTCCGTTGTTTTGTTATACCATGTGATTATGTCAGTCCACTCCAATCTCTGTCCTACTTAAGCAGGTGTTTGGAAATTACAAGTGACTTAGTTGATATTGTGTTGCATATTTTCCATGAAAAGAAAGAAAATAACTTCGTTCATAAGCAATAAGCTGTAGGAGAAATACAAAATGAGAGGAAATACTTTTTTAATATTTTTTTTTATATTGCAGATGTGGGCTAGGCTACTTTCCATGATATTGAGCACGCCCCAGTTGCACTCAACTTCAAATTCCCATAAGTGTAGTTCGAATTCAGGCGCAACAAGATGGGCACTCTAATGTAGGGGGAGGAAAATCGATCTCGAGTGCCATAATGCGGGCACACTACCTTGGCCAACTAACCCAACTCACATTTGCAAAAAACAAAAGTTGCAAGGAAAGAAATAATTGATAGAAGAAATAATTTTTAATAAATACATAAATTTCTCTCATAATTGTGGCATGAAAAACATATAATTGCAAACTATTAACCACATGGTTACTTTAATTTACATAGGGTTAATTTCAGTTTGGTATCCCATAGGGTACAACTACAGGGTACCTTAAGAGTACAACTATGGGGTACCAAACTAAAATTAACCCATTTATATACGCCAAACTTTGAAAGGGGTGGTGAGGCTTAAGGGTGGTCAGAACAATGCACTAAAAAACGGACATGGCATAATATTTACTCTCAACACGTCCTCTCACCTGTTAAGTGACTTGAACTACTTTCACTATTGAATAATGTGCAAGTGGCCAAAAAAGAGAGGCTAATCTGCAAGTAATAGAAGTGGAAAAGAAAGTAGCTTTAAAACCCACGGCCAGACACACCCGCACTACTGCCCACCTATTCACCCAACCCCAAAGCCCAACAAAGAGAGAAGGTGGATTCCGCTTTGTGATCACATTCACAGCACTTTTATTGCATCTCTGCTTGACTTGAAACCTAGAAAGGAGGGGGGTGGTGTTGTGAAAGAGAGTACGTTCCGGACCTAGAGCGGGGGTTAAATTTGTTTCTCAAAAGTCCATTTATGCTGCATCAATCTTTAAATTTTTTTTGCAAAGACTAAGATGTTGAACGCACTGCTTAAGAAGTTAGAGGTGGCTGCGCTCTGTTGTTACATGTGCTTCAAATATTTGATGTTTTAGGTCTGTAAGAGTGGTTATAGTATTTATTCGCTTACTATTATTGATGAAATAAAAAAAGAAAAAGGGATTACTTTTTAGATACCTTATCAAAATTCGGATAAGGTGTCAATCTCTAAGGGCCAAGTATGACAATCTGAAGATGAAAATGTTCCACATTGGAAAGTTAATGAATTTAGTAAGAGCTTATAAAGAGTTGAGCTACTCTCCCTTTTGCCAATTAGTTTTGGAGTGAACCTCAACTTCCTTTATGGTATCATAGCACATTTGTCTACGTGTGAAACCTCAACTTCTGCTTAGTTGCGACGATTGTCCTTAAATAATACCTCAATCACATTTTGGTCCTCCAATTTTTATCGTGCTTAAATTGGGGCTCTCGTTGCATAGCATGTATTCTCAATACGTCCTCTTCCCAGTAGCCTGACTTACTTCTAATTGAGTCATGTGCAAGTAATAGAAAGAAGATTTAGCCCCATACTACGACCCAGCTATCCTGCTCTACACCTACCCATCATCTCACAGGTACCCAAAGTCATCAGACAACCAAAAAAAGTTGTGTTTTTGCTCTGTGATGCCAGCTTTTTTTTTAGGGGGGGGTGTGGGTTGTGGTGTTGGTGTTAAAAAAAGTTGTGTGTTTGCTCTGTGATGCCAGCTTTTTTTGGTGGTGGGGGGTGGGTTGTGGTGTTGGTGTTAAAGGGTAAAGAGAGTAGATTTGGGTTCTTATTATGGCTTTCGACCCCAACATCAAGAGAGGGGGTTTAAAAAAATTTCAAAAGTTCATTCATCTACTGAGAATTTTCTTTCATATCGATTATTAGACGAATTGAAAAAAACTATGTTGAAGAAAAATTATGGCCGCAATGTTTAAGAAGTTAGTATAAAAGCTGCTATGTTGTTACATGTGCTTCAAATATTGAATGCTCTAGGTTTGTAAAAGAGGCCATAGTATTTATTCGCTTACTATTATAGATGAAATTAAAAGAAAGAAAACTGATTACTTTTTAGATATCTTCAAGTTTATTAGAATTCTGATTAGGTGTCAATCACCAAGGACCAAGAACCTTCACATGATAGTTTAACAAGTCGAACAGTTGAACTTGTCATTGTATAAAGACAGACTCCCGTTATGAACCTTACTAGTCTCTTTGCACGAGAAGCCTTTTTTTTTTTTTTTCATGCAGGCTTTCCACGACTTAAAAGATTGACATGGCGAGAGACTTATTCTATAAAGCACTGGAGCCAAACAAAACAGCATGACTATAAAAGCAATAAAAACATGAACTATCATCTGATCAGTAGATCAAGGCCAATGCCATAAGCTATCATCTTCAAGGGGCTAGTAACTACAATGAGGGTTTAATTGTAGCAATTGTCTTTAAATTATACCCCAATCACTATTGTCCTTAAATTAGGGCTCTGATTGCATAGCATGTATTCTCAACACGTCATCTTCCCAATACCGTGACTTACTTTTAATTGAATCACATGCAAGTAATAGAAATTAGAATTATTATTTTTTTGGTCAATAGGTGATTGTTCATTGAAATAGGAAATCCAATTACAGACCACCACACAAAATGAGTCCATCTGACATCTAGTCTTTTATACGAGTGGCAACAGTCTTTTATATCTATACACGTCTCATGTTTTTAAAAAAGGAAATGTGGAATAGTCGTATTGTACTCTAATATTTAATACATGTATTTTTACAAAATTTGCAGTAAAACACACAAAATTTATGTATTATACAAATAATTCTCACATACTATTGAATAAGAATAATATATGTTATAAAAATTATATTACAATATTATAGTGTCTGATTAATATCTACTTTGGATATGTTAAAACTAGCAAATTAATATGTATAAAGTACAAACTAATGCAATTAGGAGGGTCCCTTTTCTTTATTTTTATTTATTAAATAGTATCGCCAGGCGGCTATACTAAACTAATTTTTGACAAGTGGCGCTAGAGGGTCCTCTTTTTTAAAATAAAATAAAATCGTACAGCCGCACGGCTATAACTCCGTGTTTTAAATAGACTACTGTTGACACGTGGCGGATAATCGGTGGGGTCCTTTTTTTAATATAAAAATCGTATAGCCGCACGGCTAGACTCAGTTTTTAAAAATAATTTCAAGTATAGCCGCACGGCTATACTATTTTACACGTGGGCACAAAAGGGCTGTGCGTCTGTTCTCTTATATATATAGATATATGTATATATTTAGTAGTATAGCCGAGCGGCTATACTCCATTTTTAAAAATGTTTTAAACAAATAGTATAGCCGGCCGGCTGTACGTTTAAATAGTCTAGACGAGTGGCAATAGTCTTTTATTTCTATACACATCTCACGTTTTAAAAAAAGGAAATATGGAATAGTCATATTGTACATGTACATACGTATTTCTAATATTTAGTACACATTTTTCAAAATTTGCAGTGAGACATACAAAATTCATGTATTATACAAATAATTCTCACATACTATTGAATAAGAATAATATATGTTATAAAAATTATATTACAATATTATATAGTGGCCGATTAATATCTACTTTGGATATGTTGAAACTAGCAAATTAATATGTATAAAGTACAATCTAATGCAATTAGGAGGGTCCTTTTTTCTTTAATTTTTTTTATTATTAAATAGTATAGCCGGGCGGTGATACTTTGATTTTTTCAAAAAAATTATTTTTGACACGTGGCGCTAGAGGGTCCTTTTTAAAATAAACAGTATAGCCGTACGGCTATACTCCGTGTTTATTATTATCATTATTTTTAAAAATATACTAGTTTTGACAAGTGGCAGCTAATCGGTGGGGTCCCTTTTTTTAATTAAAAATAGTATAGCCGCACGGCGAGACTCAGTTGTTTTATTTTTCAAGTATAGCCGCCCGGCGATACTATTTTACTTGTGGGCACCAAAGGGCTGTGCGTCTATAACATATACCTATTAATTAAACTGATTCCTAGCTTCCAACCATTGTTAGTTCAGTTTGTTTGTGTGACAGAGCAAAACTGTTAGGGTTAATAAGTTAGAATTTCATATATCACTTTGAGTATTCATGTATTAAATTCATCTTTTCCGTCCAAAGGATATAAGCAATATTAGGGCATCACGCATGTTGTATTCAGATTATAGTTGTGTTGGCAGACATTAAGTTTAAGTCCAATATCATGTTGCTCATACACTATGTGATTAAGTATCATATTGAGCTAAGGAGTCCTAATTCTAATATAATTGATATGAATATCCAGTTTGCTTGGTGATGAAATAGAGTCCTCATTGAATTTGTTGATGGGAAGAATTCACTTAGGTATAAAAAAAAAGGGTCCTTGTCTTTGCAAGAAGTTACACACATAAAGTACTCAAACCCCATTTAGAGAGAGTGTGATCAAGGGTTTGCAAAAAGGAGAAGACTTTTGTGTTGTTCATATGGCTGCACGGGTTAGTGTTTTTAGTTGTTTATGCTTGAAGACTTACAAAGGATTCAAATATTGTTCAGTTAATTCTTATCTTCATTATTGTAGTTCACATTTCATTAAAAAAAACCATGCTCAGTGGCACATCCTTCAACTTTTGTTCAATGCAATTGATAGAGGCGGTTGACATTTTACAGATTACTGGTTACAAACACACTTCCTGGAAGCAGCTAGATAGCGGCATTATATAGTCAATCAAGTAACTCTTGGGTTTAATGGGGGCTATAGCTTCTCGGATCACCTACCCTGCTGGAACTAGCAAAACCATGAGTCTGAAGGAGACTTGTTTGATTTGCTTCGAAGAAACTCCTATTGCTCAAATGTTTCCTATTGGTACTTGCTATCACAAATATTGCTTGTCTTTGTATGAAACGTCATGTGGAAGTAAATTTGCAAAACGGGATCGTGGCTCAATGCCCTCATAAACGCTGTAAGTGTGAAGTGAATATTGAAACCTGTAAAAAATTCTTGTCACCTAAACTTGCCGACATTATGATCCAACAAATCAAGGAATGCTCTATTCCTGCTACGGAGAAGGTGTACTGCGCATTTCCGGGGTGTTCTGCGTTGATGTCCAAAAAGGAGGTCTTGGAACATACCAAGAGTTCTTTTGCTAGCGTGGGAGGCAGGAAGTGCATGAAATGCCATCAGTTATTTTGTATTGCAAGGTTCCTTGGCAATATGATATGAACTGCTATGATTACCAAAGATCAGAAACCTATTCCCTCGCAGAAGAGCAATTGCTAAAGTCGCTTGCAAAGAAGAAACTGTGGCGCCAGTGTTCCAAGTGCAAACGTATGGTTGAACTTGATAGTGGTTGCTGCCACGTCACTTGCAGGTGCTTTACTCTCTCCTCCACTCCAATTTGATTAATCTTTTTGGTTTCTTCTGTCCTGCTTTAGTCCCTTTTTATCATTATTTATAAACTTAAAGCAATATGTTTTTTGTTGATACAAGCGATATTGGGGGAGTGGGGTTTTTCACGCACACACTGTACTTGAGACCACTCGTCTACAAGTCAAAACCCTTTTTCATTAGGCTAGACCCCGTTGGCATAAACTTAGCAATGCTTTATAGGGATGAATGAACAAGAAAATGACAGTTAAAATAGATACTTATGAAAACAAGATAATTGGGTGAAGTGCCTATGACTTGTGTGAGAAAAGGGGTAAAGTCAAGACCCAAAACTAGCAATTCGTTAAGTTTTCTCTCGATTGGTTTATCTCAACCCTCGCCGAGAACGCTGTTATTGCCTATTTAAATTCCCAAGTTGTGGTAAAAGGAATCCCTGAAATCCTAATTGGAACCCAAAACCGATCAAAACGAAGTAGGAAACACATTAAAAGCAAGGTACAAAGGTTTAACTGAATCGCATTAGAAGCCCCATACGTAAGATTCACTGTTACATAACATTGCTGGTAAACTTACTTCTTTGGTTGCAGCCTTTTTTTTTTTCTTTTCCTCTTACCGGGAAACTTTGAGAATTAACGATACATTGCATTGGGGAGGGGGGCACCTTTTTTTCTCCTACCGGGAAACTTAAGAAAAGGTTTCACTCTTGTTGTTTTTCCTTTTTCTGGATGCTGCTACATTTTCATGACTCTGTACCAATCCTTGTTGTTTGTCTCATGTTTGCATTGTCTTTGTAGATGCGGACATCAGTTTTGCTATACTTGCGGAGCTGAATGGAAGAGTAGAACATGTTCCTGCGTTCTCCGGGATGCAGAATATTGTATAGCGCCATTGTTAACTATTATTTTGTTTTTTATGCTAGTTTATTTGATTTGATTTTATTAATATTTCATAGACTTACATGTTTTCTATGACTTTGCTTAAGCTGGTTTAGTAATTAGTTAGTAGGATGAGATTCCTTAAATATTGTTGATAGTGGCTAGAGCTTTTGCTCTTTTATCTCCCATTTTTATCTATCTATTTGTAAGATATGCCTATAAATCTGAGTTTCTTGATAACCTTAACACTCGAATTCGCTCCCTCAGTCATGGTCCTCAACGAATTTTGGACAAGCTTAACAACAATGGAAGAGAGTAGATACAACCAGTTGGACTTTGCACCGAACATTGCAACAACAATTTGTCGTCCTTTCCGAGGAGGGAGATTCACAACTAGGTTGTCAACCCCTTCAACAAAAGGGGAACTTGATCAAGGATGAAACCTTCCAAAATCAACATTTGAAGAAATGGAACTTTGTTACATATTTATGTTTTTATTTTATTTTATGAATATAGGTAAATTTCACTTTACTACCCGGAAGTTTCTTGAAATTCAGACTTTACTACATCAAGTATTTTTCGTATCAACTTCGTACCTAAAATTTGATTTTTCTATTATTTTCATACATCCGCTAGTCATTCCGTCAAATATACTCTGTTAAATGATGACATGGCAGGATTTTATGCCACATGATGTGGCATGTTGTTTTCTCAAATGATGATGTGGTTTAATGATTCGTCTATATTTTGCCACATAGAATAAAAAGTTAAATATATTTTTTCACAAATGTAATTCGAAAATTTGTAATCAGTAAGAATATAAGATTTAAAAATAAAGTAATAAATTAAGAAAACTACAGATTAATAAGAAGCCTCTAAATTGTCTGGAATACTAAATCTTGTGTACAACAAATACAAGGTGCATGCAGAGAGTATTGCAACAATGAAACTGAAAGTTATTAATCGAAGAATTGCGGAGAAGAATTTGGAAAAAGCCAGCCACCATTAAACAGATCAAGGAGATAAGATCAATATATAAGACTTAGAAAAATATTTAAACATTAACTTCAGAAAAATAAAGGATTTAAATTTATCAATTAAAGAAAACCATGATAGATTTTTTCTCTCAAGAAATAGGAAATTATTGTTGACTGACGTGGAGCAGAACTCCAAGGGACGAACGAACGACTAAAAACCCTTCGTTTCTTCTCATAAACCGCCTTAATTACATGCTCTCCTCCTTCTCCAGTTTCCATACACAAAAAGGAAGTCGTAATGACCACCTCTCTCTCTCTCTCTCTCTCTCTCTCTCTCACACAACCCATCGAGAGGCCTCGTCACCTCCGCCTTCATCATCATCAAAGGCTTTGGTGACGAGCGACTGTTTCAAATTGTACTGCAAGGGTTTGCTGAGGGAGGAAACCCTTGATATTTGGGGTAGGAAGGTGGTGGTGGTTGGGGCTGGAGTTACCATCTGTGATCACAGGGACAACTTGATATTCGAAAGTATGAAGAATCTCAAAAGTTTGAATCATTTTGCTGTGCGGAGCAGGAAAACAGCTGAGCTTTTGGCTCTCATTGACGGCCTTAAAGAAGCTCTCACTTTGAAGTTGAAAAGGTCATATTTTGTGTGTGATGATTATCTAATTTACCAATATGTGAATTGTTAAACTACTTAGCCTCATTTTCTCTTATCAATCTTATATTCATGTCATTTTGTCTATCTAAGAAATTCTTTTTTTTTTGATGATATGATCCAAAAGAGGATTCAAATGATATTCAGCAAGCCAAGTTTTATTATTAATTTAATTCTTATCCTCATTATTGTAGTTCACATGAGTTTAATGCAACAATTGATAGAGGTGATTGACATTTTATAGTCACAGGTCACGAGCACACTTCCTGGAAGCAGCGAGATTGCAGCATAAGACGTCACTCAAGTGACTCGTCTAGGAAAAAAGTTTGCATATTGCAGCCCTTGTCTTGTGTTTAGTGGTGGTATTAAATTTGCTTCGAAACTTGCAATTGAAGCTACAGCTTTTCAGAGCACCTCCTCTGCAGGAACTTGCAAAGCCATGAGTGTGAAGGAGACTTGTTTGATTTGCTTCGAAGACACTCCAATTGCTCGAATGATTTCAATTGGTACTTGCGATCACAAATATTGCTTGGCTTGTATGAAACATCATGTGGAAGTAAATTTGCAAAGCGGGATCGTGGCACAATGCCCTCATAAAGACTGTAAGTGTGAAGTGAATATTATAACCTGTAAAAAATTCTTGTCACCTGAACTTGCTGACGTTATGATCGAACGAATCAAGGAGTCTTCTATTCCTGTCACGGAGAAAGTTTACTGCGCATTTCCAATGTGTTCTGCCTTGATGTCCAAAAAGGAGGTCTTGGAACATACCAAGACTTCTTTTGTTAGTGAGGGAGGCAGGAAGTGCATGAAATGCCAGCGCTATTTTTGTGTCAATTGCAAGGTTCCTTGGCACTATGATATGAGCTGCTATGATTACCAAAGATCAGAAACCTATTCCCTCGCAGAAGAGCAATTGCTAAAATCGCTTGCAATGAAGAAACTATGGCGGCAGTGTTCCAAGTGCAAACATATGGTTGAACTTGATAGTGGTTGCTACCACATCACTTGCAGGTGCTTTACTGTCCTGCTTCTGTCCACTCAAGTTTGATCAGTATTTTGGTTTCTTCTGTCCTGCTTCAGTTCCTTTAAAAAACAAAAACTCAGGACTAACCTAATCACCTTAAAAGTCAAATGAGGAATTAGCGATAATCTACTCTAAATAATCTAACATACGGGGAGGAAGATTCAAACCTAGGTGCAAGGGGATGGACTCAATTGGCCTAATCCAATCCGCTATTTGACCGTGTATATAATAACCTGAAAGAGAGTTATCACATGAGGGGGATAGTTGAGCAGCAACCACATTATTTGATGACCAAGCCATATATATATTATTGGGTCGCTCCTAGTAAAAGTTCCAAGTTTTTGGTTTTGGATACTTGAATATCCGTTCCCTTTACTCTGTTGTTTGTCTCTAATGTTTTGCAATGTCTTTATGTAGATGTGGACATCAGTTTTGCTATACTTGCGGAGCTGAATGGAAGAACAAGAGAGCAACATGTTCCTGCCCACTCTGGGATGAGCATCACATTATACGGCCATAACCATTGAGAAGTGTAAAACAGATTGGCTGATCCAGTCATGTTTTCCTTTCTTCTTTACTTTCTTAGTATATTCATGGAAAGATGTGGTTGTAACTTGTGAAGAGAGAGGGAGGGATGGAAAGAGTGTAAAACCACTTTGCATTGCTCTAGCTTCTATAATAAATTATTTTCAATCTCTTCTTTTTCTATTTAAATAAATTGTCCAAACCGTATGTTTAATAAATTAAAAAAATATAACCATGAAATAAGAAAATAAAAATAACATCAAACATTTCACGAATTGTTCAATATTTTGAACCTACCAATATTATATTGTAGTCATCATTAATCATAAGAAACCATGTGTAAACACGAATTTCCTGCAACAAATGAGACAAGAACACGTGTACAAAATAATAATTGTATTTATGAAATTTAGGGTTACAATCTCTGTTTTGAATCCTCTGATTCGATCTCCAAAGTGTTTAAAGAAAATTTGTGTTTGATGCAAGGGTCGTAGAGACTTGATCTTGATCAAACGGGTAGCACAAGGCTTGTGTGGTGTTTGGAATTTTCTAGGGTGGAGGAACCGGCACGTATTTGTTGTGCTTGTTGACTCTTCCAAAGTGTAGGTGAAGAGCAAGGGTCGTAGAGACTTGATCTTGATCAAACGGGTAGCACAAGGCTTGTTTGGTGTTTGGAATTTTCTAGGGTGGAGGAATCGGCACGTATTTGTTGTGCTTGTTGGCTCTTCCAAAGTGTAGGTGAAGAATGCAGGGAGTTTTCTGCTTCGTCTGAATGCTAGGTTTTCTCTCTCTCCCCTTCTTTCATCTTGAAGCCTCCTATTTATAGGCTCTTCTTTCATCTTGAACCGTTTGATGCACTCCGTCGGATGTCGACACGTGTCACCTTTTGACAACTAATCCAATTTTGATGAGTCACACGCCACATGGGCAAATTATGGGGCCCACAATTTAATCCACCGAACCCTAATTATTTTCTCGTCCAATGGAATTCATTGCACCAAAATTTCCTTGTCTACAAATTGCCCCCACTTCATGATGCATTGTAGACATGTGCTTTGTCACATGTAGGAGGTGCAGCTTGAAGTGTTACTTTCCTTTTTTTTTTTTTTTTTTTTGGGTGATATTATTAAACTTAATAATATCCAATGAACCCTAATTCCAACATTGGCCTTTTATTTCCCACGTTGGTTCCCTTTTTTTTTTTTTTTTTTTTTTTTTTTGGGTTGATATCATTACACTTATATCCAATATTGGTAAGATCTTGTGAATCAAGATACAAAATCCAATATTTTCCTAAACTGGGAACAAGAAACCCTAGCACCACTAGGAGCTTTGTGTTGGGTCCAACCCATAATGAAGAGACATCATGATGATGTCCATTGGTGAAATGTTTTTCCCTTGCCATCATGACTCTTACTTTTGGAATACTTTTCTCCTTTCATCATTATGTCTCTCCTTGCCATCATTACGTGGACTGCTTTTGTGGAAAAATCCTTCCGGTTTCTTCGGCCTTTCCGGTTTCTTCGGCAAGCAAGGGATGGTTGAGCTTTGTGTTGGGTCCAACCCATAATGAAGAGGCATCATGATGATGTCTATTGGTGAAATGTTTTTTCCTTGCCATCATGACTCTTACTTTTGGAATACTTTTCTCCTTTCATCATTATGTCTCTCCTTGCCATCATTACGTGGACTGCTTTTATGGAAAAATCCTTCCGGTTTCTTCAGCAAGCAAGGGATGGTTGAGCTTTGTGTTGGGTCCAACCCATAATGAAGAGACATCATGATGATGTCTATTGGTGAAATGTTTTTTTCTTGCCATTATGACTCTTACTTTTGGAATACTTTTCTTCTTTCATCATTATGTCTCTCCTCGCCATCATTACGTGGACTGTGGAAAAATCCTTCCGGTTTCTTCGGCCCTTCCAGTTTCTTCGGCAAGCAAGGGATGGTTCTTTTGAGAACCATCATCATCTCTTACGTGGACCAGAAACATAATGATGAGATCCACATCATTATGGTTGAGTTGATTTTGGTAACATGCGCCGGTTTCTTCGGTTGGTCTCTTTGTCTTTAGTAATGATGGCAAATGATGTCTTGGGTAATGATGGGTGAGAGACCAACATCATTATGTTTTCTTCTTTTTGCATGTGGGTAAGGACATAGCGGAGTCTTCGGCAGCCATAAGACACAGCAACCAAAGTGGTGAGAGTTGTCCTCTTTTTTTTATTCTTCAGTGTCTGATTCTCATATATATATATATATGTATATATATATATATTGCCGGCAATTGAAAAAGAAAACTAATGTTGATATTTTTTTTCTACAGCCGCAAGAACCCGCATGTTGGTCTATCAAGAAACTTGTTGGTGAGCTTGAACCCATTCTTTGTTCCATCATGGTCTTGCGTCAGTTTTTTTTTTTTTTTTTTTTTGAAACAAGACTGGAGGGTGAAAGGGTAGGCAGGTTCAAGCCTGCGTATGTTGAGCTTGAAGTTGAGGCAGGGAGGCGCTGGGCTCGAACTGGAAGCAAGGAGGCGTCAGGCTTGGGTCTGCATGCATTGAGCTCGAAGTGAAACATGGAGGCGTCAGGCTTGGTGCGTGAGGTGGGTTGGCGCCAGGAGAAGACGCTGGGCCTAGATGGATGCACACTGGGCTGCGACAACTACTGGCTAGGCTGGAGAAGTGTGCAGACTGGACTGCCCCTTTAGCTTGGGCTGGTCCAAACAGCTTGAAATAACCTTTTTTTTTTTTTTGCTGCACATCTATCACTCTTTCAATCCTTTTTTTTTTTTTTTTTTTAAAATTTTATATGATGATATTTATACATATATATTTTTTGACAATAGGTACTTTGAAAGAAAGTGAAGAACGTGGACGTCCTATACCGCTTGGGTTTGATCCATTTCTCCGATTTGGTGATAACCCACTCAAGCGCTTAGGCTTTACGTATTGGAGGACGAGTGAAGAACGTAGACGTCCTATACCGCTTGGGTTTGAACCATCTCTCCTACTTGGTGATAACCCGCTCAAGCGCTTAGACTTTACGTAAGTGGAGGACAATTGAAGAACGTAGACGTCCTATACCGCTTGGGTTTGAACCATCTCTCCGACTTGGTGATAACCCGCTCAAGCGCTTAGACTTTACGTAAGTGGAGGACAATTGAAGAACGTAGACGTCCTATACCGCTTGGGTTTGAACCATCTCTCCGACTTGGTGATAACCCGCTCAAGCGCTTAGACTTTACGTAAGTGGAGGACAATTGAAGAACGTAGACGTCCTATACTGCTTGGGTTTGAACCATCTCTCCGACTTGGTGATAACCCGCTCAAGCGCTTAGGCTTTACGTAAGTGGAGGACAATTGAAGAACGTAGACGTCCTATACCGCTTGGGTTTGAACCATCTCTCCGACTTGGTGATAACCCGCTCAAGCGCTTAGGCTTTACGTAAGTGGAGGACGAGTGAAGAACGTAGACGTCCTATACCGCTTGGGTTTGAACCATCTCTCCGACTTGGTGATAACCCGCTCAAGCGCTTAGGCTTTACGTAGAGGAAGAGGAGTGACAATTGTTTCTTGAGACATTCCACCTTTACCCGGCTTTTCAAACTTGTACGAGTAAGCTCATTTTTTTCTCTTTTTATTTTTATTTTTATTTTATTTTTTTATAGTATGAAATCACCAGCCTAATACTGAATATTGTTTCATGTCGCTCATCTTATACAGATGGCCTTCTTCAAGTGTTTCAAGAAAGGCACTGTTATTATTCTTGAGGATGAAAGTGATAACCGGGATGAAGGTACCACATTGCTTGTAGGTGCGCCTCTCATAGCTTCGGAAGTATCTGAGGTGGACAATTCTCTTCATATTCCGTTTTGGTCGCAAGAGGTGTTTTGTCAACTCAGCAGCTTCAAAAAATCCAGGTCTACAGATAGGGACCTTCACTCCACTGTTTTACAGTTAAAGTCCTCCCATCATATATATACCGGTTCATCGAAGGCGTTCGAGCTTCTTAGCGATCGAATCCATAATGGATCAGTGAATTGGGGTCCTGCTCTCCCGACAGCTGGTGAATCTACATTTACCGAGTATTACTGGGAGTGGCTTGAATTGACGGGGAAAACCCTTTGTTTTTATTTTGATGTGATTGAACTTAGAATTATTTATCCAAGCTGCCTACGTACCCTCGGTGAAAAGGGATCAAGTCATCACGTAGTTCAAGGGACTTTTTTTTTTTTTTATTGGATGCCGTACGCAGTTTAGGCTCATGCGGGCCAGGAGCTTGGTAACATTTCATGCGTAGTATCGTTTCAAGAACTTTCCGTTGATAGGACCGACTCTTAAACCGTCCTCGGCTATGATCTTGTAAGCACCACTTGTGTACACTTCTTGAACTACGTAGGGCCCATCCCATTTCGAAGTAAACTTGCTTCCGGTTTTGTGTGTTGTGATGATAGGTCTACGTAATGCGAGGACAAGATCTCCTACTTGAAAAGACCTGGGGCGCACCTTCTTGTTAAAAGCATTCGAAAGCCGAGCTTGATAACACTCCAAGCGCTGTTGCGCTTCGAGTCTCTTTTCGTCTAGTGCTTCTAACTCTTGGAGACGTAGCTTTGCATTCTCTTCATCAGTCAATCCCTCTTGTACGGCCATCCTCAATGATGGAATTTGACTTTCTAGAGGCAACACTGCTTCCACGCCATACACGAGTGAGTGTGGTGTAGCCTAAGTAGGCGTCCCTCTTGCGCCACTTGCCAAATTTTTTTTTTAAAAAGTTCGTAGTATAGCCAGCCGGCTATACTATTTAAATGCATTATAGTCAAAGGTATTGCCGCACGGCTATACTATTTAATAAAAACAAAATTAAGAAAAAAGGACACTCCTAATTGCATTACTTTGTACTTTAGACATATTAACCTTCTAGTTTCAACATATCCAAGGTAGAAATTGATCGTCCACTATATATTATTGTAATGTAATTTTTATAACATGTATTATTCTCATTCAATAGTATGTGAGAATTATTTGTGTGTCTTAATGCAAATTTTGTGAAGAATACGTGCATTAAACGTTACAAATACGTATGTATATGTACAACCACATTTTCTTTTTAAAAAAACGTGAGATGTGTATAGGAGACGAATGTATTATTGGAAAATACGTACGTATGTGTATAATAGAGTATTAAACTTGAAAGTGCTAAATTCTTGTTCTATAAATATGTGTGTGTGTGTGTGTGTGTGTGTGTGTGTGTGTGTATATATAGGACTATAGCCACTAGTCTATATTATGTGTGGAAGACAATTCTAAAAAATATAAAAAATAAAAATTTGATTTTTTTTATTTAAAAAAGGTATAGCCGCGCGGCTATACTATTCCCTCTTTTAAAAAAAAACAGAGAGACAGCAAAGAAAGAATAAGCCAAAAAGAGGATAAGAAAGCAGAAAAAAAAGGGAGACGCACAGCCCTTTGTGAACACGTGTAATATAGTATAGCCGGCCGGCATACTGTTCTTATAAGACAAGGATCTCCACCAATTCACCGCCACGTGTCAAACTACTCTATTTTTTAATTAAAAACTGAGTATTAGCCGAGGCGGCAGGTACTATTTTTTACTACTAAAGGTGACCCCTCTTGCGCCACTTGCCAAATTTTTTTTTTTAAAAGTTCGTAGCATAGCCAGCCGCTATACTATTTTAAAAGCAAAATTAAGATAAAAAGCAAAATTAAGACCCTCCTAATTGCATTACTTTGTACTTTATACATATTAACCTTCTAGTTTCAACATATCCAAGGTAGAAATTGATCGTCCACTATATATTATTGTAATGTAATTTTTTAACATGTATTATTCTCATTCAATAGTATGTGAGAATTATTTGTGTGTCTTAATGCAAATTTTGGGAAGAATACATGCATTAAACGTTAGAAATACGTATGTATATGTACAACCACATTTTCTTTTTAAAAAAACGTCAGATGTGTATAGGACACGAATGTATATTGGAAAATACGTACGTATGTGTATAATAGAGTATTAAACTTGAAAGTGCTAAATTCTTGTTCTATAAATATATGTGTGTGGTGTGTGTGTGTGTGTGTGTGTGTGTGTGTGTATATAAGACTATAGCCACTAGTCTATATTATGTGTGGAAGACAATTCTAAAAAATATAAAAAATAAAAATTTGATTTTTTTTATTTAAAAAAGGTATAGCCGCGCGGCTATACTATTCCCTCTTTTAAAAAAAAGCAGAGACGCACAGCCCTTTGGTGAACACGTGTAATGCTATACTATTCCCTCTTTTAAAAAAAAGCAGAGACGCACAGCCCTTTGGTGAACACGTGTAATATAGTATAGCCGGCCGGCTATACTGTTCTTATAAGACAAGGATCTCCACCAATTCACCGCCACGTGTCAAAACTACTCTATTTTTAATTAAAA
The DNA here is from genome assembly GCA_020226455.1 of Prunus salicina. Classification (NCBI taxonomy): domain Eukaryota; kingdom Viridiplantae; phylum Streptophyta; class Magnoliopsida; order Rosales; family Rosaceae; genus Prunus; species Prunus salicina. Next base: position 27,674,081 of record CM035342.1, on the reverse strand, counting down.
AACAGAGTATAGCCGGGCGGCGGTACTATTTTTTACTTCTAAAGGTGACCCTCTTGCGCCACTTGCCAAATTTTTTTTTTTAAAAGTTCGTAGTATAGCCAGCCGGCTATACTATTTAAATGCATTATAGTCAAAGGTATTGCCGCACGGCTATACTATTGAATAAAAGCAAAATTAAGAAAAAAGGACCCTCCTAATTGCATTACTTTGTACTTTATACATATTAACCTTCTAGTTTCAACATATCCAAGGTAGAAATTGATCGTCCACTATATATTATTGTAATGTAATTTTTATAACATGTATTATTCTCATTCAATAGTATGTGAGAATTATTTGTGTGTCTTAATGCAAATTTTGGGAAGAATACATGCATTAAACGTTAGAAATACGTATGTATATGTACAACCACATTTTCTTTTTAAAAAAACGTCAGATGTGTATAGGACACGAATGTATAATTGGAAAATACGTACGTATGTGTATAATAGAGTATTAAACTTGAAAGTGCTAAATTCTTGTTCTATAAATATAGTGTGTGTGTGTGTGGTGGTGTGTGTGTGTGTGTGTATATAAGACTATAGCCACTAGTCTATATTATGTGTGGAAGACAATTCTAAAAAATATAAAAAATAAAAATTTGATTTTTTTTATTTAAAAAAGTATAGCCGCGCGGCTATACTATTCCCTCTTTTAAAAAAAGCAGAGACGCACAGCCCTTAGGTGAACACGTGTAATGCTATACTATTCCCTCTTTAAAAAAAAGCAACGCACAGCCCTTGTGTGAACACGTGTAATATAGTATAGCCGGCCGGCTATACTGTTTATAAGACAAGGATCTCCACCAATTCACCGCCACGTGTCAAAACTACTCTATTTTTAATTAAAAAAACAGAGTATAGCCGGCGGCGGTACTATTTTTTACTTCTAAAGGTGACCCTCTTGCGCCACTTGCCAAATTTTTTTTTTAAAAGTTCGTAGTATAGCCAGCCGGCTATACTATTTAAATGCATTATAGTCAAAGGTATTGCCGCACGGCTATACTATTGAATAAAAGCAAAATTAAGAAAAAAGGACCCTCCTAATTGCATTACTTTGTACTTTATACATATTAACCTTCTAGTTTCAACATATCCAAGGTAGAAATTGATCGTCCACTATATATTATTGTAATGTAATTTTTATAACATGTATTATTCTCATTCAATAGTATGTGAGAATTATTTGTGTGTCTTAATGCAAATTTTGGGAAGAATACATGCATTAAACGTTAGAAATACGTATGTATATGTACAACCACATTTTCTTTTTAAAAAAACGTCAGATGTGTATAGGACACGAATGTATAATTGGAAAATACGTACGTATGTGTATAATAGAGTATTAAACTTGAAAGTGCTAAATTCTTGTTCTATAAATATATGTGTGTGTGTGTGTGTGTGTGTGTGTGTGTATATAAGACTATAGCCACTAGTCTATATTATGTGTGGAAGACAATTCTAAAAAATATAAAAAATAAATATTTGATTTTTTTTTTATTTAAAAAAAGTATAGCCGAGCGGCTATACTATTCCCTCTTTTAAAAAAAAGCAGAGACGCACAGCCCTTTGGTGAACACGTGTAATATAGTATAGCCGGCCGGCTATACTGTTTTTATAAGACAAGGATCTCCACAAATTCACCGCCACGTGTCAAAACTACTCTATTTTTAATAAAAAAACATAGTATAGCCGTGCGGCTGTACTATTTTTTACTTCTAAAGGTGACCCTCTTGCGCCAGTCGCCAAAGTTTTTTTTTTAAAAGTTCGTAGTATAGCCAGCAGGCTATACTATTTTAATGCATTATAGTCAAAGGTATTGCCGCACGGCTATACTATTCAATAAAAACAAAATTAAGAAAAAAGGACCCTCCTAATTGCATTACTTTGTACTTTATACATATTAACCTTCTAGTTTCAACATATCCAAGGTAGAAATTGATCGTCCACTATATATTATTGTAATGTAATTTTTATAACATGTATTATTCTCATTCAATAGTATGTGAGAATTATTTGTGTGTCTTAATGCAAATTTTGTGAAGAATACGTGCATTAAACGTTAGAAATACGTATGTATATGTACAACCACATTTTCTTTTAAAAAAAACGTGAGATGTGTATAGGACACGAATGTATTATTGGAAAATACGTACGTATGTGTATAATACAGTATTAAACTTGAAAGTGCTAAATTCTTGTTCTATAAATATATGTGTGTGTGTGTGTGTGTGTGTGTATATATATATAAGACTATAGCCACTAGTCTATATTATGTGTGGAAGACAATTCTAAAAAATATAAAAAATAAATATTTGATTTTTTTTTATTTAAAAAAAGTATAGCCGAGCGGCTATACTATTCCCTCTTTTAAAAAAAAGCAGAGACGCACAGCCCTTTGGTGAACACGTGTAATATAGTATAGCCGGCCGGCGATACTGTTTTTATAAGACAAGGATCTCCACCAATTCACCGCCACGTGTCAAAACTACTCTATTTTTAATAAAAAAACAGAGTATAGCCGTGCGGCTGTACTATTTTTTACTTCTAAAGGTGACCCTCTTGCGCCAGTTGCCAAAGTTTTTTTTTTAAAAGTTCGTAGTATAGCCAGCAGGCTATACTATTTTAATGCATTATAGTCAAAGGTATTGCCGCACGGCTATACTATTCAATAAAAACAAAATTAAGAAAAAAGGACCCTCCTAATTGCATTACTTTGTACTTTATACATATTAACCTTCTAGTTTCAACATATCCAAGGTAGAAATTGATCGTCCACTATATATTATTGTAATGTAATTTTTATAACATGTATTATTCTCATTCAATAGTATGTGAGAATTATTTGTGTGTCTTAATGCAAATTTTGTGAAGAATACGTGCATTAAACGTTAGAAATACGTATGTATATGTACAACCACATTTTCTTTTAAAAAAAACGTGAGATGTGTATAGGACACGAATGTATTATTGGAAAATACGTACGTATGTGTATAATACAGTATTAAACTTGAAAGTGCTAAATTCTTGTTCTATAAATATATGTGTGTGTGTGTGTGTGTGTGTGTATATATATATATAAGACTATAGCCACTAGTCTATATTATGTGTGGAAGACAATTCTAAAAAATATAAAAAATAAAATTTGATTTTTTATTTATTTAAAAAAAGTATAGCCGAGCGGCTATACTATTCCCTCTTTTAAAAAAAAGCAGAGACGCACAGCCCTTTGGTGAACACGTGTAATATAGTATAGCCGGCCGGCGATACTGTTTTTATAAGACAAGGATCTCCACCAATTCACCGCCACGTGTCAAAACTACTCTATTTTTAATAAAAAAACAGAGTATAGCCGTGCGGCTGTACTATTTTTTACTTCTAAAGGTGACCCTCTTGCGCCAGTTCCCAAATTTTTTTTTTTTAAAAGTTCGTAGTATAGCCAGTCGGCTATACTATTTAAATGCATTATAGTCAAAGGTCTTGCCGCACGGCTATACTATTTAATAAAAACAAAATTAAGAAAAAAGGACCCTCCCAATTGCATTACTTTGTACTTTATACACATTAACATTATAGTTTCAACATATCCAAGGTAGAAATTGATCGTCCACTATATATTATTGTAATGTAATTTTTATAACATGTATTATTCTCATTCAATAGTAGTTGAGAATTATTGTGTGTCTTAATGCAAATTTTGTGAAGAATACGTGCATTAAACGTTAGAAATACGTATGTATATGTACAACCACATTTTCTTTTAAAAAAAACGTGAGATGTGTATAGGACACGAATGTATTATTGGAAAATACGTACGTATGTGTATAATACAGTATTAAACTTGAAAGTGCTAAATTCTTGTTCTATAAATATATGTGTGTGTGTGTGTGTGTATATATATAGAAGACTATAGCCACTAGTCTATATTACGTGTGGAAGACAATTCTAAAAAATATAAAAAACAAAAATTTGATTTTTTATTATTTAAAAAGAGTATAGCCGGGCGGCTATACTATTCCCTCTTTTAAAAAAAAGCAGAGACGCACAGCCCTTTGGTGAACACGTGTAATATAGTATCGCCGGCCGGCTATACTGTTTTTATAAGACAAGGATCTCCACCAATTCACCGCCACGTGTCAAAATTACTTTATTTTTAATAAAAAACAGTGTATAGCCGTGCGGCTGTACTATTTTTTACTTCTATAGGTGACCCTCTTGCGCCACTTGCCAAATTTTTTTTTTAAAAGTTCGTAGTATAGCCAGCCGGCTATACCATTTAAATGCTTTATAGTCAAAGGTATTGCCGCACGGCTATACTATTTAATAAAAACAAAATTAAGAAAAAAGGACCCTCCTAATTGCATTACTTTGTACTTCATACATATTAACCTTCTAGTTTCAACATATCCAAGGTAGCAATTGATCGTCCACTATATATTATTGCAATTTAATTTTTATAACATGTATTATTGTCATTCAATAGTATGTGAGAATTATTTGTGTGTCTTAATGCAAATTTTGTGAAGAATACGTGCATTAAACGTTAGAAATACGTATGTATATGTACAACCACATTTTCTCTTTTAAAAAAACGTGAGATGTGTATAGGACACGAATGTATTATTGGAAAATACGTATGTATGTGTATAATAGAGTATTAAACTTGAAAGTGCTAAATTCTTGTTCTATAAATATATGTGTGTGTGTGTGTGTGTGTGTGTGTGTGTTGTGTATATAAGACTATAGCCACTAGTCTATATTATGTGTGGAAGACAATTCTAAAAAATATAAAAAATAAAAATTTGATTTTTTTTATTTAAAAAGGTATAGCCGCGCGGCTATACTATTCCCTCTTTTAAAAAAAAGCAGAGACGCACAGCCCTTTGGTGAACACGTGTAATATAGTATAGCCGGCCGGCTATACTGTTTTTATAAGACAAGGATCTCCACCAATTCACCGCCACGTGTCAAAACTACTCTATTTTTAATAAAAAACAGAGTATAGCCGTGCGGCTGTACTATTTTTTACTTCTAAAGGTGACCCTCTTGCGCCACTTGCCAAATTTTTTTTTTTAAAAGTTCGTAGTATAGCCAGCCGGCTATACTATTTAAATGCATTATAGTCAAAGGTATTGCCGGACGGCTATACTATTTAATAAAAGCAAAATTAAGAAAAAAGGACCCTCCTAATTGCATTACTTTGTACTTTATACATATTAACCTTCTAGTTTCAACATATCCAAGGTAGAAATTGATCGTCCACTATATATTATTGTAATGTAATTTTTATAACATGTATTATTCTCATTCAATAGTATGTGAGAATTATTTGTGTGTCTTAATGCAAATTTTGTGAAGAATACGTGCATTAAACGTTAGAAATAGGTATGTATATGTACAACCACATTTTGTTTTTAAAAAAACGTGAGATGTGTATAGGACACGAATGTATTATTGGAAAATACGTACGTATGTGTATAATAGAGTATTAAACTTGAAAGTGCTAAATTCTTGTTCTATAAATATATGTGTGTGTGTGTGTGTGTGTGTGTGTGTGTGTGTGTATATATAAGACTATAGCCACTAGTCTATATTACGTGTGGAAGACAATTCTAAAAAATATAAAAAATAAAAATTTGATTTTTTATTATTTAAAAAGAGTATAGCCGGGCGGCTATACTATTCCCTCTTTTAAAAAAAAGCAGACACGCACAGCCCTTTGGTGAACACGTGTAATATAGTATAGCCGGCCGGCTATACTGTTTTTATAAGACAAGGATCTCCACCAATTCACCGCCACGTGTCAAAACTACTCTATTTTTAATAAAAAACAGAGTATAGCCGTGCGGCTGTACTATTTTCTACTTCTAAAGGTGACCCTCTTGCGCTAGTTGCTAAATTTTTTTTTTAAAAGTTCGTAGTATAGCCAGCCGGCTATACTATTTAAATGCATTATAGTCAAAGGTATTGCCGAAAGCTATACTATTTAATAAAAACAAAATTAAGAAAAAAGGACCCTCCTAATTGCATTACTTTGTACTTTATACATATTAACCTTCTAGTTTCAACATATCCAAAGTAGAAATTGATCGTCCACTATATATTATTGTCATGTAATTTTTACAACATGTATTATTCTCATTCAATAGTATGTGAGAATTATTTGTGTGTCTTAATGCAAATTTTGTGAAGAATACGTGCATTAAACGTTAGAAATACGTATGTATATGTACAACCAAATTTACTTTTTTTAAAAACGTGAGATGTTTATAGGACACGAATGTATTATTGGAAAATACGTACGTATGTGTATAATAGAGTATTAAACTTGAAAGTGCTAAATTCTTGTTCTATAAATATATGTGTGTGTGTGTGTGTGTGTGTGTGTGTGTGTGTATATATATATATAAGACTATAGCCACTAGTCTATATTACGTGTGGAAGACAATTCTAAAAAATATAAAAAATAAAAATTTGATTTTTTTTTATTTAAAAAGAGTATAGCCGGGCGGCTATACTATTCCCTCTTTTAAAAAAAAGCAGAGACGCACAGCCCTTTGGTGAACACGTGTAATATAGTATAGCCGGCCGGCTATACTGTTTTTATAAGACAAGGATCTCCACCAATTCACCGCCACGTGTCAAAACTACTCTATTTTTAATAAAAAAACAGAGTATAGCCGTGCGGCTGTACTATTTTTTACTTCTAAAGGTGACCCTCTTGCGCCACTTGCCAAATTTGTTTTTTAAAAAGTTTGTAGTATAGCCAGCCGGCTATACTATTTAAATGCATTATAGTCAAAGGTATTGCCGCACTGCTATACTATTTAATAAAAACAAAATTCAGAAAAAAGGACCCTTCTAATTGCATTACTTTGTACTTTATACATATTAACCTTCTAGTTTCAACATATCCAAGGGAGAAATTGATCGTCCACTATATATTATTGTAATGTAATTTTTATAACACGTATTAGTCTCATTCAATAGTATGTGAGAATTATTTGTGTGTCTTAATGCAAATTTTGTGAAGAATACGTGCATTAAACGTTAGAAATACGTATATATATGTACAACCACATTTTCTTTTTAAAAAAACGTGAGATGTGTATAGGACACGAATGTATTATTGGAAAATACGTACGTATGTGTATAATAGAGTATTAAACTTGAAAGTGCTAAATTCTTGTTCTATAAATATATGTGTGTGTGTGTGTGTGTGTGTGTGTGTGTGTGTGTGTGTATATAAGACTATAGCCACTTGTCTATATTATGTGTGGAAGACAATTCTAAAAAATATAAATAATTAAAATTTGATTTTTTTTTTAATTTAAAAAAAGTATAGCCGCTCGGCTATACTATTCCCTCTTTTAAAAAAGAAGCAGAGACGCACAGCCCTTTGGTGAACACGTGTAATATAGTATAGCCGGCCGGCTATACTGTTTTTATAAGACAAGAATCTCCACCAATTCACCGCCACGTGTCAAAACTACTCTATTTTTAATAAAAAAACAGAGTATAGCCGTGCGGCTATACTATTTTTTACTTCTAAAGGGGACCCTCTTGCGCCACTTGCCAAATTTTTTTTTAAAAGTTCGTAGTATAGCCAGCCGGCTATACTATTTAAATGCATTATAGTCAAAGGTATTGCCGCACGGCTATACTATTTAATAAAAACAAAATTAAGAAAAAAGGACCCTCCTAATTGCATTACTTTGTACTTTATACATATTAACCTTCTAGTTTCAACATATCCAAGGTAGAAATTGATCGTCCACTATATATTATTGTAATGTAATTTTTATAACATGTATTATTCTCATTCAATAGTATGTGAGAATTATTTGTGTGTCTTAATGCAAATTTTGTGAAGAATACGTGCATTAAACGTTAGAAATACGTATGTATATGTACAACCACATTTTCTTTTTAAAAAAACGTGAGATGTGTATAGGACACGAATGTATTATTGGAAAATACGTACGTATGTGTATAATAGAGTATTAAACTTGAAAGTGCTAAATTCTTGTTCTATAAATATGTGTGGTGTGTGTGTGTGTGTGTGTGTGTATATATATATATATAAGACTATAGCCACTAGTCTATATTATGTGTGGAAGACAATTCTAAAAATTATAAAAAATAAAATTTAATTTTTTTTTATTTTAAAAAAGTATAGCCGAGCGGCTATACTATTCCCTCTTTTAAAAAAAACAGAGACGCACAGCCCTTTGGTGAACACGTGTAATATGGTATAGCCGGCCGGCTATACTGTTTTTATAAGACAAGGATCTCCACCAATTCACCGCCACGTGTCAAAACTACTCTATTTTTAATAAAAAAACAGAGTATAGCCGTGCGGCTGTACTATTTTTTACTTCTAAAGGTGACCCTCTTGCGCCACTTGCCAAATTTTTTTTTTAAAGTTCGTAGTATAGCCAGCCGGCTATACTATTTAAATGCATTATAGTCAAAGGTATTGCCGCACGGCTATACTATTTAATAAAAACAAAATTAAGAAAAAAGGACCCTCCTAATTGCATTACTTTGTACTTTATACATATTAACCTTCTAGTTTCAACATATCCAAGGTAGAAATTGATCGTCCACTATATATTATTGTAATGTAATTTTTATAACATGTATTATTCTCATTCAATAGTATGTGAGAATTATTTGTGTGTCTTAATGCAAATTTTGTGAAGAATACGTGCATTAAACGTTAGAAATACGTATTATATGTACAACCACATTTTCTTTTTAAAAAAACGTGAGATGTGTATAGGACACGAATGTATTATTGGAAAATACGTACGTATGTGTATAATAGAGTATTAAACTTGAAAGTGCTAAATTCTTGTTCTATAAATATGTGTGTGTGGTGTGTGTGTGTGTGTGTGTGTGTGTGTATATATATATATAAGACTATAGCCACTAGTCTATATTATGTGTGGAAGACAATTCTAAAAAATATAAAAAATTAAAATTTGATTTTTTTTTTAATTTTAAAAAAGTATAGCCGCTCGGCTATACTATTCCCTCTTTTAAAAAAAAGCAGAGACGCACAGCCCTTTGGTGAACACGTGTAATATAGTATAGCCGGCCGGCTATACTGTTTTTATAAGACAAGGATCTCCACCAATTCACCGCCACGTGTCAAAACTACTCTATTTTTAATAAAAAACAGAGTATAGCCGTGCGGCTGTACTATTTTTTACTTCTAAAGGTGACCCTCTTGGGCCACTTGCCAAATTTTTTTTTAAAAAAGTTCGTAGTATAGCCAGCCGGCTATACTATTTAAATGCATTATAGTCAAAGGTATTGCCGCACTGCTATACTATTTAATAAAAACAAAATTCAGAAAAAAGGACCCTTCTAATTGCATTACTTTGTACTTTATACATATTAACCTTCTAGTTTCAACATATCCAAGGGAGAAATTGATCGTCCACTATATATTATTGTAATGTAATTTTTATAACATGTATTATTCTCATTCAATAGTATGTGAGAATTATTTGTGTGTCTTAATTCAAATTTTGTGAAGAATACGTGCATTAAACGTTAGAAATACGTATGTATATGTACAACCACATTTTCTTTTTAAAAAAACGTGAGATGTGTATAGGACACGAATGTATTATTGGAAAATACGTACGTATGTGTATAATAGAGTATTAAACTTGAAAGTGCTAAATTCTTGTTCTATAAATATGTGTGTGTGTGTGTGTGTGTGTGAGTGTGTGTATATATATATAAGACTATAGCCACTAATCTATATTATGTGTGGAAGACAATCCTAAAAAATATAAAAAATAAAAATTTGATTTTTTTTTAATTTAAAAAAAGTATAGCCGCGCGGCTATACTATTCCCTCTTTTTAAAAAAAAGAAGAGACGCACAGCCCTTTGGTGAACACGTGTAATATAGTATAGCCCCGGCTATACTGTTTTTATAAGACAAGGATCTCCACCAATTCACCGCCACGTGTCAAAATTACTCTATTTTTAATAAAAAAAAGAGTATAGCCGTTCGGCTGTACTATTTTTTACTTCTAAAGGTGACCCTCTTGCGCCACTTGCCAAATTTTTTTTTTAAAAAGTTCGTAGTATAGCCAACCGGCCTACTATTTAAATGCATTATAGTCAAAGGTATTGCCGACGCTATACTATTTAATAAAAACAAATTAAGAAAAAAGGACCCTCCTAATTGCATTACTTTGTACTTTATACATATTAACCTTCTGTTTCAACATATCCAAGGTAGAAATTGATTGTCCACTATATATTATTGTAATGTAATTTTTATAACATGTATTATTCTCATTCAATAGTATGTGAGAATTATTTGTGTGTCTTAATGCAAATTTTATGAAGAATACGTGCATTAAACGTTAGAAATACGTATGTATATGTACAACCATGTTTATACCAGAATGAACGGCCAATAAGGGGCCGACACGTGGGCCAAAACGGAGCTAAGGAAGCCTTCGGCACCTAGCTTCGGCACCGATCCTACCGATGACATCATTAGGGCATCCTCAGCCCCAGGGCTACGTGGCAGACCCACGGTCATTGGCAACAGTCCCACATCGAAAATACAAACAACTTGCACACCTCCCAAGGTCTATAAATGGGAGCAACAGCCCTAGAATCAGGGTAAGCAATCAGAACTCACGGCATACTGCCTATTGATCTGTTATAAAAGTTCACTAAAATCCGTACTTACTTAAGCATCGGAGAGCCTTCGGTCGGTACCACACCGGTGCCCTAGGTCTTACCGTGCGTTTGTTATCTTACAGATTGAACGCCCTACCGAGACCTCAGCCATACCGAAGGCCCAAAATCTCTAAGTTGCGCGGGAAAGTGCCGAACCATTTTTCTGCGTCAACAGTTTGGCGCCGTCTGTGGGAAACGATAAAATCAACCTACAAACTACGGTCGAAGCGGAGCTTCTGGCCCAGATGACTTCCCTTCGGAAGGAAATGGCCAGGCTCCAGGAGCATAACAAACTACTCTCGTCTAAGGTGGACGAAACTCAGCGACTGCTTAACCAGCAGGAAACGCAGGATATCCAAAACGAGGAATCTACACAAAGCCTTTCGACTCCTAGTCGGAAGAAGAATGGGAAAAGGGGGGCAAAGGCAACGCCTGCGCCCTCCAGGCAGTTAATCGTACCGGCACCTCAGGACCAACCTCACGTACCGAAGAAGGTGTATTCCGACTGCCGCCATCGTATCAATGATAAACAGACCGAACGGCATAGATCCCCAATAAGGATTAATGCCAACTTGAGGGAACCACGGATGAGGGTCCTCGGGAGCAAATCCCCCATCAGAAGGGTCCAAGGGCTGGAGCACCGAGTATATCCCTTCCAGGAGCACCGAGTCGAGCTACCGTTCGGCAACCCCAACCAGATCTTCAAAAGTGAGACCGCCGAGCCCAAGGCGACCCTCCGAAGACTATAGTTCCGTGGAGGTCCCGAGCCGAGACCCCGCTATCCGCTTGCTCTTCCAGAAGATCCAAAAGATGGAAGACGACCGAACCCGTTCTCAAGAACCCGCCTGGGGAAAGCTTCGGCCAGGACCATTTACCGAACGCATTAGACGATCACAGCAGGAAAGAGATATACAGCCGCTTCGGATACCGTACTACACCGGTACCCAGGATCCCTTGACACACCTTCATTCTTTCCAATCGGCAATAGGGTGTAAAGGCCTCAGCGACGAGGGGCAATGCCTACTGTTCCCTTCCTCCCTCTCCGAAGCAGCTCTAAACTGGTTCTACCGTCTTGAACCAGGAACGGTAGACTCATTTGACGAGCTGAAACAGATCTTCCTTAATCACTTCATGATCCAAACTGACCGTTTATACTCTGCCGATGATCTGTACACGATTCGGCAGGGAGAGGACGAGCCCCTATGGGAATACGCCGCTCGCTTCAGTCACGAGTACTCCAGGTGCTCGGAAACGGAGGACAGGGCAGCCTACGGCGCCTTCAAGAGTGGCCTACGGTCCTCTCACTTTCGGTACCTCGTGCACGGTAGCAACTGGCGCACGTATGATGAACTAATGAAGCAAGCGGCAGTCCACGCCAAAGCCGAGTACTTCAACTCCAAGTCCGGGCCCATGGCTCGGCAGGGAGAATCGGCACCCAAGACGTATACCGGGCAGGAATCGTCCTACCCCCCAGCGCGAGTTGACAACTCTTCAGCGGGCCACAAACGGAAGGACAACCGGGAGGATCGGCAGGGGAACTCGAAAAAAAGACGCGGGAAATACGGTCGTAACGACCACCGTGCACCACTACCGAATCATGATCGTGCCCAGGAAGTCTTTACCCTGCTGAACACCACGTACGAAGCCGTATTGATGAACGAGCACGAGAAAATCCCGAAGCCGACTAACCGAAAGCCTGGTCGGCAGGACAATCGGGATACTGGTAAGTTCTGTCGGTACCACCAGCAGAATAGCCACAATACCGAGGACTGCATCAATTTAAGGAAGATCGTTGAGCGCCTGATTCGGGAGGGGAAGCTGGATCAGTATATCGCCAGGCCACAACAGGCACCGGCACCCAACCCCAATCGGCAGATAAACATGATCAGCACTATTAGCGGAGGCCCTACTCTAGCGGGACCTTCAAATCGATCGGTAAAGCAATACGTCCGGGCTGCTCATTATCCACAGGTGTTCGGCATCGAATCTGATCGGCATCGCAAGTTCGCGAAAGTGGGTTGGGAGCCCATTACCTTCAGCCAGGAAGAGGAAGAAGGGATCATCTACCCCCACGACGACCCCATGATTATTCGAGCCGAGATTGCCGATTACGATATGGGCCGGGTATTGATCAACACGGGAAGCTCGGTAAATGTAATTTTTGCTGATGCATTCAGAGGACTCGGAGTTGCCGACAGCATGATCAACCGGCAGATAACTCCCTTGCTCAGCTTTTCCGGGGATCTGGTCCAACCAGTCGGCAGTGTGAGCCTGCCAATCGCCTTCGGCGTTGCCCCGAGAAAGACGATGACCTATGACCAATTCCTCATTGTCGACTGCCCCACGGCATACAATGTGATCATCGGGCGAACGGCACTCACTCGGGTAAAGGCCCATCTGTCCCCGCACATGTTGCTAATGAAGTTCCCCACATGCAACGGTACCGGAGCTATCCGAGGGGACCAACTCAGCGCACGAACGTGCTATGCCACCGCGTTGAAATCAGTAGACGATAAAACCCCAATGGAGGCCATGTCTGTGCAGGGGCTACCGAACGGTAGCGGACCAATAGATGACCCAAGGGAGGAAACACCAACGCCGTTGGCACAGCCAGCCGAAGAGTTGGAAACCATCGTCCTGGACGAGGAGCATCCCGACCAATGCGTTAAAATCGGCACCACCTTAGATCCAAAACTGAGGGAGCAGTTCATCAACTTCTTACAGCAGCATGCAGAGGTCTTCGCCTGGTCTTATGACGATATGCCCGGTATATCTCCTGACGTCATCAGCCACAAGTTCAGCCTCTCCCCCACCTGTAAGCCTGTCCGCCAGAAACGCCGATCATACGATACCGAACGGTACGAGGCCATGCGCAATGAAGTGGACAAGCTCAAAACCATCGGCTTCATCAGGGAAGCCACATACCCCGTCTGGCTCGCCAACTCGGTCATGGTTCGGAAAGCCAAAGGCGGATGGCGAATGTGCCAAGATTACACCGATCTGAATAAGGCTTGCCCGAAGGACAGTTTCCCGTTACCGAGGATCGATCAACTAGTCGACGCCATTGCCGGCCATGAGCTACTCAGCTTCATGGATGCGTATTCGGGATATAACCAGATCTTCATGGACCCTGCCGACAGCGAGCATACAGCTTTCATTACCGATCGAGGACTGTATTGCTACAATGTCATGCCTTTCGGCCTAAAAAACGCGGGAGCAACATATCAACGGCTGGTCAATCGAATCTTCGCCCAGCACATCGGTAGCATCATGGAGGTATATGTCGACGACATGCTGGTGAAGAGCCGAACGGCAGGGGAACATCTCGAAAATCTGGCCCTCATGTTCGGCATCTTGAGGACCTACCGAATGAGGTTGAATCCGACGAAGTGCGCTTTCGGTGTGTCTTCCGGAAAGTTCCTTGGGTTCATGATTAGCCAGAGAGGGATCGAGGCTAATCCCGAGAAGATCAAGGCCATCATCGACATAGAAAGGCTGAAGACATAGAAGGATATCCAGAGCCTTACCGGACGTGTCGCCGCTTTAACCCGCTTCATCTCCAAGGCTACCGACAAATGTGTACCGTTTTTCAAAGCTTTGAAAGGGGGCAAACACCAGATCACATGGACTCCCGAATGCGACCAAGCGTTTCAAAATTTGAAAAACTACATGAGCAAGGCACCCCTTCTGTCAAAGCCGCTCCCTGGAGAGGTTCTTCTGCTGTACCTGTCGGTATCTGTCACTGCCGTCAGTTCAGTGCTAATACGGAAGCCGGAAAAGGCAGAACTACCAATTTTTTATGTCAGCAAGGCACTCCAGAGCGCAGAGCTTCGGTATCCTCCACTAGAGCAGCTAGCGCTAGCCCTTGTTACCTCAGCGAGAAGGCTCCGCCCATACTTCCAGGCGCACCAGATTACCGTTCTGACCAATCAACCCCTTCGGCAAGTACTCCAGAAGCCGGAGACGTCAGGCCGGTTGGTCAAATGGGCGATCGAGTTAGGGGAGTTTGACATACAATTCAAACCAAGGCCCGCAGAAAAGGGTCAAGCTGTTGCTGATTTCATCTCTGAGCTCACGCTCCCAGCACCATCAGAACCATTCATTACCGACCCCGTACCTCCGGTTACAGAAGGCTTGTGCGCCGAACGCTTTGATCCCTCCGTTCCATTATGGATCCTGCATGTTGATGGCTCGGCAAACCAACAAGGATGCGGAGCCGGTCTTGTGTTAACAACTCCAGACGGAGGAAAGATCGAGTATGCCCTCCGATTCAGCTTCAGAACCTCTAACAACGAGGCAGAATATGAAGCTCTCTTGGCTGGCCTTCGGCTAGCCAAGAGCATGAGTGCAAGGCAGATCAGCATCCACAGTGACTCTCAGCTCATAGTGAATCAGATAACGGCAGACTTCGCAGCGAAAGATGCCTTCATGTCCGCCTATCTATCGGCAGCTCACCAACTCCTACATAAATTCCAGGCCTACGAGATTCGGCAAATCCCCAGGTCGGAGAACAGCCATGCCGATGCACTCTCACGATTGGCCTCGGCAATAAACGACAAGATCGGAAGGAAGGTTCCGGTAGAGATTCTATCCCAGCCAAGCACGACAGTTACTGAAGTATGTACCGTACGGTACGAGGACACTTGGATGTCTCCAATCTACGCCTTTCTAACAAGCGGAACCCTTCCTACCGACAAGGTTCAAGCTCGGAAGCTACGATACCGATCGGCAAGGTACACGGTTATCAACGATGTTCTGTACAAAAGAGGATACACCACACCGTACCTGAAATGCCTCACCAAAGAGCAGGGGGACTACATTCTCAAGGAGGTCCACAGCGGAGTCTGCGGCGATCACTCAGGGTCCCGATCGCTCGCACACAAAGTCTTCCGGCAGGGGTATTTCTGGCCGACCTTACACCAAGATGCAAGCGTGTTGGTCAAGAAGTGCGACAAATGCCAGCGGTTCGGTAGCGTCCCTCACATGCCTGCCGAACCACTCTCACCGATTGTCAGTCCATGGCCGTTCGCTCAGTGGGGACTAGACTTGATTGGACCGATGCCAGAAGGCAAGGGTCAGGTTAAATATGCAGTGGTCGCCGTAGATTACTTCACGAAATGGGTAGAAGCCAAGGCCTTGGCAACAATAACGGCAGCTAGAGTGGAGGATTTCGTTTGGACGAACATTTGTTGCCGATTTGGAATCCCCTACGCCATCATCACAGATAACGGTAGGCAATTTGATTCGGTGGTCTTCAGAGAGTTCTGCACTCGCCTCAAGATCAACCTGTTCTTCGCCTCACCAGCTCACCCCCAGTCAAACGGCCAAGTCGAGGCAATGAACAAGATAATCAAGAAGCTGCTGAAACGGCAGCTTGAGAAAGCCAAAGGGGCCTGGCCGGAGAAGCTTCCAGAGGCGCTATGGGCCATCCGAACATCCTACCGAACGGCAACTGGGGAAACACCCTTCTCCATGGCCTTCGGCTCGGAAGCGGTCATCCCCGTCGAAATTGGTGAACCTTCCTACCGAACGGAAACTTTCACCCCTAAGGCTAACGAGGAAGCATTCGCCTTAAGCCTCGATCTGATCGAAGAACACCGAGCGCAGGCCAACCTTCGGAACGAAGCTTACAAATAGCGCGTCTCTCGATACTACGACTCCAGAGTCAAACCCCGATCTTTCCGAATCGGAGACTGGGTCATGCGAGAGGTATCCCTGGCAACCAAGAATCCCACAGAAGGAACCCTCGGACCTTCCTGGGAAGGCCCTTATGAGATCATCGGCATCCGACGATCGGGAGCTTATCGCCTCAGAGACTCCAATGGAAAGACCCTCGGTCATCCTTGGAATGTGGAGCATTTGAAATATTATTTTAAATGAAGTCACCTAGCCTACGGCAGGACCAACATACAGTTCAGAGAGCCTTCGCCCTGCTCACATTTACTAGCCTTCGGCAGTGTATAATTCCCTAGCCTACGGCAGGTTTTTATTGTAAAGCAAATCTATGTATCTTTGCCCACGGCAATTGTTAATGAAAAGGTCTTCGGCCTATATGATCATAACCTTCGGTATGTTTCAAACAATCCTCTTCATTTTAAAGGGACGGTAGAGACCATCGGTCGCACTAAACTACGTTTTTGCTGTAAAAGTTAAAACTACCGATCGAAGGACAACTTGGCCAAGTCAAAATACGTTTTTTCTTGTTTATTAGGTTTTTACCTGCCTTCGGCAGCTGAACCCACTGCTTAGCCTTCGGCAAGTAAAGTTTTCCAAACTTCCTACTAGTGGTTTACTTAAAAGACAAGTCTTATTGGCCAAACGGCAGATGAGTTATAAACACAAAAACAGAAGGCAATAACACGCCGAAAGTGAAAACACTTGCAAGAAGTCAAAAGTAGAAAGATAAATTACTTGCATTAAAGGATGCCCTCGGCATCAAGGTGTTCATACAGATACAGGAAACAAAAAGGTGCCCTCGGCATCACACTATCCCTACAGTTACATGAAACTAAAGTTAAACGCTCAAACGACAACTTCCCCTCGGCACCGGGGATAACAGGTTCTTCATGCTCATTCAACATCTCCTACGGCCCAACCAGCTTTAGTTGAAAATGAGAAGAAGCTTTTGGAGAAGATTAACATTCTATGCTTGATGGAAGATACCGTTCGCTCCGCCATCTGAAGATAGGACTATACCTCTGAGTATCATTGCAGAGCGTACGGCAGCTTCCAGTCAAGCAGCCTCTTCTTCGGCATCGGCAGTACCCCCCACGGTAGCATTGGCGACAGGCTCCTCGGCATTAGGCCCCGGAGTGACCTCCTCCCCTTCGTAGTCCTCTATCATCTCTTCGGTTATTCCTTCGGGGAGAGGAGGAGGGTCGGCAGCGAAGTTGAGGTTCAGTTTCATCCCGGCATTAAACCTTTTGAATCGGTAGATCAGACCCGCCATCTCCACGCCCACTTCCGAGTCCACCAGGTCAGTGAACTCAGAAGAGCGACGGTACCCCTCTACCGCGGCCTCAATCTCCGAAGCCTTGGTCCGCTCAGACTCCTCCAGGGCCGCCTGTACCGCCTCTTTCGCCTCCAGAGCCTCCCTGGCCGATAGCTTCGCCGACTCCAAGGCTGCCGTCATCTCAGCGAACGTGGCTTCATAAGACTTGAGTTGCCGTTCGGCAGCCTGTAAATCCTTCGCCAAGTTCGCGTTTTCTTGTATGGCCCTTCCAGCCTCGGCAACCTTGGCCCTACCGTCCTCATAGGCCTTCTTCGACCTCTCAGCAGCGTTGATGGCGCTCTTGACGCACAGCCACATATCCATCGAAGCCTGGAAAACGAAAGCCGAATGTCAGAATTGCCGAACGGTAATGAACGAAACGGCGACTACAAAAGCTTATTACTTACCGAGGCCTGAAGGCGGAAGGCTCGTCCAGCCTGCTCCCGAAGAACCTTCTTCGGCAGCTCCTCGATATCGGAGAGTTCCATCTGCGAACCAAGGATCATGTGGTTCACAAACTGGACCGCCTTCGAAGGGCAAGCTAGACTCACAGGCTCGGTAGAGTCGTCGTCGTCTTCGACGGAGAAGATGGCACGAGGGACCTCAGATCGCCGATCTCGTTTTGAGGGAGGCTCGGCATCCGAATCAATGGTCACCACCCGCTTACCGGCGGTCCTGGAAGAGCCCCCTTCGGCAGGAACACCACGGCCAGGGGACGGGCCGGGAACGGTAGGTCCAGCCTGCCCCGAGCCAGAGCTCATCTGACGGAGGCGTTCGGCCAGCGACAGGCCGTCGACGTCTGAGGATGCCGAGGGAACAGGTGCCGGTTCTTGTCGGCCTTTCTTCTTTTTCTGCCCCTAGAGACCCATTGCGAGTCGCCTCTTGGAGGATTCGCTCAGCCTCTTGTTCTCGGCATCCCTCCTCTCGTCCGTCACTGCAAGGCACATGGAAAATCGGTCAACATTACAGAACAAAAAAAAAATATATGTATAATAATAAAAAACTCCTTCGACAAGGTACGCTTACTTTCGGCAGGGTTAACAAGCTGGGCCTTGATGAGGTTAGCGGTAAACAGAAATTGCGGATACTCCCTCTCCACGGCAGGGACCCTCAGCTTCACCAGTTCAACCTGCCGAATCTCCGCTTGAGTGGCTACCGGTTGCTTTAGCTTACCTACACAAGGAAGAACGGAAAGATACCGACAAAAAGCAAAGTAATTACCGAAGGGCTCTAACTCCAACCTGCCATCTGGAAGGTCCTGGGGATATGGAAACGGACGGGGCTTCCCGAGGGGGACTCCCAGTCGCCGGAGAGGAGAACATGAGTGACAAAATGGCCACGCTCGGCAGCCCTGAGGCAGTTGGCTTGAACCCAGCCGCCGTGACCTTTACATTTGGAACGGGTAATGCTGTACAGATGGGAGAACTGCTCGTACGAGGGCTCTCCCAGGCCAGCCATACCGAAGGCGGTAATCACCCCCATCAACGCAACCCAGAAGTTCGGGTTGAACTGACCAGGGGCATAGCCTATCTGCGCCAGGACCTTTTGAACGGCAGGCTGCAACGGGAGCCTCACCCCTTGCAGGAGCACGTCCGTGAAAAAGACCACCTCCCCGTCCTTCGGCTTGCTAAGGGATTCAGTAGGCGTGGGAATCCTCATCTTCACCGAATCCGGAATGAGGTACTGTCTGCGGTATTTGGCTATCTCACGTTCGGTGATCATGTTGGGCGCCAAATAATCTATGCCGAACAGGTGCTCCTTTGGAACACCCATCGGGATCCTAGGATTATTGGGGAAAATCACCGACACCTTCGGCCGGGAGGATGGACCGGCACTTGACTCTCCACGACCGGAAGTTGAGGCCTCTGGCTGATGACCTAAGATCATAACCCCCGGCACGCCTAGCCCCTCTTGGCGGCCGTCGGCATAAACGGTGGTCAACGGCACCGGACCGGTCATAAGCCCCTTCCCGATACCATGGGAAGGGGTAGAGCCGGAACAATCACCGATGATCTCGACATCGGTATCACTTCCATCCTCGGCCCCAATCGCTACTGTCCCGCTACCGGTACCGAATGAGTCGTCCGATGACTCCCCTTCGTAAGCGTTGGGCTCACCGCTCTCGGATCCAGATTCGAATCCGGACTCGATATCAGACATCTACAAAAAGGGAAAGGAAACTAAGGCTCATGCACGATACTATCCTACCGATCCCTACGTCACTACCTATGGCGACTAGACTACCTAACGGTACCCTAAGGTCAGTCTAGACTACCGAACGGTACCCTAAGGTCAGTCTAGTTCCAACCACGGAAGGACGATGAGAATAAATGAAGACATTAATGAGGGATACCGAACGGTACCTTAAAAAAGAACAAGCTCGGGAAGATCGCAGTTCGATGCCGTTCGCTGTTTCAGAAATCGCTTCCCCTGCCGATTGATTCGCCTGAATTCGCCTTTTCCTGCCGTTTCTTACGCCGGAAATCGCCTTTCTTGCCGATTGATTCGCCGGAATCGCCCCTATTTACAGGGAGAGGGACATAACGGCACCCCTCGGGAAGCCTAACGGCGCATTAATGCGCCGCGCCTCGTAACCCGTCACTTGCCATGTGTCACGCACCCACTGGGGAATCGACGGCACGCGAGACACGGAAGTCGAAGCGTCGTTTCGCCCATCAACTCGACGCGACCCTTCGTCTTCTGAAGCGCGACCCTCCGACTTCTACGAAGCTGAGCCTCTCTATCAGTCCCAGTACCGAACGGTAGAACAATATCCCGCCTTCCGAAGGTTATTTCAAGTCCCCTTCCGAGAAC
The DNA here is from genome assembly GCA_020226455.1 of Prunus salicina. Taxonomy (NCBI): domain Eukaryota; kingdom Viridiplantae; phylum Streptophyta; class Magnoliopsida; order Rosales; family Rosaceae; genus Prunus; species Prunus salicina. Next base: position 27,653,520 of record CM035342.1, on the reverse strand, counting down.
TCTCGCAAGAGAACTTGGGGGACTCATGTTTATACCAAAATGAACGGCCAATAAGGGGCCGACACGTGGGCCAAAACGGAGCTAAGGAAGCCTTCGGCACCTAGCTTCGGCACCGATCCTACCGATGACATCATTAGGGCATCCTCAGCCCCAGGGCTACGTGGCAGACCCACGGTCATTGGCAACAGTCCCACATCGAAAATACAAACAACTTGCACACCTCCCAAGGTCTATAAATGGGAGCAACAGCCCTAGAATCAGGGTAAGCAATCAGAACTCACGGCATACTGCCTATTGATCTGTAGTAAAAGTTCACTAAAATCCGTACTTACTTAAGCATCGGAGAGCCTTCGGCCGGTACCACACCGGTGCCCTAGGTCTTACCGTGCGTTTGTTATCTTACAGATTGAACGCCCTACCGAGACCTCAGCCATACCGAAGGCCCAAAATCTCTAAGTTGCGCGGGAAAGTGCCGAACCATTTTTCTGCGTCAACAAACCACATTTTCTTTTTAAAAAAACGTGAGATGTGTGTAGGACACGAATGTATTATTGGAAAATACGTACGTATGTGTATAATAGAGTATTAAACTTGAAAGTGCTAAATTCTTGTGCTATAAATATGTGTGTGTGTGTGTGTGTGTGTGTGTGTCTATATATAAGACTATAGCCACTAGTCTATATTATGTGTGGAAGACAATTCTAAAAAATATAAAAAATAAAAATTTGATTTTTTTTTATTTTAAAAAGGTATAGCCGCGCGGCTATACTATTCCCTCTTTTAAAAAAAAGCAGAGACGCACAGCCCTTTGGTGAACACGTGTAATATAGTATAGCCGGCCGGCTATACTGTTTTTATAAGACAAGGATCTCCACCAATTCACCGCCACGTGTCAAAACTACTCTATTTTTAATAAAAAACAGAGTATAGCCGTGCGGCGGTATTATTTTTTACTTCTAAAGGTGACCCTCTTGCGCCACTTGCCAAATTTTTTTTTATAAATTTCGTAGTATAGCCAGCCGGCTATACTATTTAAATGCATTATAGTCAAAGGTATTGCCGCACGGCTATACTATTTAATAAAAACAAAATTAAGAAAAAAGGACCCCCCTAATTGCATTACTTTGTAATTTATACATATTAACCTTCTAGTTTCAACATATCCAAGGTAGAAATTGATCGTCGACTATATATTATTGTAATGTAATTTTTATAACATGTATTATTCTCATTCAATAGTATGTGAGAATTATTTGTGTGTCTTAATGCAAATTTTGTGAAGAATACGTGCATTAAACGTTAGAAATACGTATGTATATGTACAACCACATTTTCTTTTTAAAAAAACGTGAGATGTGTATAGGACACGAATGTATAATTGGAAAATACCTACGTATGTGTATAATAGAGTATTAAACTTGAAAGTGCTAAATTCTTGTTCTATAAATATGTGTGTGTGTGTGTGTGTGTGTGTGTGTGTGTATATATAAGACTATAGCCACTAATCTATATTATGTGTGGAAGACAATTCTTAAAAATATAAAAAATAAAAATTTGATTTTTTATTTAAAAAAAGTATAGCCGCGCGGCTATACTATTCCCTCTTTTAAAAAAAAGCAGAGACGCACAGCCCTTTGGTGAACACGTGTAATATAGTATAGCCGTCCGGCTATACTGTTTTTATAAGACAAGGATCTCCACCAATTCACCGCCACGTGTCAAAACTACTCTGTTTTTAATAAAAAAAAACAGAGTATAGCCGTGCGGCTGTACTATTTTTTACTTCTAAAGGTGACCCTCTTGCGCCACTTGCCAAATTTTTTTTTTTAAAGTTCGTAGTATAGCCAGCCGGCTATACTATTTAAATGCATTATAGTCAAAGGTATTGCTGCACGGCTATATTATTTAATAAAAACAAAATTAAGAAAAAAGGACCCTCCTAATTGCATTACTTTGTAATTTATACATATTAACCTTCTAGTTTCAACATATCCAAGGTAGAAATTGATCGTCGACTATATATTATTGTAATGTAATTTTTATAACATGTATTATTCTCATTCAATAGTATGTGAGAATTATTTGTGTGTCTTAATGCATATTTTGTGAAGAATACGTGCATTAAACGTTAGAAATACGTATGTATATGTACAACCACATTTTCTTTTTAAAAAAACGTGAGATGTGTATAGGACACGAATGTATAATTGGAAAATACGTATGTATGTGTATAATAGAGTATTAAACTTGAAAGTGCTAAATTCTTGTTCTATAAATATGTGTGTGTATGTGTGTGTGTGTGTGTGTGTGTGTGTATATATATAAGACTATCGCCACTAATCTATATTATGTGTGGAAGACAATTCTAAAAAATATAAAAAATAAAAATTTGATTTTTTTTTATTTTAAAAACGTATAGCCGCGCGGCTATACTATTCCCTCTTTTAAAAAAAAGCAGAGACGCACAGCCCTTTGGTGAACACGTGTAATATAGTACAGCCGGGCGGCTATACTGTTTTTATAACACAAGGATCTCCCCCAATTCACCGCCACGTGTCAAAACTACTCTATTTTTAATAAAAAAAACAGAGTATAGCCGTGCGGCTGTACTATTTTTTACTTCTAAAAGTGACCCTCTTGCGCCACTTGCCAAATTTTTTTTTTTCAAACTTCGTAGTATAGCCAGCCGGCTATACTACTTAAATGCATTATAGTCAAAGGTATTGCCGCACGGCTATACTATTTAATAAAAACAAAATTAAGAAAAAAGGACCCTCCTAATTGCATTACTTTGTACTTTATACATATTAACCTTCTAGTTTCAATATATCCAAGGTAGAAATTGATCGTCGACTATATATTATTGTAATGTAATTTTTATAACATGTATTATTCTCATTCAATAGTATGTGAGAATTATTTGTGTGTCTTAATGCAAATTTTGTGAAGAATACGTGCATTAAACGTTAGAAATACGTATGTATATGTACAACCACATTTTCTTTTTAAAAAAACGTGAGATGTGTATAGGACACGAATGTATTATTGGAAAATACGTACGTATGTGTATAATAGAGTATTAAACTTGAAAGTGCTAAATTCTTGTTCTATAAATATGTGTGTGTGTGTGTGTGTGTGTGTGTGTGTGTGTCTATATATAAGACTATAGCCACTAGTCTATATTATGTGTGGAAGACAATTCTGAAAAATATAAAAAATAGAAATTTGATTTTTTTTTATTTTAAAAATTTATAGCCGCGCGGCTATACTATTCCCTCTTTTAAAACAAAGCAGAGACGCACAGACCTTTGGTGAACACGTGTAATATAGTATAGCCGGCCGGCTATACTGTTTTTATAAGACAAGGATCTCCCCCAATTCACCGCCACGTGTCAAAACTACTCTATTTTTAATTAAAAAAACAGAGTATAGCCGTGCGGCTGTACTATTTTTTACTTCTAAAGGTGACCCTCTTGCGCCACTTGACAAATTTTTTTTTTTAAAAGTTCGTAGTATAGCCAGCCGGCTATACTACTTAAATGCATTATAGTCAAAGGTATTGCCGCACGGCTATACTATTTAATAAAAACAAAATTAAGAAAAAAGGACCCTCCTAATTGCATTACTTTGTACTTTATACATATTAACCTTCTAGTTTCAATATATCCAAGGTAGAAATTGATCGTCCACTATATATTATTGTAATGCAATTTTTATAACATGTGTTATTCTCATTCAATAGTATGTGAGAATTATTTGTGTGTCTTAATGCAAATTTTGTGAAGAATACGTGCATTAAACGTTAGAAATACGTATGTATATGTACAACCACATTTTCTTTTTAAAAAAACGTGAGATGTGTATAGGACACGAATGTATTATTGGAAAATACGTACGTATGTGTATAATAGAGTATTAAACTTGAAAGTGCTAAATTCTTGTTCTATAAATATGTGTGTGTGTGTGTGTGTGTCTATATATAAGACTATAGCCACTAGTCTATATTATGTGTGGAAGACAATTCTAAAAAATATAAAAAATAGAAATTTGATTTTTTTTTATTTTAAAAACGTATAGCCGCGCGGCTATACGTTTCCCTCTTTTAAAAAAAAGCAGAGACGCACAGACCTTTGGTGAACACGTGTAATATAGTATAGCCGGCCGGCTATACTGTTTTTATAACACAAGGATCTCCACCAATTCACCGCCACGTGTCAAAACTACTCTATTTTTAATTAAAAAACAGAGCATAGCCGTGCGGCTGTACTATTTTTTACTTCTAAAGGTGACCCTCTTGCGCCACTTGCCAAATTTTTTTTTTAAAAGTTCGTAGTATAGCCAGCCAGCTATACTATTTAAATGCATTATAGTCAAAGGTATTGCCGCACGGCTATACTATTTAATAAAAACAAAATTAAGAAAAAAGGACCCTCCTAATTGCATTACTTTGTACTTTATACATATTAACCTTCTAGTTTCAACATATCCAAGGTAGAAATTGATCGTCGACTATATATTATTGTAATGTAATTTTTATAACATGTATTATTCTCATTCAATAGTATGTGAGAATTATTTGTGTGTCTTAATGCAAATTTTGTGAAGAATACGTGCATTAAACGTTAGAAATACGTATGTATATGTACAACCACATTTTCTTTTTAAAAAAACGTGAGATGTGTATAGGACACGAATGTATAATTGGAAAATACGTACGTATGTGTATAATAGAGTATTAAACTTGAAAGTGCTAAATTCTTGTTCAATAAATATGTGTGTGCGTGTGTATATATATATAAGACTATAGCCACTAATCTATATTATGTGTGGAAGACAATTCTAAAAAATATAAAAAATAAAATTTTGATTTTTTTATTTTTAAAAAGTATAGCCGCGCGGCTAAACTATTCCCTCTTTTAAAAAAAAGCTGAGACGCACAGCCCTTTGGTGAACACGTGTAATATAGTATAGCCGGCCGGCTATACTTTTTTTATAAGACAGGGATCTCCCCCAATTCACCGCCACGTGTCAAAACTACTCGATTTTTAATTAAAAAACAGAGTATAGCCGTGCGGCTGTACTATTTTTTACTTCTAAAGGTGACCCTCTTGCGCCACTTGACAAATTTTTTTTTTTTAAAGTTCGTAGTATAGCCAGCCGGCTATACTACTTAAATGCATTATAGTCAAAGGTATTGCCGCACGGCAATACTATTTAATAAAAACAAAATTAAGAAAAAAGGACCCTCCTAATTGCATTACTTTGTACTTTATACATATTAACCTTCTAGTTTCAACATATCCAAGGTAGAAATTGATCGTCCACTATATATTATTGTAATGTAATTTTTATAACATGTATTATTCTCATTCAATAGTATGTGAGAATTATTTGTGTGTCTTAATGCAAATTTTGTGAAGAATACGTGCATTAAACGTTAGAAATACGTATGTATATGTACAACCACATTTTCTTTTTAAAAAAACGTGAGATGTGTATAGGACACGAATGTATTATTGGAAAATTCGTACGTATGTGTATAATAGAGTATTAAACTTGAAAGTGCTAAATTCTTGTTCTATAAATATGTGTGTGTGTGTGTGTGTGTGTGTGTGTGTGTATATATATATATATATAAGACTATAGCCACTAGTCTATATTATGTGTGGAAGACAATTCTAAAAAATATTAAAAATAAAATTTTGATTTTTTTTAATTTAAAAATAGTACAGCCGCGCGGCTATACTATTCCCTCTTTTAAAAAAAAGCTGAGACGCACAGCCCTTTGGGGAACACGTGTAATATAGTATAGCCGGCCGGCTATACTGTTTTTATAAGACAAGGATCTCCCCCAATTCACCCCCACGTGTCAAAACTACTCTATTTTTAATTAAAAAACAAAGTATAGCCGTGCGGCTGTACTATTTTTTACTTCTAAAGGTGACCCTCTTCCGCCACTTGCCAAATTTTTTTTTCTAAAAGTTCGTAGTATAGCCAGCCGGCTATACTACTTAAATGCATTATAGTCAAAGGTATTGCCGCACGGCTATACTATTTAATAAAAACAAAATTAAGAAAAAAGGACCCTCCTAATTGCATTACTTTGTACTTTATACATATTAACCTTCTAGTTTCAACATATCCAAGGTAGAAATTGATCGTCGACTATATATTATTGTAATGTAATTTTTATAACATGTATTATTCTCATTCAATAGTATGTGAGAATTATTTGTGTGTCTTAATGCAAATTTTGTGAAGAATACGTGCATTAAACGTTAGAAATACGTATGTATATGTACAACCACATTTTCTTTTTAAAAAAACGTGAGATGTGTATAGGACACAAATGTATAATTGGAAAATACCTACGTATGTGTATAATAGAGTATTAAACTTGAAAGTGCTAAATTCTTGTTCAATAAATATGTGTGTGCGTGTGTATATATATATAAGACTATAGCCACTAATCTATATTATGTGTGGAAGACAATTCTAAAAAATAAAAAAATAAAATTTTGATTTTTTTATTTTTAAAAAGTATAGCGCGCGGCTAAACTATTCCCTCTTTTAAAAAAAAGCTGAGACGCACAGCCCTTTGGTGAACACGTGTAATATAGTATAGCCGGCCGGCTATACTTTTTTATAAGACAGGGATCTCCCCCAATTCACCGCCACGTGTCAAAACTACTCGATTTTTAATTAAAAAACAGAGTATAGCCGTGCGGCTGTACTATTTTTTACTTCTAAAGGTGACCCTCTTGCGCCACTTGACAAATTTTTTTTTTTAAAGTTCGTAGTATAGCCAGCCGGCTATACTACTTAAATGCATTATAGTCAAAGGTATTGCCGCACGGCAATACTATTTAATAAAAACAAAATTAAGAAAAAAGGACCCTCCTAATTGCATTACTTTGTACTTTATACATATTAACCTTCTAGTTTCAACATATCCAAGGTAGAAATTGATCGTCCACTATATATTATTGTAATGTAATTTTTATAACATGTATTATTCTCATTCAATAGTATGTGAGAATTATTTGTGTGTCTTCATGCAAATTTTGTGAAGAATACGTGCATTAAACGTTAGAAATACGTATGTATATGTACAACCACATTTTCTTTTTAAAAAAACGTGAGATGTGTATAGGACACGAATGTATTATTGGAAAATTCGTACGTATGTGTATAATAGAGTATTAAACTTGAAAGTGCTAAATTCTTGTTCTATAAATATGTGTGTGTGTGTGTGTGTGTGTGTGTGTGTATATATATATATATATAAGACTATAGCCACTAGTCTATATTATGTGTGGAAGACAATTCTAAAAAATATTAAAAATAAAATTTGATTTTTTTTAATTTAAAAATAGTACAGCCGCGCGGCTATACTATTCCCTCTTTTAAAAAAAAGCTGAGACGCACAGCCCTTTGGGGAACACGTGTAATATAGTATAGCCGGCCGGCTATACTGTTTTTATAAGACAAGGATCTCCCCAATTCACCCCCACGTGTCAAAACTACTCTATTTTTAATTAAAAAACAAAGTATAGCCGTGCGGCTGTACTATTTTTTACTTCTAAAGGTGACCCTCTTCCGCCACTTGCCAAATTTTTTTTTCTAAAAGTTCGTAGTATAGCCAGCCGGCTATACTACTTAAATGCAATATAGTCAAAGGTATTGCCGCACGGCTATACTATTTAATAAAAACAAAATTAAGAAAAAAGGACCCTCCTAATTGCATTACTTTGTACTTTATACATATTAACCTTCTAGTTTCAACATATCCAAGGTAGAAATTGATCGTCGACTATATATTATTGTAATGTAATTTTTATAACATGTATTATTCTCATTCAATAGTATGTGAGAATTATTTGTGTGTCTTAATGCAAATTTTGTGAAGAATACGTGCATTAAACGTTAGAAATACGTATGTATATGTACAACCACATTTTCTTTTTAAAAAAACGTGAGATGTGTATAGGACACGAATGTATAATTGGAAAATACCTACGTATGTGTATAATAGAGTATTAAACTTGAAAGTGCTAAATTCTTGTTCAATAAATATGTGTGTGTGTGTGTGTGTGTGTGTGTGTATATATATATATAAGACTATAGCCACTAATCTATATTATGTGTGGAAGACAATTCTAAAAAATATAAAAAATAAAAATTTGATTTTTTTATTTTAAAAAAGTATAGCCGCGCGGCTAAACTATTCCCTCTTTTAAAAAAAAGCTGAGACGCACAGCCCTTTGGTGAACACGTGTAATATAGTATAGCCGGCCGGCTATACTTTTTTTATAAGACAAGGATCTCCCCCAATTCAGCGCCACGTGTCAAAACTACTCGATTTTTAATTAAAAAACAGAGTATAGCCGTGCGGCTGTACTATTTTTTACTTCTAAAGGTGACCCTCTTGCGCCACTTGACAAATTTTTTTTTTTAAAAGTTCGTAGTATAGCCAGCCGGCTATACTACTTAAATGCATTATAGTCAAAGGTATTGCCGCACGGCAATACTATTTAATAAAATCAAAATTAAGAAAAAAGGACCCTCCTAATTGCATTACTTTGTACTTTATACATATTAACCTTCTAGTTTCAACATATCCAAGGTAGAAATTGATCGTCCACTATATATTATTGTAATGTAATTTTTATAACATGTATTATTCTCATTCAATAGTATGTGAGAATTATTTGTGTGTCTTAATGCAAATTTTGTGAAGAATACGTGCATTAAACGTTAGAAATACGTATGTATATGTACAACCACATTTTCTTTTTAAAAAAACGTGAGATGTGTATAGGACACGAATGTATAATTGGAAAATACGTACGTATGTGTATAATAGAGTATTAAACTTGAAAGTGCTAAATTCTTGTTCAATAAATATTTGTGTGTGTGTGTGTGTGTGTGTGTGTATATATATAAGACTATAGCCACTAATCTATATTATGTGTGGAAGACAATTCTAAAAAATATAAAAAAAAAAAATTTGATTTTTTTTTTTTAAAAACGTATAGCCGCGCGGCTAAACTATTCCCTCTTTTAAAAAAAAGCTGAGACGCACAGCCCTTTGGTGAACACGTGTAATATAGTATAGCAGGCCGGCTATACTGTTTTTATAAGACAAGGATCTCCACCAATTCACCGCCACGTGTCAAAACTACTATTTTTAATAAAAAAACAGAGTATAGCCGTGCGGCTGTACTATTTTTTACTTCTAAAGGTGACCCTCTTGCGCCACTTGCCAAATTTTTTTTTTAAAAGTTCGTAGTATAGCCAGCCGGCTATACTTAAATGCATTATAGTCAAAGGTATTGCCGCACGGCTATACTATTTAATAAAAACAAAATTAAGAAAAAAGGACCCTCCTAATTGCATTACTTTGTACTTATACATATTAACCTTCTAGTTTCAGTATATCCAAGGTAGAAATTGATCGTCCACTATATATTATTGTAATGTAATTTTTATAACATGTATTATTCTCATTCAATAGTATGTGAGAATTATTTGTGTGTCTTAATGCAAATTTTGTGAAGAATACGTGCATTAAACGTTAGAAATACGTATGTATATGTACAACCACATTTTCTTTTTAAAAAAACGTGAGATGTGTATAGGACACGAATGTATAATTGGAAAATACATACGTATGTGTATAATAGAGTATTAAACTTGAAAGTGCAAAATTCTTGTTCTATAAATATGTGTGTGTGTGTGTGTGTGTGTGTGTGTGTGTATAAGACTATAGCCACTAATCTATATTATGTGTGGAAGACAATTGTAAAAAATATAAAAAATAAAAATTTGATTTTTTTTAATTTAAAAAAAGTATAGCCGCGCGGCTATACTTCCCTCTTTTAAAAAAAAGCAGAGACGCACAGCCCTTTGGTGAACACGTGTAATATAGTATAGCCGGCCGGCTATACTGTTTTTATAAGACAAGGATCTCCACCAATTCACCGCCACGTGTCAAAACTACTCTATTTTTAATAAAAAAAACAGAGTATAGCCGTGCGGCTGTACTATTTTTTACTTCTAAAGGGGACCCTCTTGCGCCACTTGCCAAATTTTTTTTTTAAAAGTTCGTAGTATAGCCAGCCGGCTATACTATTTAAATGCATTATAGTCAAAGGTATTGCCGCACGGCTATACTATTTAATAAAAACAAAATTAAGAAAAAAGGACCCTCCTAATTGCATTACTTTGTACTTTATACATATTAACCTTCTAGTTTCAATATATCCAAGGTAGAAATTGATCGTCACTATATATTATTGTAATGTAATTTTTATAACATGTATTATTCTCATTCAATAGTATGTGAGAATTATTTGTGTGTCTTAATGCAAATTTTGTGAAGAATACGTGCATTAAACGTTAGAAATACGTATGTATATGTACAACCACATTTTCTTTTTAAAAAAACGTGAGATGTGTATAGGACACGAATGTATAATTGGAAAATATATACGTATGTGTATAATAGAGTATTAAACTTGAAAGTGCAAAATTCTTGTTCTATAAATGTGTGTGTGTGTGTGTGTGTGTGTATAAGACTATAGCCACTAGTCTATATTATGTGTGGAAGACAATTGTAAAAAATATAAAAATAAAAAATTTGATTTTTTTTATTTAAAAACGTATAGCCGCGCGGCTATACTATTCCCTCTTTTAAAAAAAAGCAGAGACGCACAGCCCTTTGGTGAACACGTGTAATATAGTATAGCCGGCCGGCTATACTGTTTTTATAACACAAGGATCTCCCCAATTCACCGCCACGTGTCAAAACTACTCTATTTTTAATAAAAAAACAGAGTATAGCCGTGCGGCTGTACTATTTTTTACTTCTAAAGTGACCCTCTTGCGCCACTTGCCAAATTTTTTTTTTTCAAAGTTCGTAGTATAGCCAGCCGGCTATACTACTTAAATGCATTATAGTCAAAGGTATTGCCGCACGGCTATACTATTTAATAAAAACAAAATTAAGAAAAAGGACCCTCCTAATTGCATTACTTTGTACTTTATACATATTAACCTTCTAGTTTCAATATATCCAAGGTAGAAATTGATCGTCCACTATATATTATTGTAATGTAATTTTTATAACATGTATTATTCTCATTCAATAGTATGTGAGAATTATTTGTGTGTCTTAATGCAAATTTTGTGAAGAATACGTGCATTAAACGTTAGAAATACGTATGTATATGTACAACCACATTTTCTTTTTAAAAAAACGTGAGATGTGTATAGGACACGAATGTATAATTGGAAAATACGTACGTATGTGTATAATAGAGTATTAAACTTGAAAGTGCTAAATTCTTGTTCTATAAATATGTGTGTGTGTGTGTGTGTGTGTGTGTGTGTATATATATAAGACTATAGCCACTAATCTATATTATGTGTGGAAGACAATTCTAAAAAATATAAAAAATAAAAATTTGATTTTTTTTTATTTTAAAAAAGTATAGCCGCGCGGCTATACTATTCCCTCTTTTAAAAAAAGCAGAGACGCACAGCCCTTTGGTGAACACGTGTAATATAGTATAGCCGGCCGGCTATACTGTTTTTATAAGACAAGGATCTCCACCAATTCACCGCCACGTGTCAAAACTACTCTATTTTTAATAAAAAACAGAGTATAGCCGTGCGGCTGTACTATTTTTTACTTCTAAAGGTGACCTCTTGCGCCACTTGCCAAATTTTTTTTTTTAAAGTTCGTAGTATAGCCAGCCGGCTATACTATTTAAATGCATTATAGTCAAAGGTATTGCCGCACGGCTATACTATTTAATAAAAACAAAATTAAGAAAAAAGGACCCTCCTAATTGCATTACTTTGTACTTTATACATATTAACCTTCTAGTTTCAACATATCCAAGGTAGAAATTGATCGTCGACTATATATTATTGTAATGTAATTTTTATAACATGTATTATTCTCATTCAATAGTATGTGAGAATTATTTGTGTGTCTTAATGCAAATTTTGTGAAGAATACGTGCATTAAACGTTAGAAATACGTATGTATATGTACAACCACATTTTCTTTTTAAAAAAACGTGAGATGTGTATAGGACACGAATGTATAATTGGAAAATACGTACGTATGTGTATAATAGAGTATTAAACTTGAAAGTGCTAAATTCTTGTTCTATAAATATGTGTGTGTGTGTGTGTGTATATATATAAGACTATAGCCACTAATCTATATTATGTGTGGAAGACAATTCTAAAAAATATAAAAAATAAAAATTTGATTTTTTTTTATTTTAAAAAAGTATAGCCGCGCGGCTATACTATTCCCTCTTTTAAAAAAGAAGCAGAGACGCACAGCCCTTTGGTGAACACGTGTAATATAGTATAGCCGGCCGGCTATACTGTTTTTATAAGACAAGGATCTCCCAATTCACCGCCACGTGTCAAAACTACTCTATTTTTAATAAAAAACAGAGTATAGCCGTGCGGCTGTACTATTTTTTACTTCTAAAGGGGACCCTCTTGCGCCACTTGCCAAATTTTTTTTTTTAAAGTTCGTAGTATAGCCAGCCGGCTATACTATTTAAATGCATTATAGTCAAAGGTATTGCCGCACGGCTATACTATTTAATAAAAACAAAATTAAGAAAAAAGGACCCTCCTAATTGCATTACTTTGTACTTTATACATATTAACCTTCTAGTTTCAACATATCCAAGGTAGAAATTGATCGTCGACTATATATTATTGTAATGTAATTTTTATAACATGTATTATTCTCATTCAATAGTATGTGAGAATTATTTGTGTGTCTTAATGCAAATTTTGTGAAGAATACGTGCATTAAACGTTAGAAATACGTATGTATATGTACAACCACATTTTCTTTTTAAAAAAACGTGAGATGTGTATAGGACACGAATGTATAATTGGAAAATACATACGTATGTGTATAATAGAGTATTAAACTTGAAAGTGCTAAATTCTTGTTCTATAAATATGTGTGTGTGTGTGTGTGTGTGTGTGTGTATATATATATATAAGACTATAGCCACTAATCTATATTATGTGTGGAAGACAATTCTAAAAATATAAAAAATAAAAATTTGATTTTTTTTTATTTTAAAAAGTATAGCCGCGCGGCTATACTATTCCCTCTTTTAAAAAAAAGCAGAGACGCACAGCCCTTTGGTGAACACGTGTAATATAGTATAGCCGGCCTATACTGTTTTTATAAGACAAGGATCTCCCCAATTCCCCCACGTGTCAAAACTACTCTATTTTTAATTAAAAAACAAGTATAGCCGTGCGGCTGTACTATTTTTTACTTCTAAAGGTGACCCTCTTGCGCCACTTGCCAAATTTTTTTTTTAAAAGTTCGTAGTATAGCCAGCCGGCTATACTACTTAAATGCATTATAGTCAAAGGTATTGCCGCACGGCTATACTATTTAATAAAAACAAAATTAAGAAAAAAGGACCCTCCTAATTGCATTACTTTGTACTTTATACATATTAACCTTCTAGTTTCAACATATCCAAGGTAGAAATTGATCGTCGACTATATATTATTGTAATGTAATTTTTATAACATGTATTATTCTCATTCAATAGTATGTGAGAATTATTTGTGTGTCTTAATGCAAATTTTGTGAAGAATACGTGCATTAAACGTTAGAAATACGTATGTATATGTACAACCACATTTTCTTTTTAAAAAAACGTGAGATGTGTATAGGACACGAATGTATAATTGGAAAATACCTACGTATGTGTATAATAGAGTATTAAACTTGAAAGTGCTAAATTCTTGTTCAATAAATATGTGTGTGTGTGTGTGTGTGTGTGTGTGTATATATATATAAGACTATAGCCACTAATCTATATTATGTGTGGAAGACAATTCTAAAAAATATAAAAAATAAAAATTTGATTTTTTTATTTTAAAAAAGTATAGCCGCGCGGCTAAACTATTCCCTCTTTTAAAAAAAAGCTGAGACGCACAGCCCTTTGGTGAACACGTGTAATATAGTATAGCCGGCCGGCTATACTTTTTTTATAAGACAAGGATCTCCCCCAATTCAGCGCCACGTGTCAAAACTACTCGATTTTTAATTAAAAAACAGAGTATAGCCGTGCGGCTGTACTATTTTTTACTTCTAAAGGTGACCCTCTTGCGCCACTTGCCAAATTTTTTTTTTTAAAAGTTCGTAGTATAGCCAGCCGGCTATACTACTTAAATGCATTATAGTCAAAGGTATTGCCGCACGGCAATACTATTTAATAAAATCAAAATTAAGAAAAAAGGACCCTCCTAATTGCATTACTTTGTACTTTATACATATTAACCTTCTAGTTTCAACATATCCAAGGTAGAAATTGATCGTCACTATATATTATTGTAATGTAATTTTTATAACATGTATTATTCTCATTCAATAGTATGTGAGAATTATTTGTGTGTCTTAATGCAAATTTTGTGAAGAATACGTGCATTAAACGTTAGAAATACGTATGTATATGTACAACCACATTTTCTTTTTAAAAAAACGTGAGATGTGTATAGGACACGAATGTATAATTGGAAAATACGTACGTATGTGTATAATAGAGTATTAAACTTGAAAGTGCTAAATTCTTGTTCAATAAATATTTGTGTGTGTGTGTGTGTGTGTGTGTGTATATATATAAGACTATAGCCACTAATCTATATTATGTGTGGAAGACAATTCTAAAAAATAAAAAAAAAAAATTTGATTTTTTTTTTTTAAAAAGTATAGCCGCGCGGCTAACTATTCCCTCTTTTAAAAAAAAGCTGAGACGCACAGCCCTTTGGTGAACACGTGTAATATAGTATAGCGGCCGGCTATACTGTTTTTATAAGACAAGGATCTCCCCAATTCACCGCCACGTGTCAAAACTACTTATTTTTAAAAAAAAACAGAGTATAGCCGTGCGGCTGTACTATTTTTTACTTCTAAAGGTGACCCTCTTGCGCCACTTGCCAAATTTTTTTTTTAAAAGTTCGTAGTATAGCCAGCCGGCTATACTACTTAAATGCATTATAGTCAAAGGTATTGCCGCACGGCTATACTATTTAATAAAAACAAAATTAAGAAAAAAGGACCCTCCTAATTGCATTACTTTGTACTTTATACATATTAACCTTCTAGTTTCATATCCAAGGTAGAAATTGATCGTCCACTATATATTATTGTAATGTAATTTTTATAACATGTATTATTCTCATTCAATAGTATGTGAGAATTATTTGTGTGTCTTAATGCAAATTTTGTGAAGAATACGTGCATTAAACGTTAGAAATACGTATGTATATGTACAACCACATTTTCTTTTTAAAAAAACGTGAGATGTGTATAGGACACGAATGTATAATTGGAAAATACATACGTATGTGTATAATAGAGTATTAAACTTGAAAGTGCAAAATTCTTGTTCTATAAATATGTGTGTGTGTGTGTGTGTGTGTGTGTGTGTGTGTATAAGACTATAGCCACTAATCTATATTATGTGTGGAAGACAATTCTAAAAAATATAAAAATAAAAATTTGATTTTTTTTATTTAAAAAAGTATAGCCGCGCGGCTATACTATTCCCTCTTTTAAAAAAAAGCAGAGACGCACAGCCCTTTGGCGAACACGTGTAATATAGTATAGCCGGCCGGCTATACTGTTTTTATAAGACAAGGATCTCCACCAATTCACCCCACGTGTCAAAACTCTACTGTATTTTTAATAAAAAAACAGAGTATAGCCGTGCGGCTGTACTATTTTTTACTTCTAAAGGTGACCCTCTTGCGCCACTTGCCAAATTTTTTTTTTAAAAGTTCGTAGTATAGCCAGCCGGCTATACTATTTAAATGCATTATAGTCAAAGGTATTGCCGCACGGCTATACTATTTAATAAAAACAAAATTAAGAAAAAAGGACCCTCCTAATTGCATTACTTTGTACTTTATACATATTAACCTTCTAGTTTCAATATATCCAAGGTAGAAATTGATCGTCCACTATATATTATTGTAATGTAATTTTTATAACATGTATTATTCTCATTCAATAGTATGTGAGAATTATTTGTGTGTCTTAATGCAAATTTTGTGAAGAATACGTGCATTAAACGTTAGAAATACGTATGTATATGTACAACCACATTTTCTTTTTAAAAAAACGTGAGATGTGTATAGGACACGAATGTATAATTGGAAAATACGTACGTATGTGTATAATAGAGTATTAAACTTGAAAGTGCTAAATTCTTGTTCTATAAATATGTGTGTGTGTGTGTGTGTGTGTGTGTGTATATATATAAGACTATAGCCACTAATCTATATTATGTGTGGAAGACAATTCTAAAAAATATAAAAAATAAAAATTTGATTTTTTTTATTTTAAAAAGTATAGCCGCGCGGCTATACTATTCCCTCTTTTAAAAAATGCAGAGACGCACAGCCCTTTGGTGAACACGTGTAATATAGTATAGCCGGCCGGCTATACTGTTTTTTAAGACAAGGATCTCCACCAATTCACTGCCACGTGTCAAAACTACTCTATTTTTAATAAAAAACAGAGTATAGCCGTGCGGCTGTACTATTTTTTACTTCTAAAGGTGACCTCTTGCGCCACTTGCCAAATTTTTTTTTTTAAAGTTCGTAGTATAGCCAGCCGGCTATACTATTTAAATGCATTGTAGTCAAAGGTATTGCCGCACGGCTATACTATTTAATAAAAACAAAATTAAGAAAAAAGGACCCTCCTAATTGCATTACTTTGTACTTTATACATATTAACCTTCTAGTTTCAACATATCCAAGGTAGAAATTGATCGTCGACTATATATTATTGTAATGTAATTTTTATAACATGTATTATTCTCATTCAATAGTATGTGAGAATTATTTGTGTGTCTTAATGCAAATTTTGTGAAGAATACGTGCATTAAACGTTAGAAATACGTATGTATATGTACAACCACATTTTCTTTTTAAAAAAACGTGAGATGTGTATAGGACACGAATGTATAATTGGAAAATACGTACGTATGTGTATAATAGAGTATTAAACTTGAAAGTGCTAAATTCTTGTTCTATAAATATGTGTGTGTGGTGTGTGTATATATATAAGACTATAGCCACTAATCTATATTATGTGTGGAAGACAATTCTAAAAAAATATAAAAAATAAAAATTTGATTTTTTTTATTTTAAAAAGTATAGCCGCGCGGCTATACTATTCCCTCTTTTAAAAAAGTGCAGAGACGCACGGCCCTTTGGTGAACACGTGTAATATAGTATAGCCGGCCGGCTATACTGTTTTTATAAGACAAGGATCTCCACCAATTCACTGCCACGTGTCAAAACTACTCTATTTTTAATAAAAACAGAGTATAGCCGTGCGGCTGTACTATTTTTTACTCGTAAAGGTGACCCTCTTGCGCTACTTGCCAAATTTTTTTTTTTAAAGTTCGTAGTATAGCCAGCCGGCTATACTATTTAAATGCATTGTAGTCAAAGGTATTGCCGCACGGCTATACTATTTAATAAAAACAAAATTAAGAAAAAAGGACCCTCCTAATTGCATTACTTTGTACTTTATACATATTAACCTTCTAGTTTCAACATATCCAAGGTAGAAATTGATCGTCGACTATATATTATTGTAATGTAATTTTTATAACATGTATTATTCTCATTCAATAGTATGTGAGAATTATTTGTGTGTCTTGATGCAAATTTTGTGAAGAATACGTGCATTAAACGTTAGAAATACGTATGTATATGTACAACCACATTTTCTTTTTAAAAAAACGTGAGATGTGTATAGGACACGAATGTATAATTGGAAAATACTACGTATGTGTATAATAGAGTATTAAACTTGAAAGTGCTAAATTCTTGTTCAATAAATATGTGTGTGTGTGTGTGTGTGTGTATTATATATATAAGACTATAGCCACTAATCTATATTATGTGTGGAAGACAATTCTAAAAAATATAAAAAATAAAAATTTGATTTTTTTATTTTAAAAAAGTATAGCCGCGCGGCTAACTATTCCCTCTTTTAAAAAAAAGCTGAGACGCACAGCCCTTTGGTGAACACGTGTAATATAGTATAGCCGGCCGGCTATACTTTTTTATAAGACAAGGATCTCCCCCAATTCACGCCACGTGTCAAAACTACTCGATTTTTAATTAAAAAACAGAGTATAGCCGTGCGGCTGTACTATTTTTTACTTCTAAAGGTGACCCTCTTGCGCCACTTGACAAATTTTTTTTTTAAAAGTTCGTAGTATAGCCAGCCGGCTATACTACTTAAATGCATTATAGTCAAAGGTATTGCCGCACGGCTATACTATTTAATAAAATCAAAATTAAGAAAAAAGGACCCTCCTAATTGCATTACTTTGTACTTTATACATATTAACCTTCTAGTTTCAACATATCCAAGGTAGAAATTGATCGTCCACTATATATTATTGTAATGTAATTTTTATAACATGTATTATTCTCATTCAATAGTATGTGAGAATTATTTGTGTGTCTTAATGCAAATTTTGTGAAGAATACGTGCATTAAACGTTAGAAATACGTATGTATATGTACAACCACATTTTCTTTTTAAAAAAACGTGAGATGTGTATAGGACACGAATGTATAATTGGAAAATACGTACGTATGTGTATAATAGAGTATTAAACTTGAAAGTGCTAAATTCTTGTTCAATAAATATTTGTGTGTGTGTGTGTGTGTGTGTGTATATATATAAGACTATAGCCACTAATCTATATTATGTGTGGAAGACAATTCTAAAAAATATAAAAAAAAAAAATTTGATTTTTTTTTTTTAAAAACGTATAGCCGCGCGGCTAAACTATTCCCTCTTTTAAAAAAAAGCTGAGACGCACAGCCCTTTGGTGAACACGTGTAATATAGTATAGCAGGCCGGCTATACTGTTTTTATAAGACAAGGATCTCCCCCAATTCACGCCACGTGTCAAAACTACTCTATTTTTAATAAAAAACAGAGTATAGCCGTGCGGCTGTACTATTTTTTACTTCTAAAGGGACCCTCTTGCGCCACTTGACAAATTTTTTTTTTAAAAGTTCGTAGTATAGCCAGCCGGCTATACTACTTAAATGCATTATAGTCAAAGGTATTGCCGCACGGCTATACTATTTAATAAAAACAAAATTAAGAAAAAAGGACCCTCCTAATTGCATTACTTTGTACTTTATACATATTAACCTTCTAGTTTCAACATATCCAAGGTAGAAATTGATCGTCCACTATATATTATTGTAATGTAATTTTTATAACATGTATTATTCTCATTCAATAGTATGTGAGAATTATTTGTGTGTCTTAATGCAAATTTTGTGAAGAATACGTGCATTAAACGTTAGAAATACGTATGTATATGTACAACCACATTTTCTTTTTAAAAAAACGTGAGATGTGTATAGGACACGAATGTATTATTGGAAAATACGTACGTATGTGTATAATAGAGTATTAAACTTGAAAGTGCTAAATTCTTGTTCTATAAACATATGTGTGTATGTGTGTGTGTGTGTGTGTGTGTATATATATATAAGACTATCGCCACTAATCTATATTATGTGTGGAAGACAATTCTAAAAAATATAAAAAATAAAAATTTGATTTTTTTTTATTTAAAAAAGTATAGCCGCGCGGCTATACTATTCCCTCTTTTAAAAAAAAGCGGAGACGCACAGCCCTTTGGTGAACACGTGTAATATAGTATAGCCGGCCGGCTATACTGTTTTTATAAGACAAGGATCTCCACCAATTCACCGCCACGTGTCAAATCTACTGTATTTTTAATAAAAAAACAGAGTATAGCCGTGCGGCTGTACTATTTTTTACTTCTAAAGGTGACCCTCTTGCGCCACTTGCCAAATTTTTTTTTTAAAAAGTTCGTAGTATAGCCAGCCGGCTATACTACTTAAATGCATTATAGTCAAAGGTATTGCCGCACGGCTATACTATTTAATAAAAACAAAAGTAAGAAAAAAGGACCCTCCTAATTGCATTACTTTGTACTTTATACATATTAACCTTCTAGTTTCAGTATATCCAAGGTAGAAATTGATCGTCCACTATATATTATTGTAATGTAATTTTTATAACATGTATTATTCTCATTCAATAGTATGTGAGAATTATTTGTGTGTCTTAATGCAAATTTTGTGAAGAATACGTGCATTAAACGTTAGAAATACGTATGTATATGTACAACCACATTTTCTTTTTAAAAAAACGTGAGATGTGTATAGGACACGAATGTATAATTGGAAAATACATACGTATGTGTATAATAGAGTATTAAACTTGAAAGTGCAAAATTCTTGTTCTATAAATATGTGTGTGTGTGTGTGTGTATAAGACTATAGCCACTAATCTATATTATGTGTGGAAGACAATTGTAAAAAATATAAAAAATAAAAATTTGATTTTTTTTAATTTAAAAAAAGTATAGCCGCGCGGCTATACTATTCCCTCTTTTAAAAAAAAGCAGAGACGCACAGCCCTTTGGTGAACACGTGTAATATAGTATAGCCGGCCGGCTATACTGTTTTTATACGACAAGGATCTCCACCAATTCACCGCCACGTGTCATAACTACTCCATTTTTAATTAAAAACAGAGTATAGCCGTGCGGCTGTACTATTTTTTACTCCTAAAGGTGACCTCTTGCGCCACTTGCCAAATTTTTTTTTTAAAGTTCGTAGTATAGCCAGCCGGCTATACTTTAAATGCATTATAGTCAAAGGTATTGCCGCACGGCTATAACTATTTAATAAAAACAAAATTAAGAAAAAAGGACCCTCCTAATTGCATTACTTTGTACTTTATACATATTAACCTTCTAGTTTCAATATATCCAAGGTAGAAATTGATCGTCCACTATATATTATTGTAATGTAATTTTTATAACATGTATTATTCTCATTCAATAGTATGTGAGAATTATTTGTGTGTCTTAATGCAAATTTTGTGAAGAATACGTGCATTAAACGTTAGAAATACGTATGTATATGTACAACCACATTTTTTTTTAAAAAAACGTGAGATGTGTATAGGACACGAATGTATAATTGGAAAATACGTACGTATGTGTATAATAGAGTATTAAACTTGAAAGTGCTAAATTCTTGTTCTATAAACATGTGTGTGTATGTGTGTGTGTGTATATATATAAGACTATCGCCACTAATCTATATTATGTGTGGAAGACAATTCTAAAAAATATAAAAAATAAAAATTTGATTTTTTTTTATTTTAAAAAAGTATAGCCGCGCGGCTATACTATTCCCTCTTTTAAAAAAAAGCAGAGACGCACAGCCCTTTGGCGAACACGTGTAATATAGTATAGCCGGCCGGCTATACTGTTTTTATAAGACAAGGATCTCCACCAATTCACCGCCACGTGTCAAATCTACTGTATTTTTAATAAAAAAACAGAGTATAGCCGTGCGGCTGTACTATTTTTTACTTCTAAAGGTGACCCTCTTGCGCCACTTGCCAAATTTTTTTTTTAAAAAGTTCGTAGTATAGCCAGCCGGCTATACTACTTAAATGCATTATAGTCAAAGGTATTGCCGCACGGCTATACTATTTAATAAAAACAAAATTAAGAAAAAAGGACCCTCCTAATTGCATTACTTTGTACTTTATACATATTAACCTTCTAGTTTCAATATATCCAAGGTAGAAATTGATCGTCCACTATATATTATTGTAATGTAATTTTTATAACATGTATTATTCTCATTCAATAGTATGTGAGAATTATTTGTGTGTCTTAATGCAAATTTTGTGAAGAATACGTGCATTAAACGTTAGAAATACGTATGTATATGTACAACCACATTTTCTTTTTAAAAAAACGTGAGATGTGTATAGGACACGAATGTATAATTGGAAAATATATACGTATGTGTATAATAGAGTATTAAACTTGAAAGTGCAAAATTCTTGTTCTATAAATGTGTGTGTGTGTGTGTGTGTGTATAAGACTATAGCCACTAGTCTATATTATGTGTGGAAGACAATTGTAAAAAATATAAAAAATAAAAAATTGATTTTTTTTAATTTAAAAAACGTATAGCCGCGCGGCTATACTATTCCCTCTTTTAAAAAAAAGCAGAGACGCACAGCCCTTTGGTGAACACGTGTAATATAGTATAGCCGGCCGGCTATACTGTTTTTATAACACAAGGATCTCCCCCAATTCACCGCCCCGTGTCAAAACTACTCTATTTTTAATAAAAAAAACAGAGTATAGCCGTGCGGTGGTACTATTTTTTACTTCTGAAAGTGACCCTCTTGCGCCACTTGCCAAATTTTTTTTTTTCAAAGTTCGTAGTATAGCCAGCCGGCTATACTACTTAAATGCATCATAGTCAAAGGTATTGCCGCACGGCTATACTATTTAATAAAAACAAAATTAAGAAGAAAGGACCCTCCTAATTGCATTACTTTGTACTTTATACATATTAACCTTCTAGTTTCAATATATCCAAGGTAGAAATTGATCGTCCACTATATATTATTGTAATGTAATTTTTATAACATGTATTATTCTCATTCAATAGTATGTGAGAATTATTTGTGTGTCTTAATGCAAATTTTGTGAAGAATACGTGCATTAAACGTTAGAAATACGTATGTATATGTACAACCACATTTTCTTTTTAAAAAAACGTGAGATGTGTATAGGACACGAATGTATAATTGGAAAATACGTACGTATGTGTATAATAGAGTATTAAACTTGAAAGTGCTAAATTCTTGTTCTATAAATGTGTGTGTGTGTGTGTGTGTGGTGTGTATATATATAAGACTATAGCCACTAATCTATATTATGTGTGGAAGACAATTCTAAAAAATATAAAAAATAAAAATTTGATTTTTTTTTATTTTAAAAAAGTATAGCCGCGCGGCTATACTATTCCCTCGTTTAAAAAAATGCAGAGACGCACAGCCCTTTGGTGAACACGTGTAATATAGTATAGCCGGCCGGCTATACTGTTTTTATAAGACAAGGATCTCCACCAATTCACTGTCACGTGTCAAAACTACTCTATTTTTAATAAAAAACAGAGTATAGCCGTGCGGCTGTACTATTTTTTACTCCTAAAGGTGACCATCTTGCGCCACTTGCCAAATTTTTTTTTTTAAAGTTCGTAGTATAGCCAGCCGGCTATACTATTTAAATGCATTGTAGTCAAAGGTATTGCCGCACGGCTATACTATTTAATAAAAACAAAATTAAGAAAAAAGGACCCTCCTAATTGCATTACTTTGTACTTTATACATATTAACCTTCTAGTTTCAACATATCCAAGGTAGAAATTGATCGTCGACTATATATTATTGTAATGTAATTTTTATAACATGTATTATTCTCATTCAATAGTATGTGAGAATTATTTGTGTGTCTTAATGCAAATTTTGTGAAGAATACGTGCATTAAACGTTAGAAATACGTATGTATATGTACAACCACATTTTCTTTTTAAAAAAACGTAAGATGTGTATAGGACACGAATGTATAATTGGAAAATACGTACGTATGTGTATAATAGAGTATTAAACTTGAAAGTGCTAAATTCTTGTTCTATAAATATGTGTGTGTCTGTGTGTGTATATATATAAGACTATAGCCACTAATCTATATTATGTGTGGAAGACAATTCTAAAAAATATAAAAAATAAAAATTTGATTTTTTTTTATTTTAAAAAAGTATAGCCGCCCGGCTATACTATTCCCTCTTTTAAAAAAGTGCAGAGACGCACGGCCCTTTGGTGAACACGTGTAATATAGTATAGCCGGCCGGCTATACTGTTTTTATAAGACAAGGATCTCCACCAATTCACTGCCACGTGTCAAAACTACTCTATTTTTAATAAAAACAGAGTATAGCCGTGCGGCTGTACTATTTTTTACTCGTAAAGGTGACCCTCTTGCGCTACTTGCCAAATTTTTTTTTTTAAAGTTCGTAGTATAGCCAGCCGGCTATACTATTTAAATGCATTGTAGTCAAAGGTATTGCCGCACGGCTATACTATTTAATAAAAACAAAATTAAGAAAAAAGGACCCTCCTAATTGCATTACTTTGTACTTTATACATATTAACCTTCTAGTTTCAACATATCCAAGGTAGAAATTGATCGTCGACTATATATTATTGTAATGTAATTTTTATAACATGTATTATTCTCATTCAATAGTATGTGAGAATTATTTGTGTGTCTTGATGCAAATTTTGTGAAGAATACGTGCATTAAACGTTAGAAATACGTATGTATATGTACAACCACATTTTCTTTTTAAAAAAACGTGAGATGTGTATAGGACACGAATGTATAATTGGAAAATACATACGTATGTGTATAATAGAGTATTAAACTTGAAAGTGCTAAATTCTTGTTCTATAAATATGTGTGTGTGTGTGTGTGTGTGTGTGTATATATATATATAAGACTATAGCCACTAATCTATATTATGTGTGGAAGACAATTCTAAAAAATATAAAAAATAAAAATTTGATTTTTTTTTATTTAAAAAAAGTATAGCCGCGCGGCTATACTATTCCCTCTTTTAAAAAAAAGCAGAGACGCACAGCCCTTTGGTGAACACGTGTAATATAGTATAGCCGGCCGGCTATACTGTTTTTATAAGACAAGGATCTCCCCCAATTCACAGCCACGTGTCAAAACTACTCTATTTTTAATAAAAAAACAGAGTATAGCCGTGCGGCTGTACTATTTTTTACTTCTAAAAGTGACCCTCTTGCGCCACTTGCCAAATTTTTTTTTTTAAAAGTTCGTAGTATAGCCAGCCGGCTATACTACTTAAATGCATTATAGTCAAAGGTATTGCCGCACGGCTATACTATTTGATAAAAACAAAATTAAGAAAAAAGGACCTTCCCAATTGCATTACTTTGTACTTTATACATATTAACCTTCTAGTTTCAACATATCCAAGGTAGAAATTGATCGTCCACTATATATTATTGTAATGTAATTTTTATAACATGTATTATTCTCATTCAATAGTATGTGAGAATTATTTGTGTGTCTTAATGCAAATTTTGTGAAGAATACGTGCATTAAACGTTAGAAATACGTATGTATATGTACAACCACATTTTCTTTTTAAAAAAACGTGAGATGTGTATAGGACACGAATGTATTATTGGAAAATACGTACGTATGTGTATAATAGAGTATTAAACTTGAAAGTGCTAAATTCTTGTTCTATAAATATGTGTGTGTGTGTGTGTGTGTGTGTGTATATATATATATATATATAGACTATAGCCACTAGTCTATATTATGTGTGGAAGACAATTCTAAAAAATATATAAAATAAAAATTTGATTTTTTTTTATTTAAAAATAGTATAGCCGCGCGGCTATACTATTCCCTCTTTTAAAAAAAAGCAGAGACGCACAGCCTTTGGTGAACACGTGTAATATAGTATAGCCGGCCGGCTATACTGTTTTTATAAGACAAGGATCTCCACCAATTCACCGCCCCGTGTCAAAACTCCTCTATTTTTAATAAAAAAACAGAGTATAGCCGTGCGGCTGTACTATTTTTTACTTCTAAAGGTGACCTTCTTGCGCCACTTGCCAAATTTTTTTTTTAAAGTTCGTAGTATAGCCAGCCGGCTATACTACTTAAATGCATTATAGTCAAAGGTATTGCCGCACGGCTATACTATTTAATAAAAACAAAATTAAGAAAAAAGGACCCTCCTAATTGCATTACTTTGTACTTTATACATATTAACCTTCTAGTTTCAATATATCCAAGGTAGAAATTGATCGTCCACTATATATTTTTGTAATGTAATTTTTATAACATGTATTATTTGTTGGTTTTAAAACATTTTTAAGAAGTTCATTTGAATATTAAACTTGCATTTAATCAAATTAATCGCAGCGGAAGAATATGGTGGTTGTTTAAATTCAAAAACAAAACTTCTTCCAAGTATCTTAAGCCATGAACATTGATATGATTTCATAAAGGAAAGCACAAGAGAAAAGGATAAGTCTTAATTACCCTTGATGCTATAATTTGAACCAAGTTGTGTTTTGGTCTTCTCTTGATGATTTCCCTTTGTTGATCTCCTCTTTGATCTTTCTCCTCCTTGTGAGCCACAAAAGGATATGGCCTCTAAGTCTCGACACCAATGGAACCTTGAGATGAGAAGGAGTATCTTGAGAATACAAGAATGCTAATTCAAGAATCTCAAGATTGGTTTCAATCTAAACCACTTTGAAAGATGAAAGTGTTTCACTCTTGAAAACTCTTTTTTTCTCTCTCTTTGATCTCCCAAACCCCTTTGGTTGATGTTGGATTGTGTTTGTGTGTTAATTAGCTCATTTGCTTGCTTATGGAAACAATTCCCATACATATCTATATATGCATTTTCGGACAAACCCCATTGGGCTTCCAAAATTGGGCCATATGACACTTAAACCATAATCTTTAAGTGTATAAACCCCTTGGGCTTGATACCCAACCATTTGGGCTTCTCATTAACCATTACGGAGGCCCAAATACCATTTTACACGTAGTAAATCATCCACATCAAATCAATCAAATTGATTTCCTCATTCTCATTTGTATTACTCAAAGTTAACCATTTAAGGTGTGCGATCCATTAGGTTCTAATTTAGCAAGGCAGTGGGAAAAATATTAGAATTCTTTCTAACCAACTGGAATTAAAACCCCTTTTTAATTCTTCCTTTATTTGGATCGATCACAATCAATCCTAGGACTTCCACAAGCCAAGAGTGACATCTAGCAACATATCATGGCTACCCAAGCTAATCAGAATAGACAAAGAACCTATTAAGTTGGAATTGCAATGCAATACGGTCCTTCTCTTATACAATGTTTCCAATCATATTTTCAGGGTACGGATTGATAATGTCAAACCCCTAATATGATTAACCTCATGTGATTCAATAGAACATGACTAAAACACTTTCTAAATCATGTTCAAATACTTCGGCCGAAGATTTGCTGAATCACATCTTGAAACATCCTCTTTCTTTATCAAAAGTAGAGATTTCTTATTGTACATTCACATGCCCCTATGATGAATTAAGAGATCCCAACAACACTTTAGACAAATCTTTTACGACTTGCCTTTAAGAGCTATCAAAGATCAATAACGCATTACAGGACAACCATGATGCCTCAGGTCTAAGGACTAATTTGCATTATTGCAACTATGAGTTCTCGTTTGACATATAGATAAATACTCCATATGAGAACTACGATTGATCGCGTTCAGTGAACTCATTCACTAATGAGCACCCACATACTTGTATTAGTGTCAACTACACAAATGGTTTGAGACTAACCATCCTCCCAATTGAGCATACATAATATGTGCTAATCTTGACGGTTTATCAATGCCCATTTGATAACCTATGATTAGGAACATTTTGGGGTACTACAGTTAGAGATTAAAGGTCTCATGAATCTAAACTTCTCTAGATTGCTTTATCTCTTATATAGCATACCCTGGACATTTGTTTCTTTACACGATGTAATAGATAACAAAATAAGTTTGCCCTTTATTTACGAAATGTATTCTAAGGAGATTACATCAAATGTATTGGCTCTTAGGGCACATTTCTAACATTATTTTCATTCAATAGTATGTGAGAATTATCTGTGTGTCTTAATGCAAATTTTGTGAAGAATACGTGCATTAAACGTTAGAAATACGTATGTATATGTACAACCACATTTTCTTTTTAAAAAAACGTGAGATGTGTATAGGACACGAATGTATTATTGGAAAATACGTACGTATGTGTATAATAGAGTATTAAACTTGAAAGTGCTAAATTCTTGTTCTATAAATATGTGTGTGTGTGTGTGTGTGTGTGTGTGTATATAAGACTATAGCCACTAATCTATATTATGTGTGGAAGACAATTCTAAAAAATATAAAAAATAAAATTTTGATTTTTTTTTATTTAAAAAAAGTATAGCCGCGCGGCTATACTATTCCCTCTTTTAAAAAAAAGCAGAGACGCACAGCCCTTTGGTGAACACGTGTAAGCTATACTATTCCCTCTTTTAAAAAAAAGCAGAGACGCACAGCCCTTTGGTGAACACGTGTAATATAGTATAGCCGGCCGGCTATACTGTTTTTATAACACAAGGATCTCCCCCAATTCACCACCACGTGTCAAAACTACTCTATTTTTAATAAAAAAAAACAGAGTATAGCCGTGCGGCTGTACTATTTTTTACTTCTAAAGGTGACCCTCTTGCGCCACTTGCCAAATTTTTTTTTTCAAAGTTCGTAGTATAGCCAGCCGGCTATACTACTTAAATGCATTATAGTCAAAGGTATTGCCGCACGGCTATACTATTTAATAAAAACAAAATTAAGAAAAAAGGACCCTCCTAATTGCATTACTTTGTACTTTATACATATTAACCTTCTAGTTTCAATATATCCAAGGTAGAAATTGATCGTCCACTATATATTATTGTAATGTAATTTTTATAACATGTATTATTCTCATTCAATAGTATGTGAGAATTATTTGTGTGTCTTAATGCAAATTTTGTGAAGAATACGTGCATTAAACGTTAGAAATACGTATGTATCTGTACAACCACATTTTCTTTTTAAAAAAACGTGAGATGTGTATAGGACACGAATGTATAATTGGAAAATACGTACGTATGTGTATAATAGAGTATTAAACTTGAAAGTGCTAAATTCTTGTTCTATAAATATGTGTGTGTGTGTGTGTGTGTGTGTGTGTATAAGACTATAGCCACTAATCTATATAATGTGTGGAAGACAATTCCAAAAAATATAAAAAATAAAAATTTGATTTTTTTTTTAGGGGTATATGCTGATATAATCACTTTTCAGAAAAAGTGTTCTCAGATAATCAGCCTACAAATTCTATTCTAATATAATCACTTGGGGACGTGAAATGACCAAATTGCCCTCCATATAAATACATATCTATTGGGGAGTTATTGGCCATGGATTGGCGACCTAACACTTGTGGCTTCTCTGTCTTTCTCTGCTCTTTGTGACGGCCGTCTCTTCCTCTGTCGGCGCTTTCTCTCTCCAGCGGCCACCACCACTCTATGTCTCCCTCTGTCCCCAAAACCTAAGCAGCACTCTGTCGTTCTCTCTCTGCAGTCAATGCTAGGGTTTGGTGAGGCGGTTCTTGACGGTTTAGGGTTTCTTCGTTAAATTTTCTCTCCCTTAAACGATTTCTCAGTTCCCTCTCTTTTCATGTCTTGAATCGACGTCTTTCTCTTCTCCTCTGCTCCTTCAGGGCCTTAAAAAACCCTAAATCTTGGTTTCGGTTCAGACTTTGTTCACATACTTCCTCCTCCTGCTCAATCCTGTCAGAGACAAAAATCGCGATTTTCTGTAGGTGTTGCTGGGATTTCCAATTCGGTTCTGTGCACAAAACGAGTGATTCTAAGGTTGGTTTTGTATTTGTTATTGACTAGTTTCTGCATTTGTATGGTTTTCATTTGAGAAGGATAATTTCACTAACCTGTGACTGATTTTGTGAAGTTTAGTAATTAGAGAGATTGGAAATTTCTGTATTTTAACTGTGAATTACTTCATGCTTGGATGAAACTTCTATTGGTCTGATTGATTTTGCTCTATGGATGACGAAGTGCCTCAATTTGCTATTTGCCATCTAGGATTGTCATATGTTCTCCTTTTGTTCAGCTTCTGCAGGAATTGAGAACTCGCAAAGTGCCTAAGGTTTCTTTTGTTTATTCGATTACTTTGCATTTATGTGGTTTTAGTAGAATTGCTATTTGCAAATAACAAAATTTATATAGACTGCTGATCTCAGAAAATAGGAAGCTGCCTTGCCTAATGCTTGTTCTTTTTCTGGCTAATCACTTAACTAATATGTTCATTTGAATTTGATTTTATTAGGTTGGATATCCAACATTGGGTGGATTTGCAGAGTTCGTATCTGAATTTGACATGCCTAGTGGTTCAAGTTGAAAGAACAAAGATGCAAGTGTTCTTGAGACTGGTAGGGCTTTTAGCCCTGCCATGTTTGAAGGCGTTTTTAAAATTTTTACTCCAGATGTACCAACTAGCATCTCGGGCAGGCCAAGGTTTGTATCTGATCTGGGTCAATAATTTTCCGTTCTAGGTTTTGTCTTTTTGTATTTTTTATTTCTATGTTGAGCCTTCTTATTGCAAATGTAATCCTTGATGGTATTGCTGGCTGAAATTGTAAGGCACGATCATTGGACAAATATTTAGACACATGCATCTATTTGTAGTCACAAAAGTTGTCCTTCGCTGCCACTTTTTTTCTTTTAAATCCCTTATGCACTGTTTCCTTTATGTCCTTATATTGTTACTTTGTGATTCTCATAAATCTTGTATTGATCGGTAATGGTTTTCCTTCAGTATTATTAGGCTTGATTGATAATTCTCATGCTTTACAATTTGTCTGATGGCTTGAAAAAGTGCTACTGCCTGACATAGCTCATGACTAAAATGCCTGCAGTTACAATGTCTCCACTTAAATTGTTTATTTTCTGAAAACATGCTACACTTTTTTCCAATTTATTTATCTGTTTGTGGTTTATTACACCTGTTGCAACCCATTTAATGTGAAATAATGGGTTAGACTAAGATATTTTAGAAGTTAACTTGTGATTGGTAAAATGTTGTAACAAATAGGTTAACGATTTCTGTATTATTCTGAGTTCACCAATATTTTCATGGACCAAGGAAAGAAGAAACCTAGAACACTTCAAGAGTAATTACCAAAGGATTAAATTTGTATTGTTTAGTTTCTTCTCTGTCTGGTGTAAATATTTATGGCAGCATGTCTATATTCGACTTTCTATTTTAAGTTGCTTATTGAAACTATTTTTGTTTTTCAGACAAGAAGATGCTCAGGAGTTCCCTTAGCTTCATTATGGATCAGATGCATGATGAATTACTTAAGCTTGAAGGACAGCCCTCGAGTATTAATGGCCTCAAATCATCTCTAGTATCTTCTGCAGAATTAAGCTATATTTTTGGAGGACAATTGATCTTGATCTTGGTTTTTCTTTTTTTCCTGCAGAGGAAAGACGAACTTTTTTTAAAGAAGGGTGGGTGACTATCAAAGAGCATTATGTCAGGCCTCCAAGATGGTGGAAAGAATTTCATCTTCAAGATGGACGCAGACATTATAGTCATCAATTTGTACTGAAATGCTGGATTTGGAATCAAAATTTTGTTACTCTTCTTTGAGCCAGCAATTTGTATATTGTATTTCAAGGGATATGTATAATGCCATAATCTGACTGAAGTTGTATTAATTTATGCCGAGCCGTCCTTAGCTTGGGGTGGCTATCATTATCACTATAGAATTTTGTAAGGGGAAATGTCTGATATAATCACTTTCTGTTTCTTTCTGCAGTTTTATTGCTTTTTTATGCCCACAATTTGTTTATTGTATTTTTATTGCTTTTTTATTGCTCGTCTATTGTCACTTTATTGCTCTTTTATTGCTACCGTATTGTTTTTGTATTGCATGTTTATTGCTCGTCCATTGTCACTTTATTGCTTGTTTATTGCTACCGTATTGGTTTTATATTGCATGTTTATTGCTCATCTATTGTCACTTTATTGCTCGTTTATTGCTACCATATTGTTTTTGAGCAGTGAACTAATCCCAGATAATTAGTTCCAGAATTGGGGGCCAACCACCAAGAAACTTGCTCATTTCATTCCAATCTTTCAAAGTAGAATTAGAAGCATTGCAGTTTAAGTTTTTTGAGCTAACTCGAAGCAAATTGATCAAAGAAGCAATGAGAACTTACACGAACCGTGGAGCTCTTATACAAAAAATGCAGCGAGCAAAGTGGGTTGGTGAAGAGGGTGATGATGGTGCAGTATTTAACGTTCGCTGTTGACCATTTGATGGCTACTTAAGTAGCTCGTTTGTGTGAGAGAGAGAGAGCCCTATCAATGAGAGATATTGAGACATTTGAATTTACCTGGTTTTGGAAAAACTGCAGCTTGTCAGGCCTAATAGAGAAGACAATGTGATGTGCCTCCCTATCAACTTTGACAAGAAATAAGAAGAAGATGCACTAGCAGTGGCATTGGACACCACCAAAGCTAAACCTTTGAAAACCCCAAAAAGGGAACCAGCAAGCAAGGACATGAATACAGTACCAGAGGCAAAAACAAAAGCAAAATAAATAAACCAATCAATGCCAAACAGTCATTGCAACAAATGAAAATGAAGTAGGGACAATGATTTTGTGGGGTAAACAGTAGTAGTACAATATTTTTGTGGTTTGGAAACTTCTCTCAAGATTCCATCAACCAATGGGGTCTATGAAACTCATGGTCATTATAAAGAAAAACAAAACAATACCATTCAGACTGAGGCCAAATAAAAAAAGAAAATGCCATTCAGATTGAGAATTCAATATGATTGTCAATCATGTCGAAAGAAAAAACTGTGTAACCTAACATGAATTATATATAATCTATAATGTCCAGAGCAGTCGAACTACGATTGAAGAGAGAATATTCGGAGAAGCAATGCCCTCTCAATTCTCCCTTGAAATACAATATACAAATTGCTGGCTCGAAGAAGAGTAACAAAATTTTGATTCCAAATCCAGCATTTCAGTACAAATTGATGACTATAATGTCTGCGTCCATCTTGAAGATTAAATTCTTTCCACCATCTTGGAGGCCTGACATAATGCTCTTTGATAGTCACCCACCCTTCTTTAAAAAAGTTTGTCTTTCCTCTGCAGGAAAAAAAGAAAACAGAAAAACCAAGATCAAGATCAATTGTCCTCTAAAAATATAGCTTAATTCTGCAGAAGATACTAGAGATGATTTGAGGCCATTAATACTCGAGGGCTGTCCTTCAAGCTTAAGTAATTCATCATGCATGTCTGATCCATAATGAAGCTAAGGGAACTCCTGAGCATCTTCTTGTCTGAAAAAACAAAAATAGTTTCAATAAGCAAAAATAGTATCAAATTTTGGACAAGCTAGGTAAATACATCTCAGATATTAAAGATTGTACGAATAAAAGAATCCTGTACACATACACCCATACCTTGAATTAACAATGGTGGACTTCCATCCCTTGGATTTGAGGTTTTATCTACAATGACAAAAGTGGCCCCATTTTGGATCTATCCAAATTAACAATGAAGAAGAGTGAAATGCAAAACATGATATGATTCGTCAAACTCTCAAAACTAGGTCAAAACATAATCAGGGTAAACGCCATAAGAAAGGCCATGACTGAAAAGGCACTGACCCAATATCCTTTTTCTTTTTTCTTGATGTACCAATAGTACTTTTAGAAGGAAATAAATAAAACATATTCTTCCACTAACATATATATGCATGCCCACTAATTTTTATTTGGCCAAGGAATCCAGGTTCTTACACCCTACAAATAGCTTAGGTAAAGATCAACCTATTTATTAAATGTCCACAGCCTCAAATTCACTGAGCTTCACATGGATATACAATGCCTCTTCTATAGATTACTATTTTCCAATGACTTGACAACTTTTGCTCATCTTGGATCTTCTTTAATTACGAGGAAACTAAACAAGGTGAGAAAATATCATGAAAATAAAGTTATTAGATACTCAGAAACCATTAAAGATTCTACTCAAATATAAAATCTCTATAACACGTTTATCCGAAAATCTCTATGACTCTTGTTTAATTCAATTGCAAGACCAAGCAGATTGTTATTACTCTTCACCACCACAGGAAAAAAAAAAAAAAAAGGAAAGGTAAAATATAAACATTCACAAATTACCTCATCAACTGCATTGTCAAGTAGATCTGCTATGGCTGAAAACAAGAATAAAAAAAGGAATGTACTGTCCTTGTCAAAAAGGAAAAAAGCACAACATACATAAAGTTGAATTCATTAACATATACATAAAGAAGAATGAAGTAAGATTGAATTTACCACAAAAGGCCCATTTATGTGAAGTGGCATTTGAATGAAGGAACATTGGGTGGACATGTAGATAGTTTTTGCCATCCGTGATCCAGAAAGAGGAATGTCATAGAACATACCATGCATAAACAATATTAGATGCAGAAGATTGCAAATATTGCATTGTATATGAAAAACCGTATCATCGAAACAAAAGTCATCACCAGAAAAATCATGAAAACTCGTGAAAGAGCCTCAACAGAATTAGTTGGCCTACTAATCAGACAATATATGCTTTAACCACCAATATTAGTAAAATTCCAGATGCACTACACTCAAGTACAAAATATAACAGTAGATAGTAGAATACTTTGAATTGTGACTTTAGAACCAATGCCATCATTGTAGTTCCCAGCTTTCCAAAATTGCCAACAAAGTGGTGCTGGAGATAAAGGCGATGTATAAGAAAGGCCAGTATCATCCACTGGTGACTGCCCTTGGTCTAATATACTAGAAATCTACAATGTCTGTTAAGGTCATCCTGCACACTAAAATAGAAATTAAACATGCATGCAACCAGGTAAGCATTTTAAATAAACAATGGGCACAACTCCTACAACACCATAACATCAAAAAGCAAGCAGGACATGAAAATTCAAATTCAAAAACCCAAGACATTGACAGATCAACAAAGACTAAATGAAGTCTTTTTCATAAGGTGTTTTACTCAATGGAGAAGCAACAAGTCAAAATTACACCAAACTCAATCATGTAACCTGATCTTCTTTTGGTAAGAAAATGACAATTTATTACAGAAAAAAAAAATGATTACAAAAACAAACGGACAATAGATCCTTCGGAAACAAATTTAAGCTAATAACATCCCAAGAGAAACAATAAGCCTACAAGGCCAAACATAACCACACCCTTAAATACCACTTTATACAATGTGAATTTGCTATTAAGCAATTCAAGCGAATAAAAGGTTAGGGAATTTTTGTTGAAAAGCAAAAGACTGTTTCATGAAATCAGCTACACAAAGGTCCTACGAAAATAATCAGACAAATTCATAGGTCTCACCAGATTAGGTTTTCGCGATAGAGGGAGAAAGAGAGTGGTGGTGGTCGATGGAGAGAAAGCGCTGAGAGAGGAAGAGAGAACCATGAGAGAGAGAGAGAGAGAGAGAGAGAAGTCAGAATCGTGAGAGAGGGAGAGAGAAGTCAGAAGTGTTAGGGTTGATACATTTGCTTTTATATGGAGGGCACTTTGGTCATTTCACGTCCCCAAGTGATTATATTAGAATATAATTTGTAGCCTGATTATCTGAGAACACTTTTTCTAAAAAGTGATTATATCAGCATATTCCCCTTTTTTTTATTTAAAAAAAGTATAGCCGCGCGGCTATACTATTCCCTCTTTTAAAAAAAAGCAGAGACGCACAGCCCTTTGGTGAACACGTGTAATATAGTATAGCCGGCCGGCTATACTGTTTTTATAACACAAGGATCTCCCCCAATTCACCGCCACGTGTCAAAACTACTCTATTTTTAATAAAAAAACAGAGTATAGCCGTGCGGCTGTACTATTTTTTACTTCTAAAAGTGACCCTCTTGCGCCACTTGCCAAATTTTTTTTTTTCAAAGTTCGTAGTCTAGCCAGCCGGCTATACTACTTAAATGCATTATAGTCAAAGGTATTGCCGCACGGCTATACTATTTAATAAAAACAAAATTAAGAAAAAAGGACCCTCCTAATTGCATTACTTTGTACTTTATACATATTAACCTTCTAGTTTCAACATATCCAAGGTAGAAATTGATCGTCCACTATATATTATTGTAATGTAATTTTTATAACATGTATTATTCTCATTCAATAGTATGTGAGAATTATTTGTGTGTCTTAATGCAAATTTTGTGAAGAATACGTGCATTAAACGTTAGAAATACGTATGTATATGTACAACCACAATTTCTTTTTAAAAAACCGTGAGATGTGTATAGGACACGAATGTATTATTAGAAAATACGTACGTATGTGTATAATAGAGTATTAAACTTGAAAGTGCTAAATTCTTGTTCTATAAATATGTGTGTGTGTGTGTGTGTGTGTGTATGTGTATAAGACTATAGCCACTAATCTATATTATGTGTGGAAGACAATTCTAAAAAATATAAAAAATAAAAATTTGATTTTTTTTTTATTTTAAAACAGTATAGCCGCGCGGCTATACTATTCCCTCTTTTAAAAAAAAGCAGAGACGCACAGCCCTTTGGTGAACACGTGTAATATAGTATAGCCGGCCGGCTATACTGTTTTTATAAGACAAGGATCTCCCCCAATTCACCGCCCCGTGTCAGAACTCCTCTATTTTTAATAAAAAAACAGAGTATAGCCGTGCGGCTGTACTATTTTTTACTTCTAAAAGTGACCCTCTTGCGCCACTTGCCAAATTTTTTTTTTTCAAAGTTCGTAGTATAGCCAGCCGGCTATACTACTTAAATGCATTATAGTCAAAGGTATTGCCGCACGGCTATACTATTTAATAAAAACAAAATTAAGAAAAAAGGACCCTCCTAATTGCATTACTTTGTACTTTATACATATTAACCTTCTAGTTTCAATATATCCAAGGTAGAAATTGATCGTCCACTATATATTATTGTAATGTAATTTTTATAACATGTATTATTCTCATTCAATAGTATGTGAGAATTATTTGCGTGTCTTAATGCAAATTTTGTGAAGAATACGTGCATTAAACGTTAGAAATACGTATGTATATGTACAACCACATTTTCTTTTTAAAAAAACGTGAGATGTGTATAGGACACGAATGTATAATTGGAAAATACATACGTATGTGTATAATAGAGTATTAAACTTGAAAGTGCTAAATTCTTGTTCTATAAATATGTGTGTGTGTGTGTGTGTGTGTGTGTGTGTATATATATATATATATATATATATATATATATAAGACTATAGCCACTAATCTATATTATGTGTGGAAGACAATTCTAAAAAATATAAAAAATAAAAATTTGATTTTTTTTTATTTAAAAAAAGTATAGCCGCGCGGCTATACTATTCCCTCTTTTAAAAAAAAGCAGAGACGCACAGCCCTTTGGTGAACACGTGTAATATAGTATAGCCGGCCGGCTATACTGTTTTTATAAGACAAGGATCTCCCCCAATTCACCGCCACGTGTCAAAACTACTCTATTTTTAATAAAAAAAACAGAGTATAGCCGTGCGGCTGTACTATTTTTTACTTCTAAAAGTGACCCTCTTGCGCCACTTGCCAAATTTTTTTTTTTAAAAGTTCGTAGTATAGCCAGCCGGCTATACTACTTAAATGCATTATAGTCAAAGGTATTACCGCACGGCTATACTATTTAATAAAAACAAAATTAAGAAAAAAGGACCCTCCTAATTGCATTACTTTGTACTTTATACATATTAACCTTCTAGTTTCAACATATCCAAGGTAGAAATTGATCGTCCACTATATATTATTGTAATGTAATTTTTATAACATGTATTATTCTCATTCAATAGTATGTGAGAATTATTTGTGTGTCTTAATGCAAATTTTGTGAAGAATACGTGCATTAAACGTTAGAAATACGTATGTATAAGTACAACCACATTTTCTTTTTAAAAAAACGTGAGATGTGTATAGGACACGAATGTATAATTGTAAAATACGTACGTATGTGTATAATAGAGTATTAAACTTGAAAGTGCTAAATTCTTGTTCTATAAATATGTGTGTGTGTGTGTGTGTGTGTGTGTGTGTGTGTGTGTGTATATATAAGACTATAGCCACTAATCTATATTATGTGTGGAAGACAATTCCAAAAAATATAAAAAATAGAAATTTGATATTTTTTTTTTTTAAAAAGGTATCGCCGCGCGGCTATACTATTCCCTCTTTTAAAAAAAAGCAGAGACGCACAGCCCTTTGGTGAACACGTGTAATATAGTATAGCCGGCCGGCTATACTGTTTTTATAAGACAAGGATCTCCCCCAATTCACCGCCACGTGTCAAAACTACTCTATTTTTAATTAAAAAAACAGAGTATAGCCGTGCGGCTGTACTATTTTTTACTTCTAAAAGTGACCCTCTTGCGCCACTTGCCAAATTTTTTTTTTTAAAAGTTCGTAGTCTAGCCAGCCGGCTATACTACTTAAATGCATTATAGTCAAAGGTATTGCCGCACGGCTATACTATTTAATAAAAACAAAATTAAGAAAAAAGGACCCTCCTAATTGCATTACTTTGTACGTTATACATATTAACCTTCTAGTTTCAACCTATCCAAGGTAGAAATTGATCGTCCACTATATATTATTGTAATGTAATTTTTATAACATGTATTATTCTCATTCAATAGTATGTGAGAATTATTTGTGTGTCTTATTGCAAATTTTGTGAAGAATACGTGCATTAAACGTTAGAAATACGTACGTATATGTACAACCACATTTTCTTTTTAAAAAAACGTGAGATGTGTATAGGACACGAATGTATTATTGGAAAATACGTACGTATGTGTATAATAGAGTATTAAACTTGAAAGTGCTAAATTCTTGTTCTATAAATATGTGTGTGTGTGTGTGTGTGTGTGTGTGTGTGTATATATATAAGACTATAGCCACTAATCTATATTATGTGTGGAAGACAATTCCAAAAAATATAAAAAATAAAAATTTGATTTTTTTTTATTTTAAAAAAGTATAGCCGCGCGGCTATACTATTCCCTCTTTTAAAAAAAAGCAGAGACGCACAGCCCTTTGGTGAACACGTGTAATATAGTATAGCCGGCCGGCTATACTGTTTTTATAAGACAAGGATCTCCACCAATTCACCGCCACGTGTCAAAACTACTCTATTTTTAATAAAAAACAGGGTATAGCCGTGCGGCTGTACTATTTTTTACTTCTAAAGGTGACCCTCTTGCGCCACTTGCCAAATTTTTTTTTTTAAAAGTTCGTAGTATAGCCAGCCGGCTATACTATTTAAATGCATTATAGTCAAAGGTATTGCCGCACGGCTATACTATTTAATAAAAACAAAATTAAGAAAAAAGGACCCTCCTAATTGCATTACTTTGTACTTTATACATATTAACCTTCTAGTTTCAACATATCCAAGGTAGAAATTGATCGTCCACTATATATTATTGTAATGTAATTTTTATAACATGTATTATTCTCATTCAATAGTATGTGAGAATTATTTGTGTGTCTTAATGCAAATTTTGTGAAGAATACGTGCATTAAACGTTAGAAATACGTATGTATATGTACAACCACATTTTCTTTTTAAAAAAACGTGAGATGTGTATAGGACACGAATGTATTATTGGAAAATACGTACGTATGTGTATAATAGAGTATTAAACTTGAAAGTGCTAAATTCTTGTTCTATAAATATGTGTGTGTGTGTGTGTTTGTGTGTGTATATATATATATAAGACTATAGCCACTAGTCTATATTATGTGTGGAAGACAATTCTAAAAAATATAAAAAATAAAAATTTGATTTTTTTTATTTTAAAAAAGTATAGCCGCGCGGCTATACTATTCCCTCTTTTAAAAAAAAGCAGAGACGCACAGCCCTTTGGTGAACACGTGTAATATAGTATAGCCGGCCGGCTATACTGTTTTTATAAGACAAGGATCTCCACCAATTCACCGCCACGTGTCAAAACTACTCTATTTTTAGTAAAAACAGGGTATAGCCGTGCGGCTGTACTATTTTTTACTTCTAAAGGTGACCCTCTTGCGCCACTTGCCAAATTTTTTTTTTTAAAAGTTCGTAGTATGGCCAGCCGGCTATACTATTTAAATGCATTATAGTCAAAGGTATTGCCGCACGGCTATACTATTTAATAAAAATAAAATTAAGAAAAAAGGACCCTCCTAATTGCATTACTTTGTACTTTATACATATTAACCTTCTAGTTTCAACATATCCAAGGTAGAAATTGATCGTCCACTATATATTATTGTAATGTAATTTTTATAACATTTATTATTCTCATTCAATAGTATGTGAGAATTATTTGTTTGTCTTAATGCAAATTTTGTGTAGAATACGTGCATTAAACGTTAGAAATACGTATGTATATGTACAACCACCGGTATGTCGTCCGATAAGCCCACAATGCTTCATTTATCCTTTCATGCCAATCTTTCTTGGTTCTTCCAACAACTTTCTTCAACAGGTTGCAAAGAGTTTTGTTGATTGCTTTCGTAAGACCGTTGGCTGGGGCATCGTACATTGAAGAGTTGCGTTGTTTGAAACCGAAGTCTTCACACAATTTATCCATCAACCGGTTCGAGAATGGCTTTCCATTATCTGTGATGATGTAGCGCGGCACACCATACCGATGAATGATATTCACTTTGATAAAGTTCACTACGTTTTCTTTCTTCACTTCCTTTAAAGGTACAGCTTCCGCCCATTTTGAAATGTAGTCCGTGGCTGCAAGGATGTAAGAATGACCATCAGAAGATTTGGGTGCTATGGGTCCCACCACATCAAGACCCCATGCATCAAATGGCCATGAAGCAATTGTAGGATGTAGCGGCTCCGGCGGCTGATGTATAAAGTTGGCATGGAATTGACATGCTTGGCATTTCTTCACATAATCCATGCAATCCTTGACCATGGTCGGCCAATAGTAGCCCATCCTCTTTAATTGGAAATGTAGCTTTGGCCCGGATTGATGAGCTCCGCAAATACCTGAGTGAGCCTCCTCCATTGCTTTGGATGCATCTTCTTCCCCCAAGCATCTTAGAAACAGGCCTTCGAATGAACGACGG
Organism: Prunus salicina; assembly: GCA_020226455.1. NCBI lineage: Eukaryota > Viridiplantae > Streptophyta > Magnoliopsida > Rosales > Rosaceae > Prunus > Prunus salicina. Next base: position 27,612,646 of record CM035342.1, on the reverse strand, counting down.
TATAGAATCTCTTTATAATAAATGAATCGAGGTGCTCGACGCCGTACCTCTGATCGATGTCTCGAATCATCTGGTAGTTTCCCATGTTCAAGGTAATCGATTAAAGGTTGCCTCCAGTCATTAATGTCAATGGACAATACCGAGATAACGTTGACTCCTTCTTGCGATGCCCCAAGTGTTAATGGAACCACCCAACGTTGGCAAACTGGAAGATTCACTGCTTCATCTTTTGTCAATGCCAACGTAGCAGCAAGGTTGGCTAGTGCATCTGCCATTTGGTTGTCCTTTCTTGGCACATGGTCCAGCGTCACGAAGTCAAACCTTTCTAGTAATTGCGTAGCCATTTGGTGATATGGAATTAGATCATCCTTCCTAACTTCGTAGTGGGTCAACAATTGGTTGATCACTAACATGGAGTCACCATATACTTCTAAGCTCGATATCTTCATCTCTACGGCCATTTGTAAGCCCATGATCAAAGCCTGGTATTCTGCAACGTTGTTCGAGCAAAGTTCACTTAAAGAGAATGAATAGGGCAATACGTGTCTCTCGGATGACATGAAGACTACGCCAGCCCCCGCCCCATCTTTACAAGCTGATCCGTCAAAAAACATCATCCAAGCAGGAGAAACGTCAGAGAAGAAGACTTGTTCGTCGGGTAAGTCCTCTGAAATTTCCCAGTCTGCTGGAATTGGATGATCGGCTAGGAAATCTGCAACAGCTTGCCCCTTTACCGCCTTTGCTGGAGTGTAGATGATTTCATATTGATTGAGAAGTAATGCCCACTTGGCCAAACGCCCCGTCAAGACTGGTTTTGACATAACGTACCTCACCGGGTCAGCTCGTGCAATTAGATGAACCGTGAACGCTTGCATGTAGTGCCTTAACTTTTGAATAGCAAAGACAAGTGAAAGACACGTCTTTTCTATAGGTGTGTAGTTCAGTTCAGGACCAGTAAGAGTTCGGCTTAGATAATAGATTGCTCGCTCCTTATGTGACTCGTTCTCTTGCGCCAACAGGGCTCCAATTGACCTCTCTTGAGCTGCAATGTACAATATGAGTGGTTTGCCTGGAATAGGAGCTCCTAATAGTGGTGAACTCGATAGGTACTTCTTTATGCTTTCAAATGCATTGTGACAAGCTTCATCCCAAACAAATGGAATATCTTTTTTTATAAGGCGACTGAACGGCTGACACCTTCCTGCTAAGTTTGAGATGAATCGCCGAATGAACGCGAGACGCCCTTGTAAACTTTTCAACTCACGTAAATTTCTTGGCTCGGGCATACCTTGGATGGCTTTAATCTTAGTCTGGTCTACTTCGATGCCTCGATGTTTAACGATGAAACCAAGAAATTTACCTGACGTGACGTCGAAAGCACACTTCAATGGGTTCATCTTGAGTTGGTACTTCCGTAATCTGTTAAACACCATTCTCAAGTCTTTCAAGTGATCTTCTCTTCTTTTTGACTTGATCACCAGGTCATCAACGTAGCACTCGACATTCTTGTGAAGCATGTCTCCAAAGATCTTTTGCATTGCACGTTGATAGGTCGCACCTGCATTCTTGAGGCCAAATGGCATCACCTTGTAACAGTAAATTCCTTTTGGAGTGCGGAAGGCTGTGAGTTCTTCGTCCTCTGGCGACATTCTTATTTGATTGTATCCAGATGAACCATCCATGAAAGATAAGGCTTCATGACCTGTTGTTGCATCAACCATGAGCTCAATTATGGGCAATGGAAAGTCATCCTTTGGGCAAGCCTCGTTTAAGTCTCGAAAGTCAACACAAATACGAATTTGTCCAGTGATTTTCTTCTTCACCGGAACGATGTTTGCTATCCACGTTGGGTATTTCACCTCCCTAATAAATCCGGCGGCAATCAATTTGTCAACTTCGGCTTCGATTTGACTTAGGAGCTCCGGACGGAAGCGACGTTGAGTTTGTTTGATTGGGCGTGTTCCAGGTTTGACTGCAAGGTGATGGACAGCAACTTTCGGATCAAGACCTGGCATCTCCTTGTATGTCCAAGCAAAGACATCTTTATATTCAAGTAGCAGTTGATGATAGGACTCCTCTTCACTAGGATTCAAAAGTGCACTAACGAAGATAGGTCTTGGGTCTTCCTTTGTGCCAAGATTGAGTTCTTTTAGTTCATCAACAGTCGCTTGGCCTCCATCTTCTAATGCGGCAGGAGCATCATGAACCTCCTCCTCGAAAGGTTCCTATTCGTCGAGCTCTTTGATCGTAACGTGATGAACAGCTAGAACCTCCGCTTCTTCATCGTCACTTTTGTTTTGCTGACTCAAAGTTTCCCGAGTTTGTATGATTGTTCGTCGTTTCACTTTGAGTTGGTCACCTGAAGTTACGTCTACTGTAGAGTGACGTTTCATACGTGACGGGATTAAGCTCCGAATTTCATTGTCTTCCGTTGAATCGACATGATTTTTCTCTTCAGACGACTTGCTTGGAACTCCAAGTCTTTCTAACGCTGATCTGCGTGAGGCTGATTGAATTCCCCTTTGGCTATCATGCCCAGTTATCCTTTTGAACACAGAAGGTCGTGATGTTGATTCTTTTATGAGGCTGAAAACTGAGGTCTGCTGGGTAGGCTTGGCTAAACGGTCGAACACCGAGGCTTTCTTAACAGTCTTTGGTTCTTCTTCCTCCTCGATCGCTTCGACACTAATATGTTGAGCTTCTGCTTTCTTTTCTTTTCTTCTAGCAGAGATCTTGACAGGTGCGATAGGAGTAAAACCTAGGCCTGCTCTAGCTGAGTCAATTGTGTAACCTTGCTCCTTCAACTTCTTTTGGGTTTCGCTAAGGCCATGCGTCCTTTCTCCTGTGACATCTGGATTAAGCTCTCCCATTGAAGAAGATAAGCCGAAGTCATAGCCTGCCTTTGACATGAGCTTATAAGCATTAGGGTCAAAACTTTCTTTTGTTCTTGTGACCGGAAGAGATTTGTGTCTTGTTGCCTCTTGTGATGGTCTGACGAATCCTGGTACCGAAGATTTCGAAACGTCTGAACTATTCAACTTGGGTAAAGGTATGGTTGTCGACTCCTTCAAGAACTTCATGTCGCTTTCTCCCCATTTCCTTGGCTTTACTTCTTCTCCAAATGGGGATTGTCCTTCCTTCCGTCGGGATGATGAGACATAGTGGAGGACGGGAGTAGACGCCTTCTGTGAATCTATCGGTGATGATCCCATCTGTCCGGACAAGGTGCTTCTTGATTTCTTCGAAACATCATCCTCTGTGGGAGGGCACTTTGAATGCTCTTCTCTTCTTGGCATGGCTTTTCCTATTGAGTGAACCTCCACAGGAATAACTTCAGATACCATGTCTTCATCCATGTAAAATTTAGCATCCGCGAAGTAAGACTCGGCTTCAGTAAATGGTTTGACATCACCCAAGATTTTCTTTACTCCTCCTCTGTAAAACTTGAAACATTGATGTAAGGTTGAAGGCATTATCCCATTTTCATGCACCCATGGCCTTCCTAATAGGAGATTGTAGGAGGTCTTAGCATCAATCACGTGAAATAGGGTGTTTGACTTTAGATCGCCTATCACGAGCTCAATTCTGATCATGCCCATAGCTCTTTGTCCTCCTTGATTGAAGCCTTGAATCATGAGATGACTGCGAGACAATTCGTCCATGGTGATGCCTAACTTCATCATCGTGGATTTAGGCATGATGTTCACTGCTGAGCCTCCGTCCACAAGCATGCGACTAAGTTTTTGTTCTCGCACATACCATGACACGAAAAGCGGACGATTATGTGGTTTAGATCCTAACAAGAGGTTTTCATAGCCGATCATCACATTGATTGTTTGGTTCGCCCACCACTTCTTTTGTACATAGACCAGTCTTCTGGTGCATGCCCCTTGTAGATTGAAACTCCGATCTTTTTGACAATACGGGTAACGGTACCGGATCAAAGGATCCGAACACAATTGTGGCAACATTCGCCTCTGCAATTTCATCAACATCCAACTCGATCCTTCCTTGCCTAGCTAAGTTCATAATTAGCTCTTTCAACACGAAGCACTTTTCTATTGGATGGCTGACAATTCTATGGTATTTGCAAAATTTAGGATCGTTGACCCGGTTCATCTCCTCAGGCCGCTTACATTCCGGCAATTCGATCACCTTCTTTTCCAGCAAATCCTCAAGTATACCTGCGACATCGGAGTCAGTAAAAGGGTACGTTTTCTCCTCCAATTCCTTCAAGGTGCGCCGACGTCTATCGACCTCTCGGGATGACTCCATCCTTTTGACTTCCATCTTCTTATCTCGGGTGGAGATTTTGACCGGGACAGTGTTGATTGTCATTGCTTCCTTGGTAGGCTTCTTGACCGGCTTATCTGTCTTTTGTCCAAAGACTTTCTCCTTTTTATGCTCGATGACGGGCTCATGCTTTCCTCCGTGGCTGGCGATACTTAACTCCATATCATGGGCACGAGTGGCTAGCTCCTCAAACGTGCGGGGTTTAATCCCTTGTAGAATGTAGAGTAATCCACAATGCATCCCTTGAATGCACATCTCAACTGCCGATATCTCTAAAAGCCTATCTTTGCAATCCAAGCTTAATGAACGCCATTGATTGATGTAATCAACGACAGGTTCATCTTTCCATTGCTTGGTATTCGTGAGTTCTATCATACTCACGGTGCGACGAGTGCTGTAGAATCTGTTCAGGAATTCTCGCTCCATTTGGTCCCAACTGTCGAGGGACTCAGACTCCAGGTCTACATACCAATCAAATGCATTTTCCTTCAAGGACCGAACAAATTGTTTCACCAGGTGGTCGCCCTCCGTTCCAGCATTGTTGCATGTTTCGATGAAATGTGCAATGTGTTGTTTTGGATTGCCCTTTCCATCGAATTGTTGGAACTTGGGAGGTTGATATCCCGTCGGCATCCGCAAGTTGTCTATCCTCCTGGTGTATGGCTTAGAATACATGAGCGTGTCTCGGGAAGGTGCTCCGTATTGAACTCTGATGGTGTTCGCGATCATGTCCTGAAGTTGTTGGACCGACAAAGAACCCATCGAGGCGGCGTCAATTTTTTCGTGCGACTTCTCACCCGACTCTTTTTCATGACCCAATCCTTTCTCGCTGGGTTCAGCCTCATGATGTGGTACTTTCTTGTTTGCGTCTTGATCAGGCTCCTTATCCTGATGTGTTTCCCACTTGTTGATGAGAGAAGCAATCTGCGCATCCTTCTCTTCGACCATCTTCGTCAGTTTCGTGACCGCTTCGCTCATATGGGCCAGTTGTTCTTCAATAGACATTGCTCCCGTCACCATAACCTACATGGCCATAGAATAAGACTCACCTATGGACGCCGAGGCAATCTTCTTCTGTTGGTCGTCAGGCGGGGATCCATGGGAACGTTCTCTTGAATTCTTCGAGCCCGAAAAACTCCTTTCTTCATTCCGAGAGTTTCTTTCATCCGCCCGGGAGGTATTCTTCTTTGCCCCCAAGGAGGCCAGATTGATAACCGGTTCACGCCTTCGGTTCACGTCTTTCGCCTTGGCTTGAGTCGGTATGGAAGTGACCTGTGGAGTTGCGGATATCACCTTGGCCTTGCTCCGGGTGACGACCCCAGCAGAATCTCCGCTTGGGAGGGAAGCGCTCACGCTTTTCCCTTTCGCCACAGGAACGGTTTGAATCTTCTTAGAGGCCATCGTGTTTGGCGTGTTGGTTGATTTTGGAACTGGAAAAAGATATGAGAGGTAGAGATGGTCCCACTGGGCGTGCCAAATTTGTAAACACGAATTTCCTGCAACAAATGAGACAAGAACACGTGTACAAAATAATAATTGTATTTATGAAATTTAGGGTTACAATCTCTATTTTGAATCCTCTGATTCGATCTCCAAAGTGTTTAAAGAAAATTTGTATTTGATGCAAGGGTCATAGAGACTTGATCTTGATCAAATGGGTAGCACAAGGCTTGTTTGGTGTTTGGAATTTTCTAGGGTGAAGGAACCGACACGTATTTGTTGTGCTTGTTGGCTCTTCCAAAGTGTAGGTGAAGAATGCAGGGAGTTTTCTGCTTCGTCTGAATGCTAGGTTTTCTCTCCCCCCTTCTTTCATCTTGAAGCCTCCTATTTATAGGCTCTTCTTTCATCTTGAACCGTTTGATGCACTCCGTCGGATGTCGACACGTATCACCTTTTGACAACTAATCCAATTTTGATGAGTCACACGCCACATGGGCGAATTATGGGGCCCACAATTTAATCCACCGAACCCTAATTATTTTCTCGTCCAATGGAATTCATTGCACCAAAATTTCCTTGTCTACACCATGGCAATTAGATCTCTCGGATTCATTTGCAAACTTAGGATCATATGTAGCTTGGAAAAGTTGACTATGGGTATCATGATTCATTTGCAAATCTTTTAAAAGTTATTGAACATAAAATAAAGAAGGGATATGTGAATCATGGCTCCAAGCATCATATGAAGCTTGTCGGTACCACACTCCTTGTTTCCACTGGAAGAGGGTGTATGTATTCCTTCTACTGCTGGTGGCAGTGCTGCGAAGAGACTTTTACTGGATTAGGGTGTATGTACCTCTGTTGGTGGTGGTAGTGCTGCGAAGTACATAGGATCAAGATAATAATCAGATCAATCAGACAAAACATAAACTACACTATAGAAAATTAGATTGTCATTCTTAAGCGTACATGATGTTATTTGAGTGCTGCTATTGCTGCTATATTCACCCACATGTTTTACTTCCCTAGCCACCATTTAGTGAAAATGTCAATGACAAGTTTAATGTTATGTAAAATGACCACCTTTTAAGAGACTCAACCATGATAGTGTTAAGATTTCAGAGAGTACAAAGCTCAGCAGTAGGTGTGGGGTTTATCATATAAGGTCTCGACACTAGTAGTAGTGGAATCATTCATTATCAGGTTAAATACCTTTTTGATCACTGGGTTTTACACAAAAATTTAATTTGGTCATTGAGAAGAAAAAAAAAATTTAGCCAAATTGGTCACTGTATTTCCCAAAATTTACAATTTATAGATATTCTATTAATTTTCGTTAAGTGTAATTTTTATTTTTATTTTTTTAGAAAGCATGTTCGGTTTCTTTCTCTAACTCCACAAGTTAGGACATATTGTGCTATTATGGTTTAACAAATTGGGAAAAATCTTGGGATGAAATCAAAATTATGAGGTATACGGTCATGATTTGGATGCTATATTGAAGCCTAACTAAATTGAGTGAGAACCATATTATGACTTCGGATGGCAAGGAGACGTAATCAAGGTGATAGAGACCCAAAATATATTGGTAAGTTGTTGATTCCATTTTAATTTGGTTTGGCTTTTTGATTTTCCTTAGCATCTCCAAGGGAGATGTCAAATACCAAACATCAAATTTAAATTTGATGGCTGATGTGGCAATTTGACATCTTATACAGCTTTGCACTCCACCCGATATGTCAAATTAAATTATTATTTTATTAAATTTTAGTGTTGATTCATTATTAATTAATAAGAAAAGAAAAGAAAAAATAATAAAATATTCATTTGACACCTTGCTTTTGGGATGTCAAAAATAACATCTCAACCTCTAGCCTTCATTCCACATCAGCTTTGACACATCGGTTGGAGTGATGTGAGATGTTAATTATAGCTGTTAAATGTCTATGTGGCACGTTTGACACATCGGTTAGAGATGCTCTTAGAGCATCTCCAAGGGAGATGTCAAATACCAAACATCAAATTTAAATTTGATGGTTGATGTGGCTATTTGACATCTTACACAGCTTTACACTCCACCTGATATGTCAAATTAAATTATTATTTTATTACATTTTAGTATTGATTTATTTTTAATTAAAAAGAAAAGAAAAGAAAAAATAATAAAATATTCATTTGACATCTTACTTTTGGGATGTCAAAAATAACATCTCAACCTCTAGCCTTCATTCCACATCAGCTTTGACACATCGGTTGGAATGATGTGAGATGTTATTTCTAGCTGTTAAAGGTCTATATGGCACTTTTGATATATCGGTTGGAGATGCTCTTATACCTCAATATATCCTAATTCATTGAGTTAGAGGAAGAAAACTGAAGGTGCTTCGTAAAAAATAATGCACTTAATGAAATATACAGAATGTCTATAAATCGTAAACTTTGGGAAATAGTCCAATTTGGCTAATGTCACGCCCCGATTCGAAAAATAAGGAATATTCCCGAATCAGGGTGTGAGTCATACCATAGTCATAAGAATAAAATCATACAACCATGATATGATGAGAAAAAGAGCCACAAATAAATACAAATTTACTTAACAACACAGAATCAGAGTCACAGTAACTCGTAGTTAATTACACACTAAGACCTTTATCAACCCATTGACTACTTACAAATGTTAATTACACAAATCAACAACAAAAGCCTAGTAGCTTTGTTGAAACCCGCTCCCCCAAACTTCGCCTTAAATCTTGCACAATCTATTAGGGTATAAGCATTCTAATGCCCAGTAGAGTACCGTCAAACCCCTTAAGGTCAACTATTACAGTTAATCAAAGTGTCATGCATCAAACAACACAAAATACAAAAATTATGCAACTATACCAGATAAATAAATTTGCATATGCAGTGATGCTATGAACTCACTCCCTTCTAATCCCACTAATTTAGATCTTAGGGCAACAAGCCTGCATATCCCATACCATGCGTTTTATCACTGTCGCTCCGAATACCCTAAAATATGAATTAGCGCTCATTCGTCCCTTAACCCCTTTTTCTTTTGTTTACGAATTTCTCAACTTTCACTTTTCATTAAAGGCCCTGCTCCCATCACCTTTATATATTCAAACCCTGCTCCCATCACCTGAATATATTCCACATTTTTATTTATTCAGATATATCTAAGGCCTTCTCCTACCCCTTAGATATACGTCAAAAGACACAAACACACCCTTAACACCACTGTCTTTATTATGCATATGTAATGCAGTGCAAACCTAATTTATTTCTGTTAAACAATAACACAGATAATAACAATAATATTTCAAATTTAATCACATGAATAATAATATTCACCCAACGTAAAAAATAATATCCATGGAGAAACATCAATAATAATATTCACATAATATCAAATAATATTCACGAGTAAAGCAACAATAATATTCATATTTATAGTATTATATATAAGCACCAAGATTAAAAGAGATATAGCCAATCATCGGGAATCAGGAAAACCCTACCTTATGTCCAGCTAGCTAAAATACCAAATTTACCCTTCGGAGATTCTAGGAGTTGTCGAATCTACACTTTTGATCCAATTCCTTAGATATTTTTCTTCTCTTCTCTTCTTCTTTTTTTCCTTCTTCTTAGTTTTCTTCTCTCTCTCTCTCTCTCTCTCTCTCTCTCTCTCTCTCTCTCTCTCTCTCTCTCTCTCTCTCTCTCTCTCTCTCTCTCTCTCTCTCTCTCTCTCTCTCTCTCTCTCTCTCTCTCCTGCCAGCAATTCACCTCCCCTAGTTCTAATAAAAAGATTTCAGCTTCATCAAGAAAAATCCCTTAGGCTTGGTGACTCATCACTTAAATTAGGTGACTCATCCTCATCCTTTCATAATGGAAGCTTTGAAATGAGGCAATGGGGGACGAATGGGAGGAGGATGGTTTGATTCCCTCCACGTTTCAGATTCTTTTTCTCTTTTTTTTTTTTTTTTTGGCCTACAATGATATTTTGGTAATTATCCACACATAAAGGTATTTTGGTCATGTTTGTCCAACTTCAAATTAAACACACTTAATTTAATAATCTTAATCCAAAATCACTTGATAAAATACCCATAATCATTCTCCACCATAATATTATTTTTCACTAAAATATGAAAATCCACCTTGAATTTTTCAATGCATTACAGCTAAATATTTTTCTCAATGACCAAATTGAATTTTAATATTCTTCAACAAACTTAAATTAACCTCTCTTTTTTTTTTTTTTTTTTTCAAGACCCTTGTGAGATAATGAAATTGATTGACGTGGAGCAGAACTCCAAGGAACGAACGACTAAAACCCTTCCTTCTCCAATTTCCAAATGCAAACGAAGTCATGTCACCTTGTTTACCTAATGATTAGTGTTAAGCTGTGATTAGTTAGTAATTAGTTAAGCTGGTTGTAAAAGCCACGTGCTATCACGTGAAGTAGTTAGAAGTCAATTAACGACTTTGCTTAATCAGTAAGCTAATGACTAGGTATATAAGCCAAGGATTGTATGCGGAGCTGTATTAAGGCCAGGGGTGGGCTTGGCCCCCTAATTATATATTCGATGTGGTAACAAATGCAAAGAAAATTTGCTCTATGGTGGCCCCCTCACCACAAATCAGTAGTTGTCAAAATTGTAATTCAATATGAATATGATAGTAAAATTATACTACATTTAGGAAAGAAAACCACTCATTCCAATTTAGTGCTTTTGTGGGCAATAATTTACTCAATGGGCCGAAAAAAATATACAACTAAATTTTTTGTGTTTAATGTTTTGGCCCCTCAAATATAAAATTCTAGCCGCCCCTGTTTCTTGATATACTGTAGAAATATACAGAAGCTTCGATTCTTTCACTCTCTCTCTTCAATTCTCTCTGCTTCCTCTGTTATAGTTAGCACACCTCTCTCTCCCTCTCAACCCTTCGAGGCCTCGTCACCTCCACCTTCATCAGCATCAAAGGATTTGGTGACGAGCGACTGTTTCAAATTGTACTGCAAGGGTTTGCTGAGGGAGGAAACCTTTGATATTTGGGGGGGAGGAAGGTGGTGGTAGTTGGAGCTGGAGTTGCCATCTGTGATCGTAGGGACAACTTGATGTTCGAAAGTAGGAAGAATCTCAAAAGTTTGAATCATTTTTCTGTGCGGAGCAGGAAAACAGCTGAGCTTTTGGCTCTCAATTTGAAGTTGAAAGGGGTCATATTTTTTGTGATGATATTCTGATTTACCAATATGTGAGTTTTTAAAGTACTAATCTTCATTTTATTTTATCAATCTTATTATTAAGTTCATTTTTTTTTCTGTAAATTTGTTTCTGGGACGAAGAAAATTATTAGATTTAGTATGTTAAATTTCTTAATTATATCACTACTTTGAGCAAGGATTCATGTATTAACACCATTTTGTCCAGCTAATACATTTTTTTTTCTTGATGATATGATCCAAAAGAGGATTCAAATGAGTTTCAGCAAGCCAAGTTACATTATTTATTTAATTCTTATTTTCATTATTGCCCTTCACATTCATTAAAAAACCATGCTCACATGAGTTTAATGAAATAATTGATAGAGGTGATTGACATTTTACTGTCACAGGTCATGAGCACACTTCCTGGAAGCAGCGAGATTGCGGCATTCGTCAATCAAGTGACTCGTTTGGAAAGAACCTTTGCATATTGCAGCTTGTGTTTAGTGGTGGCATTAAGTTTGCTTCGAAACTTGCAATTTGAAACTATAGCTTCTCAGAGCACCTCCCCTGCAGCAACTTGCAAAGCCATGAGTGTGAAGGAGACTTGTTTGATTTGCTTTGAAGACAATCCTATTGCTCGAATGTTTTCAATTGGTACTTGTCATCACAAATATTGCTTGTCTTGTATGAAACATCATGTGGAAGTGCAATTGCAAAGCGGGATTGTGGCACAATGCCCTCATAAAGACTGCAAGTGTGAAGTGAATACTGAAACCTGTAAAAAATTCTTGTCACCTGAACTTGCTGACATTATGATCGAACGGATCAAGGAATCTTCTATTCCTGTTGCGGAGAAAGTGTACTGCACATTTCCAAGGTGTTCTGCGTTGATGTCCAAACAGGAAGTCTTGGAACATACCAAGACTTCTTTTGCTAGCGAGGGAGGCAGGAAGTGCATGAAATGCCATAGGTATTTTTGTATCAATTGCAGGGTGCCTTGGCACTATGATATGAGCTGCTATGATTACCAAAGATCAGAAACCTATTGCCGCTCGGAAGACCAATTGGTAAAGTCCCTTGCAATGAAGAAACTATGGCGCCAGTGTTCGAAATGCGAACATATGGTTGAACTTGATAGTGGTTGCTACCACATCATTTGCAGGTGCTTTACTCTTCCTCCACTCCAATTTGATTAATCTTTTGGTTTCTTATGTCCTACTTTAGTCCCCTTTTTTTTTTTTATCATTTCTAAAATTAGGTATGTCATATAGGGAAGAATGTTCAATAAAAAGGCAAATAATTTTTTTTTTTCAGTCACTCATCTCAACCCTTATCAATAGAATCTCCAATACACAATATATCCAAATTCACAATTTGTTAAAATTTTATCTCAGTTGGTGCATCTCAACCTGTAACGCTGTTAAATGCCTATTTAAATTCCCAAGTTTGTAGGTAAAGGAATCCCTCAAATCCTAGTTGGAACCGAAAACCAAAACCAAAATAAACTAGAAAACACATTAAAAGCAAGGTACTAAAATTTCCCTGTTACTCAAATGAGGGGAATGTTTTTCTTTTTTTAAAGACCTTTCCTATTGAGAGAGGCGATAATATACTAAACTCACACACTTTCATGACTCCGTCCCAATAGAAAAACTTTCATACAATGGGATGCCACTATGGTAGTATCCGCATGGCAATGCATGTTAAATTCAGAGAGACGGGCCCATCGGCCCACTACTAGCAACACCGATATTGTCCTCAACTTAACCACCTACAAAGCCCAATATGTGTGAGATTTTATCACAAAAGGCCTCAGTGATATTAGTAGTGGAACCATTCATTATATATTTTATTTTATTTAATCAAGTTTCCGATGTGAGACTCATTCTTCAACAATGCACACAGTGGCATCTCCGGTGTAGGTAAGTTGTTCTCTTGTACGAATCCTTGGTGTTTGTCTCATGTTTGCAATGTCTTTATGTAGATGTGGACATCAGTTTTGCTATACTTGCGGAGCTGAATGGAAGAACAAGAGAGCAACATGTTCCTGCCCGCTCTGGGATGAGCATCACATTATACGGCCATAACGATTGGGACTGTAGTGTAACATCATATGTGAACGGCCCGTTATCAAATTACGTACACATTTTACAACTAAAACAGATTGCCTGATCCAGTCATGTTTTGCTTTCTTCTTTACTTTTATTTATTTATTTATTTTTATTTTTAAATCATGGAAAAATGTGGTTGTAACTTGTAAGAGAGAGGGAGGGCGTAGAAAGAGTGTTAAACCACTTTGCATTGCTCAAGTTTCTATCATAAATTATTAAGGACTTCCTTTTCAATTTAAATAAATTGTTCCAAACCCTCTACTTAATAACAAAAATAACCATGAAATAAGAAAATAAAAATTATATCAAACGGGTGTCGAATTGTTCAATATATTGAACCTACCAATATTGTAGTCGTTATTAATCATAAGACACCAATGTATTAATAAGGAACGAAAGCAATGTATTGTGTATTTACACCTAACTAATTAATGTATTTTGTATTTTAAAGAACTAGCTAATAATGAAAACATACATTTTGTGTGTGGGTAATTTCAAGTAGGAGTGGCATCAATCCCCCGGAACCCACAAAATTGTCGATTCAAACCGTAGTGGCCAGCATAGGTGGCACGCCACTTCTGGAAGTGAGATTCAGACATAACGCGATGCAGATTAGCCACGAATCTCTTCTTGGGCACTTTGGAACCACCTCACAAGTACAAAGGCACTCGCGAACTTGGTGATCGGCTACCATCATATGAAGACATGATCAGTGAATAACTGCAAAAAGGGAAAAAAATATTGCAAGTCAGATAACATGTCAAAACCCTAAGTTGCAATATATATATATAATATCAAGAAGGCCATGCGACCAGAATCGCTAACGCAGCACCTCGGCCTGAGTCAAGCCGCAATCTATCTAGTAGGTCACGACGCATCCAACTTCAAAAACAAAAAAGAAAAATAGCCAAACAGTCGTCGAGGTCACCGTCAACTGCAGTCGACAACCACCGCGGCAACTGCCATTGATGTTCACGGCAAAGCCCCCCTACCCAACTACCGAACAGCAGCAAAAGTCGCAATCCAGTAGCCAGGCTCGCTACATGCTTGACAGAAAATGTGACGATAGCCACAGCCGCGTTGCCACCACCCGGTCTTGTAGCCGCTTCAGCCATTGCCTAGTGACGATAACCAGCCAGGCCAGCGCTAGGGTCGCGACATGCTTGACAGAAAATGCGACGACAGCCACAACCGCGCTGCCATCACCCGGTCTTGCAGCTGCTTCAGCCATCGCCTAGTGACGATAACCAGCCAAGGCAGCGCCAGCTGTTCCTTACCTCAAGTAAAGGAAAAAAAAAAGGAAAAATGAAGGATCGCGGCAGCCACCACGATGTCATTTTCGCAACCAACAACATTGTGCCACGACGACAACCAATCGGGCCCACCCAACTGGTTGTTGCTGTGAAGAAAAAGGAAAATAAATAAATAAATTTGACCTACCTTGGTGTGCACAGCGACTCATCTCATCGACAAGTAGTACACTCCTTCAAGATCTCTCTCGCAAGCTAAAAAGTAGAGGATGACAAGTGTGCAATTTGAAGAGGAGTGAAGAGAAGCCTTGTATTTATAAAGGTTGGGCATCCTAGGTCAAGGAGGAATCACAAGCCTATTCCTATTAGGAGCCCAACTTTATAAATTAAAAAAAATCAAAAGTCTACTCCAATTAGGAGCCCAACTCAAATAAGAAAGCCCAGATGCAGTTAGAGAGCCCGAAAGATATTCCTCATCTCCTCCATGCCACACAAGCGCCATGCAGAAGATGGGAGACATTTGTGGTAACATATATTTCACCGGTTAATAAGAAGACGACATGTGGAAAAGGAATATTCCTTAGGTCAAACTAAATACTCTAATGAATTCCTATTTAATTAGGGAAATTATCTTTGATTTAAGATAAGAATATCTCCCTAAATCAAGGAACCAATCTCCACCAAATCTCTTGGAGTAATTCCTATAATCTTTTGGGGAAGAATCATTCTAACCAAATAAGGATTATTCTCACAAAATCCTAGCACATAAGGAAGCTATAAATACATAGTCACACAAGACATTCATGGTAATTCTAAACTCACACTCAAAAACCCTATGCAAACCCTCTCTTCCTTTCTCTCTCTCGCCGCCCCTCTCTCCCACTCTCTTTACACGGTTAAGTGCCACCACACACTGCTGCGGCCACCAGGCTCTCCCCCGTGAGAGAAAACTCTGTCCAGTTTAGCTATTGCCTCATCTTTTCTCAAAGATCCAATAGAACTAACTTAGGCATCAGAGGGTTCAACCATGCTCCCTATCCACCTCCTAAAATAGGGAGACCTCTAGGAGAACCTAAATCTGAGGAGAGAGAAAGGATTTCTAGTGGCTCCCTATAATTTAATACTGCTTTATTTAATGCGTATTTCAAACCTTTATTTAATGCCAACTATTTTTTATTTTATTTTTTTAATAGAGATGGACCAATCAAAAAAGAGTTATAGCATTTATGACTCCCTAAACTAGAGAGCACGATTGAAGTTTAAATTTTATAGAGAGTTCCTAAAATAACTTTTATATGTTTTTAGCTAAAATTTAACTAAAAAATAGAGAGCATGATTGTGGATGCTCTAATAGTGTAGATGATGAGATTAATATTTATTCAATCATTTTAACATATGAAATTCAAGACAATTATGATTGTAATAAATGAATAAATTATTACTCAATGGAAAATGCTAGGGAGACCAACTTTAGATAGCAACTTGTTTACCATCTCTCTAATAGAGTGTGGGACCTATTGTATTGGTGGGCTCCACCTCTATTAGAGAGATGGTACACAAGTTGGTATCTAGGGAGAGGTTACAATGAGGAGTTTAAAGTGAGGAGACTATTTGAGGAGACCAATCCCACCATCAAAAGATTTAAAATATTTAAGTCCCATGATTTCTTTACATGTGTTGATGGTGAGATTGACCTCCTTAAATAGCCTCCTCACTTTAAACTCCTTATTATAGCCTCCCCGTGGTATCTAAAGTTGGTCTCCCAAGCATGACCCTTAATCAATATGAAATGATATTATTAACCTATTCATCCAGTTAGCGCTTAAGCGCTCCTATTCGAATTATTTATATAAAAAATTGTGAAGGGCTCTAATGTGAAATTCTGACTTCACCACTACCAAATGGGTATTATTTTGGGGAAAATCGAATTATAGAAACACACACGTATAACTGTTGCATGCAAATAAGCTTCCGCAAAAGAGAATTTTCTGGCTTAAAGAGGTATAAAGGATTTTCAACTTCTTCAATTAGTACTGGTTTCCATCAGTGGCGAATCCATGAATTTTTTAGGGGAGGTGCAATATTTAAAAGGCTAAAAACTAAAAAATAAAAAATAAAAAAAGACAACCAATACTATGACTAAGTGACTAAGTCTATATCAATTAATAAGAACAAAATCCATGCCAATTTACGTAATTAGGATACCAAAATTCATATCAAATTATCAATTAATCTAACAAAAATCAATTTTAATTAATCTAATCAAAATGCAAATCAAATTATAAATTAAACAAATAAATCAGAAAATAATAATAATAATAATAATGAAAGACATATATAAATTTTTTTAATAAAAAAAACAGAAGGAAAAAACCCATAAGAAAAAACAACAGAAAAAAATACATTCGAAGTCGAACTTGCAACTTGGTGGAGAGGATGGGTTTGCTGCATCAACAAGAGCCTACTCCCCTTCAACGCCACACCCAAGCCAGGCTTTGTTTTTTTTGGTAATTAAAATCAAATTAAAGTCTTCTTTTCAAGACTCCTCTGCGTGGAAGGTAAGGTTTGTTCTTCATCTTGCTTTTTCTTTTTCTTTTTTCTTTTCAAATATTTGGCCTGGTCCAAAACGCATTGTTTTGGCCAGAATTATTTATAAAATAAAGAAAAGGTAATAAATAAATAAAAAGAGATGCGCACAACGCGCACAGCAAAGAAGAGAAAAGGAAGTTCACTTAGTCATTTGCTCAAACAGTTGGCGGACACCTGCGAAGGGGCAACATCCGGCAACTCCATAGCTTTTTCCGGCAATGGCAAATGTAGCTGCACCTCCTTATGCCTAATACAAACATTCTATGTTTTCCAAACATTTTTAATTCCCTCCAATATCTTACAAAAATCAAAACATTCATAGCAGAGAAAAGTGTTCTTTCTACCTAATACAAAGGACCATTGAAAAATTATTTTATTCCAATATATCAATTCCACCAAGGCTAGAAAATATTTAATTGTAACATATCATGCAAATAATCATGTGTTATCCAGGGTATAAAAGCATGACTTATATAATCCTTCATCCTGTGTTCGTATATTTTGTGTTTTTTGAGACTAGAATATTTTACTGTGATTTTTTTGACACTTTCCATTTTCATTATTATTAATATTTTTTATTGCAAAATCCTTAAAAATAATATTAATATTTATAGATTATGGATTTTTTATGCTCTATTAGTATGTTGTTATCTCAACGTTGAATTTTTAATTTTTAATTTTTGTAAAAGACCCATTAGTATAGTGGTTTAGAGCAGTTCCAGCGGGCTGCCCTTGCCTGGGCAGGATGGGGCCCAAGCCCTAAATTTGTCTTCCAGCGGGCTGAAGCTGCCAAGGCAGTTGCTGGGGCCCACGAAACCAGGCCATCCCTCAGGCAAAAAGAGTCCATGCTCTAGCTTGGGTTTGCTAACTTCGCGATGACGTTAGCAACCAAAAAAAAATAAAAAAATCTACAAAAAATCCAAAAAATTTCAGAATTTTTTTTAAATAAATACTTAGTCATATTCTTTACTTCCCACACCAAAACTCTATACAAATTCCTCTCCTCATATCTCATGTGAATAGTGGTTGCCATGGCGATGGGTGGAAACACCACAACCTTTTGCAAGGGCTGCCACTATTCATGTGAATAGTAACAACCCTTGCCTTACCCTTACCCTTTGCCATGGCAAATGGGTGGAAGTGCTCTTAGAGTAATTGATCCCCCAAGTTATGGGTTTGAGACCTAGCTTGTAACTAACCAATAAACATTTTTTGTATTATAATTGTTTAATCATATACACTCTTATTTTTGTCTAGCACAATTATATACACCTTTTAATTGGAATTGTGTGATAATATACACTTCTGTCTTTTTATTTTAATTTTGTGGATATCTGTAAAATGTTATAAGGATATTGGTTAACAGGGAAACATGTGCAGACTTGGTCTGCAATGCCTCTGTATACATATTGGGACGAAAATATTATGATTTATCTTATCAGGGTTCAAACTGAATTTTCATATGCCAAACCCTATAATTAAGGAGTTGACTAGGGGCTAGAAAAAATGAATTACAACATAGGGTTGCATGAAAAATGGTATAAGATAAGGTATTAACTAATAACAAGCCACTAAGTAAGGGGTTTTTGATAATTTCCTATTAGGTTTTAGATGATTACACAAAACAATCATGATTAAAACACAAACACACATGTTACTAGGGATATAAAATTTGTATTATTATTGGGAAAAATCGAATTATAGAAACACACAAGTATAACTGAATTTTTTTTTAAAAAAAAGAGAAAAAAAAAGGCAAGAAAGCAACATGTGGGAGTCGTGGGACTCAAGTAGCAGCAAGGCAAACGTTATTGATATCAGAGCAAATACACACGCAAATTAAAGATGAGAAAATATTATTGTACTAGCAATTTGATACTAAGGTTGTCGATGGATGCACAGAAGGCAGCAAATTAGAGACTAGACTAATTAGAATTGTTGTGAAGGCACTTGTTGTAGCATCCAACGTAGTTGAGGACTTGATTTTTGGGGAAGTTGTTTGTGGCAGTAATGGAATCAGCTGCTTCTGTACATCCAAGAATGCAATCATAGAGGTTGGTTGGTATTCCTCCCACCATGTTGCAACTTTGCTGCACACATTGAGTGTAACACACCGTATAACTGGGACGGAGACGGCTACGACCGCCACGGTATTTACCTTCATGCCCTTCATGCCCCCGGCCATGACCCCCGCCAATACCACGGCTAGGGTGATAGTAAGCCCCACTTACGCGGTGGCAATCAAAATCACACCATGCAGGACATAGAGTAATTTTATTAACAACACCACCCACCGTATCGCTTGGCGGCGGCGCTTCAGGTGATGATGGTTCATCAATTGTATTTGGAGGAGAGAGAGTGTAATTTGGAGTTAGATCCCATCCAATCTTGATGGGAAGAGTCAAATGATCAAATGGAATATTGGAAGGGGCTGAAGGAGGAGTTGTGCTTGGTAGATTTCTGGCTTGCACTACAATTACAACTAGTAGAAGCATGAACATCATAGTACTAATGGACCTTGATTCCATGGCACTTCTCATTCTCTCTATTAGAATTTTTTTATATGTATATATGAATCGAAAGAAGAGGAAAATAATTTTTGTTATGTGTTCAAACCCTTTGACCATTTGGGTATAAGAGCAACATATCAGTAGTCATTTGTGGAAATAATTTGAGGGAATTTCCAATAATTACGTGCCACTCTTGTTACCCCTACGATTGAGAAACAGACCTTATAATTTGGGGAACTAATTATAGCCGTTGATTAATAGCCAATTTAATAAGTTGAATCCCAGATACTTCGTAATTGACTAAAAACATGGGGTGGGCCGAGCTCATGATCGTCTACAACTTTTCTATTTTCGTTTTATGTTTTAGGTTTGGGCTGCAAATCACTAAAAGCACAACAAGTTAAAAAGTCATTTGTCCCTCTCAACGTGATATCTTCATTTGAATTGAGGAAACAAAAAAGCTATTTACACTAAGTTTTTGGTATTTTCATAAAACCCATAGAAGTTTCGGAAATTACACAAACACACAATGAGATTTTTTAGTTATTTATAGAATTCCATGAGGTTTCACAAAACCCCTTTATTTCTTTCTTTTTTTAAGACTGAAAAAAAACATTACAAGTTAGATCCCTTTGGGATCTTAATACCGTACAAGTCTCCTTGTAATCTAAACATTGCATCCAAAGTGAAATTACTAAACAAAATACATGAATGCAAACCCCTTTATTTCATTTCCCACCTAAAAATTGTTGATGTCATAAAAAAAATTTCTCTAAATAACAATGTTGACCTGGAGTTTTTTTTTGGTCGGAATCAAGTTTCATTAATAGAAAGCCAATGCCAATTACATCATAGTGAAACTATTAAAATAAATAAATAAAAGTTCAAACAAATGCAGCAATAAAAGTCTACTAAAAATAAAACTCAAACAGGCATAAAGCCTACAACTGGCATAAAGTCAGAGCCCAAAACTGACATAAAGTCAGAGCCAAAACTGGCATAAAGCGAGAGCCAATCAAAAACATAAACACCACCAAACACCAAGCAATGTTGATGCTGCCTGTTAACCTCATAATTTCATACATTTACATGCCCAATTTACTTAATTATTTTGCTTAAGTTCTTGGAATTCTGAGTTATTTGTCTCTCTTTGTGTGTTTTGTAGGCCCATAGATCAAAGAGCATAATTCATGCAATTCAAGCATGTTAAGGCCTGATTTGGATGAATGGAAGAAGAGCTTAAAGACAAACTCAATTTGGGCCACAACCCCTTGCCAGTCCAGTTTCGTAGGTCACATTGCAAGATTTGTTTCAGCCAACTACACAGCTCGGATGAGGTCGACTCCTTCATGAAAGTTGTTCCAATGGGTGTCTATTATAACATATCCAAATTGCAACCCAATTGGTTACGTTTGGAGCCCTCAGCACGTCAAACACAGAACCAGGCTCAGAATTGCAGTTTTCTCTTTGAAGCATTGGATCCTCTTTTGAGCTTTGGATACTCCTTTGGACCTGAAATATGGAGCAAATTAAGGAAGTATTTCAGCTAAAGAAGTCAAAAGGAGCAAAACATGGCATAATTAAAGGAAAACATGTTTGCACAAATTAAGGAGCCTTGTTTTCCATGATTTATGGTAGGTTGTCTACACCAACCAAGGGGAGGACGAATTTGAAGTCTATAAATAGAGAGTTGCAGCTCATTCACAAATCGTCTTTCATTCCATCATTTTACATATTCATTGTACACAAAGAGAGGGAAGGTTGAGAGTCACAAAGGGAGAGAAGAGGGAAGGCAGCAGCTGGGAGGCTTTGGCCTCCTGGCAGCCATGGAGATGAATCTTTTCCATCTCTAGCATGCTATCCTTATCTTCTTCTCCTCCCTTTGTGACTCTCAACCTTCCCTCTCTTTGTGTACAATGAATATGTAAAATGATGGAATGAAAGATGATTTGTGAATTAGCTGCAACTCTCTATTTATAGACTTCAAATTCGTCTTCCCCTTGGTTGGTGTAGACAACCTACCATAAATCATGGAAAACAAGGCTCCTTAATTTGTGCAAACATGTTTTCCTTTAATTATGCCATGTTTTGCTCTTTTTGACTTCTTTAGCTGAAATGCTTCCTTAATTTGCTCCATATGTCAGGTCCAAAAGAGTATCCAAAGCTCAAAAGAGGATCCAATGCTTCAAAGAGGAAACTGCAATCCTGAGCCTGGTTCTGTGTTTGACGTGCTGAGGGCTCCAAACGTAACCAATTGGGTTGCAATTTGGATATGTTATAATAGACACCCATTGGAACAACTTTCATGAAGGAGTCGACCTCATCCGAGCTGTGTAGTTGGCTGAAACAAATCTTGCAATGTGACCTACGAAACTGGACTAGCAAGGGGTTGTGGCCCAAATTGAGTTTGTCTTTAAGCTCTTCTTCCATTTATCCAAATCAGGCCTTAACATGCTTGAATTGCATGAATTATGCTATTTGATCTATGGGCCTACAAAACACACAAAGAGAGACAAATAACTCAGAATTCCAAGAACTTAAGCAAAATAATTAAGTAAATTGGGCATGTAAATGTATGAAATTATGAGCTTAACACAGATTCATCTCCATGGCTGCCAGGAGGCCAAAGCCTCCCAGCTGCTGCCTTCCCTCTTCTCTCCCTTTGTGACTCTCAACCTTCCCTCTCTTTGTGTACAATGAATATGTAAAATGATGGAATGAAAGACGATTTGTGAATGAGCTGCAACTCTCTATTTATAGACTTCAAATTCGTCCTCCCCTTGGTTGGTGTAGACAACCTACCATAAATCATGGAAAACAAGGCTCCTTAATTTGTGCAAACATGTTTTCCTTTAATTATGCCATGTTTTGCTCCTTTTGACTTATTTAGCTGAAATGCTTCCTTAATTTGCTCCATATGTCAGGTCCAAAAGAGTATCCAAAGCTCAAAAGAGGATTCAATGCTTCAAAGAGGAAACTGCAATCCTGAGCCTGGTTCTGTGTTTGACGTGCTGAGGGCTCCAAACGTAACCAATTGGGCTACAATTTGGATATGTTATAATAGACACCCATTGGAACAACTTTCATGAAGGAGTCGACCTCATCCGAGCTGTGTAGTTGGTTGAAACAAATCTTGCAATGTGACCTACGAAACTGGACTGGCAAGGGGTTGTGGCCCAAATTGAGTTTGTCTTTAAGCTCTTCTTCCATTCATCCAAATCAGGCCTTAACATGCTTGAATTGCATGAATTATGATCTTTGATCTATGGGCCTACAAAACACACAAAGAGACAAATAACTCAGAATTCCAAGAACTTAAGCAAAATAATTAAGTAAATTGGGCATGTAAATGTATGAAATTATGAGCTTAACACTGCCTCCAGAAGATCGGGACATAGCCACCATGACTAATGATGAGGGACAGAACTACAAAAACCACAACTTTGATAATCCCTCGCAATACATAATCGGTCATCGAAGACTCATTAACTCATTCAAAAACGAAACCACCAAACCACCAAGAAGGAAATATAAGCCAATCCAAGAACAAACCAGGGAAAAACTTCCCAAAAAGAAACCGACATCCAAATCATGGAAAGAGGTGGTAACAACCTAAGAATAGAAGGAGGTAGTGCAACCCCAAGCAAGAGCTCTACACATCTTCCAAAGAGGACACGAAAAATCGTATTTGGGATTAGTAGATGCATCCAATGGGGGTCAATAGATCCAAGAGGGTGATAAACCTTGAAGGAGCCATATATGGAAGGAGGAATTTAAAGGGATCTTGGAAAATAAAAATAAAAATGAAGAATGATAAGAGTGTTCGGTTGAAGTGGAATATGAAAATGAGAGGGGCATCAGGGGAGGTAGTGACCGCTTCACCCTAGATGGCATTGAAAGGCTCTGAGAGTTTGAGAGATGGTGCGGCTCTAGTGTTTGTGGAGAGAAAAAAGTTTGGAACGATACTTTTTTCCAGATTAGATGCACAATCTAGCCATATTGGTACAATGAAATTCACCCTTTTGGCCAATGATTTACAATATATTTTGTCCATTTAATCATAAACTTCAATATACTACAGAATTGACATGTATGCATCAAGGTGAAGCTTGTTAAAGAGTTGAGCTTGTGGAATCTCTCATATTCTATTTTTGTTGCCAAACATTTAGTTCACTCTAATATCTTATAAAATTTAGTATAAAAAAATATCATTATAAATTTAAAATATTCAAATCAAGAAGTATCTAAAAACCCGAATTGTTATTTCACCTAATACTTATAAAAGTTTCTATTTTACTCTTATTATCAATTCCATCGAGCACAAAAGTTATTTTGTTGTAATATATCCATGCAAACTAATGATTTCTTACCCAAGGGTATAAAAGCATGACTTAAGTAACCTTTCTATATTTTGTTCATGTGTTGTGTGTTTTCGAGATCAGAACATTTTGTTGTGATTTTTTTTCCCTAAAAGTCTCCACTTTGAGTATTATTAATTATATTTTAGAAAATACAGAAAATTAATTTTCCAAATGCAACATGGCATGCGCTTACACAAAATTTCTGGTCCTTAGAATGGTACTAGGAAATATTGCACAGCTTTCTCGTTTTCTAGAAGGCTGCAAAAGGTTTAGTATGTGTGTGTGACAGAAAGTACTTCTACTGTCTAAGCATTTGAAGCAAAGGACAATGTTCGTAATTGGTTAGAATTGAATTTTATTTTGGGAGGGAACTAAATTATGGGAAACCCCGTAATTATATATGAACACAATCTTAACAGTTGTTGCCATTGCTCTTCTATGATTGAGACCTTGGAGTAATTGGTATGTCATTCCCCTAA
Source organism: Prunus salicina (assembly GCA_020226455.1). Classification (NCBI taxonomy): domain Eukaryota; kingdom Viridiplantae; phylum Streptophyta; class Magnoliopsida; order Rosales; family Rosaceae; genus Prunus; species Prunus salicina. Next base: position 27,588,401 of record CM035342.1, on the reverse strand, counting down.
CTAAGAGGGAATTCCTTAATCAAGATATTATTATTATTATTTTGTTGATGCAAATGATGGGGGAGGGGGGATTGAAACACAATAGCGGTCACTACCTACTTATTACAATCCCCTTGCATATATATATATATATATATATATATATATTTTTTTTTGGAAGAAAAAATTTCGGGTAATTTACCGCTTTCTCTTTTTATTTGTATCCATAAAATGTTAATTTATTTGACTTTTTTTTCCCATCCAGTTTCTTCTTTGAATTATGGAAAAATGGTCAATTTATTCCACCATTAGACTCCTAGTAATTTCACTTCAGATACTGTGAAATAAAGTCATGTTATTGACTTTTGAGAATCTCTTTACGCTATATTGTTACAACTTTATTTTTGGTGAGGAATAAAAGGAACGTGACGCGAAGGTTTAAATATTTCTATATAATTCATAGGTAAATGGACACTTTTTTTTTTTTTCAAATAATAGTTGAGGTGTGTTCGGTTTGATTTAGTTTGGTTCAGTCGTATCAACTTCTTTTGTAATGTTTTTTTTTTGGTTGTATGGAGCTAAGGTTCAGTTTGGGATTGCTGTCACTTTTTTAAAAAGTTGCTTCTGTTGTGCCTTGAAAATAATTAGCTGTAAAGTAAAACAATTCCATGTTTGGTAAACAATATTTTTAAAGTGATGTTAGTACAAAAAACAGTGTCAAAACAATTTGGTAAATTTTAATATAAAACTGTTGTAATTGTGAATAATAACTAAAATAGACATGATGTTGAAAGTGTTATGTGCTAATCATGTGATGATAGTGGAGGTGGTGGTGAAAGAGATGGAGGTGAAGGTGGTGGTGGTGATGAAGGTAGAGTTGGTGGGGATGACGATTGTGGAGGTGGACGTGGTGGTGGTGGTGTTGGTTGTGGAGGTGATGGTGAATGTGGAGGTGGAGGAGGTGGTGGTTGTGGTGGCGATGTTGGAGGATGAGTGATGTGGCGGTGGCGGTGGCAATGGCAGTGGCAGCGGAGGTGGTGAATGTAGTGGAGCTGGATGTGGAAGTGAAGATAGTGTCATTTTTAAAAATGAATTATGGTATTTTGGGAATTAAAAAATTTATTAAAGGCTAATCTCTACTTTTTTTTTAAGCAACTTTGAAAAGTAACTCAAAGCCTACTTTTAAAAGCTCCTGTCAAAAGGCCATTGCTTTTATAATAATCATGATATTTTATTTTTACCAAACACATTAAACTACTTAACTTTAAAATGAAGCAGATTTTTGAAAAATAAAATAAAATAAAATTCCCAAACAGGGCCAAAGCCAGGGTAAAGTACAATCTTACGCTTCTGGCATATGGGTCTTGCACCCTACTCAAGTCCTCCAACAGAAAAGATCCTAGGCCTTTTGTCTTTGTCCCAACAGTTTCATTCTCAACACTAATTCCAGCTTCTTGCCCAAACAAACCTCACTAGGGTTTCTCACTGACATTTGACCCCAAAAACCCAATCGAACCCAATTCTGAATTTCAATGGCGGATGCCCGGGATCGGGACGAGCTCAGCGATTACTCATCGGAGGACGAGGGCACTGAGGACTACAAGAAAGGAGGGTACCATGCGGTCTCTATTGGGGACTCGTTCAAGAATGGCTGCTATGTGGTGCAGAGTAAGCTGGGCTGGGGTCACTTCTCCACTGTCTGGCTTGCTTGGGACACTCGGAACTCGGTATGTTATCTGTGTTTTGATGTGAAGCTAGTTGTTTGGTTAGTGAGAAACTGAGGGAAAATAAAAGAGTAGAGGAACTGAGAGGAAAGGTTGTGGAACGTATATTTCATTTTTGTTTGGTTCTTTGGAGGAGTTGGGTTTAGGAAATTAAAAGAGAGGTAGAGATTTGTGAATAAATGCAATAAATCAATACAAAACAGTTTGTTTGATTACGAAACGAAAAGAAAAGAATAGTAAGAAAATGTATGTGCACTATGAAAATTCAAGAGAAGAGTAAAAGAAAAAACAAATCTTGGGTATGACGCAAGTCCTCAACTTTGTATTATTTGTCTTGTTTTCGGAATAAAGCAATGAATTTTTTTTATTCATTGCACTAGTAGCTCTTAGTAATTTGAACTAGTTTCTTTATCTGAATTGTCTTACCTAGCATTTAAATTGAGATTCTCTGTCTTGTCATGTATGAAAACTAAATGAGAACTTACCTACAGTTTCATTGTTCAAATCTTTGACAACATGAGAAATTCATTGTTTGTAGCGTTATGTAGCTTTGAAGATTCAAAAGAGTGCTCGTTATTACACTGAAGCTGCAATGGACGAAATAAAGATTCTCAAACAAATTGCAGAGGGAGACCCTAGTGACAAGAAGTGTGTTGTGAAGCTTTTGGATCACTTCAAGCATTCAGGCCCAAATGGGCAGCATGTCTGTATGGTTTTTGAGTACCTTGGGGATAACCTTTTGACCCTTATTAAGTATAATGATTACCGAGGAGCTCCAGTGCACATGGTTAAAGAAATTTGTTTCCATATGTTAGTGGGTTTGGATTACTTGCATCGTCAACTTTCAATGATACACACTGATTTGAAGCCAGAGAATGTCTTGCTTTTGTCGATGATCGATCCATCTAAAGATCCCAGGAAATCAGGTGCTCCTCTCATCCTTCCAACTGGTAAGGAGAAAACTGCGTCTGTTTCTGGCGCTGCGAAAGACATTAAGAAGTTAAACGGAGATCTCACAAAGAACCAGAAAAAGAAGATCCGGAAAAAGGCTAAGAAGGCAGCTCATGGTTGTGCAGGGATGGAAACTTTGGAGGACAATGAGGCAGATTCCACGATAGTTGGCTCAGAAGATTCCATTAATGAAGTGAAATCAAATGGCGATTCTCTTGAAGAACAAGTGAAGGATTCTGTAGTTGGAAACGAATCAATAAAGGGTGAAGAAACAGAAGAAACTCAGCAAGGAAATACGGAACAAGAAAATGCCAGCCGTGCTGCAAGGCAGAAGCTGTTCGCAGCTGTTGACCTTAAATGCAAATTGGTTGATTTTGGAAATGCATGTTGGACATATAAGCAGTTTACAAGTGATATTCAGACAAGGCAGTACAGATGCCCAGAAGTTATACTTGGAGCTAAATACTCCACTCCGGCAGATTTATGGTCCTTTGCTTGTGTTTGCTTTGAGCTAGCCACTGGGGACGTTCTTTTTGATCCACACAGTGGTGACAATTATGATAGGGATGAGGTATGTGCATATTCTTGATTTCTCCCTTGGGAATTGTTACAATATTTTTTTTAAGATTCTTAAAAGCTATGACCCTTCTGCAGCACCGCACTGCCTCATTATCCAGATCTTGTATTTTGACAGATACAGAGAATTCACCAAAATATACCTTTTTTTTATCAATTTATAGATAGCCACCTAGATAGGCTCTCACATGTTCTATTATGGAATCCAAACAGCCCATTCAAATATTAAAAATTATACCTTATGGTGAGGCATTTTCTATGTTCTATGATTCTGTTATCATTGTTGGATTTGTAACCGCCCCCCTCCCCCAAAAGAAAAAAAGAAAAGGGAAAATGTGATCTGATGTCTAATACTTGTGAAATGTGATCTGATGTCTTAATACTTGTGAAAGGGCCATTGTAGTTGCAAATTGTTTATTTCCTTTTGTGACATTATTAGCACGATCTAACTAATAAAATTCATCAAACAGACTGAATTTGCTCGGATATGAGTTATATCAATATTAATTGGATAGGGCCTTGTCCTGATTGATCCTTGAGTGAAGGGAGTAGACTGTGCTTTAGGAATTTTGAACGAGTTTATGATGATTTTGAAAAAATAGCTATCTAATATATTTTATTCTTATAAATATTGTAATTAAATTTCCATATTGGCTTTTAAATCTTATTTTGCAGGATCACCTGGCATTGATGATGGAACTTCTTGGAACAATTCCCCGCAAGGTAAGAACTTGATACTTTTCAATTTTGCACTGCCATTTTAAGGAATCAAGAATGTGAGAAATTTCACGTTTGACAATAAATCTGGTCAAATAATAGTATTCATAAATATATTCTTTGCAGACTGCATTAGGTGGTCGCTATTCGCGGGACTTCTTTAACCGATATGGGGATTTGAAGCATATCCGACGATTGCGTTTCTGGCCTCTAAATAAGGTGCTAATGGAGAAGTACTCATTTAGCGAGCAAGATGCAAATGACATGACTGAGTTCCTTGTTCCCATACTTGATTTTGTCCCTGAAAAGAGGCCAACAGCTGCGCAATGCCTTACTCATCCATGGATCAGTGCAGGCCCTCGACTCCTTGAGCCTTCCGTGGCTGGTATGGAACCTCACGCCTCCAATGGGAGTATTTCTGAGAAAAGGGAGAAGGATGGGAGGGAAGCAATTGAGGTCGGAATGGGTAATATGGCCATCAATGAATCTTCCAAACGTGCACTAAATTCATCACAGGATTCACAACAGGCATGACCGGTTGGTTCAGGTGTTTCTATTCCATGTTTCATGCAATTTTTTTTTTTTGGTTGTGTTCTTTAGCATAGAGTTTAGCTTTTGTTTTTGTTCTTTTTTTGGTGTGGAGAGAGCTTTATGGGCTTTCCACATTTCATTTTGATATTTATTTTGTGATACGGGGATGTGAGTTTGATTAGTGCTTACTTACCAGTTATCTGCTCTAGCTTTTGAGAAAAATCTTTATCAAGCATGCTCAAATTTCTAAATACCTCTCTGAAACGCACCTCCGATCTTACAAATTCTCCCATATTTATTCATTTTGAACTTGAGCAATACATCAAAGACATGTACAAGACATGAATCTCAATATTGTAAAAGCAACAACCCAAAAAGGGGGAAACAACCCAAAAGGGAAAACCAAATCATGCTCAAAGTTCTTTTGTTCTTTTTCTTAGATCTAATTTTATTTCCTTTTTTTATAACATGTTTTTTTTCCCCTCATAACAACTTCTCTATACCCTTAATTTAAATTTTATTTGTATTTTATCCAACTTCAAAAAGTACAAATTAAAATTATAGGTCAATACCCAGATTTGTTTGCCACGCCCGTGACAAGTGCATGGGCTGAGCACCTGAGATTACAATCCGTTTAAAGGATTAGTTGATGGATAAGTCTATTAGAGAGAGAGCAAATAAAATTAGTAACACCCCTACCAAAGAGCAAATTTTTTTTATAAGGATGAAATTAGTTCTACTCCTGAAATGTAGAGGCAGTTAAATAATACAACCTTGCATTAAGAATTGGCAAAAAAAAATACAACCCCCACAAACATTTGTTGCATACGCAATAAGACCAGCTCCGGATCCATCCAGCATTCGGCATTCAGCGCTCATTGATTCGCACGTGTCGACAGCTGCGGTGCTGCGATCTTGTAGGATAAACTGAGTACAAGTTCATGGAGCCCATAAATAATGTGGAAATAGTACTGCTGCATAAAGGACTGGGTAATCATAACAAGGCGTTGGCAGCTGAATGTTCTTGGCCTCTGAAATGTCCTGTAAATTTGATAAGATGCTATTAAGTTTCCAGATCTCATAAAAGAAAAGCACTTGAATATCATGGACTTAATTTTGTAACAAAGGAAATCAATATCAAATTCCTGAACTGAAAACTCGTAAGTCGTTAACCCTACACGCCGGACACCATATTGGTAACATTGCATATCAAGTTTCATAAGGGAAAACCAAAAAGAAGATTAAGGACTAACTTCTACCTATACTTGAATCACTTTCTACTAGTTACAATATTTTCCTTGTCCTGAGATAGGAATACATGAGGACAAATCCCACAACAGCTCCAACAATTATCCCTGCTGTTGTAAGCCAAAATGCAAACTGCACCAAGTTAAGCAATTAGTAATGGTCAAGTTGCAATCACCCCAGCGAAAATGGGACGAGAGTCACATTAAGTTAACTTTAAAAACTAACGTACCACATGTTCTTCAAGGTAGGACCTCAAATTCATACCAAATATACCTACAATTAGAAGGAAATCAAAGGCTTATCATGGACATCAAACACATTGCACGTTTCTAGGTAGTGAGATGATGCGCAACAGGGTAAGATTATGAACACTAATAGATTCCCATACACATTGGAACAGAATTTACAAAATAAATAACCAAACTTATTTGTAGATAAGGACACACCTGCAACCAAAGCGCCAAGCGCCGCACAAAACGTCCCAACCTGGAGTAGTAATTCTACTCTGCTAACCTCAAGCCTCCGAGAACTGATAGATGAAATCAGTTAAAATTGGTATTAGACAAATGAAAATCACCTGATATGGATCATTGAACATAATTCACAGAAAGGAGATCTTTAATTTTCTGTTTCACGACTATATGACACATTAACTAATACTAATGGAGCTCCGGGTGGGGTTGTAAGGTGAGGAATGGAGCTACACCTATGTGTTTCTCCGTTTGCTTGTATGTTTACCTCTCCATTTGCAAGATGGGGCTGCACGTGAAGTAGGATGCTATTTTGACATACATTGTTGGCCTAATTTTCTAAAAGCATAAACATTTGGAGTTCAATGGTTGTCTAACAAAACAAAACAATCACTAAAGGTTTCACATCCAGGAAGAAACTCTATAAACAAGCCAAAAACAACAAAAAAATTCAGACCTCAGATTGACAGCTATAGAATCTTCCATTTCTTTAGCAGAATCAAGAAGCCTTTCGGCCTGTCCATGACAAGATTCACATCTGCAAATGAAACAAGCACTAAGGTCAACTTCCACAATGAACGTCATAACACAAGTTTCAAATCAAGCTCATCTTAGCACTAATGAAATCTCCTTCTTCCTTTTTTTCTTTGTTGGGGGAGGGTGAGAAGGAGCCTAACCTTTGAAGATAATTTTCCAAGAGCATCTCAATTTCTTCCTCCTCGTCTGTATATAACATCAAACCAAATATAAATTTAATACTTTTTGACTGTTTATGTAATTTATACATTCCAAAAGTAAATTACAGTAATTGCAACTAAAATTTACCCTCAGCGATCTGCTTCTCTAAAGGAACAGCGCATTCAACATCATCGTTTCCCTTCTTAAGTGTACAGTTTCTCCCCATAATACATATACGGCGTATTTCATGGGGATCCTCCAATAGATCAAACAGCATTTGTCTGAGAGCCCCCCCCGTGAGCCCAATTCAACCTTTTATTAACAAAGGAAAAGGAAAATATTAATACTGACGTTTGTCAATGCCAGTAAAACCGGATTTAGCATTTAAATTAAAATCAACAACTATACCAAGGTTTGCTTGCTAATCCGAAGCTGCTCCAGTATGTCAGCAGTTAACAGGTTCGGCAAAACCTCAAGTAACTTTTCAACCTGATGCAAATTGAAGAAAACTAAACATATATCCACTGGAACCAGTGGTTTTTATCCCTATTATATTATTTCTTCAACAAATCTTTTTTTCTTTTCCATTTCCACTCTAGAGCCAACTGTTATAACATAAACAATTACATGAAGTTTTTTTTTTTTTTATAAATATAACCAGTACAATAATTAGCAAAAGTGACAGAACATGTGATGTTTAGATTGGTCAACCCAAAAGTATTTTGTTGGCAAGGTGCAGAGAGAAGAAGCAAAGTTTAAGACAGATATTTGCCAAAGGGGCTTGAAGAACATAGCAAAAATGAAAAATAAAAAATAAAAAATAAAATACTCACTATGTTTCCATACTCACACGAGGTTCTACATCCATTAATCTTTGTTCTAAACGATGTATTCTTGAGAGTAATGCTGCTTCAACAACCTGAATGTACCACAAAGATCTTTTATTCTTTCATGCATTCTTCTGATACTGCATGCACTCAGATATGCAAGACAATGAATACAATGAATAGAAATGCAAAGAAAGCTCCCAAGGACTTATACCCATTGCCCTAGGTATAGAAAGTACAAATATGATTTGTAACGCAAATGTCCTTTTCAATATCAGTGACTGCTCTTTTGGTTAATCCAAACATCTTGGTAGAAGAGGCATATGCATGATAGATAAGGTCACTTTTACCTCTTGTAAACCCTTTCAGCAGAGGACCATCAAGGTCGCTCTAATTTCTTGAGAGAAGAGATACATGGTAACATTATAAAATCTATTTTAAATTTTAGGTTTTGAAACTCAACTGTGGACCTTTGGAATTTGATATTGCTATAAGCACTCACACCTAAAGCAAAAAGGAAAATGTTTTTTTTTTGTTCTTTACCTTCATTTCAATTGTTGTAACTTGTAATGGAATGTATATATTATGCAATTCACTGTGTTAGTATGGAATTGTGTTGGCATTCCTAGAACTTAGTGTAGGTTTGGAGTGTCATTTAGCTGTAGGGTTGAAGCAAAATTGATGTCTCTAGGTAATTTCTCCGAAGCAAAATTGATCTCTGATTTCCTATAGGTAATTTCACACTGCATGCCACAAGCTGTCAGGTTCTATTCAAAATCTTTACCATGACT